>OX393561.1:10091875-10299375 GCA_947652115.1 Blastomussa wellsi
TTAAAAAGCATTTTTATGTAAGAAATGTTCTAGAATATATAAAATGCTCGTATGGTCGTATGGTAGAATCTTGACTCCAAAACCAACCCGGTTACGATTTTCTCATTTTCAGCAAATAACTTAACTTTCATTCATACAGGTTTTTTAATAAATGGTATGAGATCATAAAACTGTTTATTTTATTAGAATGCTACTCCTTCGCAAGCGTAAATGCTCTGAGAGGTTTAGGCTGGCTTTTAATATTAAAAATGAGGCAAGTTTATAGAGGCCAAAATTATCAATTAAATGATCGTACAGAAACTCGGAACAAACCTGTAAACATCACCAGCCATATTTGGTGGCTCATGTAACAGCTGCTCGGGTGCCATCCAGCCTTCATGTAAGGCGCATGAATTGTCGTGTTTATGTTCTCCATCCTCCTGAGCGAACTCTAAGTTACCAATCTTAGCCCCAAACCTTTCGTACACAAGGACTGAAAATGAATTAAGGAAGCCATGTACCATGGAATGGCTGTGAAGGAATACCATTCCCTCGGTTACATCCAGTAGTATATGAACCCGCTCTGGTAAGTTCATCTCTATTTGGGTCTCGTAAAGTAGATGATTGAGGGAGCCTAACTCAAAACGCTCCATAACAAGACAGAGGTGTTCTGGGCGAGGACCTAGACATACTGCCATAAGAAGGGATACACGTGGGTGACGTAACCAACTGAAAAAAGTAAAAATTTTAACTTTTAAATTTTTTTGCTAATTAATTCTGACGCTCAATAGTCCAGTTTCGAGTTAACCAAGACCGCTGAATAAAACGACTAAAGACGCGTCTATACAGGGTTAGTCTCGACCTGAAGTAAAATATTCGCAAATACCAGTGAGAACAGGAAATATTAACAACTTTGTGCATTGTTTCGTCTTACGCTTCAGTGCTTTTCTGCTGGTATTTGTGAATATTTTTCATCGGATTGAGGCTAACCCTGTGCAACTGAGTATTTAGTCTTTTTGTTCAGCGGTCTTGGGTAACTCGAAACTGGACTATTGAAAACCGCTCTAAAACTGCCAACTGAAACTAATCTTGACTTGAGAAGATAGTGAGATAGCCAAATCGTACTGTAAAAGACACTTTACCTGAGAAGATCCGCCTCCCTCATTAGAAGCCGTCTGCTATCCTCCCTTCCCTTGAAACTTTTGACAGTCACGGGGGTGGTGTGCCACAATGCACTCTGTAGGGTCATGTGGGGCATATCATCAAACAGCTTCGTGTGAGGTTTCTTTAATTCTGCAGCAGTTATTTGGGGTACCACAGCTTCCACTCCGGGTAAGATAGTAGGTTGAACAGTTTGGACCTTACCGTCCTGGTCAGTAAACAAAAATACATAACGGGATGTTACGCGCAATCTAAATCGATTATGCCCTATTTGTCTTTGAAAAAATAAAACTGAATATATTTCCAATAAAATTATAGAGAAGAAGCTACAAGCCTAGCAGATTTCCATGCAGGTTCTTTTATTTATAGAGAGCGAATTGGAATTTAGATTTATTTTTTTCATAGGGGAGGAAAACCGAAGTACCCCAAGAAGGGTCAAGAAGAAACCTTAGAAAAATGCTAGAACCAACAACAAATTCAACCCACGTACCGACACCGGGCCGAAATCGACCCGGCTTCACACTGGTGTTAGGCTATCGCTTTCCGGCACAACTGTATCATACCCCTTCGAGGTTCCCTCGTGTTTGCCCTAGTTTCACCAACTATACCATAACCCTACCTTTTGGTTGCTTTCAGCTTCTAACTCAAGCAGATCATGTCCGTCCTTGGTGAGGGCCTCGTCCCTCAACAGGTTTATAAAACGGATAACTCTCTTGCTGTGCTTTTTATAGGCAGACACAATAGCGCTTTCTCTGTGATCAGCCGAAAGCTTTTCCAGTGAGCCTCCGTATTGAACCAATAGCGCTAAACATTTCACATTGTTGTTCAAACAGGCTTTGTTTACGGGAGTATAACCCTCCTTGTTTATCCTGTGTGCATGAAAATAAATGAAATGCATGTAGTCATTATGAACCTGTTTAGGTGGTACTGGTTTTCATGGTTACGATCAACCTGCGGCCTTTCAATTCTTTGTTTGACGGTTCGAGCTTCCTTTCAAAAAAGATCAAAACTTACAATAGCAAAATATATAAATTTATGAAAAAAAATGGTTTGAATTATATTGATCAGCGAATATGAAGTAATATGAAAACGGACCGACCTCGGAAGCTGACCAATTATAACGTAATATTTGACTGTAGATCCTGCAAAATTGCAGTTAACGTTTTTTTTTTGGAATAATTAGTGGCTGCGGGGCATGGCAGCATTTAATTTGTATTTCTCAAACTCATCAATAGTACATCAGTGAAACAAATAAAATCATAAAGTGACGGAGGTATGGATACACCGTATTTTTTGCATAGATAATTACGATTGTATTTCTCCGCTTTCTCTTAGTTTTGATTTGTTTAATAAGCTCATATGTATCAAACACTCTTTACACCTGATTCCAAAATAGCCGCTGATTTTTGTACATACAAATTTTTTCAATCCTTGGAAATTAGCTTTCCGAACTTCTCTCATTTTGTCAAAACTACTCTGCTATCGGTGTTAGAATATCCCCTGAACAAAACATTGTCTTTCTTGTTTGATATATTACACCTTACACTGTGTCGGGAAATTACCTATTTGGGTCTGCTCCACAACACAGAAGATACATCACGCACTTTCGTTGATCTCTGTTGACAGCGTGATAAAGAGCTGAGTACCCAGAACTTTCACAAGCATCCACATCAACTCCACTGTTTATACATCGCTTCACTTTTCGTAAATCGCCCCTGAAAGCAAAATCAAGCAAGCGAACAGACATTTTTTATCTTATCAAGGCTCTGCGCTAAACGGCGCGAGCTATCAAATTAAAATTATTACAGCGAAAAATTAGTGGCGTCACTTAAGTTTATTAAGCAATTAGTGCCGCCCTTGAGATCTTTTCATTTTGTTAACAATCACTAACTATGATGTAGTTTCGGCATAAGAAATTATCATTTCGAGACGATCATAATTAGATCAATTTTCTTTTCCTTGCGTGCGATTGGTCTTATCTAGTCACATGTTACGGCTGAAATCCATTGGTGTTACAAATTTTCTTATTCCTCGAAGGTAGCTCGTTTCCTCGTAATTCCTCTTGAAACTCTGTCTGCTTCTTGAAATAGATATGCCAGGACAAAACTACCTGAATATATATTTTCGCGCCGATTTTGTTTCATTAATTACTCCATTGCTTTGTTTGCTTGCTTGCTTGTCTGTTTACTTCCTTGGAGACTCAATCTTTCTTCTTTTTTTTTTCGATTGGGTGGATGAAAGGCTAGTGTTTGACTATTCAAATAAAAGAAAGTGAGCAAGTGTTTCTTCATGTTCTAGTGGTATACTGTTCGATACTTTGTCGGTAGATGAAGTAATAAAAACGAGATGGCGCGAGTTCTTCATCACGGGTTCCAAACACCGAGAAACAGGTGAAAACACGAGACCGAAGGCCGAGTGCTTTTATTGTTTCTTTTATGGTTAGGAAATTATGCAGTGCGAAATTTTTGCCCTTTCCCACAAGAACGTGTTTGCATGCATGATTCATTAGCATTCGAGAAGGAGCGACAAATTTTAGACGAATACGGTATACGAAGAAGAGAATTGCCGACCAAGAAAGCTATTGCCCGTCAACGAAGCATAAGAACAGGTGGGTGGCTAAAAGTTTCCTTATTTTAGAGCCAGGAGGCGTGTTCAAGGGTCCCTATGGATACAAGCCTCATTGCTGAATGAGCTTCCTTGGTAAAGTTTAAAAAATAGACTTGAGCTTGTTAGGTTATGTCCTGTAATCGACCGTTAATTGCGTCATCACATTGCCAAAGTACGAGCAGGCCCACGAGGCGATAGCCGAGTGGGTCTGCACCACTCTTGCGCCACTTTTTGTGGTCTTATTATTCAATGAAACGTTTCCCTACTCATTGACCATTGTCGAAGTGCGGAGAAAAATTTAGACGTCATTTCCCCTTCGTCCCATACTTCCAAAACGCAGCCGTGTTTCCTGATCTGGCAGTGGTTAAGAGGGAATATTCGGAGTGGTATTAAAATTCATTTTCAGTTGTACACATAATTGTCGTGAAATCATGGACTTAAAACAAGAACCGAATCAAGGTAATGTGAAAGATAAACGGCTGAGAGAGACTCACAAAGAGCAAGGCCATTTCTTACCCGTTTACAACTTATTTAGCAAAACAGAAACAACGTGAAAGTGATTTTGAGTGATAACATTTCTTGGAGAGCGAATGACCCGTGAATAATTTGTTTTGTCTGTGCAGCCTGAGACTGCAATTCGTGGGTTTTGAAGGCAGTATAATATGAAAACAGGCAGCCAAAAGCGAACTTAAAAACGTGGATATTACTCAAACTTTTGAACTTCATTTTTTTTTTGGCACAGAGACTACTTTACGTATGCATTTTACAAAATAGAAATAAAGTTGAAAATTAATCAGAACAGAACTATACTATACTATATATATCTGAAGAAGAGGCTAACCAAGGGTCAGTAGGGTGGGAATACAAGAGTTAGGGGAGGAGGTTGTCCAAGAGCGGATATATCAACTAAACACATTGATAAATGAATATTTTTCTTACTTCTGTTGTTGTTAATTTTGCCGTTTGGCCGCATTTATCAAACTTTGCTATTGCCTCTATGGTGACACTTTCAGAAAATTAAGAATTTAAAACATGGAACTTTGACATTTGAAATATAATTTTCGAACATTTTTAAGCCATCGCGTGTAATAAATATGCAAAACCATTTATTATTTCAGTTGAATTAGTTCGTGCTTGAAAACGAAAGGAAGCTAAAAAATACAAGAGCATAAAGGATGCAATAAATTGACATGGGTTAGGTTATCTGTGGCGATCTCAACGCTACTACTAAAAAATCTTCTTTTCTTCTGGTCCCCCTTAATGCTTGTCAGTTAAGGCTGATCACCCCTCGATTCATTTGAAAAACATGTGATCCCCCCAAAATCCCCCCCCCCCCTCCCCACAGGCGATAAATAATGACCGGTCCTTAAGATGTCTACTTGGCATGGTAGTGTTAAAAATAAAAACTAGAGTTGGGCAGGTCGTTATTAAGTGAAACTATCCAACCCCATTCATAACTTGAAAGATTCTTTATTGGCGTTCATAATTATATTCTAAAAGCATAGCAATTAAACTAATGCTGAAAAAGCTACAATATACTCAAAGTAAAAATGGCCTGTTGGGTACATTTTTTGCGACAGTTCATTTCTTTGTGCCTACTGAAGATCTATACATAGCCTATAACTGGATGGTGATTCTTTGTGATGCCTGAAGCAACAGCCCCTAGGCCTAATGTATCTTCCTTGACAGCAGTCCTGAAACTTAGGATTGTACAGTTCACTTCCGCAGCACCTGTTCGAACTATTGAAGGGCCCGTTTGGAAAAACTCGTCCGCCACAACAGTACTGAGACAAAGGGTTGTAGCCGAAGGGTCCACAGCAGGCTTTGGCATTCGAAAATACCGTGCCTCCACAACAGACCTGACCAATAAAAAGGACATAAAAAATAAATTTGTTTAAAGGGAGGTTAGGTGGGCATTTAGCATTTACAGAATAACAATCTTCTCCTACGTATCAAACGGATGTAAACAACCATTCTTCAGTAGGGTGAATGGACTTCCACAACCTAAACGTACATAGTCCCTCAAGCCACACATCTAACTCAAACCGTCGAGAGTGTTGTGCCTCGAGCGCGGCCGCACCACTCCAGAATCCTCCAGCAACAAATGTCATGACATAAATTTAAATATCAAGTTCAAAATAATCACCTGAGTTGCTGGGTTGTAACTCTGTCTTCCACAGCAGCGTGCATTCTGTATCCCGGATGGCTTACTTGATATCAGTCCTGAGCAACACACCTGTAAAGCAGTGAAACGGACGCATTGTTTAATTGTAATCCGTCTCAATTTTCTCCATCCTTAACCAATCTTGTTCTTTTTGGTTTAGTATCACCGATTTTGCGTTCTTCTTCCTTAAAAATTATGGTTCTACTTATAGAAGAGGCAGATGATCCATTCACACTGCGCGAAAAGCCAAATATTCGGGCCAGAATTCGCTCGAATACAACTCGGCACACGCCTCGTTTATTGAAATTTTCCGACGTATTCTAGTACGCCTGATTCGAAATACACCTGGGATATCCTATTAGAATCCGGCCTTTTTTTCCATATTCAAATTGAACACTCCGGTTGTGTATCAGGTATTCAATATTGAATACTCGTGAATACACCAGGGACACTTCACGTATTCAAATCGAATACTCTTGAATACTCCAGGTGTACTTCACATATGGCGTACGCTTTGAATACTCTAGAATACTCTAGGATTCTATGGCATCACACTGACATATTCGAGGCTAGAATACTCTAGAATATTTTTCATTTGGCACAGTGTCAGACGTATCATAAGTCAGTCAAGACGAATCATTCGTCTAGTGTAAATGTTACGGCTAGAACGACCTTGGGCAAAGAGTAATCTGATATTTCGTCTGTCTATAAATACCGGAAAACAGACGGATCACCCGTCCAGACAAATTATCCACGATAGTTCCTCTGTCAAGACGAATTACCGCATTATTTCGTCAGGACAGATTATCCGTCTGTTTGCCAGTATTTAAATCCAGACGAATTATCAGAAGAACTATCCCCGTGGGAGTAAACCCTCAATACTACCTGAGAGCAAGAGAATATGAAGTGTTCTCTTGCTTGGGGCTCATATAAAAACTATTGAGAAGAGCGTTTCTAAAATAATCACTGATGACATTTTTTTACACTTTTCTTCAAATTCACCTGAGTGGCTGGGTTATAGCTCTGTCTTCCACAACAGCCTGCATTCTGTACACCAGCTGGCTTGTTTGTGACTTGCCCCTGGCAGCATAGCTGATAGGTGGTGAAGATAACTGTTTTACCACAGCAGCCTGTCTGTAAGTGGCTGATCTTGTCGTGAAGAATATTCCAGCAGCATATCTGAAAAAAGAGTGTTGAAGTGGGGTGAGAAAATCGAAGTTAGTCAGTGAGTTCTTTTTAAACATACTCATGCTCATACTCAATTTTCCTTGGACAGGTCCGTCCAAGTGGGAAAGGTGCAATGAGGTTATCCCTATGTTAAGCACCAACCCGTGAAACGAGGTCAGACCACAACACCGGGAACCTCGTTCCCTACTCTTTGCGAGAAGTGCGTGGGTTCTCTAACGTCCCCTACTTGCCGTAACACTAAAGATACAGGAGACGGGGCCTACGGTGTTTACGTCCTTATCTGAGAAGACTAGAATGTCTAACCATTTGCAGATGTCATTGCAAAGGCAGCACATTCTCCTCAGTTTCACTCTTTTTCTTTTATAAGAACCTTTTTTATAAGAACGTTGAGGTTGAAATTAACCAACATTTTACTGAGAACGAATTAAGAGCATCCCTCACTCTTACACTATAAGAACCGTTTTTCGTTCTGCTCACTGTATATTAAAATGTTGGTTAACGAAAGCTTTGCTGCATGTGAACTTTTTCTGCGTTTTTGCCATAAAATCTGATAAAATTATGTTCGTTGCAAACCTCTAAGCTCAATGCTTTTTCTAAAGCCAAATTTAGCCAGTGTTGGTTGGCGAGACATCTCGCACGTGACATCAGAGCAAGTCGCGCAAGTATGCGCAAGCAACTTTGTACCATATCTCAGCAAGCAATGTGCACTTTGATAGGTTTTCTGGTCACGTCCGCATTAATTCTCTTGAAATATAACCATACCATGTAAATTTACGAACAATTCGCAAAAAAATATCAGAACTTTCAGCCTCAGTTCCAAAATTAGGCGTTCCTATATAAAAAAGAGTGTATTTTAAGGCTTAAGACCCTGAGTGTTAGTCATACGAAGGTTTTTTGACGAAAAGGCAGATGTTTGGGAGCGTGGTTCAGTTATTTTCCAGCTGGCTGTGGCTTGACCGTAAAAGAAATCCTATATAAAATTAATGACTTTGGTGATCGTTAAATCCATTTAGGCTAAAATTAGTGGTCAAGTATCGCTTAGCGTCACTGTTGGAGTCATCATACCTTGACCTGCCGCTCTCGCTTAAGAATTAGTTACTTTAGGTAAGAAAATAAACTATCGATCCGCCGTGACCTCCCTCACTATTACACTGTGTGGAAATACGTAATTTGATAAAATTATTGCCGTAGTAATCTTTAAAACTAGGATAACTTTTTAAAAAACAGCTTCATAATATATCAGTACCTTTAGATTTCGGTCATAGAGCGTATTTCCACAACAAGCAGGCGAAGATATTCCTGACGTCGATAAAACTTTTCCCCCGCAGCAAGCCTGTGTGTTCGGGTTGTATGACACACGACCGCAGCACCGAGCTGGCTTCGATGAAATGCTTCCCGAACAGCAAACTTGAGTAGAAGGGTTGTAGCTTTTCATTCTGTAAAAATGAAATAGCATTGTTAGAGGCAACTTAATTGAGTGATTGATAAGAACGAGAAATACAGCTGTAGCAAGAGTGCACGTTTCGTGGAATCGACAATCGAGATTCAACTGCAGAAAGTGTTTGTATTGACATCTTTTAAGCTCCAAAAACACTTTAAGGTGGCCGAACGCAGCTTTCGCACGCGCTCTGCAGTCGGTGGTGCAGATGCAAGGCAGCGCGCGCATTTCAAGATGAAATGAAGAGCGATAAGAGATGCACTTACCCACAACATGCGCTTGGCTGACCAGCAGGAGGTCTGGCTACGAGTTTTCCAAAACAGCAGCTCAGCTTGCTGCTGTCGTAGGGGACGCTACCACAGCAGGAATTAAGGGAACCCGTCTTGACCTTTACGATGCCTCCACAACACAGCTGTGATTTCGGATTGTACGTTTGCGCGCCGCAGCAGGAGTGGTCAGGCCTTCTAAAGAGAAGCCGGTTACGACAGCAGAGCTGGTGGCGTGGACTGTAGGATATGCCATTACAGCAAAAATTGGGATAAGAGAGTTTTCGCGACTGGTGCTGGTCGTTATCACGGAGCAGATATCGGTCATCACACTGTCTGAACCCAGGAGGGCCTTGTTTTTGACATTGCGTCTCTACAGCTGTGGAAGATAAGGAAGAGTATGTTACCAACACCTAATGTTTATTTAAAGTAGTAAACAGAAATCCACGATACCTTACATACTTCTTTTGACACACTCAAATCTCCGTCTATTGGGAGCTGGCGTGAGTCTAATTCCCTTCTCGAATTATATACTGTTTGGTGAAAATAGACCTATTTCGCAGCAAAATGGCAAACATATTTTAACGTCTGCACCTTAACCCCTGAAGGTTTCTGAGTGCAATCCATTAAAGTATCGTCACCTGCGCATTTCGCGTGCCAGTTTTCCACTTGCGCCTTTTTTCGCTTCATGTTCGACGGACTAAGAAAACGATGGGAATGATACTCTCCCGTTTTGATGAACACCATGCGATAAATTTACAAGCCTTCTTTCAACTGCAAAGATGTGGGGTAGATTAATGTTACTCCAGATCAACCTTCGGTGAACAAATGCTGATGTCAATTATGAACAAGCTTATTCTCTCTACTAGTCCAAATACATGCACTTGTTTTAATACTTGTTATGAGAATTCAATATCAATCAAGACAATTTTCGTGTAGTCCGAAGGGGAGGGAGACAGGGGAAAAAACCAGCGCGCGAGGCGAGAAGAAATTACAGACTGAAAGAGTTGAAAACAATTGTCATTCTTACCCAACATGAGTAATATGACAGCGGCAAATAGACAAACGAACCGCGCCATAGTAGTTATCACTTATCGGTTGGAGATAAAAAAAATCTGCAAAAAATAAAAGGAAAAAAGTGAAAAAATAGAAAAATAGAGCTACCGAAGCGAGGCAGCTGATTTCGGTAGGGGCCGCGGGGGAACAAGTTCCAGTTGATGACAAAATCCCGCCTCCGAGACCAGACCGAGCCCACGGTGTTCGTCCCTCAAGTTGCCAAGCAACGCTTTCTCTGACGAGTAACTGAAGTGTCATTTTAGCCTGCGTGCAGCCGTCTCCGGTTTCCTAAAGCGGAAAAGTGACGTCTGCGAAACGGCGTAGTTAATCGTGTTCCAGTATCCTGCTGTTTCTCCAGAATCTGGGGACCGCCCTCCCATTGGTTGCCTTGACAGTAGGCATTGTTAGAATCAACCCTGATTGGCTAAAACACTCAACATAATTATGCGTTGTGTTTTCATCAACATGCAAGAGGAAAACATTAACCATAACTCACGTGTGATTTTCTGCAGTTTATTTCGCTTGTTGTGAATCACAACTACAGAAGTCTGGTTCAAGGTAGAGGAGAATTTTAAAGTGACAAAGTCCGCTCTGTACAGTTTGCTGAAAACCCAAGATCCCTGTGTATCAAGCAATCGATGCCTTGGAAAGCTACGGAAGTGACCCGCGGGGATTATTATGAAAGACGAAGACGAAATCTTACATGAAAGCGGTTATAAATCTTTCAAGGCTGAGCTGCTAGTGAATAAGGAATTCCAAACACTTGGAATAAACAGTGTGGAATCCTCGAAGGGCGAGTACTTTTGGATGAATCGCTTTCGTGATCGTGTATTAAAAGTTACTAAAGGAGTTGACAGGCTGCCGTATATAACTTTTGCGGATTCTGACATTTGTCTCAGATTAAACTCGTTTTCGAGCTATTTCGCTTTGTGTATTTTTGAATGCTTGTTGTATTCTGTTTAATTAGGGGGAACTTCAACTCAAACAGTCCCGTCCGACTCAGTAATTTAGCAAATATTTAGCTGAGGTCATAGGTCTTCACCATTTATTTAATCCTGTGAATTTTTTTTTTCTGACACTTGGCAGATCATGAGCTGTAACTTGCCATATGTTTTGCTACTCACTGTCTTTGCTAGTACTGTTTTCCTGTTTTGTTTCTATTGCTTAAGCTCTCTAAATTGATTCTATTTGATTGGGCGAAATTCTTGAATTAAAGCTATAATTTATGCTAAATTTAATCTCTCAGCAGGATACTGGAACACGATTAGCGACGCCGATTCGCAGACGTCACTTTTCCGCTTTAGGAAATAGGAGACGGCTGCACGCAGGCTAAGTTGCCTTTATAGTCAAGACGTTTCGTCTCGTTTTGGAGTCCAGACGTTTCAGTGGATGTCCGTTGACTTCAGTTAGAAAATAACGGCTGACTGGTTCCCAGTTTGAAAACAGGCGCATCTCTTGGCGTTTGTGTTGTTTGTTTCCGTCGCAGAGCACGATTTCCCGTACTTATACGTCTTGAATGGTATGACGATTCGTGCTGAAATGCTCTGCGACAGGAAAATCCGGCGGTTTCCTCTCGATGCTGATATACTCGAGAGAGCCAGCTGTCGAGTTTTCCTGTCACAGAGCATTTCAGTACGAATTGTCATACCCTACAAGACGTACAAATACGGGGAATCATGCTAAGTCATGTCACTTTTAATCATGGCACTTTTTACTCTTCAGAGAGAACGTTGATTGCCATCTGGTTCAAAGGTAGATTGCCCACCCGGGATTCCTCACAGCCGTTTCTATTGGTTTGTGCTGGCGTTCTGTTCTCTCGCGATTTTTTTTCTGCGTTCAAAGATCGAAGAAAAATGTGAGAACATAAACGGCTGTGAAAAGTCGATTCAAGAGACTGAAAACAGTACCCACATAAATTGTTATTAAATGATCACGACTGCGTGCTGTAAAAATTTCAAAGGATCCGAGCAAAGCTTTGATTCTAGCCTCCTGCGCTGCGCAGCCTCTTTTGGCTTGTCCCGCACTCCTCCCCAAAGGGAAAAATAACGTGACGAGATAAATACGTGACGATAAATTACTGGGATAAATTACGTGACGAACCCAAATGCGTTGGAACTGTGTTGGAGGCAAATGTGTTCCTTGCATGCACTGTACAGGTACCGGTTGGCCATTACATCATTTCCATTTTCTCTATCTTTAATCACTGTATTCAATAAATCGTCTAGAAGGGCGTCAAATAATCCGCAGTGTTTTGTTCAACAAAGCCGGCGATAAAGTTGGGTTTCCATTGTCATTAGACTCATTAAATTAGCTGGGTACCGTATTTTCTCGATTAGAGGCCCCGGTGTTTATTTAAAAACTGCCTTGTTGACCCGGAACAAATCCAAAATACCGCCAATTCGGTCGCTCGTTGGATATGCGGGTTAATTGAACTATTAGAGCGTCGCCTGTGCAACTACACCGGCGATTTTTCTGAGTCGGGCCAAAATACTATTTTGCTAAAATAAACCTTTGCACCACTTTGAAACACATTGCACATTTTGTTTCTCATTTTTATCAAATGATGACTATTTATAGCATTCAAAAGTTACGAAAAACGGTGCATCATTTGTTTCAACACCGAGTCAGAGGTACCCTGCGAGCAGTGGTTTTCCTCTGCGCTACGCCGAGAGCCGGAGGGCGTGGATTAAACTAGAGCGATCACATCTTCATTGACCTTAATTGGGTGGGGTAAAAATTTAACGGGAAGATCACGGTCAGATTTGTACGAAAGGACTAGCGTGAAAAATTAATATTCTTTAACGTAGCTCAATCTACCCGCAGTGAATTGTCCTTTCTAGTCAATGCCCAATCAATGAACAGGATCGTGACGAGGAGCAAAGGGACACCGTCACGATATATTTGCCTAAAACTGTTATTAACTCACGAAATGGTCCCTAAATTTATGCAACAAGAACTTAATAAGCTCCAACTAAATGATTAAAAGCAATTTCTTGAAGAAAGTCCACACTGCAGCAACATTTTTGCAAAATTTCAACGATTTTTTAGACAAACTTAACCTTTGAAGAATTGACATCCTGACCCTTTTTCAAAAATCCACATCACAATCCGTTTCCATCCTCGCCATCGTTAGCCATACTCACTTCCTAATGGGTTCTAATCATTTGCCGAACACTGCTCTACAAAATAAAACCATTATTGTTCAGCTTTCAAAGATCGATGTATGTTTTTGAGATTTCCAAAATCATGCTGAAAATGGTGACGGTGCCCCTTAAAGATCGATAAATTTGCGATAGACAACAACTTGGCCAGATAACGTCTGAAGTGTACCGATATCAAAACTTGGCTGCAGTTTGTCGTTTACATTGATCGAAACCTAAACACAGTCGTGGTCTAGCTTTCTTACAAATGCCGACTATGTATTTAACTGCGTATGAGGCTAAGTGCTTAAGATAACTTACCCTTGGCCAGTTGAAGCGATGTATGCAAAAGCCCTTTACGACTGACCCGTTTGAAACAGTTGAACGCGTATTTATGTCGCTATTGCAAATCAACGCCGAAATCTTCTCAAGGTCAGCAGTCTTGGCAAGAAATGGCATCTGTCAGCCAAACGCCAACTAATTTGTTAGTTGGCGTTTGGCTGACCAAAAGCAGTCATTAACATATTGCCGGAAAAGCGCGCCCTCTTTTGCTGCGTGCTTTCCGGCCCCATCAGTGTTGTTCGTGTCAGCATGCTGGTTCAACATTCAGACATCCAAAATATTTTCTTCCCGTCGAGTTTCCAGAATAGGGGAATAAAAAAAGTAGCACGTCACTCGATTCTTTTCTTTTTGTCATTTTTAAGTACCACTGTTATCGTAGTTTTCTTGGCGCCTTTTCTTTCCCTCCTAAAAAATATTAATAGATTTTTAAAAATATTGCTTTTTTAACGAAAGGCCCGTTTTGCAGGGAAGGGCTTACATTTCTATTAGATAAAAATAACTATTTATTGAGAGAACTACAAGGGTATATTAAAGCGGTTCCTGTGGAATTTAAAGAAGAGAAGATTGTGTAATTTTAAGATCATCAGGTCAATCATTATAGTCACAAAAATAAAACATTTTCAGAGGTGACTGGATTACGCAAGAAGCCTGCCACTGGCAGAGCACGTGTCTCGACTGAAACGGAAATTCACTTCCTGATAATATTAGATTAGAAGCGTCGCGAATTTTCATCGGAAGAATTCAGTCGAGCAAGTTGTTTTAAAGAATCTGGGCGTAAATTTACGGTGTGTATTGAAAGAATAAAAAACATACCATAAAATTAAATTTCTCCAGAAATATTAAATATTATATAACCCATCAAATATTTAAGAGATTAGTTTCAGTGTTGCAACGTTGAAGAATTGCGTTTGCCGTAATCGGGGGCTCGCCAGCAGTGACGTGTGCCAGGAACTTGAATCGGCTGTATCGGTTATCGCACGTCTATTTCCGTCATCGCACGTTTTTACCGTTGATAAGTAGATAATTAATTATTGTTTCTTTGTTCAGGTCTAATATCGAGTTCAGTGGCGTCTTTTCCTTCGATTCCAAATGGAAATTATTTCAACCTTGGCTGGATGCAGACTGAATCCCGGCGTAACTAATTGAACAAAAGCAAACAAAATTCGATGGAACTGAATTGAACTTAATCGTCGATTAAGTTCGATTGTGTTCGGCAATCGAACGTTCGATTGGCAATTTTTTGTGTGAGTTCGATTTTGTTCGATTGGTGTCGGCAATCGAACTCAATCGTCCGATTGTGTACGTCGTTTGCTTTCAATTTAGTAACCCCATCTGAAGTGAAACTAGAAATTTCTCGCATACTGAACAACAAATCTCATGGCTTATATTCATGTCCAACGCAGATTTTGAAGTGCTCGTCGAATGTTATCAGCAATACTCTTGCAGAAATCTTAAATCTATCTATTTCGACCGGAGTATACCCGAATAAGCTAAAGATGGCATCAAGATCATTCCTATTTTTAAAACAGATGATGATACTGATCCTAGTAATTAGAGGCCAATCTCTCTGCTATCTAATTTTAACAGAATCTTTGAAAAATTGATTTTCAAGAGAATGGAATCTTTTATTGCACAACATAATATGCTTTCCCCATCTCAATATGGCTTCCGTAAAACACTTTCAACTCAGCGTGCAATCCTGGATATTGTGAGCACCATACAGACAAACATGGACAAACGCCTATTTTCGTGTGGAGTTTTTATTGACCTAAAGAAAGCTTTTGACACGGTAGATCATAAAATTCTATTACACAAGCTAGATCACTGTGGTTTCCGTGGTGTCATCAATAAATGGTTTTCTTCTTATCTACAAGGCCGAACTCAAACAACTCAAATTGATTCATATATATCTGCTCGAAATGATATTACTTGTGGAGTACCGCAAGGCTCCGTCTTAGGCCCACTACTTTTCCTAATCTATATTAACGATATTCAAGAATGCTCTGAAAAGCTTAAGTTTTTTTTGTTTGCTGACGACACGAATATCCTATATGCTGACAAAAATCTTAGGTCATTGGAGTTAATTGTAAACCAGGAGCTCTGCAAATTGTATGATTGGTTAACGGCAAATAAATTGACCCTGAATATAAAAAAATCAAACTTCGTCATATTTTCTCCTGCTCAAAGAAAATTTACCTATCAACCCAAAATTATGATCTTTGATAACGAGCAGAATAAAAATGTAGCGTTAGAATGTAAGGAATTTATAAAATATCTTGGGATACTAATCGATAGTCATTTAACTTGGAAACATCATATTGATCATATAGCAATTAAAATTAGTCGAACCATAGGTCTAATATCTAAACTACGGCATTTTGTTCCAAAACACACTCTTATAAATATCTATAGATCTCTTGTTGCGCCTTATTTGACCTATGGACTGATCGTTTGGGGCCAGGAGTGTAAATCACATCTTGATAAGCTTCTCAAGCTGCAAAAACGAGCTCTACGTTTTATTTATTTTTCTGACCGCAATCAGCATGCAATTCCTCTATTTTCCGATGCCGGTATTTTACCGCTACAATTTTCTTATTATGAACTTACAGCTAACCTGATGTTTGATATTAGACACAGAAATGCACCTAGAAATATTCGAGACCTGTTTCAAGACATATCTAATATTCACCCCTATAATACCCGATCCTCTGCTTCGCACAACTTTTACACACAAAGCTCTAGGCTCTCTATTCAACTGAACTCGTTTTCTAGAATTGGAACAAAAATTTGGAACGAGATGCCTCTTACATTAAGGAATCTTTCTAAACATGACTTTAAAAGAAAAATTAAAAGAGTACTTTTCAATATTCTGTCTTCTGAAGACTCCTATCTTGACATACGAAACGTTATTCAAAAGGTCAAATTTTCTTATGTTTTTTTTGTATTTTCAGAATAACAAGTATAGTCTTAATTGTAATATTGTTGTATTTTTGTTTCTATACCTAAACTTGTATACGTACTCTCTCTGGTTAATTTCCTGATTTCTGTTAACTTCTATACTTACCTTTTTCTTTTTAGTTAAGACATGACCCACCTAGATTAGCTAGCCATGTCCAATTTGTTAAAATAATTATTAGAAAATAAAAGAATGTATGTATGTATGTTCGATTGAATTCGATTAAGTTCGATTTCCGGGTGTTCGATTAGTTATGGCTGGCCGCCTGACTTCTTCCGTTGGCCATTTCAAAAATGTACATAGTTGTGCATGTCGGGACTAAATATCTTTGACATATTTGCCATCGCGGCTAGAAAGCCATTGAAATTTAGTTGTTCTCACTAACACCCGACACGCGTAAGCGCGAGTGCTTCAAATTAAGTCGCATCAAAACAACTTCCCAACTTGCTGCTTCCTTTACGACTCTTAATAAGAGGGAGACAAATGTGCGTTCATAACAGAGAAACATAATTCTCGATTCATCTTGTCAATTCATGCACAGCACGAGATTTGGATGTCGAACGTAAAAATTTTTAACTGGTGTTCCCTACTTTTCTATTCCAGGGGCTTCAAGTTCCGAAAACTTCACTAATCCTCCAAAGGCATAACTTTTATGCTCTGCTATCTTTTCAAAATACAATGGATCCCAATTAAATTTACCACGGGTTGCCACGTAAACCCACAAACGAACAAACATCGCCCAATTAAAAGTTCCACTAAAATATTGTCACGTTTGCTGTGGACGTGATGTCTGGCCCACATACTAATTAACCTCGAATGAACATTCCATGGCACATCTTCGTTGAATCCATTCAGTAATCAGCTTTTATCAGGTTAAGTTTGGCAACGTTTCAGTTTGGCACCGGGGGAAGTTAGCACAAGTTCACAGGTGAAACTGAAACAAACCTTCGGAATTCTGACAAATAAGTTCCGAGGTCCGGCACTTCAGGAACAAAGCAAGACGGTGACGGTACGGCTTGGGTACTAAACACCAGAAGTTTACCAGTTTACGCTTTATATCAGGTTTCACGCGATTACCCTCAAAGTTGCGTTTATTTTAAGAAACTGGAGTAAGGATTGAAGGGCTTTTCGCAAGAAAACTAAAAATGTATATATAAACGTATGGATGGCTTGTGTCAGTGGACAAAGATAATATAACCAGATTCAACATCGATATATTTTCATTTTGTCGGGGTGGGGGGGGGGTGGGGTGGAGTGGGGCACGCGAATCCGCCAATACGTACGCCAATACGCCAGTACGTCAATCCGCCACTATTTTCGTTCAAATCCACATTCCTTGAAGGAACGGTAGATGTTGCTTTTGATGGAAATTTTTCACGAGGTGTCCGTTTCATTGCTTCTTTTTTCGTCAATTCTAATGTAAAGCAGTGGTTTGGTAAAATCCAAACAGAAAATGGATTAAACGATAACAATGAGAGACAGACTGAAGATTCGCCAAGGCCACGATCCGAACTTCATGGCATACAGGGTCCGGTCCCCGAGATAAAATTATCAGATAATCCGTGATCCACTGCTTTTCGGGGAGGGAGGCGGGGTTGTCCGACGGAGCTTCATGTTGCAAACCCCAAAAAAATACACGAGCCTGAAATTTTAGACCCCAAAAATACCTGGCATCAAAATTTCCAACCTAAAAAATTACAAATTTCGCTCGGAAATGTGACCCAAAAAATACGCGTATTTTTTAAGACCTAAAAAGAATACGTGGCAATAACAACAACAACAACAACAAAACTTTATTATGAATATTTGATTTCATTAATTACACTGTCCCGCGGGTAGCAAAAGCTAATTTAGGCGGGACAGAAGAACAACTGATCTCTTGACCCAAAAAAATGCCGAGCGTGTAAGTGTTCAACCCAAAAAAACACGTCGGAATCCCCGTCATGTGTAATGCAGTACCCTATCTGGGATTTTCGAAATCCGCGAATCCTCTCCTGTCATGAAAGAAAACCACTTCAGACTTCAATCAATTTGCCAGAAGGATGCGCCTTCAATATATTTACCATGACAAAGAAACAGAAAATCAAGTTGGATCCCACCGATTGAACCGTCAATTGCTCTAGAATCCTATTTAGAGAACGTTATTAAGAACAGCTTGCAGAAAGTCCACTGATTAAGGCAAAAAAAAATAATCTGCCAGCCAGTGAGCGCCTGGGCTCGATTACCAGCCGCTGTTCGGGAACCAGAGCCCGCGCTCCTCCTCGAACACACGGCTGGACGCGTGATATTGCCATTGTTGATTTCTTTCCGAGTCCTATTTCACATCCGGTGACATCTGAGAATGCATAAATTATTTTTTCGAAATACGTCACAGACATGGATGGCCGCTCACGCGTCCAGCCGTTCTTCTCGGGGAGCAACGAAGACCGGACTCGAGAGAACGGCGGAAATCGAGCCCAGTGAGCGCCGAGCGCTCGAAGAGGTTATTCTCTCTGTTCATAAAATGAAAAGAGGACAAAATCAAAGGAGACCAGGAAAAATTGGATGATCGAAACAACTACCAACCAGGCACGCAACCATTCAAATGAACCAATTTTCTTAAAGAAATGCTCTGTCTCATTCTTTCCAATTAAATGGTTAAGACTTTCTCCAAATACATAGCCTGAAAACAGGCTCCGCTCTGGGAAAGTTCGGGGGAAAATTCGGCGAGCGAATTAACCTAAAATACCTAAGATCGTTTATTTTGCCAAGGGTTGCTCGTTTCAGATTGCTTTAGATCAATCTCCCAAATTTAAGGGAAAAGAAGCAAGTTTTGAAGGAAATTGCCTTTAGCCGGGAAGTTCTGCATTTTACCGAATTTTTTGCACGTTAAATGCGTTTCCATTGTGCCGTGGCGCAAAATTGGCCTGAACTCAGCCAATAAAGCACTTTTCTAGTCTTTCTACACTGAAACTTGATTTTCATGAAGATTAAGGGACAAAACGTACATAATTTTACTTTGTTGCATTTGACTTGTCCCAGCTGCATCAGATTCTTATCACAAAAGTCCGCTGACATGCAAGCTGATGACTTTCGAGCGGTACAGCCGTACTTAGTACTCTAAGGTTTTTCACTACCACTTATATTATAACGACATACGCACGAGCATAAGAAGAACAAACACACTTGTTTTTCTTATGTTGCTTTCCTTAGGAATCACCGCGACACAAGGTGACATAAGCATAGTGCACAAGAAGTAAGGACAGTGCTTGTTCTTCCTGGGCTTATTGTTATGTCGACTTATGCTTATAATTATGTCGCGGTGATTCCTGGTGAGAACAACATAAGAAAAACAAATGTGTTTGTTCTTCTTATGCTCGTGCTTACGTTTATACTTATTTTGCTGCTGTTCGATTCTCACTTATTTATATAATAACAAAATCAATGCGCGCTCTCTGATTGGTGAATCAGCTATGGTTTATTGTGCCGGTAAACCCATGGAAAAATCGCACATCTTCTGTGTTCTCTTTTCTAGTGTTCTCCCAAACATCCCAAGTGGGTTGTTACCCCTATAAACCCATAGAAAGTGTGGTCTATTGCTTTTATTGCTATATGTCGTTATGGTTATTCTTATTCGCTAGGGAGCAGAGCGTGCCCAGGTCATGCTCGGCTCGCTTAGTTCGCCTAAAATTTTCTTCGCCTATAGCCTCACTGTGGAGCCTGTTCGCAGGCTACAAATACACGGAACAGCAAAGGGCACTCAACCAGCTGTTGCTCTTTATGGCAAAAATAGAACAAGCCATCTTGACGCAAAATGCAAAGAAACTACAAGTGTGGAAAAGTTCCGGGAACACAAACGGACACAAACAAAGAAGACAGGACATTTTATTGAGCGAGCCAATGCTTAAATTAACACGCTACTGTCGATTTTACTGCGGAAGTATCGCAAAAAGAAACCAAATTCTTGGACACAACAGCCTAGAGAAAGAAAGAATTCTCGAAGTGCATACACACTTGAAACCTACTTAAAAGACTTCTTAGAACGAACTTCAAACGTTACATTTGAAGAAAAATATTAAAAAATTCAAACACGCCTTATCTTTAGAGGCTACCTGGAGCAAAATGAAGTTAAACTCAAAGACAGAAACGAAGCTGAAAAAAAAAGAAAATAAGAAATTCTCTCCCTTTGTCACGCAATCTCAACCTCACTAAATTTGAAAACCATACAAATGAACAAATGACATTTAATACAAAACCAGCCATTTACTCAGAAAAATATTCAAGAAACCACCCTTGATCTCTTATAGAAAAGGAAAATCGCTTAAAGACATGCTAGTTAAAGCAAAATCACAAAGGCTTTGGACAACACAATGTTGCCTCGCGCGGGTCTGTCTATCCCTGTTGCGGAACGTAGCTAACACGATTCACTCTCTATCACTCTCTACTCGGACAGTTCACATTACTTGGATACTTTTGGCTTCCAGTTTCTGAACACGGCACCGTTTTGAGCGAATCTTGGACGTTTTAAAAGTTTGAAGGAATGACACTTGTACTCTTGTAATCTCTCTGCTCCACTTTCGTGAGTACCGGCCGTGAGTGCGTTCGGTCTGTACTCACGACTGATTCTCCCATACAGACATACCGCTCCGTTAATAAGAGCCAATTCTCGTCACAAATAGCTTCCATAACACAACAGGGATACCAGTATTACATTTTCATTATATTTTTAGATGGAAAAGTTCAAAACCTGTTATCGTGCATGCAGTAACAGTGACTACTTTGAGAATTATTACTGTAAAAATGTATTTGCTCTTTTTCCTTTCCTACAATTATTTGGTTATTATTCGTTGTGGACGATAGTTCCTCAGGTAGGCGAAGAATTCCCAGTCTCGCTCGCTTTAGCTTTGATACCGAAACGCGTTCTCCGAAGTGGCAGGAGGATGTAAAGATTCGCTTCCAAGAACTCCAAATCCTGCACGGGACGAGAGAATATTTCGGGCATTTCCCAGTCTCGAACTCGTCAGCTTTCTGTTCGTCATGGTGTTGCAATTTTTCTGGCTCTTCGCGTTGCTGTCGGCCGACGGAAAAGAGGACGAGCTAGCATCACATACACACGGTGGCTTTCGTTCCGTTTTCACGGGTGTTTTCTCTGAGAAGAACTGCAAGGAGTTGACATATTTTTCATTGCTGTACATCACTCTTCCCTCCATGGCCCATTTCCCTTTTCCTTTTTGTTCGTCTGAAGTGGGGATCGAAACAACAGGCGATGATACCAGCCAAGAAAATGACTGGCGAACCCTAGGCCTTGTAGGGACGCATTGTTCCTGGCTTGTTGCCGCGCCAGCGTTTGATTCGTCCCCATTGCTTGTTTCGGGTTGCCCCTCAGTTATGCTGGAACTTTCCGATTTCTCACTGGTGTCGGATTCCTCGCGAAGGCTGCGAACAGTATGGACTGAACGGGCCTTGGAACTAAAAGACCCCATTGCTGCTTTAACTCCTTCGCTTAGTTAACCAAAAAAACGACAATGCAACTGTGTTAGTGTGTTAATTGTCTTGTGCAACTCATTATTTACAGGTTCGTTTGGTAATTACGCTAATTAATAATTACGCTAATTGGTGCTAATTAATGAGTTAATTGGTTGGTGAGTTGAAAGGGAATATGATTTCCGAGATGAAAAATAACAACCTGAGCTTCAAGTGAAAATATAATATTGGAGCAAGATAGAAGTCTCTGGTTTATCTTTGACTTTTTGGACTCCGCGCCCTGGTGGTAATCGAAAACATATTTTAAAAGATTCCAGTGATAGCTTTCGAGTGCAAAGCAAGAAATATTTTTCTTTTTAGGCGATGACGTCTTGTTTTTGACCAAAAGGACGATTGACGTCACAAATCCAAAGACAAAAATTAACAATGGAGAATTTCGCTACCAGCTACCGGCATATTCTACGTAACGGAATCTTCGCTTTAATTCGTATAACTTATTTAAGCCCATGTTACAAGTCTGGCTTTTAAGGTCGAAAATAATGTTGCAGGGCGTTATTGAATTAAATATGCCGTGGCGTCTGTGGGTCAAAAAAAGAAAATGAACTGATTTATTGTAAACTAAGAGCCAAAAAATGGTTTCATGCATTGCACTTCAGATGTTCTATGCTCGACATTCTGATTTCTCTAGGTCTATACGTAAACCTTCGCAATTCTGTTTACCATATGTCACTCGAACACCGTGTTGCTAATATGCTGTAACTTCTAATCGATTTGATTAATCATTTCCAGCAATCGGCTGTTGTCTTAACAACAGTAACATATATCGAGGGATGCAGCTCCATATCTTTCTGTCATTACTTTATATAAGTCAAGGCCCGCGCAGGGGGGGTAGGGGGGAGCTGAATCGCGTGAGCCAATCCACCGTAAGCAAAAAGATGGCGACTGGTACATTTGCCTATAATGCTTTGCGCGCGAAACCCCAAAAAGAGCGTATAAAAACACAAAGAAAAGTTGTAAGTCATTCAAACTCGGAAAGAACAATGTTGTTAGTACAAGGAACGACTTCCGTTAACCCTACCTTTCTATATACATACCTTTGTTTGGATCGCAAGGTATTGTGGTAAAATGTACAACCGCCATCTTTTTTCTTACGGTGGATTGCAAGTTGGAGGGGGGAGGGTGAGCTGGGTGCCCTTCCTTTCCGCATGAAAATAATTAACCAAAAAGAGTCCCAAGATACAAACGAACGCTTTAAATGCAACGGGTGATTTTTGGCGTTTATAAACGAAATGTGCTATGTCTGCTATGTTCAGGGTGCGATAATGAGGAGACGGAACATATAGGGGGGGGGGGGGGGTCCGGGAGAAATTTTGAAAAGGTTGTCTGAGACTGCATTTCGAGCGTTTAGAAGCCAGTATGCTATGAAAACAGGCGTGGATATTACTCAAGCTTCAAAATGGATCTTTTTTGGCGCAGAGTCTACTTTACGTATGTATTTTACAGTTTTAGAGGATAATGTGACTATCTAAAAAGAGCAAAATAGAAATAAACTTGAAAATCCGAACAGAGCTATTCTAAAGCCCCCCAGCCTCTCCCCCTGCGCGGTCCTTGTAAGTACATAAATCACTAATCCGTGTAGGGAGCAGGGCTGGCTGAATATAGCGAAAGTGGCCTGTTGAAGTAATTACATGTATCTGACGCAAAGTGTGGGAAAACGAGTGCGGGTCAAATTGGTTTTGGTTTTACTTCTGGTTGATTGAAAAAGTGGCAGGAGTTTTTAAAGCCATTCATGTAACATAGTGGATACAAGACCACTTAATTTTCGAAACGCTCTTAAAAACCTCTCTATTGTCAAAGACTTTCATCAGATGAAATAGTGTCCATATTTGGCATTACTCACACATTTACTAAGCCCCTATTGGTTTGGAAGTAACAGTCGCGGACAGGGTTGAACAAAATATTGTGATTTGTCAGTCACCCTACCCCCTACCCCTCTCTTTTTCCTCTCCCCAGTGTTCGCGCGTTCAAAATGGCGGCCGGTCTTTCGTGATCGCTGTTTTCGAAGCATTCCCCCCGCAAAAACCGCCTGCTTTGCAGGATAATTTTTCAGTGAAGAGCAAGTTTAAATCCCTCTCAGACAGCTCAAAGAACTGGTCTGCTAATTTTCACACAAGAGAATGGTTACTATTACCAATGAGAAGAAGTTATTTGCAAAACATGATTAGATTTTGTTACGCATGAGCAGACCATTATTTGGCAGTTATTTGCAGGTCACGTAATGGGCTCTCAGCCAATGAAACAGAAGGAAAGAAATGCATCATTTGGTAAACGTGTGGAAACTGCCCTTCACAACCACAACTCCTTGTAATATCTCCCCTGCGAGCCGAAGATCTTCGGTGTGGCCCTTGAATAAATACGAAGAAAATGGGGATTATTTGAGCCGTCGGCCGCTTGGCGTAGCTACCTTCTCGCCACGGTTTCCGGGCGAAAAGAGAACACAAACAGCTGAAACGGGCGCTATTTTCCACCTACTACACAGTCACTTTACTTGGGCTGTTATTCAAGCCTGGATAGCGTGAAAAGTTTAGAAACGTAAGCAAACAAATTTAAAAACTAAACAAAACCTTACCATGCATAATAGAATGATCTTTGCTAACATTGTCGCTCGAATTTCTGTGTCCAGCCTGTTAATTGTGAGGATTGTGGGTTTGAAAAAGATACAATATTGCATGGAATGAATGAGCGAGAGAAACATTTGTGAGATCTCCCGCCAAATAAACATATTTATTAACAAATTGAAATAAAAATTCTGATCATACTCATAACTCAACCTCTGATAAAACGTATAACTCAGCTTTCCAAATTTAATCATCTTTATAATTAGGAAAAAACATTTCACTCGCGAAACACGGGTGACGAAATGAAATTTGACCGCCAAGACTTTCCAGAAGACTTTTTCAAAACAGCCTCCTAATCTGGCGCCTTTGTGTTGAACAAGGAATTGGAATCCATGTTGTCGTGCTGTTTATCGGATGGATCTGCGTATCGTATTGCTTTGTGTGAAACGAGCGGCGCAAATTGGCGGTAAGTGTTTCCCGCCATTTGGATGTTATTTTTATTAAAAGTGAACTCATTGACAGGTTTCAGTCAACTTAAACTAGTATATGAAAAGTCAGGGAAGGTTTTTTGAAGAAATGACTCAGGTTTCTTGTATTATGTTCTTAGCGCAAACGGTTGGATAATCAAATGGTCTCGAGTGAAATTGGGAAATAATTTCACGCGCGTTTTTGGACATAATTGTATAGAAACATCAAAATCCATTATTGTCAACAGATGCATTTTTTTATTAATTTTTGCCAACTGTCCAAATTTAAAATAAATTGGACAGTTTTTGCTCAAACTGTCCAATTTAAGAAAAATCTGGATACCTTCCATAAACCAATCAATTGTCAAGAAAAACCAGTTTGGAGGGCGAAACATTTGCCATGTTGGATGCTTTACAATTAATAGTGACAGGACTACATGCTTGTCCAATTTGGAAATAATTGGATTCAAAAAATTCCTCGGACTGCCAAATTGGACGAGGCAGTAGGCAGTTTGGCAGTCCTCGGAATTTTTTCTCATCCAATTATTTTCAAATTGGACAGTATGTAGTCCTATTACATATACAAATTTTTGTAATTCCCCAGCCTTTAGGTGAGGGAAATTATTAGAATTTTGACAAGACGCAAATGAAATTATTTCCTAGTTTTTATGTTCATACCAAAGATGCTTCGCTTGTCTTTGGGTTACGCTAGTCGTCTTATTTTCACCGGCACTCAAACGACGCAAATGAAGAAGTTTATCTTAGAATGGTTTTGGAATGTTCAGCTTTGGAGTTGTTTATTAAGCCCAGGTTTTGGACAGGGGTGGGATTGCTCAAATGCTTCATTTTCCATACCCGTTTTAAACTTGTGCTTAGTGTCCCACTGGTTTTTTAGACTCGCCGTAATTAAGCATTGCATTTATGCTGAAGTCAAGCTAGCAAGGAACTCGCAACTGTGAATAATATATCTTTTTACAAATCCCATCTACACATCTCATTAGGTTGCACCTCTTGCATTCAGCTTATGGTGAGCCTCATCCCAGTAACAAGAGACTTTAAGTAGCAGATACTCATTCGCATTTATGTGGCGCCTTGGCTAAATCGGGAAACAAACGGACTAGAAATCAAACATATCGGGTTCTCATCTCTCGGCAGGAACTCAATTTAAACTTTATTATAAAACATCAGCAGAGATTTGCATGTACTAGACGCCAGCATAAGTTTGCATTACAAAATGTCACACGAAGCGAATAACGGAAGTAAATTAAAACTTTGCGCTCACTGCTCGCCGGCCGCGAGTAGGATCGTGCGCCGAAAGAAAGGTATCTATCATGATTTTAAAACTCAGTGATAAACCAGTAACGTCCCATAAGTTAACTCGTTTATATTAAGCATAACCACCAACAAAAATTTCACTCACGAAACGTGGCTGGCGAAATCAGCAACAGTTTTGAGATGAATTTTTCAAACAGCCTTTACTGAGATGTGTATGCGTTCTCCGTGCTCTTAATTGTTTAGTTTTCTTGTGTTATGTTAAACGGTCGGAAATTTCACATGTTTAGTCGGAAAACTTCCCACCATTTTGTTGCTTTTGTTGTTATGAAGAGTGAACACTTTAACATGGTGGACCAAAGAAATGAAATCCGTCGCCAATGTAAAACAAAACAGTTCAAATCAGTTCAGTTTTGTTTTCGTGGTTTCTTAGTTGCCCTATCGTAGATTTGTTTGATTTCGAGCCGACGACATAAGCTGATCTCATTTAATCTCGCGGAATTTCAAAATTGATCTAATCGGACAGATATTAGATATCGAGGGCAAAATTCTCTCAATATAGTTGGAAGAGCTGTGTTTGAGAAAAGGAAAGAAAAGCGGCATAAGGCATTCGGTCGAGCAATATAATCTCTAGAAAACCTCTAATAATATTCTTTCATTAATTGTAAGACTTTATGAAAATAATTCAAGGCATTTAATTCAGACAACCAAGCTCTTATTGTTAACAAAACGTAATTAATAGCGCAATGAACAGGGAATTCATTTACGAGAAGCAGCCTGGCAAGTTGTGGTCAAAGTTAAACTTCTAAACTTCACAGACTTCAAACTTGGGACTCGAGACCTTGTTGAACTGGCAAAACAATTCTGTGACCAACACCACCGACACAGCAGCCCAACTTTCAAGCGAATACTGTCACCGATTCCTGGATGAAAAGTTCTTTACGTTAAATTATACGGTCACTCTAATGGCGATAATTCTATTTACGTTGTCATCCCCTGCTATATTGTGCTGGACGTTTTGGTTATAGTGGCGGTTAAAACAAGACGAAGATTACAGAGCAATTACAACATACTGCTCGCCTGCTTGGCTGGGACTGATTTTGTTCTTGGCATTGCAAGTCTGCCTGTTTTCACTGCAATGGAGATATTTGCCATTTCTGGTCATTCAGTAGATGCATACTGCAAACTGTACAAGGAAATTATATTTTTAGTTAATTTACCCATCTTAGCTTCCCTTTATCATTTGGCATTATTGAGCGTTATATCGCATTAAAATATGCTTTGCGATACCACGAATTTGTAACCAAAAGTCAGTTGGCGATAGCTGTTGTAGTGAGCTGGCACAGTTTTGTCCTGTCTCATAGTGTCTTCTATAATTTGTCACAGAATACGTCTATCCCTCGTCTCTTATTTTGATTCTTTCCAGCACTTCAACAATTGCGTACTGCCGCCTTTCTGTTTATCTGATCACTCGCCGTCACGAGAAGCAGATTGCAACGGAACAAACTTCGAGTGAAGCCACAAAAACGTTCCTTAAGGAAAAGGAAGCTTGGAAAACCACGGGTATTATTATCGGTTTTGTGCTTTCGTCGTATTTTCCGACAATTGTGCTTCTTTTAGGCCGAATGAGTGCGTCCTACGCCCAAGTCAGTATGGCGTTTCACCTCTTTGGTTTCTTCTTTGTGATAGCTGGTAATTCACTTTGTAATCCGATGATTTATTGTTGGAGATGTAAGAGTATTCGTACAGCAATGACTGCACTTATTATCAAAAAACAAAACTGAAATGAAATCGCCTTGAACTCAGGCAGTACTAACAACAACGCTACCTTAAGTTCGTCTCTTCCTGAAAGTCGGTGAAATAGTCAGACAGCGGACAGTTCAACGTAATCTGAACTTCAAGAACCGAGTTTGCTGTCACATTGTATTGCATGTTATTAGTCTGTAGTGTTTCCTTAGTGTATTTGAACTTGGAATTAAAACCAATCTGATGCGAAAGACTCTGTTTATTATCATGGATTTCTTTTGGTCGCTATTCAGTGAATGACTGCAGCGTGGTCTAGTGTCTCTAGTGGTATTAGAAGAGCGCTGGACTTCAGTTGCGATCCGGAGGTCCCGGGTTACGTTTTCCGAGTTCTTATTCCCATGATTAAACTAAAATAATTAAAGTCTATGTAGATTTAGCTCTTATTAACCGAGCTGGAAATCTTGACGGAGGTCGTGAGTACAGACCGAACGGAATGGCCAAACGGAAACTTCAATCTGACGTTTTGTTTGGCGATGAGCTGACAGAACTTAAATTTGCCAAAGTTTGGTCGTCTCTTTACTTTTTATTCTTGTCAAGCTTTTTCAATTTTCAATTTAGTATTTTAGACAAAAATGGGACAATGTGTTCCTGTTTTGTTTGTAACTTTCTGACCCTAAACTGCAACCGGTCTAGATGGGAAAATCTAGACCGCGGTCAATATCGATTTTAGCCAATCAAATTCGTGAATTTGCTAGTTTCCACTCCACGTGAGACACGGCCATATAATAAAAATAATTATAGAACCCTAAACTATAGTTTAAAATCATCTAAAAATACTTATGAAACTAAAATACTTAATCATATGGACCTATCAACTATGTATTGTCACCTATCAACTACGTACCCTCCACAATTTGAGTACATAGACTGTATTTTAAAGCATTTCCGGGTTGCTTGTTTTGTGATTCACAAGGTTAGTATTGTGAAGAGAAACCCATTTTCAAATGCAACATTTCTCCCAATAAAATCATGTGTCGTTCATGGCTTGCGAAGGCTTCAACGTTTGACTCATCTCCATTTGGTCCTTGGGCTTGCTCTTGAGCTGTGGAATTCTCCGCCAATTCACTGGCATCGGTTGTTAAGCCACAATTGTTCTCATTTTCAGACGCCTCGCGAGGGTTGGCACCATTTCGGATTGAACGCACTTTGGAACTAAATGATCCCATTCGTCCCATTGCGTTGATCTCCTTTGCTGGATAAATTTAAAACTGATCGTGCTTTTCACCCAGAACCCAAAGACCCGATGACCCTATAACCCAAAGACTCAAAGAACCTAGTACCTGAGGACCTAAAGAGCAAGATCGCGTAAACAAACCAACCCTTTGCTGTCGGTATAATTTTAGGCAACAAGTTTCACTGGCAAAACCTAACGTCAGACTTCACGTGCATCATGGATCCGCCCATCCATCCATTCATCCATATGCTTTTAACATATAACTGTTTCTATATTTATTCATTTTAGCAACAAAGTCCTTTTTACACATCAATTATTAATTCTCAAATACTAGACAAAAATTGTTGAAGCAGAAA
Source organism: Blastomussa wellsi (assembly GCA_947652115.1). Taxonomy (NCBI): domain Eukaryota; kingdom Metazoa; phylum Cnidaria; class Anthozoa; order Scleractinia; family Plerogyridae; genus Blastomussa; species Blastomussa wellsi. Next base: position 10,121,329 of record OX393561.1, read on the forward strand.
GTTCTTCAAATATTGGACAAAATTACACCAACTTAAAAAAAACAGTTACACTATACAATAACTTTACCATATGGAACAAACATCAAATAATAAAGCAAGAATTCTAAAGAACCCGATTGTTGAAGCAGGGAAAGTCCTGCTTTTATTCTTGGTTTGCAAGTGACGTCATTGACACCATGTTGGATGATATGAACTGGAAAAGATTTCTGAAACCTTTGAATGCAGGGGGCAGCACACGCAGAATACTTTAAAATACTTAGTAGTTCTTGTTGCCGGATATCTTTGTAGAGATGCTCGTACCAGACGTCAGTGTAACATGTAGAAAAAACAATTCATACTGAAAGGCTGGAACTAAGGCAAGGGACACTTTTAATGGGCCAATATGTCGACTAGTACAACTAGTCTTCTTCAGGGCCAGTGCTTCTAACATGGCCGCCATGCTTATTGTCATCTGAATCTCTTGGGATTAGAGACACAGTGAAAATGTTATAGATGAACAGCTCATAAAAGGCTGTATCTTCTTTCGTTTCGAAATAAATATATTAGTTTTGGTATCTTTTCATCTGCTGGAGTCAGTTATATGCATTGGTGAATTACACCATCGCCAACCCCTCCCCCTGGGCAACATGGCTGGCGGGGCATTTCCCATAATGTCCACCTGGTCCCGGGGGTCGAGAATGATCAGCCTTCAACCCAATTACCCGGGAGCATTAGACAATCTCGCTTTATTACCTCACAGCATTCCTTTAATGATCAATTCACCGATAAGCGGGATACCTTTCTCGCCAAATACGTCAAGACAGGCCAGAAACGGGTCACGGGGCCTATTTTTGCAATATTTAATTTAAAGGTAAATAAGACCTAGCTAGGACTTGGTCTGCATTCCATAAAACTTTGGTGAACGTAAGACGAGATACGAGGAAGTTTGATCAACCAGTTTTTTCTCCTTGTAGCCACAGCAACTTTAGAACGGACGAAGTGTGTAATAAGTCATTTCCGAGTTGCCTTCTACTTCTGTTTCAAACGGGTCTCGGCGTATCATATGGAAATGATTTTGATTTTCTAAACGAAAGACATGCGAGTAAAAGTCATTTCCATATGAAAGGTTGTGCTCCAAGACTCGTCTTGAAGCAGACAACAGCATCTCGGAAATAGCCCATTCAGCGAACCCCACTGGGGTTCGTTCATATTCAGGTGGTCCTGAATCGGTCGTAGTGTTGTTAAACTTCGCAAAAAATTGTATCTTAAAATTCTGATCAATAGTTAATAATAACAATTAAACTTAACCATGTTCTTAACAGGTTATGCTGTTGCCATGGTTATTAATAATGTCAAGAAAATTATCACAACGTGTTTCCATCAATGATTAGACATTTATTTGATAACATTGTAGGAGTTCTCGTATTAATGGTACACGAAACACTCAGTGAAAATCGCCCTGCAATGCCCACTATTCTGTTTGGTTCCTTTGTGTTCGAAAAGTACAGGCGTACCTATTGGAAACCGCTGACCAGTAGGAGGGTAATCCCTAGAATCGATTTTTCTACCCCGTTTAATAGTAAAATTTACGATATCATAATAAGTATGGTTGTCGGTTAGAAGTGTGAGATCTCTAGAATCGATTTTTCTATCCAATTTAAAAGCCACTAAATCCTAGACTTCAGTAAAATTTACGAGATTATAACAGGTATGGTCGACTGTGTAAGTGTGAAGACCATAGACGCATTTCTTTGATTACAAAGACCCTTTCAGTTGCCTGTCGTCAGGTGCCTGAATCACGACCTGGCAGCCAGGAGGAGGTTTGGATCCTTTCACGTTACCATGGATACAACAGCCTTTACGACGCACACGGCGGTCACGGCAGCATTCGTGTGTTGCGGGGTTAAAAGCAGTTAATCCACAGCATGAGAAGGATTTGGGATACAGCCTTTGGCCGCAGCAAAGCTAAAGAGTGGAGTAGAACGATACTTAATTAAGCAATTGGGCGTTTGATGATAGTTAAGTTAAAACAAGAACAAGCACAGTGAATCAAAGGTTCTAATTCGAGACTTGCGCGACTAGAAAGGGTTTCTTGCTTATGGAACAGCCCTCTGTAACAGACCCAGTGGAATCTTTATCCTCACTGGGATTTCGGGAAAAAGTCACCGGGTTGCCTAATTTCCTATTGAGTCCGCTCATTTTCTGTTTTATTTTGCTTGTTTATCATTATTTTTTTGCAGACAAAATACGCTGGGTCACACCGCACAGTCACTGGGTAAAATCAAAATATTCACTGGGTACTGGGGAGACTAAATTTCCGCTTGGTAGGAGAAAATAATCCACTGGATAGGGTTTCAGTGGGTCTGTTACAGAGGGGTGTTAATGGTAAAGAAGAGTCGGGAATCAACATCTGTAAAGAAAAAAGGTGGTGGCTGTACACTTTGCCACAATACCATGCTAACCTAACACAGCCAATAGACGGAAAGTAATTTCTTGAAGAAATTCGTCCCTGTACTAACAACATTTTGTACGCTAGGTTTAAACTTGTAAGACCTTTCCTGTCAATTTTGAAGGCCTTTCGGGCGCTAACAATCATGTGCAAATGTATGAATACTCTTGGTCGGTTAAAACACTACGAAAATCTAGATCCGATGGCTGTACATGTATACCTACCTTATTTTTCAATTTAAAACAAGAGACAATAAGACAAAAGCATAAAAACCAGTCGCGATTCGGTTTATTCCCCTTACCTGTTTACTGAAATCATAGGACTCCTTACCACAGCAGCGAGGGAATCGCACACCGGGCGGTCTGTACGTCACCTCTCGCGCGCAGCACATTTGGTGCGACACCAAGTATGGCGTCTTATAACAACAGCCCATCGCCATATTGGAGCAAGGCTTGGAATAAAGATTTGAAGCACAACACACCTGTGTAAAAAAAACAAAGATACGATAAGATAAGATAAGAACTTTATTAACGTGTCGAGGTCGCTAGCATACAGGGTATACTAACTGGGGACACCTAGCTACAAGCCTCTGTTATAACGAGGCTCGAGACGTTGAGGCTGCAGAAAAATGCGGTATGAAATGCAAGTTCTAACCGCTTCAGGGGCACGCGTATTCAATCTTAAAACATTTAGCTTGAAATTCAAAGACTATAGGTCGTGAGAATATATACATAGAGGATATTACACGGCGGCGCAAAGATATGAATTTTATTTTATTTTCTTAACTGCTTTTGTTTCTTCTTTAAAATATCTTGTACTTCGTGGAATTCCTTGTCGTTAAGAACTGAGAATCCATAGTTATTTTTTCGAAGATAGCGGTCGTACTTTGCAGAAAAGCTCTGATAGACGAGGGCTCATACTCATCGCATTGGTGATTGCTTGTAGTTCCACAGGCGTAATATTCTCTATTTCTCTTTTCTCGTCGAAAGTTTCGAGAAATTCTCTGAAAATCTTTAGATCATAGAGCGTTTTCTTCTTAGTATTCTCGTTCTCTTGTTGTTTGGAAAATGCATTTACATCGTCGTCGCTTACCACAACAAATCTTGCAGCCGCCATTATTTTATTCTGAACAGCAAGCTAATATAAGTTCATTCAACAAAAAAGGCGGGAGTTGTGACGTCATTGCCGATATGTCACTCGCGAGAGTGACATACGGAAAATACGTCACTCGGGTCCCAGATGTAGTGGTTTATGGATTCTACGAGTGTTTTAGTTTTCAGTAAAACACTCCTGTCCATATAATAAAAACATATATGTATTCCAAGAACTATTAATAGGGACATTTGAATGATAAGATCTTTTTCTGTCTGGAGACTTCAAGGTCTCTTTTCTAGATTTTAAGAACCTGCTGGGCTAAAATTTGCCGGTTAGATCCCCTCTGAACAAGAACCTGTTTAGCCTAAAATTTCAAACAGGTTCTTATTTTCTGAATCATAGGTAAAATTTCATTAGTTTGGGACCATACTGTTCATGCGCGCTGAGAAAGCATGTAATGCTATTTACAAAGATAAGACTTCCACATGACCATTTATGTAGTAACGACTTCTTTTTTCAATAAAAGTCATTATTGCATAAATAAATTCTTTTTATTTAACAAATAAAGAAGTCTAAGCCATGTATTATACTGTCATAAAACACGACGGGCATTTGAGAACACGAGGGAAATGTAGAAAACACGACTGAGCCGCAGGCGAGTGTTTTCTACATTTATCGAGTGTCCTCAAATGTCCGGATTGTTTTATGACAGTATAATACATGGCTTAGGCTTCTTCATTTACTTTATGGTATAGATTTTATACGCCGCGAGTAAAAACACCAAAACACGCACGATCGATAAACTGAAGCAATTTAATCTCGAACTTAGAAGCTTCTTCGACAATCTCTGCAGAAATTTTGTCCGGAATTTCTTTATAGAAAATGTTCGCCGCCATCCCATGCGAATTTCCACTAGAGTAAAGCTGCCGAAAAACAATAAAACACGCTTTTTCTATGTTTTATACTCTGATAAAACATGGGTTTTTGACCAATCAGAGCGCGCGCAGAGTGCTATCTATATTATAAACTAATTTTATGTACGGAATAGGCTGAAAACGAGGAAGAGACGTCAAAGGCTCAAAAATTCCTCACGGTTGTAATTATAATAACAATCAGCATAGGAAATTGCACGAAGAATGATTCAAAAGTTTTTGTTGAGCTTCATTTGATTTTTAATAGTTATTGTTGTTATGATTACAACCCGTGAGGCAACCAAGCCTTGGAACACAGAAAATTAATGGCGGCCGTAAATTTTCGGAAATAAATGTTTAAAAATTATGACTTGTCATGTCCAGAATGGCTTGAAATTTGGCAAGATGATTAAGAAGGTCGCATTGTACACGAAAATAACAAAAATACCACCAATTTCGTCTCAGGGGCACTTAGCCTAAATGTTTGTCAGATACCCTTTATATAAGAACCTGTACAGCCTAACTTGGGAAAATGCAGGTTCTTACTCGAAGGTTTTTACTGTACTTTAAGCCGTCAAGGTCTCGTTTAGAGTAGACTACGAACAGTCTATTTTTTTCTTAGTCAGTCGAGCGCGAAGCGAAAAAATGACCGCGTGAAACCTGGGAGACACGCCCACGCGGCGTTCCTTTAGAAATAAGATTTCCATTTGTGGTATTTTGTTATCTTTTAGGGGTCAATAAAATCTTGATCCATGTCCCGGATTGGTCTCTGTTAGTACACTCTGCTATCTACATCTACCTTTGTTCTTGGGTCGTATCCGACATTTCCACAGCATCTGGTGGCAGATGGTGCTGGCTTGGGGATAACTTTTCGGTTGCAGCACAGTTGAGTCGAGGGATTATAAACATCATTTGCTCTGGAACGTAAAGAAAGTTGTCCATACTGCCACAGCTTATCCCGGTTTCTGCAGCATTAAGCAGCTAGGAATATTTCTACTCCCCCCTGGATGGGATGCTAGTCCAACGCAGGGTTAACCCAAGCATTATTTCACCGCTACCCATTTATACACCGGGGTGGAGAGAGGCACTGTGAGAGTAAAGTGTCTTGCCCAAGAAAAAAACGAACTACCCCGGCACAATCCAACCCAGATCGTCTGATCCAGAGTCTAGCACACTTACCATTAGGCCGAATCCAGGCACTTCCAAAGGTCGCTACCCTTATCTATAAAATCCTCAATGATCTATCTGCCCCCAACTGAGCGACTCCTTTGTAAATCTCAATGACAGAAACATAAGCTATAATGTTAGGAATCTTGAGACTGATCTAGCACTTCCAAGGCCAATCACAAATTTTCTGAAGCGCAGCTTTAAGTGTAGTGGTGCAATGCTCTGGAACAATCATTTATTTCCTATGAGCCAAAGACCGCACGATCGCTTTTTGGATTTCAAACGCAATCTGCTGGATAACGCTGATTTAGGTAATATACGTTCATTAAATTTCAATCAACTGTTTCAAATACTTATCTATATTATTGTAACGTGTTTCCTACGCCCCAACTGGAAACCAGCTTTTGTTGTGTGTGGCTATCGTTGTGAAATAAAGTTGTACTTATTATTAAAGGGACAATGTCACTCATGATATATTATGGGCTGTAGCTTGCTGTAATCATGCTTTATTGTCTTGCAATAGAAGGAGAAAAATGCTAAAAGTGGTGAAAGCAAAGAAATATCAACTAAGAAAAAAAGATAACAATTATAAGACTCAAAAATTTCACCAGAATTTCAGCTTTGATTTCTGGACATCCTGTCAAGAAATCAATTTTGATGAATTGCAATCCACTCCTGTACTACTTTTCCAAACTACCTGTTCTATCTTGTTTTGAGGAACTTTTTATCAAATTTATTCGTGTATTTGGTGGCATTTGGCACAATAATATGGAAATTAGAACGTAAAATTTCTATAATCAGGCATGACAGTGTCCCTTTAAATACAAAGAAAAAACGAGTACCATAAAGAAGTTCTTTAAACACGATTTATTTAGACAAAAAAAAAACAAAAAAAAAACAGAAAAATAGATCCTAGTAACCAGGCGTGAAGCTGGAAATTTAATATTTTTTTGCATGTAATTGTTGGGGAGGCTGGAGGCTGCTCGCTAGCCGCACCAACTCCCCCCCCCCCCCCCCCCCCGAGGGTCCGCGGTCCCTGTGAAGAGCTTATATGCCATGACATAGAGCGTTTTCACTCACGTGACCAGCGGCCATATTGGAATATTGGATAACTGAAACAAAAGACGATGTTCGCATAAGAATAGAGTTCAATTCACGGAGGTTGCTTAGGTACACCAACATGGCCGACGTTTCTTTGTTTGGGAACACAACTATGGCTGCCGTGACGTCATGTAGAAACACTCTATGCGCTTCAATGAGAAAAGTCGGGGTGCTCAAATATTGCAATTTTCGGTGTGTTTTTAATAAAAAACAACAATTGTTCTTCTCGCGCTTATTGGAAATGAGCGAGTTATAGTCAGTTCATTGGCTATCTGCTATCTCATATCCAACGCAAGTGGATGGAGGAGTGGGAGTGGGGTAGGTTGGGATGTTCCGGAAAACAATAACAAAAGTACTTACAGCTGAATGATTTTCTTCATTCAGTTTTAAAACATTGCGTTCCTGATAGAAAACTATTGAAAGAAAGGTCTAGGAAGTCATGAGCCATTTACAATGGTGACTTGATACTCACCCACAACATTGAAGCTTTATACCAAGGGAAGGGGCAATGCTAATTAATCTGCGATAACAGCAGATATGCGTTGTGGTGTCGTAAACAACACTTCCACAGCAAGCCTTGGAATTAGACGTCTTGCGATGCACCTTTCCAGCGCAGCAAAGTTGAATCTTGGGGTCATACAGGCTGGTACCACAACAGTACTGCCCAGGTTTCTTAGGATGTAGGCTGTTGCTGCAACAGATGTGCTTGAGGGGATTGTAAGGGATGCCTCCACAGCATCGAGTAAATGAAGGCGATGGTTTATTTATCACTTGTCGGCTGCAGCAGAGTTGTTTGTTGGTGTCATACAGCTTTGGACCGCAGCAATATTGGCCAGGCTTCTTTGCGTGTAAGACATTGCTGCAGCACAACTGTTGTGAGGGGTTGTATGGCACACTTCCACAGCATCTTGTGAAAGAATGTGACGGTTTGTTGATCACTCGTCGATTGCAACAGAGTTGCTTCGTAGCATCATACAGATTTGCTCCGCAGCAATAACGGCGGGTTATCTTCGGATATAGCCGGTTGATACAGCAGATCTTTGCTTGGGAATTGTATTTCACGCCTCCACAAGACGGCAAATATCCGGGTGGTCCAACTGGCCCCGGCTGGGGAGGGTTCTGGCAATAAATTGTCACTCCTATAACCGTTAAACAAAGTTGTTGTCAATTATTTTACAACAACTTATATGGCCTGTGTCACGATAATGCGCATGTGTGGCTTTTATTGGCGGAAAAATCTTTTAACCGATATAAGGTAATATATATAGAATAATATATGAATTTTGTTCGGAACGACAAGAGCACGCCATTTGAAGTCAAGTCGCGCTACTGCCGTGCGGCACGGCGAGGCCTGCCTTTCCATTTATGAACGATATTCGGAGGCATGCATAGAGTTTCGAATTGAAGGCCTGCCCATTGAAGAAAGTTAATCTTACTAATTTTATTTGAAAAGTAATTCAAATAGAACAAGAGATCGTGGACATAAATAATTCTAGATTCAAAATAATTTTTGTAATAAAAAACCGTTACAACTCGCCAGCATAGTATAGCAATTCTAAATGAAACCAGCGAGAAAGCGAGCTCAAATAAAATGAAAAAAGACCCGTACTTTATCAAGCTCCGTACTTTGAACCCACCCACCCCCGAATCACGCGCTGCCATATCATGTGCTCAAGTGGACAAAGCGTCACATTGAAGTCTCGCAAAGCCAAATGTTGATCAGTTTCTTAAAGCTATCCATTCTTTCAATGAAATTCTTCTCTTCAAGTAGGTTTTCATCATAAGTAAAATATACTCCCAGAGCTTTTATCGGTTCAGTTGGCCATTTAATTCCAAACGGCTTTGTTTTGTTTTCTTTGGATTACCCTCAGCTTTTGTGCAGTTGATTTTAAGGCCTGGAATTGCCTTAAAAATGTTCAACAATTCAAATAACATTTTAGCTGAGTTTATGTCCGAGATCACTGCAATTGTATCATCCGCGTGTCGCAAGATCTTTGTTTCCTCATTCTCGATACAAATTCCTTTTATTGGACCTTGGTAAATTGTTATTAAAGCATTCCTTATCACGTGGAGCAGAACAAGACGTCAACGAAAGGATACAAAGAAAACTTACCTACTAGAAGATGGGTATCCATGTTCTATAAGAAAATAATGCCCACTTGAGGTCTAGAAAAGCTGCAAGTGGACACCCGAGCCGTTAGGCGAGGGCATTCAGTTGCTTTTCTAGACCTTAAAAGGGCATTATTTTCTTATAGGAAATTGGGAAACACATCTTCTAGCTGGTTTAGAATATAACATTAAAAAATCCTAAAAAATCAACGAATTCACGCGCGAGGGCGGCCTCCTTGCTCGCTGCTTAATAGCTCGTCCACATTTTCGTCTCCGCAGTCACCTGAACTTATTTCATTAATATTTGTTTTAGCAGCCATAACAAAGGAAATAAAAAGACAGCTTTAAAACATGTTTTTTTCAATTCGCAACGAAACATAAGCTGCATCCGGGGTACCGGACTTCTTTAGTTTTTGCCCATGTTGTATTAAAAATAAAGCCAGCGAAGATTCCATGGCGAGCATGGAGGGCTATTTTCTAATCAACAATAAATGAATTTTCAGACAGAATAAACCAGACTACATTTCAATGACCGGCACAAGCCCCCACCAAATTCCCAACTAGTCCATATTTTGTATAATTTCTCTAATGAGATTTTAAATGTTCGCGCGAGAAGGGCTATAAAAGTCCCGGATGTGTCGCGCCATTCTGGGCGATTGTATCAGGCCCGTAGGGAGTGGGGCTGCGATGGGTGTGCTCGCACCACCTCTCCCCCCTACTGGCTGCGGAGGTGCACATTTTTGTTGTCCAACGATGTAAAAATAGTCTATAGTGTACAGTATAGGTATAGTTCTGTTTTGATTTTCAGCTTTATTTCTATTTTTTGTTATTTTTAAATATTGACATTATCCTCTAATACTGGAAAATACATGCGTAAAGTAGACTCTCCGCCCGAAAATCCATTTTGAAGTTGAAAAGTATCCACGTTTTTAAGTTCGTTTTGGGTGACTGTTGTCGTATCATATTGCCTTCAAACCGCACGAAATGCAATATCAGACAGTGGGGGGAGAGGGGGGGGGGGGGTCTGGCGCCTCCGACCCTCGTTCTGTCCCTGTCTTCGTGGGATTGCACCCTCCCGAAAGAAACCTGGCCACGGGCCTGCATATTGCATGACAAAATGTGCTACATCTTGCTGTTGAAACGATATTTTCTGTCACTCGTCAGACCGTCAGTAATTACACATTATCGTGGGTTTCTTGTCGCTTTGAATTACACAGAGTACTTAGGGTGCGTTCGATTGACCTTATTCCGGAATGGGAATAAACGGAATAAAATGGAATATCCGTTCGATTGAGAAGCCATTGCCCGATTTCATACGGGGGGGGGGACTGGTAACCAAATCCGTATATTATGGGATTATTCAACCAAGACCCACATAGTCAGAAAATGCACACCGAGCATTACAAAATCCGTAAGTTTGGTGTTAATCAGGCCAATATTGAAGGAGATATAGCCATTCAAAAACATGAAAATTTACTAAGAAGTGTATGGATTACCGGACACTTTGTCCGGACTCCATATATTTCTTAGTAAATTTTGGAGTTTTTGGTTGGCTGTATCTCGTTCAATATTAGACCGATAAGCACCAAACTTGAGGATCTTGTAAAGCTCGGTGTGCTCTTTCTGAGTAGGTGGGTCTTGTTTTGAATAATCCCATAATATACGTACTCGGACCCAGTCCCCCAGAGTGTATTCCAAGCAGAATGCTTGGAATGCTTGGAATCTCCTTATATCAGGAGATGGCAGACTATCTCCAAAATGTGAATTATAAAAAGAAACAAGTGTGGGAAATGATCGCAGCGGGAATCCAACGCGTTATATCGCGGGCCATTATTCCAGAAACAGAATAATCGTTTTATTGACGATCAGATGGAATGGCTATTCTGGAATAATCCAGAATATATTCTTATTCCGGAATAAGGTCAATCGAACGCAACCTTAACAAATACATTTCTTCATGTGCAACATACCTAATAAAAGCAGAATCGTAGCAACTTGTATCGTCTCTGACTGAGCCATGTTTACTGGGCTTGTTAACAAATGTAGGACTGAAAACGATGCAAAAAAACGAAGCGAAATCAGCACAAACAAGACAATCGAACTCGTATACTGCGCGAAAAGCCAAATATTCGAGCCAGAATTTGCTCGAATACGAGTCGGCACACGCCTCGTATACTGTAATTTTCCGACGTATTTTTGGACGCCTGATTCGAAATACACCTGGGATATCCTATTAGAATCCAGCCTGTTTTTCCATATTCAAATTGAACGCTCCAGGTGTGCATGGCAGTATTGAATACTCGTGAATACTCCAGGGAAACTTTACGTATTCAAATCGAATACTCTTGAACTCTTCACGTATTGCGTACGCCTTGAATACTCTAGGATTCGATGGCATCACAATGACGTATTCGAGGCTAAAATACTCCAGAACATTTTGCACTTGGCGCAGTGGTATGGCGTGAAATAATGCAATGACTCCGTACTGCTTTATAGGTGGTTAACTATATTGAGGGGGCTGTCTCATTCTGTAAAATAACAAACATCGTACAGAAAGCGGGGAAAATGCCCATCCCCTTGATTCCCCATCACTAATTTGTGAACCACTAAAGCGCGTAAGCATTTGAGTCCATATTTACCTTCTTTGTGTAGTTGTCCCTGAATGAAATCAGCAAGTTTTGGTGAAGGGAAACGAAAGACACGGTCGACACGGCTAAGTCTGTTCCACGGCCGAGACAACGCACTCACAGTTCAGTCCAAGCTGTGCGAAAACTTGCTCAACTGAAGCACGGCAGTTCTTCCAAAAATATATGCAACCGGAAGATCTGAGGGAGGAAACCTGGCAAAGATATGCCAACATCCAAGACACGTTTCAAATTATTCCCACCTAATTGCTAATAAACAGTCCAACGTATAAGGTTTCTTTTTACTCGAGGGTAATCTTACAGATCCCATATCTATTTAATCCTATTTGTAACAATTCCAGCTTACGAAGTTCTCACGTATTAACTCTGTCTCGTAGGTTCGCCTCGCCAATTTTATTTTTGAAGATGAATTCAGTTTATCATGAAAGAAATGGCCGTCACGTACAAAGCAAAGGCGCTCAATCAATCAATCAATCCATCAACATATTAAACGTGGCCAGTACGCTTAGCTAAAAAGCTAGTTTACAGGTACGCCACGCAAAACAGAGGATTTCTTATTTCTTATTTCAAACTTTTTCTTATTTGTGACTAAAATGTTGAATGTAGTTGTTATATTTAAAGATTACGTGCGAGCTGTTGATGGCTGCTGTTTCCTAAACTTTCCTCCCGACTCCTTATTGTTAGCATGATCGTTTTCCATGCACCTTTAGATTGGTTACATGTGTCGCGATGATCTCATCCGGCTGGCTAAACCATAGTTCCTCTATTTTGCCATTTATGTTCGCACGTTTAATTTTCATCCCAAGTAAATTTTTCAATTAAATAGAACTGAACATTTTAAACAGAATGGAAATATTTTGAACGCCCACAGAATGTTTAGGTGTTAAATAGTTTTCAGAAAAGGTCTCCAAAATTGGGCGGCCTAATTGAAAAATATTTGAAGGATGATAAACACAATTCTTGGTTTTCATGTGACGTCATAAAATTCTGAAATCAAAATTCGCTAGGCCTGCTAAATTTTCGTCGCCACTGGGTATAAGGCTAACTAAAAATATATCTTTTCGCAAATTTTCTGCTCGATTGTACCCTTCGTTTTGAAAACAGAGCATCTTGAATATTTGAGTTCTCGGCCGTATGTGACATCAAGCAGAGAACCGTGACAAAACTGTTTTGTTTAGAAAAAGCCTATCCTTTCGATTTTCAGATTTTTGAGCATTTCAGATATAATAAGTGGTGTTTATGTGTAAGTATAATAGCTCATGAGCCAAAAGTAGTCGCTATTATAGCGCAATTGAATTCCAGATAGTTTCGCGTGCATCACGGCGGCCATATTTGTGCCCAAACGGGACCCACTCAGCATTCGCGGGCGAAGCCCACGAGGTCAAGAGGCCAAGCCGCGCGAGTGGAAATTTTTGGATTTTAACTCGACTCCTCACCAATCTCTCCACGGCTTTGCCGCTCCGACGACGGCCTCCCAAAAACAAAAGCACTTCGCCGCGAATCCCGCCAGCTACGCAGGCTAAGGGAATAGGGATTGAGACATCAGTGTATAATAAATGTTATTTCACTACATATATATATATATATAGCTGTAAACTAAAAAACTCCTCACCTAAGCTACAAGCATATCTGCAATTGGTATCAAACTCCATGGAAATTGAAAAAAAATAGCTTTAGACAATGGTAACCTTAATTCCTTTCAAAATAAGTGGAATCCACTGAAGGACACCCTCTATGATTACCTATGATTAACTATAAACTAATAAAGCAGTAAGCGGCATATCGTAAATAACGTTATTTTTTTAGCGCAAAGAAATACATATAACTAAATTGTAAATAGTGTAAACATCTTGTAAGTAGTGTAACAATAGTTTGTAAGTAGCCCACTTTTCTTTCTCGTTCTGTGTGTAAAAACGTAGTATGTAGTATTGTGTTGTAAGTAGTGTAAGTAGTGTCATTGTAAATTAGGAATAAAAAATAAATTAAAACAAAAACAAAAACAAAAAAATAATAAATCTTCTTATAGTTTAGATTTTATATTGCTGCATTGCTGTTGCGTTGCAGTTGCTGCTTAAAATTATTTTTTTCCGATTCCACAGTTTTTGTTGCTGCTTAGTTTTAAACCGCAGTTTTTTTAAACCTCTCGCTAACAATGACGGATTCGTTGTACGTTTATAGCAAATCCTTCGTCTGTTACCAGCGCGTTCGGAAGGAAACTGGTGAAGTTGAATACACTAAGGAACAATGTGAGAAAGATCAGAAAATAGTCAACTGCAACAACCGCGACCCGACCGATCGCGAAGATTAGTACTGTAGCAGCTATCCCAAACTACTTTTGTTTGTTGTTGTAAGCAGCTTCTATTGTTTTCAAGACAAAGTCATTGTTTCAATTGTTGAGTCTTTTGTTTAGGGCTAGGGTATCAAACCAATCACATTATATGTTAGGAAAGCTGCTACATCGCCCGAAGATTACGTCTGCGTCAGCTTGTTCAGCGAGAATGAGGATGGTAAAGGATATGCGATGAAAGCATGCGGCATAAAAAGCGTTTGTGAAGAGAACAAGAAGGTGTGTGAAGATGATAAGAAGATGAAGGAGCTGAAGTTGAAAGAATGTACGATCACTTGCTGTGTTAGTGAAGGTGACAAACCATGTAACAGCTGTATAATTTGGTTTTATCAACTGGGCTGATAATGTGAATTGGCCACCGTAAAGAGATTCAAGAGCTGACGTTTCGAGCGTTAGCCCTTCGTCGGATTCGCTCCGTAGTTTGTCTTAGTTGTATTGAGTATCGCACGTTGTAAAACTGCTTCAGGCACCTAAACCATTGTGAATTTTGAGCGTGATTGGAGTAAAGGGAAATCAAAGGTGGGTCTTCAAAATTACTTTACAGAATCACGGGCGAGCCAAATATTTGCATTTAGGAGGTTTAGAACATCATAGCATTATCAATTACCCCACGCCTAGAGAAAAATTCCCATTTTTTTGCTTCCTCCGCCTATCATTCCGGAAATTTCATAATGAAATTTCATAATGCCGTTCCGACTCACAGAATCACAGCCCATGCACTGAAATATTTACACTCAGGAGTTTTGGAACATCATGGCATCACCAAATACCCCCACGCCTAGAAAATAATCTCCCTCCTCCTTTCTCGGCCTATTATCGTTGAAAACATACCGGTTAAAAAAGCAGGAGGTTTTATACTGCCAAGACACTTCTAACTCGCAGAATCACGGGCGAGCCACCTAGTATTATTGTTGCACTTGTGAAATATTTGCACTTAGGAGTTTTAAAAAACATCGTGGCATTATCAAATACTCCAACACTTATGGTAGCTAAGCTATATAAGGGTGAAGGAAGCTATCCAGGGGTAACAGTCGATCGTGTAGTTTGATCGTCCGGGTGAGGTTTCGACAACCTGAGCGGAAATCATCAGAGTCATGTGAAGAGTTGTTTGTCAGACGAATGTTATAAGTCTGGTTCGTGAAAAACGTGATTGGTCAGTTTAACCGTGGTGTTATTGGCTGTAAGACTCGAGTAGTTGAGGATACAGGTGTTTTTCGTCCTTATTCGAGAGGACTAGAACGTCTAACCATTTGCAGATGTCTCAAGGTGTCAGGCCAACAACAAACTCTCGAAGTCTTTAAAATACTTTGATTTTATTCCATTTTTAATACACACAGCTGTTTAAACGAAATATTGGGCAATAAAGGGAATATTTCTCAGGAAATAGGATTTTTATGTCCCTTTCTCTGCTTGTGTATTGCTTGATTTAGAGTGGGCTTGGGCCTGACGGGGGGAATATTAGTATTGCAGTAGACCCCCCTGTAAGGGTTTCGTGTTGATCATATGACTTCTCAAGCCATGTGCTCAACAATCCGTCCCGGTTAGTCTGCGGTGCAAGACTTGTTGAGGAAAAGGGGCATAAATTAACCCTTTAAACTGTTCGATCACCCTTACATTTAGAGTTAAAGGAAAATTAAGCCTGTTTACACGATTTCTCTATTCGCTATTCTTATTTAACGTGCCTTGGTTATCTCTATTTTGTAAAATCCATAAAAACATGTACAATTCAAGGTGATTATAGTCAAGCTAAAAAAGGATTAACATATTTTCTTAACTCGTACGTAACAATGCAGTGAAACAAGGCTTGTTCTCACTAGTGCATAAGCATAAGCACACGCATAAACATAAGAAAGTGAGAACACCCGCGACATAAGCATAAGGACATACGCACGCGCAGAATACATTTTTTGACGTAATACTCGATACCAGGTCTCCTCGATGTTTAAAATCAAGATGGCTGACGTCTACAGATGTCATAGCGTCCGCCATTTTGCTTGTGATACTTTCCGCAGAGGTCTGGGTCAAAGTGACATGTGATTGGTTGAAAGGCTTGAGCTTATGCTTATGCTTATGTCGGCCCCGTTCTCACTTGTGAAAACTGCGACATAAGCATAAGCATAAGCACAAGCCGACATAAGAAAAACAAACATGTTCGTTTTTCTTATGCTTATGCTTATGCTTATGTCGCGGGTGTTCTCACTTGCTTATGCTTATGTTATGCTTATGCTTGTGCTTATGCTTATGCGCGAGTGAGAACCGGCCTTTACAAGAAAAAATTCACGAGTTGCAATGCGATGGCAACTTTCCAGCACTTATACTCTGATGAACATTGATCCACCAAAGTGAAGCTGCTGAAAAGGTCTGGAACCCGTAAAACTGAACTCTCATTATTTTAATTAATGCTAAACATCAAGAAGGGTTGTCATATCATTCCGTTTTCTCATATCAAAATACTGCACATATAAACTGTCTTGTTATTATTATTCATACTATAATTATCCCACAGCGAAATGCATAACGTGCATGTTAAATGTTTTTGAGCCTCGATAAAAACTTATTTGAAATTAATTGACAGACTACTACAAGGACAAAGCTGCAGGCAACCGAAATAAACAGAATCGTCGTTCCTGAGCGCTCAATTCTACCCCAGCTCAATTCTACCCGAGCACGCGGTCTTTGATTGGACCAAAAAAATTCTACACTGCAGTGCAGGCCTATTTCTTTTTGGCGCAAGCGCTGAATAACCCTTCGCGCGCGGTTGTGGCCGCCATCTTTGATGAGTAACGCGTAGAGGACTGGAGCGAGTCGAAAAATGACCCATATTCCTCGAAACAGTTTGCAAACAATTCCCTCATCACGAATTTTGTTTCTAATATTGTTTATTGGTATGGTTTGATTTTTGGACTTTTTCAGCTGAAAAAATGGAGCTGTATACAATGTTAAGTGTTAAAATCTTATTCTTAGATCCTGTTAGCAGGTAGTTTTCTTTTGCTGAATAGTTCATTTGCTGAAAAGCGTACACATACAAGGATATTTCTTTCGGAAGATTTCAGTTTATAAGAGTGGGAAGCATAACAAGTTTTGTGTACAATGCAATAATGATTGTTGTGTTTAGAAAATTCCGTTTCGGCCGTGAACAATGACTCGCGCTATCAAACCCTGGATCACTTTGAGCGCGCACGTGAGCGCCACAACTGAGCAACATGACTTCTGCGCCCATGATACTTTCCGCTGACATCTCGCATTCGCTTTGCTCTGGTTCTTAGAGAGAGATATTGACCTATCTACTGACCTGTCTACCTACTTATTCACTGGTACTAGAATTTCGTAAAAAATTACTATCTTATCAACGCGAAAGATTACCACATCACTTGTTGTACAGTATGGCTGCAATGTTCTAAATATTAATTTCTTCCTTTTAAAAAATTCATACGGAAATGGTTTAGAGGATAAGACCCGTTCCATACTCGTTAATCATGTTTATCCGACTTCGAGGACACCGATGAGGCATCGTCTTGGTTTTTATCGTCATCTCGTTCCATTTCCATTGTGCTTTTAAGTTGTGAGTTGTGATGTTTTTTCATCCAAATCAGCCACTTGCTAGGGTTGCCCGTGAGGTATGTGCTCTTGAGTGGACTGGGTACAGAGCCTCGTACCTGTGTTATTATTGTGACTTTACAGGATCGGGTCGCGTCGTGATACGGACGAATAATAACACCGCAGATAGCAGTCTCCAATCTGAAAATAAAAGATTCGGGTCCATAAGTGAAAGAAACAGCGTGGCCATTCAGTAATACCTCGAGGTCGTGACGTAATATATCAAACACGAGAGACAGTGTTTCATCACATTTTCAAACACCGAGAAACTGAGTTGAAAATACGACGCACAGCGGAGTATTTTTGACTAACTTCGAGGTGTTTGGAAATGTGATGAAACACTTTCTCGGGTGTTTAATTTATCTTCTCAATCGAAACTAAAACTACGGAGAAAACGAAGAAATAAAATCGTAAAAACTATGCTAATTAAGATCAAATTTCCAAACCACAGTTACAGGTACAACACATTTTCATGAATGGTTTCGCACTTAATTAGACTCTTTTTGACACTGGGGCAAAACTGAGAACTCGGAAATGGTCTATTGATCAACTATGCCAGTTGCGATTCTAAATTATGTCAACTTATGTCCAGGACTTTAAAATTAATTAATTAAAATTAATTTGAAACGTAATTGAAAAACCATGCAAACTCGTGCAATATTAGTGGAAATATTTGATTTGGATTCCAACAAAACTCTACATTTTGCGTCTGATTTGTCGTCTAGCAAGGTCAGTGAAATAGGGACCTTCAATCGGAGTACGAGTATGATTTGAATTTCAACCAAGTTACGTTCCGGCCAAGAACCACCGCTCCTCCCTGTTGTTATCTCTACTAGTTTGGTGTAAAATTTGAGGTTTGAAAGATCGTACTCGTTCTCAATTCAATCTCGTACTCGTACTCCGATATAAGGTCTGTAATGAAGAAGTGACCTAAACTGAAATTTTTGTTATAGTGACGTCGCACACTACCAACCTCATAAATGTGAGCTTATTGTCCTCTCCAGGCACAGTCGGGTGAGTGGCTCCTTTCCAGGCCCACGCATAATAAGGCTCTTCGTCTTCACGATCCAAACTGGCCAAAACCGCGCAGCGATTCTTCTTCTTCTGAGAACTATTAAATATCGACAAAATGAATTAAAATTCATAGTTTTCAAAAAAGGCGTTGTATATTTAATGGAAGATTCCTATTCTAAACTAGAATAGCTAAAGCCCCTAATTATAAATGGCTTCTTTTTGTTTTGTTTTTGTTCTGCTGTTCAAATTAAAGTCAATTTGAACTGGTAAGGCTGGTTTTCGCTAGCGCATAAGCACGCGCATAACGACATAAGCATAATGCTACTGATAACAGCACCAAAATAAGCATACATAAACATAAGCACGAGCATAAGAAGAACAAACGCACTTGTTTTTCTTGTGTTGTCCTCACTAGGAATCACCGCGACATAATAAGCACAAGAAGAACGGACACTTTCCGTTTTTTTTTTATGTTTATGATTATGCTTATGTCGCCTTATGTCGCGGTGATTCCAAGTGAGGACAACATACTGTAAGTAAACAAGAGTGTTTGTTCTTCGTATGCCCGTGCTTATGTCGTTATGCCTATGCTTCTGCGCTAGTGAAAACCAGCCTTTAATGAATACCCTGGGGATAAATTAATGATATGAAAATAACTGTATGAAAGAAAAACACGTGCTTCCCTTTCTTCACACTAGTCCCCGACATCTACCGGTTGGCGCCCCACCCACCCTCCCTGCGACGAAGCCAATCTGCCCGTCATCTACTCAGTCTGGTTTTGGGCTAACTATTTGGAAGCCACGTTTCAGAATTTTCTCTTTCCGAAATTTAGGGGGTGACTTTTAATTATATCAGAAGCATAGGCGTACGTGCCAGGGAGCGGGAGGGGGGTGTTGCAGCCACCCCCGCCCTGCCCCCCTCCCCCAATGTTGTGCAACTCAGATTTTTTGGCAGCAAGAGAAATTTGTGCAAGGCAACTTGGAAGAATTTTTAAGATGATTTCCGCAGAACATTCGAGCAATAATGGCAAAAATAAAGTTACCAAAAAAATCTCATAGCATGGTAATATTTTAACGAAAGGTAGGAAGATCTTATCAAGACTTAAGCTCTCAAGCTGACCCCGCGAGAGAAAATTGAATTTGAAGTTATCCATATTTCAGTTAAAAGGGAACTTTCGCGTTAGTTGAAAACACAATAACACACGCTTTGAGCATTCTTACGAGGTTTGACCTTAAATTTCTCGATAATGCGTGGGGATTTAATCGCGGAGTCACCTAGAGAAATGAATTACAGTGAGCAGGTGAGATGTTTTAAATAGTATTCACAAAGTTACGTTTTGTGAGTAGATATTTGGTAAATAATTTTTGCACTTATTGCTCGAACTTTGAGCGGAATCCGTCTTAAACAAGTGGTTCAACGCTCCCCATTGCCCCCACCCCCTACTGGAAGTGGAAGGAATTGTCAACTCACCATATGAGGAGTTTGAAGTCGGCCATCTGGTCAAGGAATGACACGCCATCAAATGTTTTGTCCCATTTAGCTCGTTCATCCCAGTCACAGATTAAATCGATAGCTACAAGAAATGAAAATAGTTATTTATGTCAGTAAACGAAAGCATATGGCTACATGGTTAGATAGCGAAGAGCAGACATGGAAGATTTTCTTAAAAGTGGTGTGCTTGACAAAACGAAGTACAATTTCGCTGTTGTAGGCACGAACGCACTTGTTCTTGGTTAAGATAACGTCGCATATGGTTAAATTTGCCACCAAGACTCGTGTAAGCGAATAATCTCAACCCTGTGCCACCTATGTGCAGTTTTCATGTGGGTGAATTCTGGTTTTTCTGCTTGGGTAATTCATTCATTTTAGAATTTTAAAGAGTGCACTTCGAAGACGAGGCTTGATGGCGAAAATAGGCAGTCTGATGTAAGCATGCATAAAGACTACTGGTTTCCTTGTATGTTCGCCTGCAGGCGTTTCTTCTTAATTTCTCTTGACATTATAAGCTATAAGGAGTAAAGAATTTAATAATGAGCTTTCCGTATATAGCTGTGCGATCGCAGCTTGCTGTCAAGGGTTGTATTTGAATAATTTGAAAATCATTTTTTGCCATGCAAGCTTCTACAAGATTCGAGTCTCAACATACCATCTCGGTAAGGAATGTCTTTCAAAACCGTTACAGCCTAAAAAGAAAATTAAAAAAGAACAATTAAGCGTTGTGTTAGGTCGCTTGTTCTTTGGTTTCCATGACTTCCCGGGATATAGTGCACAGTACGAGACGCTGGCGACATGAGAACGACACTTGATGGACACGTGAGTGACACGTGAATGACAAGCGAGAAGTATGCCCTTGACGAGTGTGTTATTCGCTTCCACTTGCGTTTATCGTACCTCCCACTCTTCCGTGAAAATATCTTAAATGATCATAATTCGCTGATCTTACAAGGGGAAATACTTCACAAGTGCGAAACACAAGTTTTCGTTACGCTGCACGAGAAGTCCTTAACACTTGATTGCATAAATACCCGAGATTGCTTCATTCTTTTTTCCCTTCGGTAGAAATGGCAGCAGCTTTATTGATTTGCAAATTTTCCATATCGGATTTCTATAAACAGAAGTGATGTATATAATCAAAAAAAGATCCGAAAAGAAAGAAAAGTAAACCAACGGTATCGTCATACCATCGTCATCATCACAGGCGAATTGCGATGAACAACGCACTTTTTCGAGCCTTCATCTTCTATGTAATTATTAAAGAAGATAGCATTAATTATAAAGCTTTTTTCTTGAATTAACCGAGATATAATCGTCATGGCAGTATTCTGATAAGACCATGAGACTACAATAATCCTGATGGGCTTTATTTAACTCTCAGTTACCTTGGTAACCGGTGGACTTCCTCGCTCAATTCCTTTCCGTGAGTAAATTTCCAACTCTCCTGACTTTTTGACGCGCTTCCAAGATTTCAAGCCTTCGTTCTCTATGTCCAGCAGTCGGTCAATTTCAGAGTCCTCGATGGGATTAGCTGGTAAATAAAGGTGAGGTAAGCTGCCCATATCCAGTCCACCGTACCAGCTCGGAAATGGCCTTAACGTGCCCTCGTTTTCTTCAAATTTGTCGAAAAAACTCATTTCTGGAGATTAAAAGAAAGCGAAGTAAACTTAAATCTTTAACCCTAAATGAAACGGAGATAACGCCTCTGCAATAAGAAAACTACGATCCCACCCCTCCCCTAAATGATAGCACGTGACATTTTTAACAAGAAAAGAAAGCACCTTTACGATTTTAAAGTTACTCATCCAAAAATATGTACTTGGCTTTGTTACTTTTCTGTGGAAATGTGCTACCAAACAGCACTAAAACAAAAAATTCCCCAAATTCATTCCCTTTATGTGTACTCTAACTGATACTTAATTGGAAATAGCCCTCTCTCTATTGAAACGGAGATAACGCCTCTGCAATAAGAAAACTACGATCCCACCCCTCCCCTAAATGATAGCACGTGACATTTTTAACAAGAAAAGAAAGCACCAACAGAGGAGGACTTAATGAAGCTATTACTGACGATGATTTTGTTTCGAAATTGGTGAAATTGGTAAACGTCAAAATACTGTATAGCTACGCCACCACAGTTCATTCTTTAGAGTTAAAGGGCCATTGCCACGATAATACCCATGTGCAACCTTAATTAGCACAAAAAGTTTCTTTTAACCAATAGAAATTTGGTAAGGCTGCGCACTGCACGCCGCCACAAACCACCTTGGCCTTCTGTAATTGTTTTGCAGTTTTCACGCGCGCTCGAACACCTCTTTGTTTAGCCTCATCCCTTTGTTTTAGCTTTCATACCGAGCCGCTTTGTGTATTACCCCTCGAGAACATCATAATTCCTGTGATGTTCATGTAAAAATACAAGCAATATATTCCGTTTAAAACTTCCACAAATTACCAAATAATCCTTTACCTCAATTTTTATAGCTTTTGCAAGTCTCGTGAGGTCGATGGAAGATGATTTTAATCGCATACATGAAATCAACTTTGATTTCTGTTTCGTCGGAACAAAAATCAAATCGTCACACATGCGCAGAAAAGTGGCAAAGGACCTTTAATTTTGGGAGAGGGCTTACTATTTAAACAGCATCTCTTTAAGGTTAAAAGATGAACAAACCTTCAGCCTCTTGCACAGAGGGGTCTGCAGGAAGCAAATGATCGCAGCGAGGCTTGGCTCTGTACGGCATCACTTCATCATTCAATGACGCCAACGACGTTTCCGACGCTCGTGGCTGTTTATCTCTAGGCGGCTGGTATTCAGTACGTGTTGAAGTTGTTGTTGTGCTAATAACGCGGATTGTAGAGGTGGTTCGTGAAGAGTCCTTTAACAAAGAAATATGGCACCATGTATTATACACCACATGTGGAGAAGATATACAATCGAGCATAGACATCATCTTTTCCTTGTGTCGATTAAAGTGGCTCGCGGGTATTTATCAGGCTGACTGCTCCCTTTTTTAAGCACGCTTTCTAACAAGAAAGCATAAATCGATTACTTAGAGTTTCGAAAATCTACCAGAATAATCCTAAAATATAGAATGTAAAATCACAACTTTTGAGGGATCAAACGCGATTTGTTTACAATATAAGCGATTTTCTGAAGCCTCCTCTTTTTAAACAATGCGATTATTTTTCATATCCAAAAATGGCGGGAAATGGCTCAGTTTAAGTACCACATTTATACGGCAGTTGAGACAAACACTTGGAAACAGTTTTTAAGAGCAAAACCAATAAGTTGTTCGTTTGGGAAATCTGCAGTTTGGATGATCGTGAAAGTTGCTTTGAGTAAGACTTTTAACTGTTTAACAGCTTGCTTTGGTAATTGGAAAAAATTCACTGGGACATAAATAAATAATAATCGCATATTTCTAGCCTACAGAGCAGGCGTTATTTGACGTTCGAACGCTCGATCGGCTATTCCGCCATTATGCCGCCATCTTGGATGTTGGTAGGGGAAAAGTGAGGCAGGGCAAAACATAAATAGAATTTCCCCCTTTCCCCTCCCCCTGTCATTTTTTAGCTCATCCTCTCTCGCTTGGGGGCACTTTTGACTCGCTCCAACCATTGTGTCTTGCCCAATAAAGTTTTGCTCCTTATCATAAACTATTGTCTTTTGAATTCCTCTTGTAATTTGTAACCTAAAACAGAATGGTATGTAAGTCATTTTATTTTCAGTTCAGAAAAATATATTTTTAAAACCACCGAAACCAGTGACATTTTATCTACGCTTTGGTTGCATGTACGATTTTCCTCGGGATTTTATACTCCGCTGGGGCCCTTTGATGTCAGGATGTCAGTATGGAAGGACAAAATTTTCGTGGTAGCAGGCATTTAAACGGTGTTTCATCTTTATTTTTCAATATCACCACGCTTAAACTGTTCCAAGAGTTCGGTCAGTTGTAAAGTAGTACGAAAAACGGCAACTGTGAGGGATTTGGTGGACAGAACCTCGCGGTTCTTCGCGCGGCGTCGCAACTACAGAAATCTTGAAACAGGCTATCCTACGGCAAAAGGGAGGTATGTGTGATTTACCTTCTCATCGATGCTTGGAGTTCTTTTTGTCTCAACCGTGTTCACTGTCACATATCGAAAACCTGGCGTCATGTCATCGAATACTTCCGGAGGCTCACTATAAGATGTGTCACTCACCGCCGAAACAAACGACTCGTCCACTGGGAAAGAAAACAAATGTATTAAGATAGATTTAAAAAATAACTGAGATGAGTTCAATCTCTCCCCCAGGGACCGAGCGTAGGCTCTCGGAAGACGATCGAGATAAGTTGCCTTGGTTTTCTGTTTTCAGATAGTTATAACTTTCGTAAAACATGCCAAACCCAAACAACTACTAAACATTTGGACAATGAAAAATATCTAATATAATAAATTTAATCTATCCTGAACTCAAGTAAAAATATGTGATTTGCGCAAAGCGTGTGGAAACACTTGGAAGCTGCCAATGTCGGTTATGGCCTTGTTTGCTGATTGGTTGAAAACAGAGCAGTACGACTACTAGATTTTTTATTGTTGAGTGAGTGTTTCGGTGTTAACGGTAGCTAAGCAGTCAAACCAGCTTTGCAATGACTTTTTACAATTAGAGCAGAGTGTTGAAAAAAAGAAGGAACTCTGGTCGATCACAAAGGACACGGCCAATGCAGTGAACCAATCAAAAGGCGAAGCAGGTGTAAAGCGCGGGAAAACGTGCGCGAGGGAATCACGGACAGTCTTGGTTTTGCTTCTGATTGGATGAAAAAGTGGCACCAGATTTTAGATCAATCATTAGCATAGTAATCAAAAACCAAAGTAAACGCTAATTACTTAGGTCACTTACGTGGAAAGCCATCTAATCTTAAACAGATCTGTTCAGTTATTCTGTAACCGTTGTAAACAAATTTTTGTCGTGCGTGCGTCAGGCTTACCTGGTACTTCAACCCTTTGGCCGTTTATAAATTCCCATTTAGTCTCAAAACTCTTGCTGTTCCTTTTCATCCTTTGCTTTTCCTTCCATGAAGACCTCTCCTCTCTTTTCCGTAAGTCTTCTTCGCTTTTATGGCGAAAAATCTCCCCGCTTCTCCTACGCTCTGCTTGCTTCAGTTTCCACCTCTCTCTCTCCTCGTGGCGCCTTTGTTCTTCTTCCAGCCGCGCAGTCTCTTCCTCTTCAAGCCGCTTGCGTTCAATAGCATCTAAACGCTTCTTTTCCTCGCCTTCGAATTTCTTCCGTTCGATGCTGAGGCGTTTGAGTCTCTTGCTCTCCGCCTGTTTGCGTTTTTCTTCTTCTTCTCTTTGCTTCCTTTCCTCCATTTCACGTCGCCAGATTTTTTCTTCGTCCTCTCGCTTCTTCCTATCCTCTTCCAAGCGTTTCTTCCTCTCTTCGAGTGTCATGCGTCGTCGCGCTTCGTCTTCCTGCCGTTTACGCTCTTCTTCCTCGCGCTTCTGTCTTTCTTCTGCCTCTTTCTTCAATCTTAACTCCTCCTTACGCCTTTCCCTTTCTTCTTCCTGCTCTCTCCTCCTACGTTCTTCCTCCTTCCTTGCCCTTTCTTCGTCTTCCTTTCTCTTCCTTTCAGCTTCTTCTCGCCTCATCCTCTCCTCCTCTTCTCTGAGTAAGCGGTCCTGTTCGATTTTCTGCATTCTCCATTCAATCCTCCGCTTCTCTTCACCAATGTCCGGTGCAGCAGCTACCTGGATTGTTGCAACAGATACCTTTGTTATCGTGTCCGGCTTCTCCTGCCTCATAACTCTTATTTCGGACCTAAACTCCTTCTCTGCTTCTGCTTCAGCTATTTCTTTCTCCGCCAACTTCTTTCGCTCTTCCTCGAGACGCTTCCGTTCTTCATCTCTGAATTTTTTCATTTCTTCCTCGACAACGCGTGGTGTTTGAACCCTTTTCATCCATCCTTCCTCTTTCTTCTTTTTCTCGTCTTGTCGGTTTTTCGGATCCTCTTCCTCACTCTTTACCTTCATTGACAAGTCAATGTCAGAAATAACCACTTCTGTCTTCTTATTCCATCTCTCTTCCCTCTCTCTTTTCAGTTCTTCCAGTTTCTTCATTTCCTCTTCCATCCGTTTCTTCCTTTCTTCCTCCCGTTTTCTCCTCTCCTCCTCTCTTGCTTTCCTCAGTTCTTCATCCCGTTTCCTTCGCTCCTCTGCTCGCTTTCTCCGTCCTTCCTCCAGCACAGCTTCAAGCTCGCTATCTCGTTTCTTTCTTTCCTCTTCCCATTTCCGGTGTTCTTCTTCCCATTTACGTCGTTCTTCCTCCCGCTTTCGCTTCAATTCATCTTCCTTTGCACGCCTGTCTTCCTCTCTCTTTCTCCTTGCATCTTCTTCAGCCTTCCTTTTCTCCTCTTTTTCTTTTCTTCTACGTTCTTCATCCTCGCCTAGAATCGCCGTAAGCGATTCCATTCGTTTGCGATGCTCTTCATCGATTCTATTATATTCCATAGTGACACGATCATGTTTTTCTTCTTCAACATCCCGCTTCGGTACATCCTCGCCGTCAGGTTTTTGTCGCCCCTCCAGGAACCTTTCTTCAGCAAGAACCAATTGAATTCGCGCTTCGGCTTCTTTTCGTTCGTTAGTATCCATGTCTTCGCCGGGTGGTTTTCTTTTCACTTCTTCTTGCTCGATTATAAGTTGAATTTCTTCCAATCTGTTTTGTTGGTCTTCTTCTATACGCTGTCTTTCTTTAGCGTCTCGAATTATCTGCTTCTCCTGCTCTTTCAGTGAGTCTTCATCTGGGACGCCATTTTCGTCAACATGTGTTTCGTACGTTGTCACCAAAACTTTCTCTGTGAATAAAAGCGATTTGCATGTGTGATCAGTAGATGACAAAGGGTGCCAAACGTGGCACCTGCCACCGCCAAATGGCGGGAAACTAAACGTTGTAAAGCTAAACTGAAATTCTCTTCTGGCTAACGCTTGTTAAAATTAAACAAGGCCAGGCGAAGGAAGAGAAATTAATAATAACAGTTATTTATGGGGGCAATATGCTCCAAATTTCAAGGCGTTTCATTCGTTAAGTACCTCCACATCGACCCCTAGGGCATTAAAGACAATTCTGCCCGGGGCAATACTGGAGGTTGAGAGAAACATATTGCTGTTTTGAAGTGCGGCAAAGCAATGAGCCTTTAATTTCCAAACGACGACAACAAATGATCCCTTTACAACAAAAACGTTCGATCACTTTTCTTTGAACTAGCTTTAATTAACTATGGTTAAATCTGAAATATTCTAAACCGTTCAGTATATACTGATCACCATCGTTATTGTAGGTTAAAATTCATGATAGTCGCGCAGACAAACTGAAATCGATGCTGCAAAAGCGACTTCCTTCGTCAATTTCATCGTCACTTACCTACAACGTAGTTTTCTCCGTCGTCGGATTGAACATTCGTGAACTTGTCTGTGAAAGGAAATGATTTTTATTTGTTTAGAAAAATCATCGGGTAAAATCAAAATAGTATTCAGTGCATGCAAAGACACGACTATTCCGTTACATGAGGAAGTAAATAATCCACAACCGCCGCCGAAAAACTATTACAATTCATCGTCATTTATTTCGCCTATCCTCTTAATATTGAAAAATACATATAGAGTTTAATATACGGCGAGGTGACCTCTGGAAACCACCAGGTTTATAGCTGAGGCCACCTCGTACATCACAATATGTTACGAGTGTGCGGCTTGACCAAATTCATTAATTATTTTACTAAAAATTCTAGCAGTTTATTCTGAAAATTAGGAAAACGTGACAGAATAGTGATTGTAGTAGGAAGAACGTTCTAGACTTTTCGACCGTGATAAAGTATTGTGATTTTTTTAAATTTGTTCGGCATTGGGTTCTTGTTTTTACGGCACACGGCATATGTGACAGTCACCCGAGAATACGAAATATTTTTTAACTCCCATCCTTTCAGTTGGTAACGAACTATAAAAATACCTACGATATAAATTACAATACCTTTGGGCATTCATTGCGGCAAGCAGAAAAAACGGTACCTACGAGATACGACTTGGCGATATGTACACAGTTCATATACGAATGCATTTATATACAAGTTTATGGCGAATTTTTAGTCCCAAGGCGCTTGAATGAACCATTAAAAATCCTCTAACTAAAGTAAAAATATACTCACCTTCTGAAATCAATGTAACTAAAATTAAAAAATTCAATAACAATAAAAATATTCTCTCATAATCGATCTGACAGACAACGCTTTCCGCACTAATATAGAAATTTATGGGCTAAGTAACCGCTACTTGTTTTGCTGAACGAGCGAGGCAAGATGGCGTCGTGCCTCCGAGAAAAGGGGGAAGTAAAATATGTGGAGCTAAGCAATAATGCTTAACACAACGTTACTCTATTTTTTTTCTTAAATTCCTTACAGCACACAGTTCCAACGAGAAAATACTAGTTCTTTAATAAGGCGACTCCAATATAGTGTACAAATTAATTATACATATTGTTTCCAAGATCTGAAAGTCATCTTAATTTATGCAAGCAAAAAAACGGCAGGTGGAGATAACAATGGTTATTAATTATCACCTTTATTACCTTCCGAAAATAGTACTGTCTTACAAATTCTGCAGTCAGCTGTTTGCTTTGTTTTAGGGCCAAGTCGCACTAGAGGACAATTTCAGATTTGTTCAGGACAAATCTGACTTGAAATCGGCCAGTCACAAAAAATTTGTCCGGAAAGTTACAGTCGCACTTGAGAACAAAATCTGTGAACAAAACATCACACCATGCTGTGAGCGTCGCGCAATTTCCCGCGAAGCCGCCTTTACTCGCTTTTTCAATCCACAAACGGCAACACGAGGGATCTCAAAATGTTTCCACGAAGAATCCTTGCAATTATATTTTTCTTCTTTTTTCTGGTTCTTCATCAGCAGGCAAATACAAGTTTAATGATATGCTGCCTGTTATTAATGCAGAATTTACGTGTACAAAACTTTCTAGTGGCACGATGTATTCGCCGTCAACGAAATCGTTATCGAAGACGAGCACCATATTATTGGACTCTTCCTCGTCCAGTCGAATCGTGGTTCGAGATCCATTACACTGACCGAACAATACCAGGGGACTACTTTCGAAGGCTTTTACGAATGAGAAGAGAAAGCTTTGATTTGTTGCTCAACGTAATTCGTAACCGGCTGACAAGACAGAATACAGTACTGCGAAATTGTCTCACTCCTGAGAAGGTCCTTGCTTGTGGATTGCTTCGCCTTGCACATGGAAATTCATACGAAACAATAGGACCTGCTCTAAACGTCGGTAGAACTACAGCGATAGAGGCTTGTCAAGAATGAGTACATCAAATTCCCAACAACAGTGGTTGAGGCAATGAGGTGTATAGAGACATTTACGGACAAATCACGACTTCCAAACATTGTAGGGGCCATAGATGGGACTCATCCTGGTGGATATTGAGGATATTGTTGCCCCATTTCATACGGAAAATATTGGTTCCCCGCGCCTGGATTCATGTTGTTGCGAAATGAGAACGTGATTACTTTTACCGCGAAGTCTATCGCATAGAGACTCTGCTACATATCACCTGTCAAATCTTTTCCGAATCAAGACACCCTCGCTATTGTTTTCCAAGATTTGTTTCAGTTTGGCCTGCTCCAGAGGTAGTCGACGGCACCTTTGAAGTTTGTCCGTCCGCGACCAAATTTTGTCCTTTGGTGAACAAACCGGTCGCACTTGGTTTTTCATTGTGATGACAGATTTTTGACATAAGTAAACAGTTTTGTCCTCTAGTGCGACTTGGCCCTTATTCAAAGGGAAGTTCATTAGAGTGTGCTCAACGAATTCTCGAACTAAGCGAGTGTTACTTGTCTTGCACACGAGACAATAAAAATATGGCCAAAATGATCAGGTCAAACTATGCGCTTTGTCGTCGTTATTGACAGAGGTAACTTGGAGTTAATATTTCAAATAATGGCTTTTGGACTTCAGGAGTATTTTCTTCCAAAAAGCATAACAATTTGCGTCCGATCTGGCT
Organism: Blastomussa wellsi; assembly: GCA_947652115.1. Lineage (NCBI taxonomy): Eukaryota > Metazoa > Cnidaria > Anthozoa > Scleractinia > Plerogyridae > Blastomussa > Blastomussa wellsi. The sequence goes on from OX393561.1 coordinate 10,151,292, forward strand.
GACTATGAACGAATACCTCTTAAAAAGCTCGGTGATTTCAGCCCGGGAACTTCAAGGGCCAGTTTATGAATTCAAACAAAACTATACACTATAATACACACTGGATACTTCGATAACAAAGTAAACATAATTCAGCATAAACAAAATACCTAAATGGGAGCAGAATTTAGCGAGGCAACCAAAAACCATTTCCACATAAAATGGGAAATTAAACAAATGGAAAATACCAGTGAAATACTGACTGACAGTCAGTCTGCGAGAAGCAACAGAACACAAGACAAATTCAGGGGATTATTCGAGATTATTCTGAAATGAAAGATCAAACGCAGATCTCAATTAACTGAAGTGAAAATAATTATTGCTGAGCCTCCTGCTCGACAAAAATGTTGGCTCTGATCTCGTTAGAAATTTGTCTCACTCTGTCAACGCCGGAGGGTCTGAAGTCGTTTCATATGATGCACCATTCTTTATATCCAGTATCCACTGGATAATCCTATGCGTATATTAAAAAAATGTCGTTCTTTTCAGAGAGCTTTCAGGTCAGTTGGGTCAGATGTAGTGGACGAATGAATGATTTTTTTAAAGCCATCAACTTCCACTTCCTGAGCACGAGTCCTGTTTTCAGTGGTCAAAGAATAATTTTAACAAGATTGGCTTTTCCCGTGACTGAACAAAATTATTTTATATCAGTCGATCCTTCCTGATTTCGTGCAGTGATCTCACGCCGAACGGGTTTGCAAACTTTGCGCCGCTCCCAATTGTGGTAAAACCTGGCAAACAAGTTTAAACTTTCGCCCTTAATTGTGGTACAAAGCTGAAGAAACTATATTACGTTCATACCTCCAATGTTCAGCGCGGCTCCGTACAGCTCCACTCTCAGACACGGCCAGCAATACCAATCAACGGGACAAAGCCTCACGTACCGCGTAATGATCTCTTTTTCTAATTCCTTTTTCTTTACGCTCCAGTTGTCCGTGTTGCCTTCGAAGATCTTAAAGAAGAAGGTATCAATAACAAAACTAAAACACCGCTCTGAAGATTTTATTTAAAATAACTGATTGTACACGCTTGCGTGGGTTTTTATTCGATTATTATGCAAGTTCTGGAAATGACTAAATGAACAATAGGCTTAACATGAAAGACAACAATCACCGCTCAATTGCGATGAAAAGTTTGCCATGCAAATTAGCCACGCGATTGCTAAAGGGCCTTTTGGCGCTGATTTATGAAAAGCATCAATTGTTACTATTGTTTTCCGATAAAATAACTGGAAATTAAAACAAGACGTTTAAATATACAACAAACCCGTGACTTTTGTTGATTTCCTATCCCCGATAGGAACGACGTCAAATCACATCCGATGGCTGAAAACAGTTTCTGTGAGTGTTCGAAAGTTGTTTTGGAGTTCAGAACAAATTACGTGTCAAAATGCCGCACAAAATTTGTAAATTTCCTCAGACTTGTTTTCCCTCCAGTCTCGGGGCATTTTTACCACGCATATTTACCGCTGGAACTTGTCAAAACTCAGAAAATCGCGAAAAAATCGTTCTTTTAAATGCGTTGCGTGTTCGCAACGCCAATAAAAAGCCGCTCACGTTTGTGTCCGTTCGATAAACGAATCAAGCTGCAGGATTTTTGTTCGTTGGTCGTTTGTGTCACGCGTCCATTTCAAGGTCAAACGAAAATCGCTCTATTTATCCCAAAGTTCTGGTAAACCACACAGCAATGTTTTCTTCTCTCGTGATGTCGAAACGCGAACTTCATTAATATTCTTACAGCACATTTTCTCGCTGGCTCCTGATGTTTTTGGGACGTGCGTTTCTTGGACATCGCAACTTCGTTCCCAGGGTCTCTCTCTTCCCGCCCCGGGCACTTTTGTGGGCGGGCATTCTCGTCCCCATAGCCCTTTTCGTTTCTCTTAGCCGGCAGGGCCTTGGCACGAAAAACGAAGGGCTCTAATTTTTTTTATTGGCTTTTGAGAACAAAGAAATATTAGACGGAAGTCAAAATGTTCGCCGGCCGCTATATCACAACACTCGACACGTAGAAACATCAATGCTATATACATGAGGTCCGGAAGTCCTAGAATCTCGGACTAGAAATCGTATGTCTCCAGAGCCCTTCGTTTCTCGTGCCAAGGCCCCGCCGACTAAGAGAAACGAAAAGGGCTATGGGGACGAGAATGGAGAGAGTCAATGACTGTATAAAATTCCTTTCTTCTCCTTTTCAAGTTGCTACTAACGGGTTCGTACCATGCGAGCAGAGGTTCTTTCAACTTATCTGGAAAGATCGAAGGGACCTCTGCTCGCAGGGTAACGGGTTCGAATTTAATTTCGAAATTTATTGATGAGGGACGCGGGGGATGTAGAGGGCATGGGAGAGACGAGGTATAATTGCTACAATTGCATTGACTTAGATGACCCTCTTTATTAAGAAGCCAACAATCGACTGGTTTTGCAAAAATGGTTGTGAGCGTAAACTTGGAGTTCGATTTTCAGTTTCAATGACCGGAACTTAGCACAACCTCGTTCCCAGGGTCTCTCATCTTTCCACCCTTCCTCTCTCGCTCCGGAAGGGCTGGAAGAGGAGAGACCTTGCGAACGAGGTTGAACTCAGTATTGAAATGATGGGTGAAAGAAAAACAAACACGAAGGGATATAAATTAAATGAAAACGTACATTATTTCCATTCTCCTCGTAAGTTGCCCAGTTTTCGCCATCAGTAGAGGACATAAGTTTGTATCGTTTTACAAAATCCCTGTTTCCTCCGGGATTTCCTTGGGTTGCTACAGCACACAACAAATGCAGACTTCCTAGGTTCACCTACAACGATATGATAACAATTAAACGCACCCGTAACGTGACGTAATGTGGCGTAACGTAATGCGTTACGCAGTGTAATGTAATGCAAAGTAACGTAACGAAATATAAAATTTACCGGTCAACTTTTCATAAGTAGTCAGAGCAGTTTCATTTTTTATTTTCTTTTTTTTTTTTTTTTGCAAATTACAACTTTTACCTGTAAGAAGCAGTCCTCAGCTTTGCCTGCGCACCAGGCCGACAGGCCGTTCAAACGGGCAAGGTGTGCCGGCGCGGGGCCTGCGGAAGAGGAAGCGGTAATGTTTTCATCCGGGATAGCGCCATCTTCCATTCCAAGAGGCTCGCCTCCTAAAGAAGTGAAAAAAAAAATTAAAATTAAAATAAAATGATACTAAAAAAGAAAACAGCAAGGGAAATAGAGACTAAAATGGCTATAGGATTACATTAGAAATTCTTGAAAATCGAACAGATTGAATGAACGAACAGGTTAGCTAACACAGTGTTTGTTTTTACCGTGAATAAATAAAAATGCGACCACAAGGATGTTGTGGTGGTATTCTCCGCAAACATGCAATTAAAACAAAATAAATGGAGGGAGTAAAGGGATAAAGTCGATTAAAGATAAAGGATTATAGGTAGCATCTGCTTAGATGTTTTGCCGCTGAAAGCTCTTCTCATAAGTAAACAAATTAATTTGTGCCAAACAAATTTTTAAATATATGGATTTTTGTACATATCAGCTAATCTCCATATAAATCGATAAAGATTGTATTAAGGTTTAGAGAAAAAAAATCGATAATGTCGATTTGGAAATCCTGTTACAAAAAAGTTACAACAAATCAAGCGGATGAAAACCTAAACTCTCCCACATTTTGTCATAAATGATATCTTCATACTGAATTTTTGGGACACTTTATACCTTTATATATTATTTAAAAGCTTAGAAAAGTTATAAGCGAGTAAAAAACAAAATATATTTTATATATTATCGCTTCGTTGCCAATGTGTTTTAAATTTGATCTGGAATGATTCCAAAACTAAAATTCTCGGCTAAAAAAGAAATGTTTTGATCACAAATATCAGTTCCAATATTATAACCAAGAAGCACTTGCTGACAGAGCTATTTTATACAAGAAAATTTTAAACCGTTGGTTCAATTCTTAAAATGCACTAAGTTCAAAAGAAAACAAATTAAGGTGCGTGAGGTGATATGATATGGTAGGTATCGTAAAAGCATATCGAATTTAAACCATTTCTATAACATAATTCACAGAAGATTCTTCAAGAAATGAAATTAAAAGAAAAGAGAGTTGTTTTAATTTCACTCCACAATGAACTTAATGTTCGATTATACTGAAAATTCAGGAGAATTTTGAGAGTTCAGTGGATTTCATGTTTATTTTACATGGCCAATGAAAGAAAAACCAACGTAAATTTTGCAAAAGCAAAACGCTGGTTCTCATATTGAGAATATCCCATATTATCTGTAAAATACGAATATTTATTTCTCACCTGGAACGGTTTCCACCGTGTATGAGGTCGAAGTTTCTACAACTGTGCCCATGGCTTTTGCTGACAAATAAATGAAAATAATAATAACAATAATAATAAAAATTAGCCAACCCGCGTAAGAACAGGGGGTTACCAAGAGGAAATAACTATGGAATATAGCCGGCAAAGACATCGTGCTATCGACCACTTGCCCAGCCTTGCATAAAGATAAGTTGAATGTCATTGAATATTTACCAGCAATTGTTGGCTCAGCGCCGATTTTGAAACGCATAGCCATGAGCCTGACAGTAATAAAGGAACGACTATTTGCAACATTTTTGGATGCCGTGTTTGTATTGTTATTAGCGGAATCCAGGATTTTTCGAACCTTCAAGGAAAACGAAGATTGGTTTGAAAAATTGGCGGTAAAATTTTGGAAAACTCGAGGGTTGGCGGAAAAATCGGAATTTTCCTGCATTTGCAAATATTTTCCAGAAGCAATAGAAAAGCAGTCACTTTGTTGAATTCTTCCGGAAATAAGAGCATCAAAATAAACAGAAAGGCGAAATGGCAAAAGGCATAGTGACATCATAACGAGTTCTTGTGATGAATAATTCATTGGTTTAAATAAACGGGAGTTCGGTAGAATTGTTGGATTGTTCTTTTAGGGCATTAAGACGGAATCCATCCGGCAGTCGAGTAATATTTATTTAAGTTGGACAAAAATCGAGTACCAAAATAATTTGAATCATATTGCGTTATTTTCTACCCTTAATATATATATATGATAACACCGACAACAATTTCTTATCAGAGCCCGAGAAAAGGAATTTTAAAGATCACAAGGCAAAATCTCACGTGAAGCCATTTTGTAAAATCGTCTTTAAGCTTCGAAAATTGTTTTCGATGTTTGGTGTTGTTAGAAAAGATTTCTTTTGATAAGATATTTGAAGCAGTAACACAAAAGCTTGCAATGATGTGTAAATAATTTTGGTACATAATTTTGTCCAATGAATACTCGAAGTCTTGGCGGATTCCGTCTTAAAAAGTCTTAGAAACTTCTGGCAATGCTTGCTTATAACGTTTTGTGATGGTCGTTTAGCAGTTAAATCGAAACATCCGTTATCAAAGATATTTCCTCCTATAAAAGCAACTATAAACGAGAACTTCCGCTTAGCTGATTAATCTTTTGAATACATGGACATTCGCAGATTATTTGGAATCAATATAGGACAAAAATGCTCTCCCTCCTGCCAACCGCATAAAACATCTGAATATGAATTACTTTTATAGTACGATAATTCAAACTTTGTCGGGAATATGCCAGAAAATTGTTGGGCTGTACAATAAAATGCAATAAAACTTTATTTCCTTCAAAAATATAAAGAGAATTTACTCAGCTAATCTTGGCGGGTATTAGTAATAAATAAACTGAGTGACCCAGTTTTATAGAATGTACGCTTTATTTTTTTAAAAAAGCACTAGTGTAGAATGCTTGATCAATACTTTCATTGTCTTGCCAGAATATTACGTATTGAGTTAGCCATCAAATATACTGATTTTGATTTTCTTTACAAACGGACTCCAGTTAAAATCCGATTTAACCTTTCTTGACCCCGTGAAAGAGTCGTTTTCGCAGATACCTGTAACACGTCGCAAAAAGCTATAATTAGTTGAGAAGAGACTCGAATTGAGTCAAGTTAAATATTCAGATTCTATGCTCACTAAATATCTTAAACATTATGGGCGTTGCTTGCGTAAATCTAAAGAGATATGCTTTGGTGATCAACTACAAAGAACGCTCGTGATCGCGGACGACCGTCGATTTCATGTCCCCAATTTATGCATCAAATAAAGTCACATTGTAGACTCCATGCAATATATTTTACGCTCAATTTCGTTGAAAACGAGATAAAAGATTACGTTGAAATTTTAATGTCATAATTAAGAACCATTTAAAATGTCGTATGCCGAACAATAAACTGTGTTTTGGGACCGAGGAACCCCGGATTCGTTGTTTACGCTTGAATCATTGTTTAGTTTGATAATGTTCGCTTCTTTACCCGCTGGGCTAGTTAGACGCACTTTACAGATAACTCAAATATTTACCAGCCTGGTGTATTTAACACTTACTTTTCTATTTACCTTCATGTCTAAATGTATCGTGCAGGAAATTCGCGCGCACGCGAGATTTCTTTAGTAAACATTTGCCGCCCTCACGCGAAGGAAAATGAATCAATAATTGAGTGTAATGGAGTAACCGGCCTTTAAACAAGTGAAATTACGACAAATAAAGTTACACTTCATCCCTCATTCAAGCTGAATTGGCGAAATTCTAAGCACCTTACCTTAGCCGGGCTTGGAGAGAGCTTCGAAACAGAGAGCGTTTCGCGACAATATCGCTTCGCGTGATTCACGGGCTTGGTGGCATTCTGGGAAGGAAAAGAAGCGCTTTCAAGATTTTTTGATAAATTTGATATGCCTCAGTAACCTAGATTGTTGAGTTATGGCAAATAAAACTCGTACAGGCTGTCAAGCCCTGTACACGATTGAGATGATTATCGCAGTCTGCACCGAAGTTACATCGATATTTCATTCTTTAAAACAGTAGCCAAAGATACACTTTACTCTACAATTAATCCGGCATCAACTGGCTTTGCCTTGGAACGATGTTCAAATAAAATTTCTAATTGCACCACGGAGTCGGTGAGTTGTAGCACGTACATAGTCTGCATACAAATAATCCATTTTGTGTGGGACTCACTGCGATTTGACTGCGCGCGCAAATGCGCACAGGCTTTTCAGGAATACCTATTGATTAAAAGATTGGCCCCGCGCAAACACATTGTGTTTGTTTACAATTTGGCAAAGAACCTTTCGTTCGATCGTGGGGAAAGAAAGATTGCGTGACGAGCGCAAAGGACGCCTTTACGTGAGAGACTATACCTATCTCTCGTGCTCTAAATACCACTCTTCGACCAATTTGACCTATAATTATAAAAGAGGGAAACTTCTGTAACGCCCCTCCACCGCCTCCGCCCACCCCCACGCACATGCGTAGCTAGATCACGTGAATTAAAAACTTTTATCACGTGGACATTGTTAGTCACTGTAAAAGGCCAACAGAAAGCTTCGTGGCGTTGGATGCTTTCTGTGCAAAACAGCATGGAACCCTTCCCGCTTTTCTTTATACATCAGTCCGAATTCCACCATCCCTCCGGGCAACCGCGGGGAATTTACCCTGTTAGTCCCGGGGGCTGGAAAGACGCAATTCTATCTCGGCCCGGGAAGGGAGTCACTGTCGTACCCCGGGGCGACTGATGGACATTTAACACTGAACACAACGTCGTTATTCCTTTAATTGGAAAATATGAATTAGTATCTACGATCACACAGCTCGTTTACAATGGGAAACCAAGAGAGAAATTTCAGAGAGGCAGATATTTGTGAAATGTCAGATATTTATACCACTTATTCTGTGAACGTTTATTGAAATGAAACCAAGATAACAGCTTTGAAACAATCTGGTCTTCCGTTCACGCGCTTCAAGAAACATCTAAAATAGGTAGTTACAACGTTGTATTCATTTATGAAATTGAACAAAAACGTGCACATTGATAAAGTTTCTTTTGTGAAGTACATCAATGAACTCTTCATTAACCCTTTATAACAAGGAAAATCAGACAGCGTAGCCAATTTTGTCAATGCAAGTACACTCTCGCCTGCGAGAGTTTTATTCTTCTAAGCGATGAGAGGGTTGTCTTTGTAACTAGTAGTATTTTGATCCACTAACAAAATGTTCATAAGCGGGTCATAATGGTTGGTGGGGGGGGGGGGGGGGTGGGGGGATTAGAAATAAACAATTTTGATGGTTGACGGTTCCTTTTTTGAAATTTGACGGTTAACATTTAGTTTTATGGGATGACTTTAGCACGAATTTTTGGGGCAAATTTTACTATAATTTTCAAAAAAAAAAGGATTTCTCCCATTCAGTGCTTAAACCAATTAGTCCAAGTAAACACTCAAAAAGTCAATCATTATCTGAGACATTTGACGGCTAACATTGCCTGGCTTATCATCAAGTTTGACCGTCGACGGGTTTGGTGGGTTTGGTGGTCCTTTGACGGCTAATCCCATTGAGACCCTCTCATAACAAAATGAAAGGAGATAGAACAAGCGGTGCAAATTGTATATCTTGGAAGTCTCACCGTCGCATTGATAAACTGTAGTATTGGTTCAACCCAATCCCCTGCTAATAATATAGACAGTCTACATTGGGAAATTAGGGTAGTTAATGTATGTTGTCTACATTTATTGACCCGTAACCACACATTAATTTAGTAAGCACACGGGTAATTAACACGATAAATTTTTAAAATTATCGTTTATGCAGCCATTCCCCGGTAGTGTAGTGGTCATGCGAAGCATTAACGATGCGGGTGACCCGAGTTCGACTCCAGCACGGTGTTTTTAATATTAACTTTTTCCTTTTTCAAAATCCTAAAAAAATATAAGTGTCCCGAGCCATTCCTGTATTTAGCCGCTCGCATTATGACGCGAAGCCGCCATTTTGAAATGAATTCATTTAGAGCGCTTTGATACCAGTCCTCGCCCGTGTGCTTGGTCAATAAATGTAGACACAAAATATTAACAACCCTAATTTCCCAATGCAGACTGTCTACATTCTCTGGCGGGAGATTGGATTTGTATTGGTCTGTATTGGTAGACGACGATGCGGCCCCGCCGGCTCAGATGTACAAGAAGCTCCGGGGACGAGAATACTCACAAGACGTAAAACAAATGGACAACAAACTAGAGCACTTCATTTTATTTGAGGCTCTTTCTATTTTCAGTTACAGTTAAAAATACAAAGTTTAGTATAACAAGGTACAAAGGTATTTTGGATAACACAAGTTCACTAGAGTTTTATTCAGTCAAACCTGACTGGTTGGTAAAATACAGAGTACAAATATCAACTACAAAACCGTTTTCACTGCAGAATAGTGCAACCAAACGGGACATGAGCATGGCCGAGAAAAATATTGCTTGACCGTTTGTTTTTCCAGTTGGGCAGATCCCGTCGTGATCTAAAATTAGTTACCATGACAAGTTTGAAAACGGACGTAAAAAAGTACATTTACGGAGGGTTGTATAGCAAAGTGCAGGCAGAGTGGAAATTCTTGCCGCAAAGTCACATAGAAGTCTGTACATTTTACGTCTCCTAAAATGCAACAAATCGTTCATTTATTAAAGGATTTACGTCACGAAATTTTAAGTCCTTTTTTGATGTATAAAATGTACTTTCTAAGTTGGAAGAAAGTCTACGCGAAATTATGCAATACCACCGAGCCAAGTTGCAATTGGTTTTGGGTTCAGTCCTGGTTGGTTTATATGATATGGTAACCATGTTTTCTCTTATTGGTTGAAGCATGTTGCACGTGAATTTTTAACCAATCAGAGAGCTTGTTGCAAATGAAAATACCGCCCTTCACTGCCAGGCACTAACCGACGGCATTATTATAAACTGCATTGCAGGTTGCGGTTCATAACGACTTCTCACTCGGAAATCTCCTGGGAAAATTATACGGGCATCGGGCGATGGCCGACCAAAATTTGCCAATTCCTGCTGAAATCTAAACTGTGGTCGAAAAGAACGATTCGAACAATCCCTTTTTGCCTTCCATTGCAAACGGAAATCTTTTGTTTCAAGTTCACTAGAGTTTTATTCAGTCAAACCTGACTGGTTGGTAAAATACAGAGTACAAATATCAACTACAAAACCGTTTTCACTGCAGAATAGTGCAACCAAACGTGACATGAGCATGGCCGAGAAAAATATTGCTTGACCGTTTGTTTTTCCAGTTGGGCAGATCCCGTCGTGATCTAAAATTAGTTACCATGACAAGTTTGAAAACGGACGTAAAAAAGTACATTTACGGAGGGTTGTATAGCAAAGTGCAGGCAGAGTGGAAATTCTTGCCGCAAAGTCACATAGAAGTCTGTACATTTTACGTCTCCTAAAATGCAACAAATCGTTCATTTATTAAAGGATTTACGTCACGAAATTTTAAGTCCTTTTTTGATGTATAAAATGTACTTTCTAAGTTGGAAGAAAGTCTACGCGAAATTATGAAATACCACCGAGCCAAGTTGCAATTGGTTTTGGGTTCAGTCCTGGTTGGTTTATATGATATGGTAACCATGTTTTCTCTTATTGGTTGAAGCATGTTGCACGTGAATTTTTAACCAATCAGAGAGCTTGTTGCAAATGAAAATACCGCCCTTCACTGCCAGGCACTAACCGACGGCATTATTATAAACTGCATTGCAGGTTGCGGTTCATAACGACTTCTCACTCGGAAATCTCCTGGGAAAATTATACGGGCATCGGGCGATGGCCGACCAAAATTTGCCAATTCCTGCTGAAATCTAAACTGTGGTCGAAAAGAACGATTCGAACAATCCCTTTTTGCCTTCCATTGCAAACGGAAATCTTTTGTTTCGAGAACGCGTTGTCGATCAAAATGGTGGCGACTTTGTCGAACACTGACGTCATTTCTTACACTAAAAAGCGAACACTGACGTCATTTCTTACACTAGAAAGGTATACAAGAATGATGTTGAGCTCTAATCTGAATCTGAAAATGGAAAGCGTCAACGTCATACAATTCACTTCAGCTGCAAATAAAAGCTAAAATACAAGGCCTTTAACAGGTTTAAAAAAATATATACTAAACTAAAAGTGCCATCCATTTAAACTTCTCTCCCGTATTCTAGGTAATTACGGGAATATAACTTATCGTGGGTAACTAAAATTTACAAAGCATGAAACTGTTACAGAAAGTTAAGAACCGTAAATTATGCTAAATATTAAGAGCAAATAAAACCATTTTAAAAATAAAGCATTAAAATTTATCGTTCATTCATAGCTTGCCAACTTTTTGGTTAAAAAGAGAAGGCTAGAAAAAAGAGAAAAGAAGAGGGGAAAATATAGTAATAATCAAAACGGTCATTTCCAAGGCAATTGGCAAGCATAAAAATTAATGATTGCTTAGTAATATGAATTCCGTGATTATGTGGAATATCATTCACCATGCTTAACAGGCTATCGGTACATTTGTGATCAAAATTCCCTGTTATTTACCTAAAAGCCACCACAGTCCTTCCCGTAAAACCGTGAACACCAGAAATGTTTATGGAATGTTATTGTGTTACAAAGAAAAAAAAGCCAATCAGGTGTGAGAAAACTAAACCGCAAACAGCAACGGTCATTAGTTTGTGGTTTTGAGGTTTGTTCGCGTGTCCTGAACTTTGCTGCGATTGGTCACTACACAATAAACATTCCAGAATTTTTTCTGGTGTTCACGGTTTTACGGGAAAGACTGTAACTATATGTCCTTAATCTGCCCCTCGACCATCAAATTCTCTTAGCCAATCTCCTGCAGTTCTTACAAGAGACATTTGGAGAATTTGAATTTAAACTATACTAATATTCCTTTCAATATCCTCTTCTACATTCTCAAAACATCTGTGCATTATTATGTCTGTAAGCTATGAAAAGAACCTGGATTTTTGTCAGTCATGGGATTGTCTAAGCACCATTTCATGACAGTCAGCACAGAGGGGGAGAGGAAGGGGGGAGGGGAAGGCGGATTAAGGCCAGAATTTATTAAGGAGAGTTCCCAATAGATGGAAAGCCACAGTGAAAGAAAACGTCAAGTGCAAAATTCAGCCCAACCCCGCCACCCATCCAACCTTGCCCATCTCTCTACAGGAAAGGCTTAAAACTAAAATAATTGCATTACATGTACCAAATAATAGGCTACCTGTGATGATTTACTGACTGACAATAGACCTTTTTACCTACACATGTTAATTGCCGATTTCAGATCATGTGATGCTCTCCTGAGAATTGTTTCTTTGTCCATTTCAGGGGCGGATCTAGGGGAGGGTGCAAGGGGTGCACACCCCACCCTGGGATGACCTGCAGCTTTCTAATATAAAAAGTATTCTGCTTACCTCACCCAACAGTTACCTCATTCCCTAGTGGTGCACCCCCTCCTAAAACAATCCTGGATCCGCCTCTACATAAATTGAAAACTATTCAATTCATTTCTGTGTTTATTTGTTTGAATTTGAAAGAAGTAAGTCTCAAGGATAGCACCACATGGTCTGAAATGGAACAATAAACAATCCAAGCTAACAAGGTTTATTAGAAGCTGATATTTTCTCCAACACACTAACTGGAAGTAAATCCGATCAGTCGTTTTATTAGATGCAACGTTGTGTTTGAAGACTTTGTCGTGTTGTAATTTAGCAGTCTACTTCTAAAATTTGCATCAAGATTATTTTATCTGTAATTAAGTATGATATAAGTAAATAAATCTAAGTAAGGAACATGAGCTCAATTAAACAATACATAAATTATACATCCAAACATGGAGCTAAATTACTGTTAACATTACGAATATGATACGTATTAATAAATACCACTCACCAACCTGAAGTGAACTTAACTTGCAGTTCTAAATTCTAATTAGTAATTAATTCTAAATAATTAATTAATCCATTACATTATCGATACTTCCTCCCTCGGAGGAAGGGGACTTTGACTTCTTTGGGCTTGTGAATGGACTCATCTTGATGTCCTTTTCGCTGCCACTCAGGCTCAAGTTTCTGTCATCTTCACCTTGGTGTTTGATGTAGAATTTCTTCAGCATTTGCATTCGCTTCACAGGGCTTCCAGCCAGGTAGCTGTTCTTGATGAACTGTGGCGCTGAGCCTCTTAGCTTCATCTGCGTAATGATGGTGACGCTGGATGACTCAGAACCATCCTCCACTGGGCGTATTATGGTGCCAGAGAGGATGGTTTCAGCTCTGTAGAAGGGAAAAACCAAGAGTTAAAATTGTGGAATACTTGGCGTTATTTGGCAAAATTAACAAATTAGACAAACAGAATCACATGAAAGTACTTCCGTGTAGCTATCATTTGAATGGTCACACACTTGGGTTTCATCAACAGAATGATGTGAAAGTCAAAATCATATTGTTTTATTAAGTCCAGGTCTGATTCTGTGAGTGAAAGAAGTGGATATGTAGAGATTCAAGAAAACAGAGAGATCAAGAAATCAAAAACTACACAAAGTGCGAGCAGGTGTTGGAGGCATGATGTTAATTGAAAATAGGAACATCCTTGGGAAACACACCAAGCAGTATAAATCATTGTACTAAATGAACAGCTGCGAAAAAAAAGTCATCAGCAAACAAATCACAATTTCTCAAAAATTTCATTTACCTAACAAAGCTTGACTTCTGCGAGTCTTTTATTAGGGGGTGTTCAGTACTACGAAGTGCCAGGATATAACAGTGCTGGTCAGAATCGTAACGCTCTAATGAGGCCAATACAACATCTCGCTTGGTACAAAACAGCGGCATCTTCAAACGGCTGTGCAAAAAAAATTAGTCACAATCTGACGAAAATTTACAAATAAAAATTACAATATTTGTTTATTATAATTGATGCACTTTATTTTGTTCTTTGGCAGAGGGAAATGAAATTAATTGTCGATCAAACTGAAACCCCCTGTTAGGATCAGTAGAAAATAGACCAATTCCGATATTCGCGCCGAGGCTTGGGGGGAATAAAACAAAAGAAATCATTTAATCATCTCTAACCAAGCCTCGGTGAAATGTTAGAACATTAATATATCGGAATTGGTCAATTGTGACACTGGCAAATTTAAAGCTTTTGGGAAGTACCAGTTTGCCTTACTGTCTTGTAAAGTTCAGTGTTTACAATAGCTAAAAATAATAACTGAAGTATTGCGGTAACGTCACTCACAATGCATGATTCCCTCGGGGACATGTGCGCAGGGAATCATGATAGTTGAATGCAGCTTTGCATGCCAAGTCTTGCAGATGTTGCATGTGTAATGAATATAACTACCACGATTCCCTGTGCGCAAGTCTCATAGAGGGAATCAGGGATTTAACAATAGGTACAGGAACATGATTTTCTCAAAAAACTGACACATAAGTGAATGGGAATATATTTTTGCCCTATTCAAATGTAATAGCTCTTTATACTATTTGCAGCAGATTTTCCTTACTTGTAAACAACTTTGAAATTTCCTATTCTGTCCAAAACATCCACAACTGCTGCTGTCTTGTCCCATTCCTGACGTAACTTCCAGTCTGTCATCAGCTTAACCGCTAAAAAGCAAATTATGAAAAAGTTGATAACCAGTTATTCCATTTTACTGTAACAACTGGGTAATTTCAGTGCTACATGCCTATAATTATAGTCAATTCGAACTAGGATAGATTTTGATTATATAATTTGGTTTTATCAACTGGGTTGATAATGTCAATTGTTCACTGTAAAGAGATTCAAGAGCTGATGTTTCGAGCGTTAGCCCTTCATCGGAGCAAATCAAGGAATTGTGGGTCGTGTGTTTTTTATATACAGAAAGATGGAGCTTCGCTACTGGCTGGTGCCTGGTAACGTGAAAACAACGGAACAAATTAGTTGAATGAAAAGCGTTCGTTGATACCGTGAGGATTAAGAGTGCCGATTTGAAAAATAAATTTTTGTTCTAGAGTTTTACGGCTTTCTGTGTTTCCTTGGTGAAGGGAAAGGCAGCAGACTGCCATATGTTGCTTAGAATGATTTGGGAGATTGAAGTGTCTCGCGACCGGTTTTGATGCATTTTTGTCATCTTTCTCTACGTCACGAACATGTTCTCGGAATCGGTCGCCAAGTCGTCTCCCTGTTTCGCCGATGTATAAGAGTGCAAGTTATGCAGAAGATGGCACTGGCTAAGGTACAGGTGAAACAATGATTATGCAAAATTTTAGGGGGTAAAAGAGGTGTGTTATGGGATTTGTGCAAGTAGAGAATGGTTCAGTCCGTCACACCAAGTGTCATGTGCATGTGACCTGATTGAATGGACAAATTCATGAATGCACAGTCGAAGGAATGCCATTGATTGAGTGTCAGATTAAACTTTATAGCAGTATATATATATAGCAGTTAGTTGTAAGATATTAATTACTTTTAAATCCGTTTAACAAAATAATGCTGAGCAGTATATGGTCTCTAGTAATACAGTATGTTGCCCTATTTCCAGACACTTTTTTCGTAAACCGTAATATCTTACCTCAAAACAACGCAAACAAGCTGAAATTCAGCCACAAGTTAGCTTCCATTTCTGGTAAGTAGGTCGTAAAGTTTCATTGTCTGAAGCTATTTCGATTCTTTGTGATTTTGGAAGGAGTTTGTCGAGTTGGATGCCCTATTTCCGGACAGGTTGCCCTATTTCTGGACAATCGTTACAAGATAAATACTGTCTGCTTTTCTTGGGAACAATCTTTTCCCTGTGTTAAAATATATCTTATAAAAGTTGAATAAAGAAACATTCACTTAAAAGATTACTTTTTGTCCAAAATTGAAAGCTTTTTCATTTGATTATTTAGCGAAGAAGTCATCAATCTTTTGAAACCACTCAGCCGACATAGTTGATTTGTATCATGGCAAGACGAGGAAGACTGGCGACTGATTTATTAGAAACTGGACTGGACTAGGAAAACAACATGCAAGTATTTTTTTTTTCCAAATAATTATTTCAGGTGAGTTGAAATTTCAAAAGGGAGTGATAAAAACGCTTGTCTTTCAAGAACTCTTCGATAAGATTGCATTTAAAACAGAAACTAGTTTGCTATCATTGGCTGTCTGGAAATAGGAACACCTCACCAAAGATACGAAACTGAAAACAGAAAATTCTTATACGCTGACAAACCTAGTCCTTTAAGCTTTACCTTTAAACTCATCAACAATAGATGAGCGTGGGCGCTGGTGTCTCAAGGTTGGTGGAGCCGGGCCAAGCTAGCGAGGAAGGAGGTAACCATGGCAACCCGGAAGCGGCCACCACCCACCAAGAGGCACCGTCACACTGAAGGACTCAGTGGAATACTTACCGACCACACAAGGCTGGAACCAACCCACGGGCGGGTGGGAAGGGCGAAAATAGCAAACTGGCGAGCGTGAAGGCTAGCTAAACTGACACGTGCAAGCACCAGACTGCGTGTAAGGGACACCAAGTGCCCCTGCTAGAGCTTGGGCCACCCCAAGCTTTGGGCGCCCGCGAATCAGCTGCGAATGTAGCTCGTGTGAGCACGAGGCTGCGTGTAGGGGTCACAAGGTGTCCCTGCGAAGAGCTTGGGCGTCCCCGAAGCTTGGGCGCCCGCGTACAGCAACGACTGCGTGTAGGCGTCACGTATTATCCTGAATGTCGCTGGAACTGCAGGACAAGCTTTCTGCATCCACTAGGAGAGCATTGCTTTGAGGTTAACTTTGCCTAAATTACATTTAGCCACATATGTCCAAAAAATAGTTTAATCTGTATCTCATTTTGCGAGAAGAGACCGCTTAACTGTAAATAGGTAATTCGGCGCGCGCTAAAAACCGCATTTAAGAAGAAACAAATTTTGCCTACCTCGCTCACTGAAAACTTTAATGTTCTCGCGGAAACGGAGTGTGGCTTAGCCACAAGTATCAAACGAAAGCTGACTAGTCGATAAGTCTTTGGAACATATCAGATTTGTTTTACTGTTTCAACGAAATAGGGAATCGTTAAGTCGAAGTGTCTGGAAATAGGGGTGTCCGAGAAATAGGGCCACATACTGTACTTAGTTAAATTTAATTTAATTAAAAAAAGCAACACAATAATTTTATGCATTTTTTTCGTGTTTTACTAAAAGAGAATCAAACACTACATATGGTTGTGACATTTGCTTTCTTGGAGTTCACTATCCATCACTGAGAGAAACAGACTGCTTTTAATTAAAGCTCAGAAATTATATGGTGTCCTGTCATAGTTAATCCCCTTTATCGGTCCATGAAACAGCTTGGACATTAGCATTTAATTCACTGAAAGGACAACACTGTTACTAACCCTTTTTGAAAGGAACATCTTCCAGTTGAAGTATAGCCTTCAATTGAAAAAATAAAACCATTAGTGAAAACAGATGTGTTTAAAGAAAGTAAACACCACCACTAAAGAGACCTAGTCAGCCTCCGCCATTTTCGATACCATCGGAATTATGGAAATTGAATGGTTAAGTGTAATCTTAGTTATGTTACTGGAAGTGCTTAAATTACTTTTAGCAATTTTCTCAGTGATCTCTTTGGTTTGACATGTTCCACATAAAACATCATTTATAATACAGGGTCCGAAATTGCGACCAGCTGGTCGCCAATGCAACTGAAAATTGAGTGTTCGCGCCAGAATTTCATTGCTAGTCGCCAACAGGCGACTTACTTTTAGCATTGTGTCAATGTTTTGAACAAGCGCCCAAGGAATTAAATCGACAAATTTCGCATTTGATTTCAGCAAGAAACTTACCCCTTGTCTTGTCAAAGTTTTTAATCACCACAGAAAGTAATAATTTTAAGATTAAAAGTAAAGGTAAGATTCCCGTTAGATGACCTCCAACAACCGTTGTAAACCACGCACTTCGATCGACATTTAGCGGCCGCCATATTTTCAGTGGTTTCGTCGAAAAGCCATACAGTGGGCACAATTTTGTTCGGAAGTGGCCTGGAACGAGCAATGTGGCCGCTTGTTCGTGCGTATGTTTGTGGCTTCTCGAAGGCTTCGTACTACTGGTCAGTCTTCAAACTAAGAGAGCTATCTATTCTTAGAAAACTCCTTTTCAACTGAAATGTAAGCTACACGATATTTTAATGCCTCTATACATGCGAGTGTCAAAGAAGAATTTTTCAGAACTCAGTGTTTTCGTGTTTTGCTGCGAGACAAAAATTTCACGAACCACTTTTTGGCGACCAGATTTTTTCATTTGGCG
This sequence comes from Blastomussa wellsi, assembly GCA_947652115.1. NCBI lineage: Eukaryota > Metazoa > Cnidaria > Anthozoa > Scleractinia > Plerogyridae > Blastomussa > Blastomussa wellsi. Next base: position 10,169,465 of record OX393561.1, read on the forward strand.
ACTGAAAAAAAATGTTCAGTCACCACTTGGTGCCTGCATAAAAAAGTTAATTTCGGGCCCTGTAATACTGACACTTTCGTATGTAAACAATAACAAAGACTAGGGCCCTTTAATAATAATGATAATGATGATGATGATAATGATGATGATGATGACAATAATAATGACAATGACAATGACAATGATAATAATAATGATAATACTAATATATTATTAATAACAATAATAATTATAATTATAACAACAAGAAGAAGAAGGTTGTTATTTGCACATTTAAAAATAAAATAACAATTAACATAACATAATTTTGAGAAAGAACTTGATGGCATATAGCCAGCACAATTATTTTGCACTGAAAATTATGGGGGGAGGGACATAAACTGTTTTTTTTATAAATATTTTAAATTATACAAATTAACCAAGATTTGGCACTGCGAGTTTGAAATTACACAAAGTCTGCAGGGTATTAATGCTGCTATATGTACTTTCTGCGACTAATACCTTTGTAATTGGTGGAAATCCCTCCTCATTTGAATCCTTCCTCCAGACTTCAGCATCTTTGGTTTTTTTCACACGAGTCCATGACCCTTCCATTACCTCACTCTCCACTGACAGAAGTCTTTCAATATCATTTTCATGGATTGGGTTGGACGGCACATAAGGTTGGGGCTCGTGAAGTATGGCACCTCCAAAGGAGTTTGGAAGATCTACGAAAGAAAAAAAAACAAACAGATGGATTGCGAAGATAAAAAAATATTTAAAATTAGTATAGCAATAATTGTTGCAAAATATTGTTAGTGAAACAACATAACCATCTAGCTATGGTATATTTGTTTAATTTTTATATTTAACTGGCAAAACAGTATATTGCACAACTCATTAATAATTGATTGAGTTAAAGTGCCAAAGTTTGAAAGTGCTACGATAAAAATTGTCGATTTTACAAGCGCTCAAAGTTGTGCTTTTCGCCTGAAAAATGGCAAATTGAATCGCGCGGCCAAAATACCACGTGATCTCAAATCTGACGTCAGTTTGTTTGCAAGCAGTGCAAGCAAATATGGCAGACGGTGAGAAAGTAAAGCGTAGAGGTGGACGATATTGTGTTGCTGGGGCTCCAAACAACCAAAGTTGCCAAAATATGTCTTACACCAAGAGTATTAGCATGCATCAGTTTCCGTCTGATCTTTCGCGACTGAAGTCAAGTGAGCGTAAACAAATTCTTGCAAACAAACTGACGTCACACGCTTTTATCTTGCAATAAATTCAGACCCAGTCTCTTTGCCATTTTTAAAGGCAAAAGTGTAAAATCAACAATTTTTATCGTAGTGCTTTTCAAACTTTGGAATTGCTTGTTTCAAATAGTAATTTTTTAAATTATGTAGAGCAAAATTTCGCTTCATAGGCACTTTAAAACAAAGAAAATCATAACCATGAAGGTTTGGATACCCAATCTTAATTTGCACAGATTTTGACAATTTTATTTTTCCGTTTACTCCTTAGTTTTTGTTTTGATTGAGAAGATACTGGTATATCAAACACTCGAGACAGTGTTCATTGGTTATCCAAACACCTCGAAGTTTGTTAAAAATACTCTGCTGTGCATCGTATTTTCAACTTTCTTTTCACTGTGTTTGGATAATGTACTTCCTTTTAATGAATGAATTCAATTATTTTATGTGTACTGTAAAAGTGTTATCTTCAGGTTGAACCAGGTTTATAAAGGTTGGAAACAGATTTAACCCGAAAATCAATTTAACCTGATACTATTTAGGAAAACACATAACTTAGATTTGTATTAATTAATTGTTTACTTATTCTTATTTTTATATTGATTATTATTCTTTGTATTTTTTAATTAATTTGTAACTGAAAAACCCTTTTTAGGGAGTTGCAATAAAATATGTATGTATGTATGTATGTTAATTCATACACATGTATTGCTAATTTGGGCAGGGTTGGTCAACACAATGTATAAAATAAATTAGATCGATATCTTGAATCAACTGTTTCAATTCACCATTTTTAAAATGTCAAGCTATATTTTTAACAAAATTACTTCTTGGGCTTTGAGGTTACATGTAAGGCAATCTACTGCAGCTTGCGTCAGTGATTGTTTTCCTGTGTATTTCCAGGAAAGGGCCCTTATGGTACATTATCACTAAAAATTCAAATCATGAGTGCACTGAATTTAAGAAATCAGCATAGTACATCATTTCATTCCAGTACATAATTTGTCCAATTTAAACAGAAAACTGCAGTCTGCAGAACAAAGAAAAATATACAATGAAATTTGAAAATGCTGTAATTAATCTTCCATGAAAGGACAGAAATGCTGATATTGGCAACTGGTGAGCCTCAACCAGGTTGGAAAATACACCAACATTGCAACTGGTCAAATGAGTTCATACTTACTAAAATTTGACAAAAACATAAATAATTTCCTCTTAAGAGATCGATATCACAAACAACATGTATCAAAGCTTAGAATGGAAAAGTGTTAGACATATTTTTAATTAATTGGTACTGAACATAATAACTTTTTTAGGTCAGAATATTACATCATTTGCAAGTTTAGAATGTTTGCTATCTAACCTATAACAGACTTCACACCAAAGCAAATACCTGAAGATCAATATAAGTTTAAAATATTTGATACAGTACAATGAAATGATTATTATTATTTTAATGAATTAACATATAGTGCAGCACCATAGCATGAAAACACAGTGAATAAATTATTAGGAATTTTCCAGAATGGCAGCTAATCAAATAAATTAAATAATGCATATTGATTTTCCCGCTGTGAATTCTACTAACATAATGTACCATATTCCTCGTACAAGAACAGCATACTTAATACAAGAACAGAATTATACTGCTGAGCCCAAGAAATTTGAAAACCGTTAATTAATCATGGCTAATTCAACTAGGGCAAGTATTTGAATTGGTACTCGAGTGCCTACAATTATATTCAGAAATTCCAAGCTTTCAATGCACCACGAAGACTATTAGCACGCAGCTACCAAGCCATTTTCTGATCCCTTCGAATCCATGTTGAATTTCGAACATTGATTCGACGCACGGCGGTCACGCAATTAAATTTGTATCAGAAATGTACAACACAGAAAGGAGGGGAATAAACAATATTTCAATATTTTCCTCGACCTAAATTGTGTCAAGATTTAAATTGGATGTTGACCGCCTTGGCGAATAAAGATAACACAAGGAGATCGCGACATAAATATATACGCGAACGTGTTGACGATCAACTCAGGAAAGATGTCTTCCCCGAAGCTGTAAGCTTATAATTATATGAAGAGACAGAATCGAACGAATTTTCGTTTGAAGACGGTTTAGGACTGGCGAAACAGTAATGTAGCGCAGTTTTACATGATCGAAGCCAAGCGGTTGGTTTTTTTATATTTTAAACACGGTGTCTTTAATGATCGATGTAATGCTAAAGTGTCCTCCTTTCTAACATTTTCACCCTTACAACAAACACATCGCTCTGTTGTTGACCACTCTTGTTTGGCTATCGGGCAACTGGCGTAGACGTGCTATAAAACACCACCGTCGTTTCTGTTAACTTAGTAACAAAATCTTCACAAGACGAGATAATACTCTTCTAAAATTTATTTATCTTCGCTCAGTTCCGTGTTTATTTTTCTCAAGCCGCTCCAATTTTCAGCGAACGCCATCATCGATACAGACGAGAATCGAACTTGGTCGAGACAGACAAAAGGTCTGCTAACTTCGTTAACTCTTTAAATGTCAAAAAGAGGCTATCTCTTCTGGAATTAAAACTTACCCGGGTCGCTTTCTGCCATCCTTTCTGCACAAACGGAATAGAGCAAATGCAATCGTCTGCTTCACGAGGTGCAAATCCCAGATGACGTCATAAAATATTCGATATGCGTGACAAACATTTGACGTCAGGGCTGGGGGGCTTACAACAAATAAATACCGTATTTGGTCTTGCTAGTGCCAGCGCTTGACGCCCATTTATTAATGCATGTATTTTTGAGTTTATGTAGAGGTAAGCAGTCACAGAAAGATCATTCGAAGGCTTGAATCAGTCGTCGGGACATCGTTTCAAATGACGGCCTTATCACGGGTGTGGAAAGCCGTCAGAAATCTAATACAGTGTATGGGAATCTGCTCATGATGGGAAATAAATTGAAGCTTGCACAATTTATTAATCGCAACGTTAAAATACTGGGCAGAACATTGTATTCACCAAGTTTGAAGGAAGTACACTGTAGCAGAAAATTTGTCTATAATTTTTTTTTCATTTCTCACAATTTCTGGCCGACTAGCGGTCGACACTGGGCCGGTACTCGACCGATAGTGTCGGGCGACACCACCTGCAGTAAACATGATCCAAAAGAAGTAATGAACTTATTCTTCCTGTGTCAAGTAGTGCAGAGTTCCTAGAAGGTGCTTTACATCACTCAAAACAAGAAAAGCTAGAGGGGAACTTATAATCGGATATAGATTTTTTTGTTTTCAGGCAGATGGGCCTATAACCGGTGGGGTTTGTAAGTGGGACGCCTTATAAGCGGCAGTTTTGCAGTATTGTTGTTTCCTCTAATTCGCCACTTTCACATCTCCCATAATACACCTTCTGTGCCCCCCAAAATTTTGCATACGCATTGTCTTCAGTTTCTCTTGGAACAGCTGCAATTCCCAGGAGAAATGGGAAACAAAGGTTATTATAATTTTGGAGGGGAAACAAGATGTATTATGGGAGATATGGAAATAGTAAATAGATGGAATTCGTCAGTTTTGTAGACGACATACCTCTCTCACCTTCTCCAGCCTTCCAAACAACCCTAATGGTACTCCGCTTTGGTACAAGTCGACTGAAATGTCTATTTTTGAAGCACAAACATGTTCTATTATGCACGTCGAGAAAGGTGCTTGCATACAAGGAGGGGGGTGGGGGGGGGGGAGGATCGCAACACGTTGATGCACCGAAAAAAATGAAGCAGGGGGACATGTTGCAGCGACACGCCCATTTTGTCCCTCATATCGATTGGCTGATACGAGAAGCCCCTAGGGAGAAGCTCCTGGGGAGTCTTGCCAAGCCAGATTGCAAACAACAGCTCTCTATGCTCAATCGGCGAGCCACCTTTCGTGCCTTCTTTCTCGGTGGTTGACATCATGTAAATCATACGTTGTTTCCAGTTTACATGAGAGAGCCCAAAAATGACGAGAAATCATCCCGAATGTCAGTAGGCTCGATTTCCGCCGCTTTCTCGAGTCCGGTTATCGTGTGTTCGGGGAGGAGCGCGGGCTCCGGTTCCCGAAAAGCGGCTGGTAATCGAGCCTAGGATTTCAGCGGTTAGTGTGGAATAGGGTCAGGGTACTTCCGTATCGAAAAATATGTCGTGTTGCGCGCGACCAGCGTGTATAAATAAAGTTGTTTGAACTTTGCATCTTCATAAACGCCGTAGGACATTTGTCCACGTTTCAGTTTATTTTCTCTTGTGCGTTAAAAATATATCTCGTTAAATATTCTGAATACGTACACAATATTTTCGGCAAACATTTTAAATATAACTTAAATTTAAAGTTGAATACAAATGCCATGCCATGAAAGTTATGGTACCCCTTGCATCTTCATATTTTTCTTTGATATCTTTCTTCAGCGAAGCGCACAAGTGACGACATTAACCCCCGCATTATTCGATCGGACAAATTAGCAAATAAACGGAATGGCGCGCGGAAAATCTGCGCGAAAGCCGATGTTCCAAAAATACTTTTCTGAAACTTCGTCCAGGTTTCATCTTATTCCCTCAGAACACGCTAATGCTGTTCGAGTCTCACTGGGTAATGTGCAATTTATTTTTAAACATTGTGCGCTTCGCTATCATCAACAATTTAACTACAAGCACTGTGTTAATGAGCTAATCTACTTTGTTTTCTAGCACCATAATGATTGCCCATTTTATTTCTACTCTCAATTTTTGGCTTATTCTCATGGTAAGAACCTGTGCAACTCACCAGCTCATAAGAGCGACTTTCAATTGAGTGTCGTAAAACCAAAATCAAAGTAATTACTTTGCCCAATCACAATGGCCGGAGACAGACCAGTGAACCAGCGCGGGAAAACGTGCGCACGCGAGACAAGATTGGTTTTGGTTTTACTTCTGATTGGTTGAAAAAGTGGCGCGAGATTTTTACACCAATCACCAAGCAAAGTAATGAAAAAACACAGCAAACACAGAATTACTTTCGACGCTGAAGTGAAAACCGCTTTATCTATTTAAGGTTGTTAACTCCACATTAATAAACTGGGCTCGCATTCAATATTTTAAATAATTCTTATGTAAAATAGTTAAGATATATTTTTTATACACTAATAGTGTCCGCAATTAGTTTGTATAAAGCTAAATACTCTGACACTTTAATACACCTTATTCCAAAATGGCTACCATCTCAATATTCTTTTGTTGGTATCCATATTGGCCCTTCTTGCCTCGTTTTTAAGCTCAAAAATCAAAAGAATATTTTATCTTGAACGACGCAACAAGGGCAAATTTATATGTACATAAATCAGCGGCCATTTTGGAATAAGGTGTATAAAGTCTTCATCAGCGGTCGCCCGCTACCCTCTCGGAATGAGACTTGTCACTGGTTCTGAAACAATAGTTAATACGTCACAACAATGCCTCTAATCCTGAAAAACAATTCAATAGAGGTAGTGCTTAAAGCGGACCAATGAAAACAGAGGTTCCAGAGAGGTTGTGGCTACTCGCCAAAAGAAAGACCTTACTCCGACACTACTGCTTAAAATCAGAGTCAAGCCAACTAAATGCTAGAGAGTTTTTTATAGGCTCGCTTCGCGTTTAAAAATCAGCAAGTTTCAACTGATTACCAATTATTTAGATCAGATAAATTTTTCTGTTTTGAAGTAGAAAACGTTCTACGATAGTGTTTGCAGTTAACAAGTCAAGCAGTTCGCAAACGCGAATTACTTTTGCAACTCAAGTAAAACACTGCTTCAGATTATGGAACTAAAACAAAACGTAAAACAAAACAGAATACCAGAAAGCCCGAGGAGAAAATCTTACAATCCTGGGCTGACAGAATGGGGCCCAGATGACCGATCACACAGTTCTGTGCTCCGAGACTTCACACTTTCGGCATTTTTACACAGAACCGGTGGTCCAAAGATCACCCTCTCCAAGTATTCATTGCGGAACAAGCCTTGAGGGTCGAGCTGTCGGCAGATCTCTCGGAATTTGTCGATCTTTGGGTAAATTTTCTCGATCTGGGAGTATGTCAACTTGTGAGCCTGGTGATGAAAAACAGCAGTACAGTGGATAAAATATACAATGATTTTACTTCGTTCAGATTCAATCTGAGGAAACCACAGCTACATGTTTTTGAACTTAACACAGGTCCAGCTAATTCCTGGTCAAAAACCAGTCAAGGTCAGTTTCCTAACCTGACAAATCAATCAATCCGATGATCTCATATTTTTTACCCGTTGGAGTTTCTTATTGACACCTTGACTTCAAATCGTGGAGATCTGGGTAGGTGGATGCGGTTTTGAACCAAGAGCAGAATAACCCAAGACTCAAGAGCACTCTAGGGAGGCGCAGTGGCCTAATGGTTAGTGCGCTGGACTCCGGTTCGGACGGTCCGGGTTCAAGCCTCTAGCAACTGCGTTGTGTTCTTAGGCAAAACACTTCACTCTCACAGTGCCTCTCTTCACCCAGGTGTATAAATAGCTACCGGTGAATTTACTGTTGGGGGTAACCCTGCGATGGACTAGCATCCCATCCAGGGGGGAGTAGAAATACTCTCAGTCGCTTCATGCTACGGAAACTCGGATAAACTCCGGCGGTATGGGCCACTAGGCTCGACGCAGACTTTGCCAAGAGCACTCAAGATCGGGAGGTTTTCAAACCATAATGACGTCATCACACCATCATGACATCACCTTCTTAGCAACTTTGGGACAAAAACTGCAGGCTCAAACCGGTCGTGAAGATCACAATTTGTTGCCAATGTGTTTTACTTATTGACCGTATCTTCTGGATGGTCTTATGGTTTCGCCAGTGGCACAAACGTCCAGGTTCAGTTTCGTTGTGGTAGCTGATCATTGCCCTAATCAGACGTGAAGTAAGGATAACAGCGGAGCTCCGCGGAGCAACATACTCATAGAGACCCGTGCAGTCCATTTTTCATGGTCAAAATGGCTAGCGGAATGGCTCGCGGGCGCGTACGACTGAGAGCGACGTCGCCATAAGGTATCCGCTGACGAGTATCGTGTGGAAATATTGCGGGCTCAGGTCTAGAGTTGACACAGGTTATTTTAATGTTGTACAGGTAAAAAGGTTACCACAAGCTTATATGTTATCAAAATACCTTACCGCCGAATAAATAATATTGAAGCTCAGCTTTTAGACTTAGTTTGTCTGTTTTCATACCTTTGCCCAATGTGGCTTGCCACCCACTGACATCATGAGGTCCTGAAAGGCAGTCCAGTACCTTTCATATGGAATAAATTTGTTGTATGGCCTACAGAAGCAGTTAAAACAACAATGACAATGACATGATAATTGAACAATTTTGTGCCGAAACTATTTGGAGAAAGAAGAATAAATAGCAATTTCACTACATAGGTGGACTATCAGCATATTCTTTTTCTACGAATTTGATTGGTTCTCCCATTGTTGGTCATTAATTTAAGGCGGGGGTAAACCTGAAAAATAGGCCATTTTTCAATAATTTTTCACAGCTAGGATTTAATTGAAAACCCTAGCAAACTATATATCCCTGGAAAGCTTATGAATCAAAGATTATGAAAAAAAATATTTCACACTCCACAAGTCAATTGTAATAGGATACCACTCATTTAACCATGCCACCTGCTGGGTGCTACCAAGGCTTACTTAAGAAAAGATAACTCTTGCTAGAACTGATAAAAATTAATTTATTTTATATCAATTTAAAGAAGACATGTTGCTTATTGTTTTAAGCAGAGGGATTTCTAAAATGTTTAAAACATTAAAAATAATGATTGATTGTATTTGACATGGAAAATCAAAGATGTGTTTCACTTCATAACTTAGAGTACATGCATCATATGGAAAATTCCTCTGCTTAAAACACAAAACTTATTGAGAAAAAGAAACCCTGAAAATTTCAGATCAATCGGATAAATTGTTCTCAAGCTATCTTTTCTTGAAGACAAAATTATTGCGTAATGAGAAAATTGACTTTAAACTTAAAGATAGCAATTAAAGTTGATTTATTAAAAATTGTAACCATTATAGTGGCCCTTATGTCCATATTTTGACCACAGGAGTGTCTGAAAGCAATTTAAAATCCCCCTGCTTCATATGTCACTCCTTCTGCTTCTCGAAGGGCTTCTTCTCGACGAACCCGCAAAATTTGCTCGCCTTGACGGCGTTTCTTTTCCTTCTGCGTGGCCTGCAAATCAGACTTTTTCAATCTTTTACTGTCTTTTGCATGTGCTGCCTCTCTTGTGCATACTCCACCAGGAATAGCTAGCCTCTCCATAACTTTTAGTCTACTGGAAGCTCCACCATGGTAGTGGCAGACAGCTGAAGCCGCAGCACACCGAACTACTTTAACACCATGGTGCTTATGTTTGGGACACCGTACCCACACCATGGAGTTGACACATTCATTGGGATTTTGTGTTGTTCCCAATACACACCTCTCAAGCAATTTAGAGTCACTTAAAGTGATAAAAGTTGGTTTTAGGACTTCAAAAAAGACCTCAGGCAAACAGTTACTATCATCATATGTTGAAGTTCCTGTCGCTTCATCTTGCTGCCATTTACACCACGACGATTCGCCAAGAGGACAATATCGATGCTGCTTTGCAGGGTCGTTGGACTTAACATTGTGATGGAGAATTGCAATTATGTTTTTTTTCATTACATAGACTGCAACCTCCACCTCTCTCCTTGTTGGATTTGACTTCCTGATGGTGTTTTGCCTTATTGCAAGTCCATAATCCTTCTGAAGCTTCTTAATTTTGGTGTCCGACAGTCTTCCAGCACCGCCAATAGGCCGACCATCAGCAAGTTTCCCTTTAGTTCTGGACTTCAGGTTCAACAGATGTTTCCCCATTCTCTTTTGGACATGTCCAACACAGTCTAATTTCTCCACTTTGATCTCACCATAAATACTTTCCACAGAATTGAACACCTTGCTATCACCATCACTCACCATCCATTTGTACCTTAGGTTGTGACGCTCCACTGACCTATTCCACAAGACAACAGCTCCTTCAGACTCCATTGCTGGTGAGCTACCAGCAAAGTTAATGTCACACTCATGTTCCAATAGCCACTCCTCAAATTCTTCATCACTCAAACCCTTTCCTTTCTTTAGAGCACATTTCTGGCATGCTTTGGACAGGACATGGTAATCTAACACCTCACCGGTGTCCACTGAAATGATGAAAACCACTCCAGTTAATGAGGTAAACCCTCGTTTGGCCCAAGTACCATCAAAACTGACAGCAGCATCAAGAGTATCATCCTTGTCTTTTTCAGGGTTTTCTTCTAAAATGTGCTGTCGAAGTCTCTCTCCAGCTCTTCTCATATCCTCCCTTGCTTCATCCTCAAGAGCTTCCAGGATGTTGTCCACTTGCTTGTAGTATGCAGGCTTAGAAAGGCAGGGCATATTCATAATACTACAAAATGCCGCAAGGCCTTCATAGCCACTGCCACTCTCTACTGCATGGTAGACTGCTCGGCGGTTAATGTCATACGATTTCCCACGCTGCGTCACACTATACGATGTTGGGAGTGCGCTGGACTCCTGACAGGAACTGCACTTAAGGTTAAGCTCTGACATCAGCCCTGCTCTTGTGCTTTTGTCTTCTTCAAGAGTTAGGTCACCTAGGAAGACAAATTAAGTGCAATTCGTCAGATAAATCAGGTAATATTATTGTCAGTTAAGATCTCATGTCAGAATTATAGGAGTAACTGCAGAATACCCTGTCACTGCAAAGGTGCTTTCCTGAAGGGTGCGGATACTTGGATACGCGGTGGCTAACACCACCCCTCCCCTAGAAATAATCTAAGTATAGTGTGAAGTGGATACGCGGATACGTGGATACGCGGTGGCCAAGACCACCCCTCCCCTAGAAATAAACTAAGTATAGTGTGAAGTGGATACGCGGATACGTGGATACGCGGTGGCTAAGACCACCCCTCCCCTAGAAATAATCTAAGTGTAGCGTGAAGTGGATACGCGGATACGCGGATACGATGTGGCTTTGACCACCCCTCCCCTAGAAATAATGTAAGTGTAGTTTGAGGTGGATACGCGGATACGCGGATACGAAGTGGCTAGGACCATCCCTCCCCTAGAAATAATGTAAGTGTAGTTTTGCGATTGAATGCTACTGTAGTAGATGAAATGTAGTAATGAAGCTCGTTTGGTAAGCGTAATTATTTAAGATTTCAAAGCTGCGTTAAGTTTACGTCAACACATGCATTGTTTGGTCTAATAAATTCAAATGAAAAGTTCTGGCGGTATCTATTTGCTCAGTGAATTCCATTGTTTTGGGTGTTGTGATTTAGATGGGTGATGTGAATCAGAGGTGTTCAAATTGGCTGTGATATGAATAGCGTAATTAGTTCACGAGTAAACTGTAATACATCTGGTACCGTATTTTATATAATAACTTAGGCCATTATAAGTATCGGCTATCACACATGAAAAGGTGTAATTTATAGTGTGTGCGGTTTCTTTTAAACAGCCTTTTCAATGCACTTTTTTTAAGCGGTATGTTTTTTGAAGCGGTATGTTTTGTTAAGTTGTTATTGAAATTTATTGAAATATTATAGACACATGAACAGGTAAAAATGTTCGTTTGCATTGAAATTGGGCATTGTGCTTGTTTAGACTAACACAAGTAGCGCGTGCGAATGTTTGCGTTGTCATTTGGGGTGGCTAAAGCAAGAAAACTTGGTGACAAAGCATTGCATATAGGATAAAAAGTTGAAAATGTATTCAGTTAAACGTCGCCGGACAACTGGTGTACAAGTTGGTCGTTCATCTGCAGATCGTAAAGAGCAAGGAACTCAGTGTCGCGAATTCGAAGCAAGTTACAAGAGATCAGACAAGCAGGGCAATTTTACTAGTTATGACGACCTGATGAAAAAATATCTTTGGGACAAAGACTTTACTCTGTCGTGGCTAAAACAGGATGGTTTACTTGCCGCTAGCCGAGCCTGTAGTATTTGTGCATCAGACATGAAGTGGACGGAATGTATGGATCGATCTGACGGATACTTATGGAAATGTCAGAAGCAGTTAAACGGTAAACGCCACCGAAGTGAAAAAAGTATCAGAGAAGGAAGCTGGTTTGAGAAGTCCAATTTGACGATCGAGGAGGTGTTGAAATTTACTTACTGGTGGTGCCAAGATATGAAACAGTGGCAGATTAAACAGCAACTTGGGCTAGGGTCTCACACTGCGGTGGATTGGGACATGTTCTGCCGGGAAGTTTGCGAGGTGGCATTGTTCCAAAGAAGGGAGAAAATTGGCGGACCAGGAAAGCTTGTTCAAATCGACGAGAGCAAGATAGGCAAGAGGAAATATCATCGCGGGCATGTGGTTGAGGGACAGTGGGTATTCGGAGGAATAGAAGAAGATTCACGAAAGTGTTTCATTGTGACTGTAGAAGACAGAAGTGAAAGTACTTTGTTGGAAATAATAAAAGAATGGATTGAGCCCGGCACTACAATCGTGTCTGATTGCTGGAAAGCATATGTAAACCTGGAAAAGCATGGATATCACCATAAGACAGTTAATCACTCTGTTGAGTTTGTTAATGAGGAGGGCTTTCACACGAACAAAATAGAAGGACATTGGAGACAGATGAAAGCCAAGCTACCGACTCATGGAAGGAAAAAAGAACACTATTCGTCATATTTGGCAGAGTTCAAATGGAGATATATTCATCGGGGGAATGATCTGTGGAAGGTGTTTTTAGAGGACATAAAAAAAATTTACGAGTTGTAAATCATTAGAACAGTTAGGTAGCAATAAATTTTTGTCGGTAGAAAGCAACGCTGTCGTCAATGGACACTTGGAACGAGGTTGCAGCGCAGCTGTTTTAGTGTATACTTTTATAAAGAAGACTCAAATTTGTTGAATATGTTCGCTGGAGTTTTTTAACGCTTTTAGAACGAAGCATATACATTGTGTTTTGGGTGTAAATGATGACGTCCACCACTGTGAGCTGTAAATAAGTAAAACAGTTATGATGCAGCAATAAATGTTTGACGGTTCAAATCAACGCCGTCGCTAAAGGATACTGGGAACGAGCTTGCAGCGTAGCTGTATCAGTGTATACTTTCAGAAATAAGATGGTAGATATTGATCAACTATAATCGTGCTTTTCACGCTTTTAGAACGAAGGATATAAATTGGATTGGGGTGTACATTGTGATGACCAGGACCGCGGGAGTAATATCTTCAGTTGTGGGTAAATACTGTTTCTCACTTTAAGAACGAAAAATACAAGTATATCCATCTCTAGCGATAGACATTATAGATTATTTTTATTCTTTCGCTAAGTTATCACGCCTTGGATCAACAAGAAATACACATCAATTAAAGAACGAGAAAAATACATATCACAGCATACAAATCTTCAGGCATAACTCATTACTATTTCATGCAAATCTTTGGGCATAACTCATTACTAATTCATGTTGACTGCGTATCCACGTATCCGCGTATCCACCCTCATGAGATTTACTCATTACTAATTCATGTTAACTGCGTATCCACGTATCCGCGTATCCACCCTGATATATGCTTTATGACCTAGTATCCGGCCTTTTTAGGGGTATAACTTCAAAATGGCAGGGTATTCTGCAGTTAAGCCGAATTATACATGTGACTTTTTCCCATTGTTGTTTATATGCACAAATTTACCTAAAAAATTCTCTTATTTGATCCAAGATTTAATAGATAATTCAATGTAATTCAGAAGAAAACAGCTATCTCTAGAGCTAAGGGTTAATATGATATGGAAAATAAGTTAAATGAATACGGAGAACGACAATGCTTTCAAAAAATGTCTCACCTTCCTCACACACGTGTGCGTTTGTCACCGCCGTAGATAAATTTTTCATATTAATCAATCGATATCCCTCGCTTTCCTCATTATGGAGGGTAATCTCTTCATCAGAGCTATCTAAAAGAAGCTTCTCGTTGGCATGTTTCATTTTCTTCCTCGTGGAACCAACAGTTTCGTTAGAGCCCGAGTCTGAAAGCTGATTTTCATCTCGAGATGTGCTTGGAGTTGAGCAGGCGATTTCGTCCCTTTCGTCAACAACAGAAGCGGGTTCTTCGGACTTTCCTTCTTGTCTTCGCCTTCCAGAAAATCCCTTTCCCTTTCTCTTCTTTTTGTAAACAGATCTAACTTTCTCTCCGACCATTTTCAATAACTTTTACTCAGATTTACTGCGTAAGGCGCTCTGTGTACACTGCATGTCAAACGACCACGAAATCTATCCCATAATGCTCTTGTCCCTATGGAACTACGTTAAATAAGACTAAATAAAGTGTCCCTGGTTAAATCCTGCTTGTTCGGCGATTGATTGCCTGTACAAAACGTTATAAACAACTGATAAACAAAAAAATGCTGTGGCCGTTGCCATGGTAACCACGTCATTAAACAGGAGCGGGAAATTTAAAATCGCTCAAAAAGGTAAAAAAAGTGGAAATTGGTGCAAAATTTTTTCTACATAGTAAAGTTAAATACCCAAAGCAACAAATTCCAAGGAAAACAAAAAACTGAGTTTTTGAGCGAATTTCAGGTTTACCCCCGCCTTAATAATTAGACGGCAAGCTCTTCGCTTCTATCGTTTGATAGTTTGCCTGCAGCACCTGATTAAATTACCAAACGTCAATAGAAACCGACAGCTGATCACTTGTTGTTTGTACCATAACTCAGAGACCAATCAGCATCTATTCAACAAAACCCTCAGTAAAGTATATGATGAACTGAGGATGTAGATGAAAGTGAGAGATGATCATCGCAGTGAATTTCCAATTTTAGCAATTGTTAAATAGCTATTTCACTGCCTAAGTGACAGTGAGCGACTGTTATTTGTAGTTTTGGTTTGTGATTTTTTTAGGCACACTTTCTGTGAGGGTCATGCTCAAAACTTAGACCACCCATGGATAGCCAATCCGACTGCAATTTACTGCCTAACAATCACTCACTCGGTTGTTGTGTCACTGATTGAAAACAATCAAAAGGTCGTCCAAATAAGAGAATACATAATTTGAAGGTTTCAAAGCAAAAAAACTACTTGATGACATGTATTGCAATGAAGATGACTATATTGAAGTCTCCCAAATGATATACCGGTACTAATTAAAGTTGATTTACTTTTGCTTTCCAGTAACACACAAAGGGATTTTAGTGTGGAATAACTTGTTAACTAAATCTATCAAAGCCATAACATCATTCAGCTTATTCAAGAAAAAGATAAAACAAAATCATTTTCTCCTCAAACGGGGCGTTTTTAATAAAGCAATTATTCCACTCGCTCTTGTTGGATATGAGATGGTTATAGCCAACTCAGCGCTATGCTCCTCGTTGGCTATCTACCCTATCTTCTTATGTGACATGCGTCCCGCATACTGCTAGGTCCAGCGATGTCGATTTCATCATGAGTTGTGACAAATGAGGGTGATGGTAAATTTTCAGCTCAGTAAATTATACATGAAAGACAAGTTTATCAACATGACACGAGCGTGGTAAATTTTCAGCTCATAAGAACTCAGTAAAAATGACCTAGCTCTCCAGGAGTTCTCGTAGCTCAGTGGATAGAGCGCCCGCCTGGTGTTCGGGAGGTCATGGGTTTGATTCCTGTCGGGGACTCAGAATTTTTCTTTGTCCCACGCTCGTGTCATGTTGATAAACTCGTCTTTCATGGTTCTGCTGTTGTTTGCAAGTGGTGATACATAAATTTTATGCCTGCACGAATTTGATCAAATTACACTTTTTATATGGGAGGGAATTGTGCATTATGCACCCGTCAAGTGGATGACACTGAACGGTTTTATATACAGATCTTAACAGGATATTAATTTCATTCGGAAGTGGAGGCAGCCAGACAACAGCCACACCACAAATTCACAGCTTGCTGAGCATAAAAATTATTATAATTCCTCTCAGTGTTTTTATGATGTTTTATTTTGATGGTTAAGCAAAGCAACGTCATCTAAGATTTCTGTCTTCCCCAAAAAGAGTCTGTAGCAACAACAACAACAATATTTTTATTACTTCAGAATTTGGACTTAATCTCCTGGCTCCGCAGGTAGCAACGCTATGAAAAACTCTGGTCTACAAATTGCACTGAAATTGGCTGTAAACTACAGTTACGAACATTCAGCTTTGTCTTACCTGTATGAAATAATGTTGATGAAGCACACGTCTTGATCACAGCATGGACTCATGTAAATGTCATCCTTTTTCACGAATCTAACTTCAACTGTTTAAGACAGAATAAAATATTTTAATGATCAATTCATTAATCAATCAATTAATCAATCAGTCCTTAACGGCCATTTCCAGTCCATACTGCGCAATATCCGCCTATAATGTTTATTGAGTCTCACACGATGAAAAGTAAACAAACCAAAATGAAAATTACGGGTAAAAACTTACCTTTTTCGTCCTTATGATTATCTAATATCCTTGCAAAACAATAATAAAGAGTAGACGAACCGCGACAGTAAACCCACGTTTCAGCTCATTGCGAACTCCCAAACAAAATGACCCGCAATGGCGGATTCAAAAACTTCATGTACGCAGTTACCGAAGTTTAACGTATCAACAAATTCAAAACAGAAATGTAAACAAATCCCGAAACTGCGCAGTACGGACTGGAAATGGCCTTTAAATGTTGTTCTGCAGATGACACTATTCCAGACAATTTGCAGAAATGTGAGATTGTTTTATTACTAAGAGCATAAAAAATGAAAGCATAACTTCAAGGATCAAGTCAGTCAGTAAGTCAGTCAATTAAATGTTTGGCAGTAATCGATTACTCTTACTGACAATGCATAATTTTCAGACTGGATCAAGTAGTTTAAAAAACACAAGGATATTTAAACATCAGGGAGAATGATCACCGGCATTTTAACTGGGGCAAATTAACTTCCCTTATGTCTATTCCCTATTATATTGCACATTACCCCCACTCCCCTCCCCCCACTCTATCCAACTGTATTTCTAATTGTATGGGATCAATACAGATGGCAATATAACCCATACTTCCAGTGGGAAAGTGCTAAGTAAACAAGATTCACTGGAACTGTAAGGCTTGCAGTTCATTCTTTGACATGTGCTTTGATCCCCTGATTCCACTACACAACATTATTCTGGCCTCCCCCTCCTCCTGTGAAACAGTTTACAGCTAGAAAAATGCAAAATGAAAATGCCAAGAATAGAATAGCAGCATGTAAAGGCGCCTATGGCAACCGCTATCAGTCCATTCATGATCTCACCCCACACACCCTAGACTGTTCACAGTCTGCTATTTTTTCGTATCGGCAAACGCAGTGAATGAATCGCGAGAGAACTGGCTGTGTTTTATGTTCGCGCATGTTCTTTTGCGTTGAAAAAATAGAGCGGCTGTGAACAGTCTACACACACCCAACCCATGAGTACATATGCAAACAGACCAGACCACAGCACCGGGAAGTCCAATGCCCTATACTCTTTACGAGTAGTGTGCGAGTTCTTTAACGTCCCCTGCTAAGTGCTCGACACTAACTTTTCAGCTTACTAGCCTCAACATCTAAGTTGTCACTAGCCAAAAATTTTTTTACTAGCCCAGCATTGGTGTTGGCTAGGTCCGATAACAGCTGATCCCTAGCAAGACTTGAAAGCACAAAGCAAGCGACTCTCTTTGAATACACATGTTGGTAATTGCATCGTTCTTAAACCAGTTCCAATAATAAAACAATTTTTATGGAACACTGTTGGGTAGCATGAAATGTCCATGATTAAATTCTGATCTTCAGTTTCCGAGCAAAGTGTTTGTGTTTGTCTTGCTTGAGGAAGGCAGAAACTGCTTCGGCCAATTTCATTTTGTTTACTAGCTAGCCAAAGTGGCTAGTGGAAATCGAAAACCTACTAACCAAAACTAAATTTCTACTAGTCTGTGGCTAGTTGGCTACCGTTAGTGTCGAGCCCTGCTGCTGATCCCTAACATTGAAGATGTAGGAGACGGGACCTACGGTTTTATCATCCATTCCTTATCCGAGAAGACTAGCAGCTAATGAAAAGAAGCAAGGGTAAAAAATTGAATGTTGTATTTTCACGTCTTACCAGGAAAATGTGCATTGAATCCAGAATCCCTGATCCAGCTTTGAAGCTTTCTAAGCACATATGCAGTCTTATTCCTAATGGATACAAATAACGTGATTGCATGTGCATACACTTATAGCAAATGGTAAATGGGTGCAGGAAGGCTAGAATTTGCGCGTACGCACACAAGTGGCAAAACTGTGAAAACAAGTGGAGAAGTCTGGGGTGGCAGTGCGTAGAAACAACTCATGCTTGTGACTTTGCCAGACAAGTGTATTCCAGTATTAAACTTGAGACTGATAATTAATAACTATAACAGGCTTTCCTTGTGGAAGTAAGACTGCCTTATATAAATAAAAATGTAAAAAAAAAAAATAGCTTAATTAACAGCTTGCATTATTAAAGCTTAACCAACAAAACATAAAACTCACTGTGGAAAGGCCCATTCAGAAACATACTGCTTAAACAGGCAGTCAAAGTTGAACACCTGACAAACACATTCATAAAATAAACAATTCAATATTTAGTAACTTACATACTATTATTCAATGCAAGCACAAAAAGCAGTAGAGACTTCTTAACCATATTCTTAATTTCTTAATTAAGAACCCCCAAATCACCACAGAATTAAGAAATTTGAAATATAAACTAACATCTTCCCTAAAATAGCAGGCAGAATGAACTCTTGGGAAGAAATTAAAGGCACACAGTAAGCTGGTGAACATGTGCATTAGATAACCATTTCATAGCTAACTTGCGTATCATTTTTTATCACGATCCATAATGTTTCAACCAAATATGATAAAATAATATCATACGATAAGCAAAAGCACACTCAAAAACAGGTTTTCAGTAAACGATTGAAAATTGAGTTAAACAATGAGAAGATTCAAGTGGGTTTCTAGATGTTCTTTTGGTTTCAGGTTGAGGTAAACTTTTTTCAAAGTGAGAAAAAATAGTGCCCAGGTCAACACAGTCCCAAAGCTGACTGTGTCCCTTAAGGGGAAGAAAAGGTTGAATTACAAATTTGCATATTAAAACTACCGGTATCCAGAGTGTGATTCTTTTAATATTAAAGTATATGCTGCAAAATTCTACGACAGTCTGCAATATTTGTCAATTTTCAGAATATTTAGCATACAGCAATTACAGTCATGCAACTTTCTCATCTCATCAGACATGTAGCTCTGTAAGAGAGACCCCACTGATAGTAATGGTACAAAGCCTAGCTAGCGCCAAGCGGCCCATACCCTCCCTGGATGGGACGCTAGTCCATTGCAGGATTATCCCCAGCATTATTTTGCCAGTATCCATTTATACACCTGGATGGAGAGGGGCACTATGAAAATAAAGCGTCTTGCCCAAGAACACAACGCAGTGTCCCGGCCAGGGCTCTAACCCAGACTGTCCGATCCGGAGATCAGCACGCTAACCATTAGGGTGCCACCACACTAAGCCTGTGCATATGCATGCCATTTTCAGTCCTTTTCTTGTATTCTCTTTAAGCCAGACACCTCTGCAAGCCAGACAGGCAGTACTGGTCCCATTAAGGTGTCCATCTTAGAAAAAGACGACTGTGTGTAAATGTTGAAATCGTGTCTACAGGTGCGCGTGCTATCATTGCTAACATAATATATAGATTTAGCCAAGCCTAAAAGTGGAACTCCATATTTTTTTATGGTTCTTAATCATTTGTGAAATTGTGCTCATTAAAAGTACTAGCGTGTACAACATCTCAACAAAGATTCCACAGTCGAAATAAATAAGAATAATTAAAAACTTCAACTACAATTGCAGGATTTCCACTGAGAATGACCATGAAAAATTACAAAATCCTGCCAGAAGCCAAGAAAAAATTTTAGACCTGAGCCCATGATCAACGAAAAAACCAATACCAGGTCAGTGGTCAACTTAAAAACATGTGACCTTGATGAGTTCTAGATGAGCCCACAAACTGGTCATGTGATACTGGTCAGCAGATACCTTCTTTTGACAGCTGTAAATTGTCAATAAGAGTTGGCATTTTCCTCCCCCTCGGGTTAAATGTGACTTCCCCTCCCCTCCCCCATCATCTGTACGGGCAGACAGACGGACGCCAGATTGACACTCATACAGTCATATGACAACTAAATTTTCTGGGCTTGAAGGATTTCTCTTACCCATGGTGCTCTGCTGAAAGCAATTTGTGCACTGCAACTCCACTATTAATTAAGCCAAACCATACAAGACTGCAAAAAAAATATTTTCCCAAAGACTGATGTAACCACCGACTGCAGTGTACCCAGAAAAGAAAATTCAAACTGTCCTAGCAGCAGCAATGTTTGACTACCTTGTAACTCTGATCCACAATGCTTTGAGGTTTGCTATTAAAAAGCTTGAAGTATCCCCAGTTGATATAACGAACAAGGGAAGGCACAAATGAACTGTTGAATAAAAACAGATGAACTCAACATTAATAACACCATTCCACGAGCCCTAGGTGGTTATTAGACGGTGGATAGCCAATTGGCCATGCTACCTCTTTAGATTATTGACCTGTGTGCAGAAAGTTTATGGACCGGTTACCCTTTTCCTTCATCATCGGTACTGTGCTCATGAAAAACAAAATACAGTTCAATCTTGTCCTCATACAGAGCCTGCAGTCCCCTTGACCAACCCTGGGAAATTGCGCATGCCCCTAAACAGATGCTCCCAGAACTTTGCGTTTCCAACCGCTGGTCAGAAAACGCAGGCTCTGGGAATAAGATTGAATACCGTTGCATTTGTCTACATGTACAGACAGCTAGTGCGAATATAATGTGATCTTTGTGCTTTGTGCACAGGGTGGTTTTCTTTGTTTTTTTATTAGTCGTTTTCTTTATGATGGACAGTTGAAATTTTAAATTGATTGTCGTAAAACCCAAACCATTGAAGTTATTGTAATCACTCTGACCATTCACTAAACAAAGAACCAATCAAAACTTGAAGGAATTACACGTAGCTGACACAAAGCACAGGAAAACTTGTGAATGCGACCAGTCACAATTTGCTTTGGTTTTTGCTTCTGATTGGTTGAAAAAGTGGTGGCAGGTGCAAGATTTTTAAACCAATCACAGAGCATAGTACTGCAAAACCAAAGCCATTTACTCCTTTCGACACTCACTTGAAAACCGTTGAAAATATTACTATGGGCTGTTTTGTGAGAAAAAATATTATAAAAAATAACATAACTGCAAGGAAATAATAAAAATATAATACACACAAACCTTAACCATAACAAGAACTCTAAAGAATAATATCCCACGCCATAGTCCCAAAACCAGCTTGAATTGTCTTCTATGGGCTACGAAAAAAAAAAAAGGAAATAGTCATTAACAGGAAGCACTCCTTTAATTTATAACTAATTTATAACAAAGACCCAGTATTAAATAATGAACCTTATTAAGAACTTAGATGCAGCCATGGCATACTGCAATTCCAGAGCTTTCATTGGTTTACATGCACATGGTATAAACGAGCTGAATTCTATGGAACACAAATATGACGACGGGTTTAACAGGCCTAGGGTTTTAAAATGTTTTGAAGTATGTGCCAGCAACTGGAGGAGTAGGTGGCTGACAGCCAACCTTGTTTGCCACTAGTCGATTTCTATGACCACAGTTCCCGGCAACATACAATCATGTAACCAGGGGTAACAGTGGTAGCCAGGTTGTTTTGAAAACCCTGGCTTTAAGCATCTGCATCCAAGAACAACCAGGCAGCTCAAATATTGCAGTCCTTTGTATACATTGTATTACCCAATGGGTGTATTCACAGTATACATGACGGCAGGGGTCCGACGTATTTTTTTGGGTTGCAAATTTACACGCTCTGTATTTTTTGGGTCAAGAGAGATCTATCATGTATTTTTTTCAGTCTTAAAAAATATGAGCATTTTTTTTGGGCCACATCTCCGAGCAAAATCTTTGCTGTGTTTGGTGGATCAGAAAAAGATTCATTCAAATTTTAAGTAACGTGCAAAAGCATGCATTAGAAGAGTCTGTTTGGTTGAATAAATCCATATTGAGGTACATGTATTTAAGTTTTTGGGTAGGAAATTTTGATGTCAGTTACTTTTTAGGATTTAAAATTTCAGGCTCATGTATGTTTTGGGGTTTGCCATAATTATGGAGCTCTGTCGGGGGCTTCATCATCATCATCATCTTTATTTAAACATGGTAAAATACATCAGGCAATAATAATTTAATATAAAAGCTACAACTTATTACGAAAAACTACTTCCTTAGTATGAAGTATCTATGGTTTTTCACCCATCAATCAGGGTCACAACCATCAATAATATCCTTATTTGCACAGATTTATATTAATTAAAACGCAAAATAACAAACAGAGTCAGAAATAATTGGCAACTTGGAGCATAAATAACACTAATTTGAATAAAATAGATCTGAAGCATGGAAATGTGGAGCAAGCATTACCTTAGTAGTCCTGTTAACTTTAAAACGTCTAACACATCCTGTGTGTGGATACCAGAAGAACCTGAAATGCTCACAGGATGACAAACTTGTGTCAAGATTTTCCAGCATCTATGAAAAAAATTAATAAAAATAAATATTGTTTGGCAGAACTCTGACCAAACAAAAAGCACCTCACAGGAGTGTGAAAAAGGTAATTGCCAAGTATATAGATTACTTAAGCAATAGACCACAAGTTTCTATGGTTTATAAGCTGATAAACCACGCGGGATGTTGGCAGAACACGAGAAGAATTTGTAAATCACGAGCCGCAGGCGAGTGATTTACGAATTCTTCGAGTGTTCTTCCAACATCCCAAGTGGTTTATCAGCTTATAAACCATAGAAACTTGTGGTCTATTGCTTTTATATAATAATTCAGAAGACGCGCGATTTTTCCATGAGTTTACTGGCACAATAAACCATAGCTGATTGACTAATCAGAGCGCGCGCATTGATTTGGTTATTATATAAAATATTATAAAGCTACATATACTTCCAGATTTCAACTTTTTTAAGGTTGACAGCTCTGCTCCAAATTGTCCAAATAAAATTTTAATGTGATCAATGTAAAAATTAAGTTACATCATGGTGATAAAACAGCAAAAAGATTTATTAAGATTTACCACGTCACTGCCTGAAGACATAATTTCAAGCTGCCTTCAACATTGACCTGGAACTGCCTAATTTCCTTTACGAGATGTGCGTGCAAGAAATCATGGTTGAGCTGCATTCCATTTTGCAAGTCTTTGAGTTAATTTATATATAACTACATAACTTTGTGTAACAATTCACTGTTAATCTCTTCGCCTGTTTAGTTTGCTTAGTTTATTAAGCTACCTATTACCAATCAACTGTAACCATAATTATCTCCGGATGCTAATGATTGTATTTTATCTATAGTTTATTCCTGTCATTGTTCATAGTCTATTATTTGAAGCTTACAAATTGGTTTATTTTGTTCTTTTCTTTTTCTCCCTGCACAACTCGCTTCGACTAGCTTACGCTATATACAAGTTGTACATGTTCTTCTTTTAATTGTTTAATATTAATAAAGTTTATTGTTGCTGTTTTCAATAAAACAACCATGATTCCTCGAACATGTGCACCATAGAGAGAATTACATGTAGGCATTGAGTATTAAAACATCTATTTTTCAAATACTCACATGGATCACATTTTTAATCATATACCTCTTCAAGTGTCAAAGATTCACACAGCTGATGGAGTCTAAAAACTGGCTCACACTGCCATGTTATACTGAGAATAATACCAAGGGCACCAAGATTGCACAGTGCTGCTAAAAATATCTCTTTGTTATGGCTTCTACTGCAGTGGATAACCTCTCCACTGGCTGTCATCAACTCCAGTGCCACAACCTGCAAGAATTGCTAGACATTGTCAGTACTGTTCCTTAACAAACAATTAAGCTGCGACATGTTGCTTGATAAAAATTATGTAACTGCTGAACAGTAATATAAGTTCAAGAATGAATAGCGAGCATAGCCGCTAGTAAGAGAACAGCATTCACGATAGAACGCTAGTAGATTTATACTAATAATGAATTCCTATAAAAGACAATTAAACTGTCAACAATAAATAATAACTGCACTGCAAAACAGACGACCATTAAGGTGATCTCTGAGCATTGTTTCAGCTTTTAATTTAAACAACAATCTGTTGGCATTTTAGAACTGTTATAAAAAGCATTTGCATAATTATCTATCAATTGAAACAGATTTTAATCACAATTAAAACACTTAATTCAAACAAAATTCTACTTGTAAGATACATGGGCTCTACATCCTACTTGAGAGGAACAAACAAGAGTGGGTAGTGTGTCCTTGCTTAGATCCTACTTCACATTTAGGACAAAATTCCCCAAGCATTCAGCAGCTTAAGGACCAGAACACGATCTTACAAGAACTCACAAGAATGCACAATTTGACACTGATTTTCCTTCTAATGGGCCCTTTGCAGGATCTGGTCACATGGTACAAAATCTCCGACGCTGGACGACAAGCTTATTATTATTCCCACACTGGGACAGCCAAACAAAGTGACTTTATCCAGTCAAGCTTCACTTCTCTTTGTTTCGGATGTCCTAGTACTAGTGCATGCATAATTAATAAGTTTGCCGTCCAGCAGGGCAGATTTTGTACCATGTGACCGGATCCTGCAAAGGGCCTATTCACTCAAATAGGCCATTTCCAATTCCCTATTCCCTCAGTTTCAAAATGAGTGTGTGCGAAACTATTCATATTGAAAATGAGCTCGTTTTGCATGAGAATGAAGATGCAGGTAAAACACATTTTCATATGAATGGTTTCGCACTTATAGACTATAGTTTTGACACTGAGGCAAAAGTGAACTCAGAAATGTCCTATTCTCACTGGTAAATTTTTCGAATCGCCCACATAAATTTTCCTATGGTCTACAATCTTCTAGACCAATTAGAAACAATTCTGCCATAAAATGTTCAAAACTTTGCAGTGATACCACTCACCTCCACTTGACTTTTGAACATGGATTTTTATGGCATGATTTCCATAGACCATGGAAAAATGTGGTTGATTTGTTAAACACAAACAATTGCTGTAATCACACATACATACCATTGTAGACAGCAGGCCAAATTCCTTTCCTGTTCCATGTGTGCCTGTACCAATGGCACCTGCACAGGAGATTTCCGACACTGAGCTAAGACTGCAATTAAAATAGAAGTCTTATCTCTGAAGGCCAAGTAGCCACCGGAGTTAGGAGCATCAGAACTTCCCCTACATTGGGGCCTAGCTCGCACATTGTAAACGTCTATACATGTGTAAGCCACACTCACAATTTGGAAGCTCAAATTTTTGAAAATATTCTATTACTGGAAAACAATCAAGGACATGCAGGTACAGATTCAATACAAGTGGCTCTGGGGACAGATGATTTGATTGGCTTGAATATAACAAAAGGTGTCCAATCACATCAGCCATTTTAACCATAAAAACCTGTGTATAAGCTGCACCTTTTTGCCAAAATTTTGGGCTCAAAATTGCATGTGCTTGTATGCTCGTAAAGACCATTCAATACCCCAACAACTACAAAAAGAGCCCAACGAAACATGCCCAGAAAAACGTGACCCAAGTACCCCCCAAGTCTTAACGAACCCTCCTACCCCCACCCCCTGGACAACTGGATGCCACTTTCAAGTTATGTTTGATGACATAGTTACAGTACCGTTCAAATGTAAGTTGACAGTTTTGACTCGATCCTCAAAACTTGATTCTCGCGTCTCAAAGTTCAAGTCACTCCAACTTCGAGACTCAAGAATTGAGTTTCGAGTCTCTATAATTGAGTCTCCAGTTTCGAGAAAAAAGAGTATGCAAATATGCAAACTCAAAAAGGATTTCAAGGAAACAATGAAAGTAGAAACAAATTATGCAGCTACAAAGATAAGAAGTTAATTAAAAATGGTATGGACCATACTTGCCCTGATCACTCACTTGGACAAAGCTAAGCCATTGTCATTCAACAATTCATTGAGTTCGCAAACCGTCAAACCAGCTTGAACAGTGACTAGCTGCTTTTCATGGTTAACCTAAAAGAAAGAGGCACTCAAAGACTTCCTAACTTCAAATTAAATTTGTTACTGGTATGTTTCTAATTATAACTGGAAAATATCGTGTAATATTCCGCTCCACTCACTGGGGATGCAGTGCTTGACACTAACTTTTCAGCTTACTAGCCTTGTGGCTAGTGACAACTTAGATGTTACTAGCCAAAAAAATTTTTTACTAGCCCAGCGTTGGTGTTGGCTAGGTCCGCTAACAGTTGATCCCTAGCACAAACCAAGCGACTTTCTTTGAACATATAATGTTGGTAATTGCATTGCTCTGAAATCAGTTCCAATAATAAAACAATTTTTGTGGAACATAGTCTGGTAGCATGAAATGTCCATGATGAAATTCTGATCTTCAGTTTCCGAGCAAAGTGTTTGTGTTTGTCTTGCTTGAGGAAGGCAGAAACTGCTTCGGCCAATTTCATTTTGTTTACTAGCTAGCCAAAGTGGCTAGTGGAAATCGAAAACCTACTAACCAAAACTAAATTTCTACTAGTCTGTGGCTAGTTGGCTACCGTTAGTGTCGAGCCCTGAGATGTGCTGGCCTAATATTGTGGTTAGCACGCAGGACTGCGGATTAGACAGTCTGAGTCTAGGCCGGGAGTAGTAGTATAGGGGCCAAATTAGGGGGGGTTTTAATTTATTCAAAATGGCCGCCCTATACAAACCATAGGAAATTGGTGAGTTGGGGTGTGAGGAGCTCCTCTTGCTCCTCACATACGGGTGGAAATGAAATGAGGAGCACCTAGTATGGATGGAGGTGATGTTGAGAGTGAACACACGTAGCAAAAAAAAAATGGTGTGTTGAGGTGTGACGAATGAGGTGTAGCGTTTCGCATCGCGCGTTGAAAAAAATTTATCGGTGCGAGCGTTGAAAAGTTCATTTAGCGTTTGGTTTTCTGATTTTAGTTCGATTTCTGTCACATTGAGCGTTTTAGATAGTTTCTGATTTAGTTGATCAATGACATGGACAAACAAAAAAAGAAAAGCAGAAAAAAATATAGTTAGCGAAGAACTAACAACAACAACAAATTCATCGCACGGTGCATTATATTTTTCATTCGCCAAATCTCGCCACGGAATGATTCGCAAACTTGTTTAAATCGTTCTGTGTTTGGTTGTAAGGCTTGGCTTTTCATGTGGCTGAACTATCGTCATTCATTGTTGGATGGTTCTACGACCGTCAACAAAATTTTTTTTTAAGTTTTTAAAAGCGGTTGTTTTGTGAAAGAATTACCCGCGCTAGCAGCTTCACTTTTTGTAAAAAGACGAACAGGTTTCCTTCAGGAAGACGCATTGTGACATTCTGAAATTCGATTTCTCGTTTTTTCCTGGCACCTGAAATGACTCGACGAAAAAACTGAAACGAACTTATTCGGTCCGAAAAACCTGCTTGTTATTCTCAACGGTAAATGAAGGCGGTACGAAGAAAAGCACACGAACTACTCGTCAAGTTTTACGGTAAAACCGAATTTATTTTCGCCTTTCACGCTTAAATACAAATCATCACTCGCTTTCCATTTGTATTTACAGTAAATGTGAAAGAAGTAGCTTACCTTGAAGCTTGTATCCTTCTTGGAAAAAAAAAGAAGATTAAACAGGTTTCGTTTTCGAAAAAACAACTTTGTCCACTGTACTTTTCCGAGAAACATGTCTGGGCCCGTCGGGCGTGCAGATTCCTAGAAAAACACGCGTGGGTCCTTCACGCGCGTACAAAAGGCTTACGCAATGTTCTAGAAAGTTCTCGAAAGTTCTTCGCACCACACCACTTTGACGTGACCGGTTTTGACGGGTTTCAGTAACCGGTTGTGACGGGTTTCAGTGACTGGTTTTAACGGGTTTCAGTAACTGGTTTGACTGCTGGCGTCACTCGATTCTGATTGGTCAGTTAGTGCTATATAAAGGAAGACGCTTTTGCCACAGTTTCACTTCAGTTTGGAGCAAGCCGAAATCAAAGCAAGCAAGAAAAGGTAAGAAAAAACTTTTAGTCCTGAATTTTTTCCGAGCGCTCATCGGGCGGTGTATGATCGATGAGTGCCTTGGGTTTTAGATACAATCGATTCGATTTTTTTTTTTTTTCACCTTCACGTTTCGTACCATGTGTTGCAGTTGGACATGTCCAAGGATGGATCTGCTCTCTTTCCACGAGGACTGCACGTGTGTGGGGAAATTCCCCGTCACCTTGAATGACATTGACCTTGGATTGGATTGGTTCATTCCATTTCGTATGATCGAGATGGACCAATCACAACACTAGAACCCAGTCCTTCTGGGCTATGAAAAGAGTATAAAAAGCGCTGCAACGCGAAAAAAAATTCACTTTTGCTGGCCCTCGGGGCCGAAGAAGAAGAAGGAAAGCAAGCAAGAAGAAGAGACAAGCAAGCAAGGAAAAGGTAAGGAAAATTTTTAGTCCTGAATTTAGTCCTGAATTACTCTCATGTGCAAGTAGTCGATTACTGATCGACAAGGTCGTAGTCATTTCATGGTCTAGGGGCCGACTACGTTCCTCCCTCCCTGCTTGCATATGATTCGAACTTGACAGATTGACATTTCTTAAAGTAGGATTGGATGAGAAGTGTTGCAAACCATCCGAAGGTAAAAGACCGTTGTGCTGGTGTGTGTGTAATCGAGTCCATGAAACTGACTGATTGACATATCGGACGAGCTGTGGTGGGAAAATGGTAAGACCGGTCCCAGACTTTAACGTCTGGTGGGCAATTTCCCTGACATACCTCGTGCTCCTGCGTTTACTCAGTCCCACCATTTCAATAGGGGCTGAGGCCTGCAGACGTGTTCTCAGGTCTCGCGGTTTCGCTGTTTTACTAGCGTGTCCGAGCCGATGTGGGTTGCTAGGCCAGCATACCCATCAGTCACTACAATTACAACCACCATCACATCATCTCACCTCTCAGATGATGGTGTTGTGACACTTCTAGCGACCTAGGTTAGGACAAGTGACGTGAGGAGACAGACTGACATCCGCTGTCATGTCGGATGAGGCAATAACTGATGCTATTAACACATGCAATGTTTGTCAATCTGTCACTCATCGATCATGAAGAGTGTCAATCTGTGCTACGTTCCATCCAAGCTGTCAATTCGTCCATCAAGAACATACCAAAAACATCAATCAAATGTGTCAATCCACGGGCTAAACAAATTGCGAATTCCACTTCCTGCATGTGTAAAAAGGAGTTGATTGTTGGATTGCACCTCATTTCATGCGAGACGTCGAGATGGAAAGGTGTCATCTCTGTAAGAGAGCGTTCACTCTGAAACGAAATTTACTTCGACACTTGGCTAGTGTTCACTTCAAGGACAAGAAACCTTGGACCTGTAAGGAATGTGCTAAAGGGTTTGCAAGAAAAGATAATCTTGTTCGCCATGTGAAAAAGGTACATTCGAAGCGAGGAAGGGAAGGCGAAGATCAAGAACGAGAAAGGAAGAGAAGGAGGACTACAGAAGATGATGGAAACGAAGAAACGGCAACACTCCACATTTTACCCACCGCGGTCACCCCTCGACCTAGAGAGTACAATACCTTTGAAGAAGAGCACGAAAATGCCCCCCTCGACGTGTTGGAGCAAGTGGAAGATACGTGTAGAGAGTGTTATTCAGAGAACTGGCGCAAATACATCCGGACGTGTCATCAAGTCCAGGGCACCCACATGGACATTTACAACGTCCGTCTGCAAAATCAGGGAGCAGATGTGGAAGAGGTGGTGAGGCATGTTTTTCGTCAACAAGGAAACGCATTTAAAATCAACGTGGCCTTTGGTTTCATTTTAAAGAACGAAGACACAACCGAAATTCGTTATTACTACCCTTCGCAGAATGGTTTTGTATTTGATGCCCCCTTTCTCATCTCCAACGACACCGATCTGGCAGCCTTTTTGGAAAAGTTGAAGCAAGAAGACTGGTTGGAGTATCTGCGCCAGCAAAAGCCAAACAGCAAGTGGTCCATCGCCGTGATCACCAACGTGGCATTTCATGTGTATAAAATCAAAGACCAACCCATTGGGGCAGTGGGAGCCGAGTTACCTCGATGGTTGACCTGCAACCGCGGGTTGGATGCGCTGGAGAAAAACTCTGATACTAAGCGCCACTACGGGGATAATCTGTGTTATTTTCGTTGTGTAGCCCGTCACATGGGATACAAAATCACTAATCTGGAGCGGAAAGCGAAAGAGTTGGTCCAGCAGTATTTGATGACCCTCGAGCACCCTGAAAAATTTGACGGAGTCAAGTTGACGGATCTGTACACTCTGGATCGATTGTTTGGGCTGCACACGTTCGTCTACTGCCTGAACGAAGACCACAGCGCGGAACTGGTCCACCGCCCCAATACCATACTCGCCGAAAAACAAGCCCAAGAAGCCATGAAGCTCAATTTATGTGATGGGCATTTTTCTTATATCAAGAACATGAAAGTCTACGCCAAACATTTTCCCTGCCAACGTTGTGGGAAGAACTTCACAAAAGTGTATAAGCTGATTCGACACGAACGCTCCTGTGAAGCCAAAATCAAGCACACCTATCCTGGGGGAGTCTACCACCCCACCAAGACTATCTTCCAGAAGATCGAAGACGAGGGGATCGCCGTTCCACCCGAGCTGAAGTATTCTCGGTACCGAGCCACCTTTGACATTGAGGTGTATTATCCTCGTGATAATTCTAACCTCCCCGAAAAGCGGGAGAAGCTCAAGTATACTGCTGAACACCAACTGTTGAGTGTGAGTGTGGCCAGCAATGTGCCTGACTTCCAAACTCCCCGGTGTTTCGTTGTGAATGGGCAAGCACTTCAGACCGTCACGGCCTTTGTGGGGCACCTAGAAAAAATCGCCGACAAAGCAAGCGAGTTGGAGTTAGCACGCTATGGTGCGTTACTCAGAACCATAGAGGAGACATTGTGTCCCGCACCTACCAACCCATCTCCTTCGCGAGCGAGCCACGCTACCCTTGGTGAGGAGGAGGAGGTGGAGTTTGATGGTGAGAGTGAAAGCGAAAGTGAGGAAGAGACGAAAGAAGCCTTTCCATCATCCTCTCAACCCCCGAACCGTCAGCTGAGAAGGAAGGGAAAGCAGCTGCTATCCAGTTTACGCGAACACGTCACCGAACTGGTGGTCGTTGGTTTCAACAGTGGAAAGTACGATCTGAATGTGCTGAAAGACATCCTGATCCCTCATTTGGTTCAAAATCAGGGCATCCAAGTTACCATCAAGAAAAATCAGGCCTACCTCGCTCTCAAGAGTGGCTCCCTCAAGTTTGTCGACATCTCCAACTTCCTGGCAGCAGGGACCTCGTATGCTGGATTTTTAAAGGCTTACCAGTGTCAGGGGGAGAAGGGATTCTTCCCCTACGAATACATCGATTCCTTGGAAAGGTTAAAAGAAACCCAACTACCACCACACAGTGCGTTTTACAGTTGGTTGAAGAAGTTGAACATCTCCGAAGACGAGTATGCTGTTTGCCAGAGAGCCTGGGAAGAGAAAGGGGTGCAAACCCTAGGCGACTTTTTGGAATGGTACAATAATCTTGACGTGGGACCCTTTCTTGAAGCTCTGGAAAAGATGACACAGTTCTGGCGTCAGTATGACATCGATATGCTCAAGGAGGCTATTTCCCTACCGGGATTAGCTTTTAAATTTGAAATGAAGTTTCTGAAAAACCAAGGCATCCACCTATCGAGCTTCCATACAGAAGACCTGTACACGCTCTTCAAAGAAAACATGGTGGGTGGGCCGGCCATCATCTTCCATCGTTACGCCGAAGCCGGGAAGACGAAGATCCGCGAGCACCAGTATGGTGAACTAGCTAAACCCATTCAAAAGGTCATCGGCTATGACGCCAATGCCTTGTACTTGTGGGCATTGAGTCAACCCATGCCCGTGGGCTTGTACACCACCTGGAACCCTGACAGAGACGGACTGGTACCAAGCAAGTCCTGGCGTGCAGCAGACGAGTGGCTGGCCTGGGTGGGTCGCGGTATCACCAACTTGCACACGCGCCTCGACGAAGGGGAGAAGAGAATCGGCCCTTGGCAATTGCCCGTGGATGGGTACGACCCCGATGGCAAGACCATCTTTGAATTTCACGGTTGCTACTGGCACGGGCATCGATGTTGGTTGACCGATAAAAAGTTCAGAAGTGCCGAAGCTGATCCAAACTCGACCCAGTCCATCGAGTTTTTGAACCTCATCCAGCAAAGAGAAAAGAGAACGGAGGAGAAGATGACCTATCTGGAGAGTTTTCCAGAACTGACGGTGGTGTCTATCAGAGAATGCGAGTGGTATCGCGAACGACGAGCAAACTGGCAAGAAATTGAAGCTTTTCTAAACGAGCACTTTCCAGGACGCAAACAACGCTGGCAGAAGAAAACCCCCGAACAAGTCCTTCAAGAAGTTAAGGATGGTAGCTTCTTTGGTGCCATCGAAGTGGATATACACACTCCAGAACACCTGAAAGACAAGTTTAGCGAAATGACGCCCATTTTCAAAAACACAGAGATATGTCGGCAAGATGTGGGGGAACACATGAAAGCATTTGCAGAAGACCACGAGATCCTGAGCTCGCCTCGTCGAGCACTAATTGGATCTTACAAGGGTGAAAAGATTCTCCTAGCCACACCCCTACTCAAGTTTTACTTGGAGGAAGGACTGACGGTCACTCGCATCCATCAAGCCATCCAGTGGACGCCCAAGGCCTGTTTTGGTCCTTTTGGGGACTTTGTGTCCACCTCTCGTCGCGCTGCCGACACCAATCCGAATAAAAAGATCTTGGGAGAAACGGCCAAGCTGGTGGGGAACGCAGGCTTCGGTCGGTTTATCATGGATGTAGCCCGCCACCAGAAGGTCGTCTATGAAAAAGAGCAGGGGAAAGTCACACGGACCATCAACTCTTTCTTTTTTAGAGATTTGGCAGAATTGAGCGATGGGATCTATGAGCTAAAGACTGGCAAGAAGAAAATCAAGATGGACTTACCCATTCAGATCGGTTTTTTTGTCTTTCAATATGCGAAATTAAAGATGCTGGAATTTTACTATCGATTCATCGACCACTTCCTGGATAGGCGAGACTTTCAGTATCTGGAGATGGATACCGACAGTGCCTACATGGCACTGTCTGGAGACAGTATTGACGAGCTGGTGAAGGATGACAAAAAAGACGAGTACGAGAGCGAGAAGAACAAATGGTTTCCTCGAGATGATACGAAGGAACACGCCGCCTATGACAAACGAACCCCTGGCCTTTTCAAGGTCGAGTGGCAAGGCCAAGGATTTGTGGGCCTGAACAGTAAAACGTATTGTTGTTGGGGTGAGCAGAGTAACAAAGCCTCGTGTAAAGGCATCTCAAAGAAATTGAACAATCCCCAGAAAGAGACCTACCTCCAAGTCCTGAAGACCCAGAGAAGTCAGTCTGGAGAGAATCGTGGGTTCAGAGTAGTTAACAACCGCATGTTCACTTACAGCCAGCATCGCACTGGATTTTCGTATTTTTACCCCAAGCGGAAAGTCCTCGAGAATGGAGTAACAACTCTTCCGTTGGACATTTAAAAAAAAAAAGAAACTTGTTACCTTAACCAGACTTTTTCAGAAAATAGATTACGATAAGGGAGTCGTGAGCAAGCTTGTACAAGTAAGGAGGCTCTCTCTTTTTTTATTGAATAAAAAAATACTTGTTGTTTGAAAAAATGTGTCGTGTGCTTTGAGTGGGTGTGACCAAAAAAAAAAAAACTATAAAAGTGCGTGCAAGTGGACATCTCGATTCATTTGGCAAACGTCGTCGTCGAGTACACATCATGAATGTCGAAGAGCAAGTACGAAAAACGCGCCAGTTGTTGAACAATTTGGCTTCTCACGTCGCCCAACTGACTATTACCTTGGGGTCGAAAGTTGTGGAAAGTTCACCCCAATTATACATGAAGACCAAGCTTCGATTGTTGAGTGCCATTGGATCGTTGACAGAGGAAGTCGTGGAAATCCAACAAGCCTGGGAAGAAATGAACTATGAACTAAAACGAGCCGGGATCGCATTTTCCCCCGAGGAGAGCCATAGCGACCAAGCCCCCAAGAGAATGGCCAGCAAAACGCCCGAGTGTACTGCACCAGCCAAACGAGGACGCAAGAAAAAAGGTCTCGAGACATCCACGATCCAGGATCAAGTCGATACTGCAGAGAAATTGTGATTGTGTCAAAAGACCAGGAGATTGTGCCATCGAAACTCCATTGTAAGAAAAAAGCTAATAAATAGAATGAAACAAATGGTTACAGTATGTCGTAGTAGTAGTCTGTGAACATGACAAAGACGAGTGCATTAGACGCCCTGTACTTGGACGAAGACAGTCCTTATGCCTTGAGCGGCAACGTGAAAGAAGTATTGAGCGCTGCCAAATCCTTGGGCGTGTCACGCCGTGCAACCCAAACGTATTTACAAGGGGAACCCGCCTTTACGTTACATCGACAGCGACGCGAACGTTTTCCCCGCAGCAAGACCGTGGTGGGACCCTCCGTCGATCATACATGGCAAGCCGATTTGGTGGAAATGCAAGACCCTAAACTGGTGGCAGCGAATAAACGAACGCGTTACCTTCTCACCGTCATCGACGTCTTGAGCAAGTATGCGTGGGTGGTAGGTTTGAAAAGCAAACGTGGCACAGCCGTGCGCGATGCATTGCAATACTTGCTGGAACATAATGGAGGACGACGTCCGATCAAGTTGCAGACCGATCAAGGAAAAGAATTTTACAACAAACACGTCCAGCGTTTATTGGACGAATATGGCATCCATCATTATTCCACGCGAGGGGAACCCAAAGCCTCGATAGCCGAACGGTTTAATCGCACGCTCAAGGAACATACCTACAAGTACATGACGGCTCACAATACTATCAAGTATTTAGACGCCTTACCCGAGCTGGTGGACAAGTATAACCAACGCATCCATTCCAGTATTCGAATGGCACCCGTCGACGTGAACGACTACAATGCCGAGGTGGTGTGGCGACGGTTGTACCAACCCACGATTCCCTTGAACCCTTACAAGTTTCGACCGGGAGATTTTGTTCGAACCACCAAGTTGCTTGGAAAGGATAAGAGACGAGGTGTGTTTGGCT
This sequence comes from Blastomussa wellsi, assembly GCA_947652115.1. Taxonomy (NCBI): domain Eukaryota; kingdom Metazoa; phylum Cnidaria; class Anthozoa; order Scleractinia; family Plerogyridae; genus Blastomussa; species Blastomussa wellsi. The sequence continues at coordinate 10,205,019 of OX393561.1, forward strand.
CCAAGAGTTCCAAGGGTGGGTGGTCACGAGCCGTGTACACCGTGGTGGATCGAAAACGTCAAGTGGTGGACGGCGTGAATTATTACACGTTAGAAGATTGGCAAGGACAGCGAGTCAAAGGTCGTTTCTATGAACCTCAATTGCAAAAGGTGCGAGGGTTACCCAATCGATGGCGTGTGGCCAAAAAGCTTAAATACAAAGGCCGTGGACCCACTCGACAAGTGTTGGTGAATTGGCAAGGCGTGGCACCCGATTACAAGACGTGGATTGCCCACAAGGACTTGAAACAGTATGAGTAAACCGTGGGAACGCGACAACGATTTCATCATGTATTTGAACAGTGGGGATCAAGGTACGCATCCCTTGGAACCCGGTGTGACGACAGTACGTTCTGCCTTTCGACAGGACTTGGAAATTCCCTTGACCTTGTCCCAAGACTGGCAAGTGGCTCTGTTCAGTATGTATTACACGCACTCCTTTGGCAATGCCGTGCTGAAATCACCCACCGATTTTCACTGCAAGGTGGGGCACGTGGACACGGATGTTTTTCTATCGCGATCCATTCAATTATCTCGCCACCAACAGTTTACGCACCTCAAACACGTGTTGCAAGATTTGATTCGACGACTGGGATTGTACGTCTTTCCCACCTTATCTGGAGGGAAGCATCACTATGGGCAACTGCACCTGGATTCACCTGGCTCGAACGACGAAAACTTTCCCGTCAATCCCAAACTGGATTATTTTCGCCGCGATTTGGTGGACGCCTGGTTGACGACCGACAAGAGCTTACCCTCCACCTATTTGGATGTCAAACGTTACCTCAATCAAGCCACTGTCACGCTGATGGGAGCCAATCGTGTCAAGTACGTTTGGACACTCGAGGAGAGTCCTTCTCGTCCCTCGACGCATTATGCCATCGACCTATGGGCTCAAGGCCAGTACGACCTGGGAGAATCGTTGGCATTATTCATGGGATTCCTGGAACTCGATCCCGATGGATCTGGACGAACCCGAATCGCACCCCACCACACCGTCTACGTCAACACGGGTAACAACACGCGAGCCACCGTGGAGGTGACGCGATTGGACAAGGATCACGTAGGAATCGAAGACCAAGATTACCCTTTGGGTGGAGTGAGACTTTCTGTCAACATTCACACCGAACGACTCTTTTACATGTTTGGACGAAGAGTCCTCTTCGACATGGGGGCCTGGCTCAAAGATTCTGCTCCCATGCTGCGATACACCATCCAAGGATTTCCCGCCTACATTTTCGCCTTAGAACCGGATCGGTGGTTGATGCAAGTAGGAGCAGACGGCTATATGCGATTTGATCATGGACTGGAAGAGGTGATGGGGACCCACCTCCTTACAAAGGGAGAAAGTATGATCCTTCCCTCGCTGGAGTCACCCATTGGAGAACAAGTCACCTTCTCCAACACCGATTTGAGCAAGTGTTTTGCCGAAGTGGATATCGTGGGAGTGAGCATGACGGGTGAGCGGCAACGACACACATTGGCTGTGGTCCCCTTTCAGAGTCAGATGTATGGCAAGACATGTGAATACCACCCGCAACACGTGGATTTCCGACCATTGGCTGCACCGACCCAGCACTTGAACCAGCTCCGAGTCCATTTAAGAAACAGCGATAACCTGGGTGTCCCATTCTACACCGGTCTGGTCGGACTCTTGCTGTACTTCCACAAAGGCCCTGCTTTAATGCCCACGATGCGATTTCAAGGTGGACGACGCGTGACCTTGGAAAGCAATGCACAACTGGACCTGTTTCCAGACAATGCACCCTCTCACTTTCGAGTGCGTCTTCCCGAGATGTGGGCCTTGGACGAAACGTGGGAAGTGGGACTCTTTCAGCTGCTGTTACCTCACACCTGGCGCAACGTGTTGAATCGGCAAGTGGGTCTTCGCGTCCACTACGACAACGATCACCCAGACGTGCGTATGTTTTTGCGAGCAGACGCCTATGTCACCGTGCAAGATGTGGTGGAAGGTTGGATGCAAGCCATGGAAGCCCACGCACCCCAGAAAAACGAATTGGGTGGATTGAAAGTCACCTTGGACGAAAGAGGATTTTACGCGTGGACGTTTCCCAGCACCGAATTCTCCGTGTATTTCCCTGGCTGGTTGGCCCGCGTCCTGGGTTACTTGGACTTTGACTCGTGGACGGTACCCTTCTATTTTCGAGCCGACTCACGACATCCTATTGTAGAAATCACCAAACGCGATGCAGAGGGGAAACCCATCGAAGTGGAGATCACGCAAAGTCATACCATGGCCAAACACAGCCAAGCCAGCGTGTGGAGCACCATTTCCAAGTACTCCTTCCAGAACATGTACGTGCATTGCAATGTCAGCGAACCGGTCTACGTGGGCTCGCAAATGGCGAAAGTGATCTTGACGCATGGCGTCAACACCGACAAACAGATCGTGGAAGACGTGTTTATGCCTCACCTGATCTTCTACCGACTCAGTCAGTACCAGTTTCGTGACATCGAAATCGATATAAGGGACAACCTAGGTCGTCCCATACCATTCCAAGGCGGTGTCGTGACAGCGACCTTGTATTTTCGTCAGAGAGAGATTCCGTGATGCCTCTCAAGAAACGAGTGGCACCCTCTCAATGGGTGCAAGTCGGAGGAGGTTCCATCTACGAGCAAGGCACTCCTCCGTATCAAGAAGGAGGATGGTCCCCCTTGTGGGCCTTGGCCGGACAAGGTGCCAGTTCCTTGGGTAAAGAGGTGGCCTGCAAGGCCGCCAAGCGGTTCCGACAGTCCTATTGTCTTGACGATCAACCACCTGCCAAGAAAAGGAAGAAGAAGCAACAAGAAGGAGGGTTTGGCTTTGACGATGTGGCCTGGGAAATGATCAAAGGTTTGAGCAAGGCAGGAGCCAAGGCAGCCAGGGTGGGAGCCGGCAAAGCCATCCAATCGGATTTGGCACAGAAAAAAGCCATGGAATTTGTGTCACCGTTTGTGGGTCAAGCCCTGGACACGTTGGGAGATAAAGTGGCAGGTCAACAAGGGGGTATTCTACCCCTCTTGGCATTGGGAGGATTGATTCCAGGTTTAGTCAAGCAATTGGGTGGACGCAAGTACCAATCGGGCACGGCACCCTATCAAGAGGGTGGTCGAAGAAGGAGAAAGCGTCCCAAAGTCGTCACTGGGTCTTCGCTGACACCCACCCTGGCAAGGTTGTTTCGACGACAAGGAGGACGTAACGTGGGCGTGTTGCCAGAAGTGATTCCTGGACCACAAGTGGGGATGGGTCGACGACGACAACCGGCACGTCACTGTTTTCAGGGACTACCTTGAAGAGAAAAAAGTATAAAGGCAACACACACCAGTGGCATTTAGATTCAAAGCCGTCCTCATGGAGACGTTGAGTTTACAGGCCGACAAAGGCCAGTACGACTACCGGCCACAACGCAAGATCGATGCCACCGAGTACAAGTGGCAGTTTGAAGACATCAAACCCTTGACGAATTCGGCCACCCCATTGCAATTTCGCATCGACGATCGCCCGTTCCCATTTTGTCCACGAGAAATGGAATTGCATCTGAGAGTCAAGTTCAAAGACGCTGACCAGAAAGCCAAGGCTTATCACAACAACACGACCCTCCTCATTGTGGGACCTGTGAATAATTTTGGCTACAGCTGCATTCGTCAAGTACGTTGTAAAGTCAACAATGCCGAAACCGAGTCAGCCTCGGGGGTCAATTTAGCTTATCGGGAGTACTTTCGAACCCTATTGGAGTCCGATCCCTGGGACGAAAGGAGCAGACTGAAACGACAAGGTTGGTACCGAGATGTGGCCGGTCAAATGGACAAGTGGGGAGGAAAACTAGACGATGAAACCCAACTGAATGCCAGCGGTATCCGGCGTCAACAAGCCACGGTCAATAACACGGGAGAATACGAGTTCAACGTCTGTCCCATACCGAGCAATTTCACTCAAATCGACCAGAATGTACCTCCCAACACCAAAGTGGAATTTGACATCGAATTCAACAGTCCCCAGTTTGCTCTGATGGCCAAGAAGTACAAAGACAATGGTGACGGAACGGCTGCCACCGCTGCCGAAAAAGTATCATTTGAAGTGTTGGTGGACAAGTGCTTCGTGCGCGTGTTTTACCGCGTACCCGTGAAAGACATCATGCAGTACATAGAAGAACAAGTGGAAAAGACCACAGTCGTCAACCCACTGACCTTTCCTTTCCGGCGGATGCATTGTGACAACTATCAGTTGACGGCGAATCAAACGCAGATAGACATCAATGACGTGTTCCGAGGTCGTTCGCCCCGATTGTTTTGGATGGTGTTGTTGGATGACGAGCGTTATCAAGGTCACTTTGGTAAAAATCCTTTCAATTTTACCAGGCAGAATGGAATCCAAGTGGAATGCACTGCCAACGGTGTCCCCGTTCCCAAAGCCAGCCTGTCTTTGAAAGACAAGTACGAGATCTACGATTTGTTGATGAATGCCTCGGGCAAACGCAAACGAGATGCGTACCTGTTGAATCCAGACACCTTCGAGGAAGGCTTCTTCATAGTACCCTTTGATTTAACAGCCGTCCAAGACGGAGGGGAATCCAGCACACCCTTGCTACGCATGTTGGTCAACATTCGACTCACCTTTTCAAGTGGCAATCCTACTCTCCAAGCTCTGTTTTTCTATAATACGGACGAAAGTTTACTGCAAGTCGATAATCGTGGTACGGTGCAAGGCCCGATTCCCTTGGGAGATATCTGAGAATGCACGACACAGCCTCGTTACGAAAAGCCTGTTGACGCGATCCAGTCATTGGTCAGTATTTTGCAGACGTGTACGGTGCCGACGAAGTGCCTTGTCGCATGCCTTATCCGCGATGTGCGATTGCCAATACAGATCCCATCGACTTGCCGGGACAGCATTGGGTCGGCCTCTTTTGGACAGCACCAGGTCAAGGCGAATTCTTCGACAGTTACGCCATCACCCCGAAGACGTACAATACCCATTGGCATTGTTTTGACGAGTTCGAACAAACGCCTCGTCCCATCCAGCAATGGACCACTGACGTGTGTGGAGATCACACCTTGTACTACCTCTACCATCGATGCCGTGGCACGCCTTTGAGTACGATCGTGCAGTATTTTTCGCCCACCAACTTACTCTATAACGACACGGCCGTCGTACGTCGGATGCACGACCTGTTTCCTTCTTTGTCGTCAGAGAAGCATCGAGGTGGACAATTGTTTGATGCACGTGGAGGTTCTCAGATTTGTATTCAACGTCAAAGCCATCGTTGTTATCATTGACTGTACAAGGCTATAAATAAAATCGTTGAAAACTATTTCAGTGTGTTTTTGTGTGTGTCATGTCGACGTACGATCCGAGATTTCGGGTGCCGGGTAATATGCAGATCGTGGGCCCGTCTTTAAGTGGAAAAACTACCTGGCTGTACCGTTTGGTACGCGATGCACCGGTCTATTTCCGACGCGCAGACGGTAGCCCGTGCTACTTCCAAAAAATCGTCTACTGTTACGGTTCGACGTGGCAACCCATCTTTGATCATTTCGAAGCTTTGGGGGTGTTCTTTCACGAAGGTCTACCCGACGACATCTCAGACCTCTTTCCTCCCTCGCAACGACCGGGCTTGTTGATTTTGGACGATCTGATGCAAGAAACCACCAAGTCGTCGCAAGTCACTCAGTTGTTAACCCGCGACACGCATCACCTCGACTTGTTCGCCATCACCCTAGCGCAGAATCTGTACCCGGGAGGACGGGAACAGGCCACTCAAAACCGTAACTACCATTACACGGTCCTGTTCAAGAACCCAGCTGATACCAGATACGTGAAAGCCTTGGGCGATCGTTGGCTAGGAAACAGTCGAGCCTTTTGGCAACTGTATCAAAAAGCCACTCAAAAACCGTTTGGATATCTGGTAGTAGACCATCATCCCAGGACCGACGAAGCCATTCGCTTTCGCACCCACATCTTGCTCGACGAAGCAGACCCCGTGACAGTTCTACAGCCCTGAAAAGAAAGAAAAAAAAGCATAAAAAGGCGAACGTGTTAGTTCCAAGGGACAAAGCATGGATTCGCTCGTGTTACCCACGTTTCGGCGTTCTGGGTTTCGACGTCCTCCTCGATCTTTGCAAGCACCCTGGGGTCCTGGAATGCCGGGCACCTACTACGTCCTACGAGGTGACGAGTACGACCTTCGTATTCAAGATGCCAGTGAGGCCACATCGGGACGACGCAGTGTTTCCACCAAGAAAAGACGACGACGACAGCAGCAGCAGAAGGGAGGCATCTATCCAGGCAACCAAGTCAATCGACCGTCCCCATCACGTATCGCTCAAATGGAAAGAATCATCCGTGCTCGTCATTCTACCAATCCCCGAAGACAAAGAGCAGCGTCTAGAGCTTTAGCCAATACGAGGTCACAGCGATTGGCTCGAGGTGTCAACAGAGCCATGTGGAACGTGCGTCGTCAACTGACTCCTACCACCATTACGGGTAAACTGGGAACGGCAGCAGCACTGGGAGGAGCTTTGGCAGCAGTGCCGACGGCCTTGTTAGGAACACTCCTGACACAAGTGGGGAAAAAGTGACAAAAAAAGCTATAAAAGCCAGTTCACCTTCTGACAATGCACAACGATGCCAGGCATTAGACGACGACGACGATATCGCCAGCAGGAAGGAGGGCTCGGCCCTTTTGCTCAGCAACTAGCCATGTTCTCGTTAGCTCCCATTGTCACTGACATGGCCAGTAACGTGTTGAACAGCGTGCTACCGGGATTGACCGGTCAAGCGGGTGGAAAGTTTAGCTTACCGGGCAATTCGCAAATGATCGGTTTACCTAACCATCTTCCTCCATCCACCTATCTTCACATCTCACGACCCAGACAAAAAGGAAAAGGCAAGACCACCACAAAACGCTGTGGACGAAAATCTCAAAAGGGAGGTTTAGGACCTCTGGCTGCCATAGCCGGTATGGCCTTGGCCCCGATGCTACTCAATCCTTTGCTAGGCGGTCTCAAGCGTTAAAGGATATAAAGAAGGCACGACCAGGAGAATTTTCATTCTACGATGGCACCTCCATTACAAGCTTGGCGACGCACTCCCATCAATCGAAACTTCAGAGCTTCCTCTGCAGCGGCCAGACGAGCCAATCGAGGGTTCACTCGTCCTGCACGTTCCTCTAAAGTGGGAAATGCCTATGGAACACTCAAGAGTAAGATGGGTACTAAAGGATTACTGGCTGCTGGTATACTACCGGCCGTGGCAGGTCTGGGTGCACTAATAGGAGGTCTCGTACCGTCAAAGAAGAAACAACAAGGTAGTGGTGCTTGGCGCGTGGCAGCTCACCAACCCTTTCTGCTCGACTTGGTGAGTGGGGATGGCACGACGTGGCGAAGAGAGATTCACCGAGCTAGCAATGACCAACTACGTGCCCTGACCGACGTGATACGCAACTTATACGACGACGTGGTTCCGTTACCGTCTCGTATCAAACTGCCCTTGAAAAAGCATATAAGAGAGATTCGACGTCTGAGTGGACTGACCACACCTTTGTACGAACGCAGAGCGCTGTTATTGGGTTTGGGAGCACGCCTTCTTCCGTTTCTGCGTGCCGGTTTACAGGCATTAGAGGTATGAACGACAAATATGCCAAAGAGATGATCTTGATCCCTAAACCCACCATCGATCAAGCAGGAGGGCATTCCACCCAAGACAACATGGATCAATTTTGGCAACGACGGTTGACAGTCGATCGATTGGTCAATGCCCCTCACGTGGATCGCATGAGGAAGATCTTAAGCGACATGAAACAGATGGAAGGACAGGCCACATCCTCGTCTGTGCCAGGGGACGGACCTGACAGTAGTGATTACTTTCGTTTACAACGGCAGTTACAAAGGCTTGATCCTAACACCTTGAAAACAACCCTTCGACCCCAGAAATATGCTCCTCCTCCTCCTCCTTCTAAAAGAAGGGTGACACGACCGCCAATGCCTACCTCATTCAAGGAAGCGAGAGAACAAACCAAGCAAATTGAAGCCATGCTTCAGCAGTTCAAACAAAGGGCCAAGCAAGAGATGGAGCAGGCCCTCCGTGGAGGTAATGAGCAAAGTATCAAAGAAGCGCAACGCAAATGGGACATTGTCAATTACAATATCGACCAGATACGTCAAGAAGACGATTTCTTGGATAGTCCCAATGTACCGTCGTGGTGGGAGGAGCTGTATGTCGGGAAAGAGGAAGCAGGAAAAGCACAAGACCAAGCCCGAGAAGAGTCAACACGTCGACGCGACAAATTGTATCGTCAGCTAGAAGATTTCTACCCCAACCAGCAAGGACAAGGGTATAACGTTTGGCAGAAACCTCGCGGATGGATTCAAGAGTGACCAAAAAAAAAAAGCATATAAAGAACGACACACAGTCTCCATTTTCATTTCTTGACATGAAGATGCAGTGTAAAGCAGCTCTCGAAAACGTGTGCTTAATCATCGATCTCGAAGGATATCATGTACAAAAAAAGTTTTGTACCAGGGAACTCGGTTGGACTACCTGGCAAGGTGATGTCGGAGTGCACCACTACCAACAACCCTTCCGATGGAAAACACTCAACCGAATAGACAGACTCACCGCAAAATACGTCTATCATCGCATCCACGGGCTACCCTTCGAGGACGATCCACGGGAAAAGGCACGCCATCTCGATGACCTGAAAGGGGACGTAGCAGAACTCTACGAACAGACCAGGACCCCTGAACGTTTCTTGGTGGGATATAAAGGTGGACACGTGGAAAAGAGATTGTTGCAAGAACTGGATCTACCTGCCATCAACTTAGAACATTGCGGATGTCCAAAATTCGACAAGTTACAAGACGTTTCTCTCATTGAAGATTGTCAACAACACAAAATACAAGGACACTGTGCCATGGTGGAATGCCATGCCTTTTGGCAATGGGCCAACATGCCAGACGAAGAAGAGTGTGATGTTTATGCGTAAAAAAAAGGTTCATCACAATAAAAAATTGTTTAAAAACTGAAACGGTGTTCACTCTTGAAATACTTACCAACCCAAACAGCAGTTTGATGACGTCATCAATGGGGTCACGTGACCCAAATGCTGCATGCTGATTGGTCCAATCTGATTGGTCAGGTGTCAAACCCTAGAGGTCTACTACTAGACCTCGCACGCACCCATTCGTGGGCCTCAATTTTCAAGGCGCGATACGAATTTTGTCCTTGTTTTTAGTTCTTCGCTAACTATATTTTTTTCTGCTTTTCTTTTTTTGTTTGTCCATGTCATTGATCAACTAAATCAGAAACTATCTAAAACGCTCAATGTGACAGAAATCGAACTAAAATCAGAAAACTAAACGCTAAATGAACTTTTCAACGCTCGCACCGATAAATTTTTTTCAACGCGCGATGCGAAACGCTACACCTCATTCGTCACACCTCAACACACCATTTTTTTTTTGCTACGTGTGTTCACTCTCAACATCACCTCCATCCATACTAGGTGCTCCTCATTTCATTTCCACCCGTATGTGAGGAGCAAGAGGAGCTCCTCACACCCCAACTCACCAATTTCCTATGGTTTGTATAGGGCGGCCATTTTGAATAAATTAAAACCCCCCCTAATTTGGCCCCTATACTACTACTCCGGGGTACTGCATTGCATTCTTGGGCAAGAGACTTCACTCTTACCATGCCCCAGGTGCATATACATGGGTACTGGCGAAATAATCCTGAGGGGTAACTAACCCTGCAACAGTCTAGCATACTGGATATCCAGTAGACTGTTCACAGTCAGTCTAGGCATCCAGCAAAAGGAGGGGGGAATTAGAAATACTCTTAGGGTGCATTCTTTTGGGATGCTCTAGATCACGATCATTACTAGTTACCATTGCTAATTAAAGTGCACCTAACCCCAAAATATTTTTTCGTTAAAATAAACCTTTGCACCAGTTCAAAACTCACTGCACCTTTCGTTTCTCCTTTTTACTAAATGCGGACTATTTATAGCATAAAAAAGTTACGAAAACTGTACGTTATTTGGTTCACGACTGAGTAAGAAGGGGCCTGGGTCTATTGCTGGGTTGACATCACAAACTAATTTGCATGCATGTTTACAAAGACTTGATGCGATGCAAATCAGTTTTTTGTAACATTTTATCCAAACACTGAGAAGAGAGTTGAACATATGACACACAGCAGAGTATTTTTTGATGAAATTTGAGGCATTTGGATAGCTGATGAAACACTGTCTCAAGTGTTTGATAAACCAGCTTAGGAGTAAGGGGTAATTGATCTGCTCACCACTGACAAATCATGATATTTTGTTCAATCTTGTCCAATAATTGCTAATTATTATCATTATCATTCTTATTTATAAATATTATTCATTCCGCTAACAAAATTAATTTTCCATTAATGAATTTATTAGTCCTTTGAGGATGGGAATGATTTGATACGTTTGACTGTAATAGTCTGTGTTTTACTAGTCCATTCTTTACTATTCCAAATTTCACTAGTCCAGTCCAGTTGAGTCTCGCGCGCTGGGACCCAATTACATTCTATTTTTAGACTGACTTGGGCGTTCGCTACAAAACAGCCAACCATGTAAATGTACATAGTGTCAGAGGCAAGATTTCCGCACAGCCCCATACATTTATTATGCATGCAGTTCTTTGTTTATTGAAGACAATAGCTGGAACAACAGAGACCCTTTGGGACTTACGCTCTTTGTTTGAGTCATTTCTTTGTTCGACTAACTTTTGATTTTTTTCTAAGTCCAAAATAGTTTTAAACTTAGAAAAATTTAACGAAATTTGTCTGGAATAGCGTGAAAAATAAATTTAGCGTCTAAAATAAGGAAAATCAAAAGGAAAAGTTAAATTTTGGGCGATTTCACGATGTTTTCAAATTAAATACGCGAGTAGAAATGGTTTAAAATAGTGATTTAGGCCTTGGGGTTAGCTTCAAAATGTTGTTTGGGTCATCAAGTATTTTATTTAATGATACAAAATAAAGAATAAATGTTTTGCTTATCTTTCCTCGTTGTATTTTGTCGTTGTTTTCCATTGTTTTGATTACGTGAGTAGAGAATACAGGTCTAATTCCTTTAAGTCTTCGTAGTCCAAGCTCGCAGCGAAATGAATCCATCCACAATCAATCGATCAAACAGTCAGTCAGCAGATCACGAACAATGCATACACTGAGTACTTGGAACTTTTATGCGTCCTTGCGGACTTCATAAAGATCGGCGATTTGCTTGATTATGTTACCAAAAGGATCCTCTCCATAATGCTTACGCCACAACCACTCCTTTAGGTAGCTTTCGAAGAGATCTTTGGATGTTCCTCTACGGGGCATACTTCGTTTTATTCCGCACCATGTATTACAATGCGCTGTGTGTGCGCACCTGTGTCTGGGACTACGAAGTTTAGGCTGTGGTTAACTGTGAGGTGACTATAGCCCTTGTCATTGAGGCAATCGTAAGCTTTCCACACGTCGCTCATCACGCGTGTTCCAGGATATATTTGAGCGCGAATGGTGGGTAAGAGAGTATCTTTATCCTTGCTCTCTACAAAATAGTATTATTACAGGCTTCTCGTGGACACTTTGTTGAAGACTCGAGCAGATTGTGTTCCTTGTACCACAGCATGCATGGTCATGATCTGAGATTATGCAGAACAGCTTGAACAGATTTATGGACGTCAACGACATAGCAGTACACAGGAAACAGGAAACGACGAAAAATTGACGAAGAACGGACGAAACAAATAAACAGAAGATAACGTAGAAAAATGAAGCAAAATATAGGTTGATAATTTGTGGTTGCACTATTGTATTCGAGAAAATGATCGAGAAGGTGAGAAATGCAAACACTTCTTTTTATTTAGCAAGGGAGCCAATGGAAATGAAATATTCTGCATGTTTTCATGCAGGGATAAGGAATTATTAAATAACAGAATAAAGGATTGTAATGCAAGTCCAAAATAGTTTTAAACTTAGAAAAATTTAACGAAATTTGTCTGGAATAGCGTGAAAAATAGGTTAAATAAATTTAGACTTAGAAAATTTTTTAAATTTAGCGTCTAAAATAAGGAAAATCAAAAGGAAAGGTTAAATTTTGGGCGATTTCACGATGTTTTCAAATTAAATACGCGAGTAAAAATGGTTTAAAATAGTGATTTAGGCCTTGGGGTTAGCTTCAAAATGTTGTTTGGGTCATCAAGTATTTTATTTAATGATACAAAATAAAGAATAAATGTTTTGCTTATCTTTCCTCGTTGTATTTTGTCGTTGTTTTCCATTGTTTTGATTACGTGAGTAGAGAATACAGGTCTAATTCCTTTAAGTCTTCGTAGTCCAAGCTCGCAGCGAAATGAATCCATCCACAATCAATCGATCAAACAGTCAGTCAGCAGATCACGAACAATGCATACACTGAGTACTTGGAACTTTTATGCGTCCTTGCGGACTTCATAAAGATCGGCGATTTGCTTGATTATGTTACCAAAAGGATCCTCTCCATAATGCTTACGCCACAACCACTCCTTTAGGTAGCTTTCGAAGAGATCTTTGGATGTTCCTCTACGGGGCATACTTCGTTTTATTCCGCACCATGTATTACAATGCGCTGTGTGTGCGCACCTGTGTCTGGGACTACGAAGTTTAGGCTGTGGTTAACTGTGAGGTGACTATAGCCCTTGTCATTGAGGCAATCGTAAGCTTTCCACACGTCGCTCATCACGCGTGTTCCAGGATATATTTGAGCGCGAATGGTGGGTAAGAGAGTATCTTTATCCTTGCTCTCTACAAAATAGTATTATTACAGGCTTCTCGTGGACACTTTGTTGAAGACTCGAGCAGATTGTGTTCCTTGTACCACAGCATGCATGGTCATGATCTGAGATTATGCAGAACAGCTTGAACAGATTTATGGACGTCAACGACATAGCAGTACACAGGAAACAGGAAACGACGAAAAATTGACGAAGAACGGACGAAACAAATAAACAGAAGATAACGTAGAAAAATGAAGCAAAATATAGGTTGATAATTTGTGGTTGCACTATTGTATTCGAGAAAATGATCGAGAAGGTGAGAAATGCAAACACTTCTTTTTATTTAGCAAGGGAGCCAATGGAAATGAAATATTCTGCATGTTTTCATGCAGGGATAAGGAATTATTAAATAACAGAATAAAGGATTGTAATGCAAATTTCTCTTTGTCTACAAAAGTAACGAAGAAATAAAATTTAATTTTAAACCACCAGTTTCCAACTGAACCTCGTGGTGTAGTGGTATAGATGATGGACTAGTAATCCGACAACGGTATTGACAGTAGGTGAAGGCCAAGGGTTCGAGGCTTGCTGGGGTAAAAAAAAAAAAAGAAAAAAGAAGAAAAATTCGAGGGGAATCTGGACAGAGAAATGCAGAGTAGAAGAGAGGGAAATAAGAAGAAGAAAAAGGGAGAAAGGGGACGAGAAAGAGAGAGCAGGCAAGACCATTTTTATTCAAACTGTAAGTATCAATTAACGATGTATGTATTCAAATCCTTAGGGGATATCTATTGTTTAAAAAGACAATAAAGCGCATGCATAATTAAGCATTCAGCATGCATAATAAATGTATGGGGCTGTGCGGAAATTTTTCCGTGTCAGACATTGTGAGTTTAAAAACTGCCCCGTCACTCGGTCATAGACTTTAAAATCCTAATGTTTAACACATTTCCTTTCGTGTGACCAAAAAAGTGACAGCAAAATTGATCGATTTCACTGTGTTTGGGCTTTGTGTAAGCTTATTTTTTACACAACATCAACACGCATTTTATTAATTAAGCTTAACTGCGGCAATAAAAATAAATAAGTATTACCTCCAAAACGGCTTTAAAATTCTTCAAACTGATCAAATAGCCACTGGTACACACGATATCGGACGGCGAATAGCCATTTCCAACAACACGAACCGTCTTACGTAACTCACAAGCGGCTTGAAGAATCTAAACAAGAGAATCACTGATAAAATAAACTCTAGCCAGACGATTAATGCCACCATTCAACATACCCATTTCGGGGGCAAAAGGCCGAGAAGGGAACCACGAACAAACCTTTCTTATATCGTCCATGGTTTCTGGCTCGAAGTACAAATCCGGATTACACGAAAACGTTGTTGCCCAGTTCGTGAAGCTGTACCCTCGCTGACCACGCGCCAAAATTTCTTCGGCTGGAGATTTCCGTTTACTATCCATAGTTGATCTCAGCGAGCTTCAGGATAAATGGTACCTCATCTTACACATCGCAGAATATATTAGCTCTACATAAATGTACAAGCTTGTAGAAATAATTCCGTTTTCACAGTTCACATATACATTCCGTGTGGCACTGCAACAGGGGCAGTCTTGTTCCCATTCCCCCGAAGAAATGGTTGATAGGTCCGCAGTGCATGTTCTTGGTTACAACGTGGAACCCCGTCTTACGGTTACGATAAATTTTTTTTACATTTTCTTATACCGAAACCAACCTGTTAATACAGTCCGAAAATTAAAATCGTCCGAAATGTTTTGCAAGTTATGTATGGTTAAGTTACATGGTCAGGATAACAAATTCAACCATATTTAATGTGATGTCGTATTTTAATACAATCTCCCGTTTTGTTCCTTTATCCACATCTAGCATACATTTAGCAGAATAGCTGCTCATAGTCTATATCTATCAAATCTTTTTCTGTCTCTGGTAATAAACCCATATAAACCCTGATGCATAATACAATCTATATCACTAAGTTGAATAAAAGTAGCAAAATAAAATTAAATCTTAATCATTCAAAATTGGTGTTAATAAATAATTCATAACTTACAAATTTGCAAATAATTTAAGGATTCCTTGTATTTGATACAATGAAACTTCCTCTGGAAAAGACTAAACATGTGCTCAATTAATCTTGTGAGACAAATAAATTACAATACATGTGGTGATAATAAATAAGTTCAATAATTTTCTCCATTTAATTTTTATAATAACATTCGACCTTTCGCTTGAGTTTTCAAAAGTGTAACAATCCCAGTTAATAACGAAAGACAAAATGTTAATTCCTGAACAAGTAAGAAAATAATAATCGATAATTTTTAATTTCTGTTTACAAGTACAGTTTTTGCCCCTGCAGTCCGTTTTGCTTGTTCTTTCATCAAGGAAGCTCAAGAAAGCACAAGTAAAATAAAATCTCTCTCCCTTTACCGCCGAAACAAAACAAAACTAAACAGTAAACACTGCTCGCGAGGAAAATAAATTTTAAAAAATCGAACGGACTCAGCTGAAAACGTTTTAAAAAATCTTCTGAACTTTATTTCCGCACTGCCTAAGCTAACTTTGAAAGTTCGTTTTTAAAAGTCTATAAGCAATAAAAGTAAACAGCGATTATTAGCAAAAGATATCGTGTAAAGTCTTTAAGTTCCAAAGTAGTTTCTGCATCAGTACATGGAATTGTACTGGTTGTAAAAAGGAACCGGTGGGTACATGTACATAGAATATGCGGCGCATGATGGATCATAAGCAGCTTGCTGCGGCTGGAAATTCTCACAGCCTTGAGGCGAGGACGATGAGTAACGCAAATTTAACAGAAGTTGAACGGCAAGCTGTTCCTCCTGAAATCTTTGATAGTAATATTCTTGGAGAGAATTTGGGGCATTGGTCTGGGCTGCTTCAAACGGAGAATGACTCGAGTGATGGAATTCTACCGACTCTTCTTCGCTTTCTGTTTCTTTGCTCGGTGAAGAATTTGGGCTCTCACTGTAGAAGCTGCTGTCGTTTCTTCCCAGTTTTGCTGAACGCCCACCGGTTTCCTCTTCACTTTCAGACGACTTGAATTTTCTGAACCGCTGATCTCCAGGCGAAGAGTTTTCTCTTTTGAAGGTGGTCAGCGTTCCTCTGGTGACTCGCTTATTTTTCCTGGAGGGACAGGTCCGTTTAACCAAATGCATAAGTTCTGGCTTATCACGTTTAAAATGGACGTGCTCGAATTCCATGTTTTTTGAAGGGTCGCCCTTTCCGTTGACAGGGACCTTTCGGAAGCCGTACAGGTTAAGTTGCCTCACGAAGCTTGTGAAGTTCCTGGTTTTGAACATTTCTGCGCTTTCGTCTAGAACCTGACGTTTGAATGCTTCGCCGTCAGAAATGAGAATTGCACCGCCGCTTTCCGACCAGCGGATGGCTTTTCGATATTTGTCTTCACTGAGAAGCAGCTTCAGCTTCGAAATAAACGGGCTGAGAGGTTTGCCCTTGACTGGAGTGAAGTGCAAACTGCTGGCTATGTCCATTTCAGAGCAGAGTCGTTCTAAAAGGTCGTCGTCACTACCTGCCGGAAAAGTAACGATTTCGCAAATGAATAAAAGAACACAACACTTTGAAAAGCTGTAAAATAAAGTTCCTGCAAGGTTCCCGTGACTCAGAGAACCAGCATTTCAGTGTGCTTTGTTACTTACAGAGCTTCTAAAGTCTTCTTTTGCTTAAATTTTACTGAAAGGGTATTTTTACCTCCTTTTCTTCGCTTCACATATTTCATTCTAGAAGTAGGGATTCCTCCTAATTAATAGCCAGTTTCTTCATGAAAACGAGAAAACTACTGTTAAAGTAAAATGCTAAAGCACTAAGTTGACCCCTTGTGGTTAAAACTCATTGCATTCTTAGAATTATGAAGGCAAATTTAGCAAAATAAACCTTACAAACCTTTACAAGTTGCGTTGAATCCCGCAAAAGATGTCGAACAACTCCTCGGCCGTGAAAAAAATCTTCGCAAAAGGTTTTCTTGCTGACGCTTGACAAACCTCTCAGCCAATCAGAGTGCAGGACAGACGTTTGACGTGGTTTCCAATTGGTCAATGTTTGACAAGTATGTTTCAAATTCGTCAATGTCGAAAGCCTTTTGACGACACTGCTCACGTCTAAAAACTCTTTCCTTTGGCTTTTTAAAGAGGGGGGTGAATAGGTTCGCGGATCAACGGATTTAGCCTTAAAAGCACACGGATTGCGGATTTCATCGAAAAATTAAGCGAATTCACGGATTAGCTGATAATTTGAACTCGGATTCCGGACTCTGTATGCCATGAAGCTCGGATCGTGTCCTTGGCGTATCTTCAGTCTTGGTCTCAGTGTTCTCGTTTTGTCCATTTTCTGTTTGGACGAGAACCAAATCATCGCTTTACAATAGGACTGCCTCAAAATGAAGCCATGAAACGAAACCACTTGAAAAATTGCCATCAAAACAACATCTACCGTCCTTTCAGTGAAAGTGTTGCACAGAGAGTTTTTAAGGAATGTGGACGTGGATTTTAACGAAAATAATGGCGGATTGACGGATTTGGCCAAAAAATAGCACGGATTGGCAGATTCGCGTACCCCTATTCACCCCCCTCTTTAAAGGAAATAAGCGGTAATTGTTGCTGAGTCTCAACCTTACCTTGGTCTGGGTTCTTCCTTAGAAAAACTGGCCATTTGTACTTGCATAGAAGTTGAAAAAATACCTATTTCACTGAATCAAATCTGCATTTGCTTTCCCGCGAAATTGGCTGGGAAAACAATTTCCGCGCCTTGCGCATGCATTGCATGGCTGGAATTATAAAGCTGCACAAATTCACCTAAACTAAACTAATTAATTTGCATTTTGCCCTTTCATTTCACTAAAAAGATTGCTAGTCAATAATCTGTCGGCGAAATCACGCATTTTTTAAGATGCTTCCTCCATCTAGTTGATCAGCCCCCTCCCCATCCGGTTTGGTTTTGTGCTATACTCCCCCCCACCCTAGCTAGTAGTGCCCACGCAGCTCGGGAGCTCGACGCGCGTCAACAATATTTGATTGCTTGTTTCCGTTTGCTGATCTGTCCGTTGATCTTTGGTTTCGTTTATTTTTCCTTTCCGTATAAAAGGAAGGGGATTTTAGTTTGCAAAAGTCTTTGAGCTAACATGAGGCTGAACTGTAACGGTTAAAGACAACATGGCTGACTTTGAATACGACGATTCCACCTTCTACAGTTCGCGTCCCCTAGAAGAAAGATGGCCGCCTTTGGGAGCTGCCATGGATAACACCGCAGAAAATGGGGCAAAGAACACCGACTGTACACGAAAGTAAGTGTTATGTTGTAGCCCATGGTATTTTGAGTGACTTCGAATTGTGATTTTTACCTTCTCGATGGATTTCATGCTTATTTGGCTTGCGATCACAAGTTCATTTACTATTTCGTTTACGTTCAATTCGTAAATATATAACTTATTCGTTATAATAGTGTTAGTTCTTTTGAGTTTTGAAGAGTTTCCCGGTGAAGAAGTGTGACTTCTAGGTTTTACGTTATGGAACTAGTTCCAGAAACGGCAATATAAGCGTACCATTTCGAAATATGTATTCTTCTCCGTGTTTCATCGAAAGAACATCGAAATAATTTTATTTGCGATGTGGGTTTTGTTCCGTATTAAATTTGTATCCCATATGAAACATTCTGTTCTTGAATGAACGCACTTTAGCAAGGGAATGATTTTGCCGTGAAAACAAAACGAAGAGTTAATATCGCTCTTTGCCATAGAGTTTCGTCAAAGAAAATTGAAGCAAAACATGTATGTCTTTCCTTTGTGAATAATTTATGTATGTACATAATACGAGAAAAATCGGTGTTTTATCTTAATTGACCCATGCTACATAAAATAAATAGTTGCACGCTTTGATTCGAAACATTGCAAGAAATATTTTTTCCACTCCCTTTCAAGATTCTTTGGCTATTTTGGATCGGAACAAATATTCAATACATCCGCATTCAGATGTGAATATTTTCAAAAAAAAAATTCCAGTTATCTCAGGTACATTCCAGGATATAATTAACGAACCACCTTGTGCAGAGTGCTGCTAATTCCCAGTAGTATTTATTTATTAAATTATAATGTATTTTTGTTACATCCAAGTTTGATAGTAAAATCCAACTAGTGATCTATTATCAATGCTGCATTCTGATTGGTTGAGCTACTACCAGGCTATATGTTATAGTCCACTAGTAACGAAAGCACCGGCTTTGAAAACCAAAACAGTGGCGGCTGAATTGCATTTTGCTGAAGTTTCGGACGAGTATTTGAGCTCATTATTAGATAAATCTATACTCTCTAGTTGGATTTTACTGAAACAATTATTCCTCTCGCCCTCATGGCCTCCAAGTCAATAGCCCATTCAGCCTTCGGCCTTATGGGCTATTGACTCAGAGCCCAATTTGGCTCGAGGAATAATTGTTAATTATTTCTCCAATATCATGCTCAGAACTGACCTACTAACATTCAGAGTAGCCGGCACAGTATTCGGAGCCGGTGAAATGCGCCGGTTGCTGGCTTATTTTGACAACCCTGCTGTCTGTGAAGATTTTGATAATCTTGTTGGCAGAAAATAATCCAGGGCTTGAGACTAACAGTAGCCAACTAGCCATAGACCTAAAGGGCTTTACAAACCTTACAATACGTCATGCATACCTATCGATTTGGTGACGAAAAATTTGAATTTGGCAACTATTTTTTACCACTTAGTTACAAAATGGCGACTAAAGGATTTTTTTAATTTCGAACCCTGAGTTAAAAAAAAAAAACTAAACAGGAAACCAATGATTATGGTTTTCCCTTTCTAGAAACATAAACAATGCTTCCCGCAAATGATTAACCAGGGTGAAATCATCCTGGGGTATCCAATCGATGAAATCGATAATCGATGACAATCGATATCAATCGATATTAATTAATCGATTGGTATTGATAATCGATGACCAATCGATGGCGAAGATTCGTGTGGTTATCGATTGGTATCGATTATCAATACCAATCGATAAAAAATTGTTATCGATTGGTATCGATTGGTTGCAGATTGACAGAACGGTAATCGGCGAGTAAAAACAACAATTAAGTACGTTGTAATTGTAAACAAAACTCATTTTAATGTTAGCAGGAGAACAACGCTCTCTTCTCTGTCTCTGTCTCTTCACTTACACAGAAATATTTGCATGTAATTGCCATAGAGGATCTACAAGCTCGGACTGGAGGTGGCTGAGCTGTCCACGATGGTTCACCACTCTAAACGCGTTTCCGCGTTCTCCCCTCTTCTTGTTTGCTGTAAACTCTTCGCCGACACGCACCTCAAAACGGCAAAGATGATATCCTTTCACGACGCCCCTTATGCTAAGCAAAGCCTCTACCCCCGACGTCTTGTGTAGACATAATGTCACGGGAAGGCAATGGCGGGCAAGCGGGTAATTCTAGTACACGTGCAACGGGGTATATTCTTTGTGTTGAGAAGACTGGGTCGGACTTCGTACCCAGGGCTTCCTAAAAATGGCGGATGATCGAATAGGTAGTGTGCGTGACGTCTGTTCGAGATCCCTGAGCCAATCGATACCAATCGATGAACTGTTTTTGTGTGGTTATCGATTGGTCATCGATTGGCCGATACCAATCGATACCAATTAACTAATTTTATCGATTGATATCGATTGATCGATTGGATTTCCGATCATCGATTTCCATCGATTGGATACCCCGGGAATCATGCGGAACTTCTGAAGGAGGTCAAGCTTTTACTAGATGTATTGTAACAAGAAATGTCTGAGCTCAACGACTCCCATAAAACGCAAGTCAGTGAAACTGGCACAAGACAAGTCTGGCTAGTGCAATTTTAGTTTTGGCTAGTAAAATCAGACCTGTTACTAGCCACTAGGCTAGTGAGCTAGAAAGTAAGTCTCAAGCCCTGATGATCATTTGCTAATTGCTCTTTGAAGGTGTGAAGTTTCTTTATTTGTGGCTTAGAAGTTCATAGAATGGTAAATTTTGGAATGCACCCTTTAGAGTTTCTACTAAAACAATTAGACTGCTTTTTCACATTTTCTAGAAAGCTCAGGCTTGTTGTCTATTGATGATTATAGCAGCGAGTCCCTGCAAACTACATGTTTATGTACAGTGTTGTATACAACTTCCAGAAAAGTATATCTGTCTGGAGAGATAAATAAATGTGACTGGACAGACAATGCATCCTTCAGACAGTTAACCACTGCCTCACTTAAATGGAAGGTGGGTGCCTGGCGTATCCAGGGGCTTCAACTGTGGGCAGCCAGCCCCTAGATAGAAAACTGCCCTCCTGGCTGAAAAATCCCCGCAACCCAGCCATGAGCCCCCATTCCAGGCACCAATCGACACTGATTGAATCAGTGGAAGGAAAAACAAAAAGGGGGTAGGGTGGGATGGGTTAACGCTGAAGAACACCACCTGAAGACCGACTACCACTGCTTTAGACTGCTGAAAAGGGGCCAAAAGAATTCCTCTTGAAGCATGGAACGCATTGAACAATGCTACCTGCAATGCGTTTCAAACTGGTGCAAAGGTTTATTTTAGCGGAAATAATATTTTGGGGTTAGGTGCATTTTAAATACCGTACACAATGGATGTTGGACTCCAGTATAAAAACAGCCATTTTAACCAGAAGTACAGACTGAAAGAATCATGCTTAATATATAAAACTGTGCATAGATTGTATACATTGGACATATCCAGTTTCGGATGCATTCAACTTGAGAAGTTTCTCTCAGATATACCCTCCTTTGTGCTGTCCAAACTTCCTGTCATGCATCCAATTAACAATTATCCTGTAAAATCGTATAGAAAATAGCGGTAGCCAAAAACGTTACTAACAAGGCTGACTAGGGCAACAATGTAAGATAATAGATCGGTTTGTTCAGAAATGAAATCCAATTTTCGGTCAGAAAATCCAGATTTACTACAAACTCGCCGAAAACTCAAACTTTGTGCTGTTGTTTCTTCTTAAAGGGTGATTGGAGTAACTGGGATTCAACTGTAGTGCTGTAGTGGGTGAAACCGTAGCTAAGTTAAAGTTGTATGAATGTACATGTAGTCAGGAAAAAGTAATGAAGGCCAGAATGTCTTCAAGTACCATCTAAAAGCAGATTCCAAGTCAGTGGCAATTTAAACTTTTCCTTGACCATAAATTTTTATGACTTGTGTTGTACATGTCTGTATTATATTCTTGAAAAAGGTACACATGCTTTCCTAAGTGATTTTACAGGCGATTTCCATGGTGATCCTAGTTAACCTAAAGAATGTGTCAATCTGGCCTGAGAATAAATGTGTTCCAATTCATATGCATTTTAAAAAGAATAGTCTAGATCTCCTAGAAACTATACTGTCTGGAAATGAATTAAATAAAATCTATGTACACTTTATAAGACGGATCAAGAAAAGACCTTTCAATATCATGGTGAGCACCAGATCTTGTTTTAGTTTATTAAATATTTAGTTGTTTTCTTTTTCAGGTTATATGTGTTTCAATTGAAGGATATTTTTAGGGTTTAGGATCTACTCAATGTAATATGCAACTGTCTAATTTGGTCTGTCAACAAATGACAAAATATATTTTATTTCTTACTGCATGTGTAGAGTTTTCTAGATCATGTATGTAGAATTTCTGATGTTTAAGAAGGATTTATACTGTACTACAGTGTAGATAATATCAATGAAGATGTTTTTGCTATTATTGTGTTGCTGTGTTTTCAATTTACAATGATCCTTTTTACATTGCAAGTTGAATTATAAGTTTTCTCATAGTGGGTGCATCTTTATGATTTTATCTTAACGCAGCAGTAAATTATGCATTTAATTTTAGACTCGGTGTATTTTTTGTTTACCAAGTTTGGGAATCAAACTTTCCATTTTAAAGCATTGTCTTTGTGTATACAATCATGTAGTGGTTTTAAATAGTATTAATAATATTATAATGTTTATAGACTTGATTTTTTTGTCAGGTCAGATCATGAAAAACTGCAGGAGCTTGAAGATGAACAAGAGGAGTTGAATGGTTCTCTGCTTGCCCTCACAAGCCACTTTGCTCAGGTATTGCAAGTAATGTTGAGAGGACTGAGTGGAGTCCAATTAGTTCTGTACTCGTAAGAGTGATTAACAAAATCGGATGACCAGAGCAGGGTTGTCAATAAGCGCCGGCGACCAGCGATATCACCAGCTACTTAAACGTTTTCGCCAGCTACAATCTGGTGGAGATAAGCGGGAAAAAAGCGGTCATACAAATCGCATACAAATCTTATAAATCTTATTGAATGACAACCCTGCCAGAGTAAAGCTGATTTGTTTAATAGAGTATGATCGCAAACAGAATTGGACGACATGAAGTCCTGTTAACAATTAAACATTCATGCAGACAAAGTGTAGCCTGTTGACGATTACAGTACCACTCAAATTTAAGTTACCACCGAGACTCGTCTCGCGAGAAACCACAGGCGGACCACCCGATGTTTGAGTTTGTTGCGTGACACCGATCAATGGTGGTTACAAAAGAAATATAGATGTACATAAATAAGTTGGCCGCAATTTGCTCTAAATACTAAGTTTATCCTACATGTTCAATAAATGTTGAGGTGAAATGAGCCGTTTAAGGAGTCATTTCGCGAGATATGTAATTTATCGACCTCTAGATCATATAGAAGAGAAAGAGAGACAAGGCAGGCAGCACAACAGCCGGCGACCACGACCTTGCCTGGTTCAAGCCCAAACTGACGCTAAACCATCATAATTCTCACCTTGAAAACGCCGGCATCTGATCGAGCACAAATTTCTTCGTACTTGAGCCGAGCTTGAGCTTCATCCTTCCAAAAGTTTCCGAGAAAAGCGATCCTGAAGTCCAAAAAACAGCTTTCTCAATATGATCAGTGCCAGATTCGTGCCCAAAGGAATCTGAAGAATGCAAATTAATTTAAGTCTACCAATGGGAGGTGGCCTTGGGCTTTTGAACTGCCAACGGGCTAACAGCAGCATGCATTGCGATGCGTTGACTCGCATTCCTTTGGGCACGAATCTGGCACTGATCATATTGAATTTAATATGTTTGTAATAAGTGGACTGGAGTGTAATTTAATACTAGCCTACTATGCAGTGTAATAAAATCACGTTTGAGGATAATACACCTTAAATACATTTAATACTCTTATTTGCTGAAAATAATTTGAAAACCTTTCTTCACTGCCAATCAGAATGAATTGGCCCAGCAAAGGACTGCATGACTGTATACTTCACAATAATTATATTTCCTGTTGTGAAGCGTATGAAATAATTCATATAAACTGAAGATATAGATGAAAGTGAGTGATCGTGGCAGTAAATTTCCAATTTAAGCCATTGGAATAAAGAAGCCTGAAAAAAATCAGGGCTTCGATTCAACAGGATTCAACCATGTGACCCCAGTGATACCTGTGTGGTGCTCTACCAACTGAGCTATAATTTATGAAGCCACACGTTGGGAGTGAGGTCAAGTTATTGAGTACATATTTTCCCATATGAAGGTCATGGGTTTGAATCCTGCTAAAGCCCTGATTTTTTCAGGCTTCTTTATTCCAATTGCTTAAATTGGAAATTAACTGCAATGATCTTTTCTTGCTTTCATATACATCTGTAGTTCATATATGAATTATTTCATATGCTTTATGTCATTTCACTCCTCACGGGAAAGTATGAACTCAATAAATTGACCTTGCTTCCAATGTGTGGCTTCATAGCTCAGTTGATAGAGCATCGCAGCGGTGTCATGGTGGTCACAGGTTCAATTCCCGTTGAAGCCCTGATCTTTTCAGACTTCTTTATTCCAATTAGTATAAATTGGAAATTTACTGCAATGATCATTTCTCACTTTCAATTATATTTCCTCTTAAGCACATGCTGGAGATAAGATGATAAAAGTAAAGTAAAAGTAAAAATAGTTTATTAACACCTGGCAGTTAAAACTGAATAAACAGTGTAGTTTACAACCAATATTTACTAACTAAATCTAACTACAGTAACGATGATAAATAATCTACATTCATTCGTCATTTGCTCTCTTTGTCCTTTTCATGTGGATAGCCAAGAAGACGCATAACGCTGAGTTGGCTCTATCTTTTTTCCAACAAGCACAAAAATAATGGAATAATTGTTTTATTAAGAACACCCAAAGGTTTAACCAATCAAAACTTAGGAATTGAGATAAATCACGGCTTGTCTTTAACCCATTGACTTCTGGAGATTTTTGAAAAAAATGTGTTTTCTAGACATTCTGAACATTTTTCTAGTCAGGTATAGACTAAATATGCTTCAAATTTCTCTAAAACGCATTTGCAAAATAAAGACATGCCAGGTTTTTCACTAGCATCGCATTTAACAATATTTTAGCTTGGGCATGTGCACAAATCAAAATTTCGAGAGTTTTTGGACGAGATTCAAGTGACCCACCTCATTAGGCTTTTCGATTTCTTTATTTTTATTTTTCACTTTTCCTTTCTCCTTTCCTCATATCTTTTTTATGCTTTTGTTGGCCTTTTACTGGGCTTGCTTTCGGTTCAAGAATTGCCACGAAAGCATCAGTGAGACGGGAATTAGCAAGGGTAAGTGAGGGTTATTTCCCCCCTAGTTTTTGGCGGAAATTTCTAAGTGTTTTCGTGCATATTTAAAGCTCCATTGGCCCAATCAATATCATCTGGGTATCATTAGAAAGCTCTTTCCCTGCTGCAGAACTGAGATAAATGGCATTCCTATTTTGGTCAAAGCTGATGACGTCAGAAGCAGAACAAAGGTCAAGGTCTGCCACCGCCGGTTACGGCCGGTTTAGGAGTCAATGGGTTACACAAACAATGTACATGTATACTTACTTGTAATAATGTAATTTTATTTCATAGGTGCAATTCCGCTTGAAGCAGGTTGTAGCTGCTCCTGAAGAGACCAGAGAAGTAAGTCTAGTTTCACCATCATCCAGTGTATCAATTTTTAGTATCCTGTATATTTTTAGGTGATGTCTTTTAATCTTTTAAGATGTTTCGTAAATGTTGCATGTATATTGAACACTGGTTATCATTGAAAGAAACTAAGCTTCTACTTGAAATCCATCAATCTGATTGGTTCTCCTGACCAACTGTTTTCTACAGGTATTTGCTGATAGAAAATGATGGCGTGCGCATTGCTTCTTGAAGGCAATATCTTTCTTGATTTTGGCTTACATACAATAGACGACTCTAGTTCATTTTCTATGATCAGTAGTCAACTTGGCTGCGCCAACTGCGTCAGTCATAGAAAACTTAGGATCATAGACTATTTTAAAATTATTTTAGGCAACATCCATGTGTTTCCTTTTACATGACAGTATAGGTGGGGGAAAACAAGGACACATTGTTGCAGACACAAAATCTTTCTGAATAAAATCAGAAACACTTTTTGTGTCTCTACGCAAACTTTGTGTTCATAGTAATATTGCACACGCAGCAAACAGGGAAACATCTGTGTCTGCAGCTATGTGTCCTCGCGTGCCAGGGCCTCGCATTACAATCGATAATTTATGAATGTGATCAACCAATCAAATTGAGACATGGTGGCATAATGTATATTGCATAGGGCTCCAGATTGGGAACCAGATCTATTTACTGGATCTTTATCATCATAGTTTTGATAAAGATACTCAAATGTAGCTTTAGTGTGCCAGTTTTGGTGCTTATTCGAGGGTAGTGCTTTTCAAAAATCATGATATTTGTCAAAGTGATAACAAGCAAATATCAACAACAAAATTAATATACATAGTTACAATGAACTTCAAAACGTTGTAGTCCTGAAGAATAAATTTCCAAGGCTGGTTGAGCTGTACTTTACTTGCTCATTTGTTTGACTCCTCAAACAATAATTTATTCAATCTGATGTTGCTTCGAAATAAATGCTTTAGTACTTATCCAAGGCTGGCATGCTTTCGAGTTTTCTTATCTTATCCAGTGCTTAAGAGTGGCTCATTGTGCAGCGTTTATTCAAGTGGCACGTAATCAAGTAAATACTAACAGTTACTGTAATAATGGTGCTTTTGTAGCGGTTGCTAATGGAGCTAGAAGAGTTTGCTTTCCAAGGATGCCCTGATGTGCGTGGTCCACAAGCAAAGCAAAGTCCTAAGAAGACATTGAATAATGGCGATGATGATAGTAATGTGAGTTCCAAAGAATTTGACTATCAGTAAAATCTCACCAAAAAGTGACTATGACTATTTCTACTTTCCCTGCTTGGATGTGACGCTAGTCTATTGCAGGGATGCCCCCCCTCTCCCCCAGCATGTGGTCATTCCACAGAAATAGAATCTGCACAGCTTTTCTCAAAGTTTACCTATGAACTGCTTGTGTTCTAATGGGGGACCTGTGCTTGTTTATTCATGTTTGGCTTGTAAAAACATGTTTTCGACTATTTGACTTTTTCAACACTGCGAATTGGTCTATATTGTCAAGGAAGAAAATTATTGGGCTCAAGCAAAGAGAAAAAAAGATACTGTACATGTAGGTGACCAAACTTGTTTTGAGAAAATGCCCGATGAATTTGCTTCTCTGGTGCACTCCAAGCATAAGAAAAGGGCACTATTTTTAAATGCATGCACACCCTGATCGCGCGTAAAATTGTATGCAGTAAGGATGCACAATGCAAAACTAGGGAATCATCCGAATGTTACCCATTCACACTTTTTAGACAGGCACTATGACTGTATTTAAAGTGTCTTGCCCAAGAACACAACACAGTTCCCTTGGCCAGACCTCAGCTATTGCACTATCTATTACCTAGGCCTTCATGCCTCTGACTATATCCGTCTATATCTGTTTTAAACTTGGTTCAAACTTTATTTTCCTTTGTCTCAAACTCATTAACATGCATTATCAAAGCCAAAATCGAACTTTGTGCATGTACATGTATTAAATTTTGGCAGAGTGATGTTTATTTAAAACTTTAACTTTAAATAAGTCAAGTCAAGTCAATAACTTTATTACCGTGTCAAAATCTCTAGCGTACAACGTACGCTAATTGAGGACACCTAATTACCTAGCGCTAAAATTACTTTAAGAATTACAAAATATGAAATTTATATGTATGTATGTATATTTACATGTTTAAAATGATTGGTTAATTATTATGTAAGAAGCAGTCTTTACACTTTGAGCATTGTCTGGACAAAGCAATCCAAGGGAGAAAGGTGCAAACAGACTGTACAGCCCTTATTTAAGCACCAACCCATGAAACAGAGAACATGAATCAAGGCCAGACCACAACACCGGGAACTCTGTGCCCTACTCTTTACGAGAAGTATGTGGGTTCTTTAATAACGTCCCCTGTTAGCCATGTAACACTGAAGATACAGTACAGGAGATGGGACCTACGGGTTACCGTCCTTGTCCGAGAAGCCTTGAACGTCTAACCACTGGCAGATGCCATTGCAAAGGCAGCACATTCTCCTCAGTTAAATTGGTCCGGTCAGGGGACTCGAACCCTAGACCTCTCGCACTGCAGTCTGGTGCTTGACCAACTGAGCTAACCAGGCTGTGGTTAGCTATTGCTGCATGTCATGATATTGTGTGTTTTTTGTTCTTCAGAACTTACAGGAATATGAGCAAAAGCTGGGCCTTGAGAAAAAGAAACAAGAAAGCCTGATAGAGCAGCTGAAAGATCAGTTGGAGGAAATGGAAAGATGCGTCGCTCTGGTATGGGAACAAGCAGTCGATGTTATTTATGGGCAAAGCATGGTGTGCTAATTGTTGAAGGAAACTGCCACAGACTATTGTCAATTCTAGAAAGGTTTTGAATTCAAGAAGCGGAAAATATTTATATGGTATATCTGCTGTGCTGTTCGTCAGGTTGTTAAGAAGAAAGCCATGGCAAAGCCATAACCTGCCATACAAAATATTTTATTGTTCCCAGATAAAGTTAAGAAAAAGTCACAAAGTTTCGCAAGTCAGCACAGTCACTCCCTCCCCCCCCCCAGCCCCCTCCCCACTCTGAATAGGATTTTAGACAAGGGGATTAGAGAATTGATAGATAATTAATTCAAATACACAACTTACTATTTACCAGTTGAACTAAATTTGAAAAGTCACAAGTGAATTCTACTGCTTCAAGTTAGGGCTAAGTGAATGAAAGATAAGGGATGATCACTAAAATTATTAGATGTTTTCACATGAATTTATTTAATAATTTTTATTTCATGAATAAGGTGGTCAGTGGGCCAATAACTCATCAACCAATCAGGTTGCTCTGATGTCGGTATTTTCTAAATATTGGACTGTGTTTGTCCTGGCTGTGCCCACACATTGTCATCATGGCTTACAAATCGAAGCAAGAATACAAAATTTGACTCGCATGAAAAACTGAAACATGACTAAACACCATGTGTGACCTATGTATAAAAATCTTTTTCAGTCTTAACTCTTCTGCTCTAAGGACCATACTTATTAAGAGAATATTGGCCAGGCTCAGTTTTTTCTGAATGGTCTTTGCTGCCCTGGGTCTGTACTGTCAACACTTTGGACTGATATTTCCCTAGTGCGGCCAGGCTGGTACTTGATAATTTTATACCGGGTAATATATATATTTTTTCTGTAAACTAGGGTGGATCTGCAAATGTGAATGAAGAGTTGAGTGCGGAAAAGCTTGTTGAAAAGCAGCGTATTGTGATTGAAGAGCTTAAGTGAGTGAAGTGTCAATTTTATTTTGATACTTATTTTGCTATTAAATTATTTTTAATTCTTAAACTTGTGGAATTTAATGAAAACCTCACAGTATGCTTCGTCGATATTGAAAGATCATTTTAAAGTGTTAAAAAAGGCCAATTAATCTGAGTGAGTTTTTAAAATTTGAATAATTTTAAAAATATTAATAAATGACTAAAATCATGTAACATTGTGCATTTCATTAGTTAAGATTTTATAAACGATATAAATTTTTATAAACTTTGAAACCTAAAACATTAAAAATTATCTTTTTTTAAAATTATCTTGTACAGTATTAAATAATTGTATGACTGCAATTAGTATCATGCAATTAGTAGCTATATTGATTTAGGAATCATTGTACGAGTTTGTAACATAGACCATTTTCAATTGAGTGTCGAAAGTAATTATGCGTTTGCTTTGGTTTTGCATTACTACGCTCAGTGATTGATTTAAGTCTTTGCACCACAATCAGAAATAAATCAAAAGCCAAAGCTTTTTGTCAGCTACGTGTAATTACTCTGAGTTTTGCTTGGTTCACTGGATTGGCTTCGTCCTTTTGATTGGCCAAAGTAATTACTTTGATTTTGGTTTTATGACAGTCAACTGAAATGTGCTCTAATGCCATGTGAAGTGTTTATAACGATAACTTTACATGTATTGCATAAATTAAATGATTTGACCAGGGCTGCAGGACGAGCCTAGTGGCCCGTCAGGCTGGAGGTTATCCCACTTTCTGTAACATGAAGCGACTATGTGCAAGAGTATTTCTACCCCCCCCCCCCCACCCCCCTCTGGATGGGATGCTAGTCCATTGCAGGGTTACCCCCAGTGTTATTTCACAGGTAGCCATTTAGACACCTGGGTGGAGAGAGGCACTGTGAGAATAACGTGTCTTGCCCAAGAACACAATGCAAGTGCTCGAACTGAGACTGTCTGATCCGGAGTCTAACCATTAGTCCACCACACCTCCAACACAAGGTGCATGTAAGAAGAGAGTTGCTATTCATGTGCTCAGAGAGGTATAGTAGTCTAAAGGTTAGCGCACTGGTCTCTTGATCAAGTGGCCTGGATTTGAGCCTTGTTTAGGATCACTTATACATGTAACATTGTGTTCTTTGGCAACCCAGATACATTGTATAATGGGTACCGGCAAATTTCATGCTGCCAACAGGTAACCCCAGGATGGCCTATCATTCCATCCAGGGAAGGTGGGTCCTAGGTCTGGCCTGATGTGCCTCTAGGCAGGATCCAGGTCTGTAAAAGACTAATTTTTTTTTTACTTTATCACCCTTTCCTGATGAAGCTGCTAAACTTTTTAACCCTTAAATTATATAAAGCAGCGCTCAGAGAACAGTGGCTTGTGAACTGGTTTTGTTGGGCATGAGGCTAGCAGCAGCAGATATCCGGTAGATAACCTTGAGTATCAAGTTTGTAAACCTGACAATGTTAATTTTATGTTACTGTACATGAGTTATCACTCCAGGGCAACGTGTGTATGTTGATGGTCAAAAATTTGTTTTCAGGTTTCAATTGGTGTTTCCAACATGCCGCAACTGTTTCATCCTGAAATTTCATGCAGTGTTTGATTATCACAGAAAAAAATAACTGAATTGAATTCATTCGTTGTACTTGTAAATCATAATGGATGAATTCAGATGTTGTAGAAGAGTGTTGTTGACAAAGACATATCACCTTGGTTGGAAATGATAAATAAATGTACAATGTAACTTTATAATCTTACGCAGATGATCGCACGCAGTACCAAATTAATTTTAAAAACATTGCTGTCATTAAAGTTCTCTAAATTTTTACAATGTAAACGTAAATCTAAACATTCAACTGAACTTAACAAAATTAATAAAAATCTTTTAATTGCAAAATACTGTAATTATTTTAAATAATTCATTTAAGTACTTCTTAAAATCCTCAACTAAAACATAATAGTACCCATTTAATGGTAAACAAAAATTTTGAAATTAAAAATTGATAAATGGTCATTAAACATGAAAATTACTGAGTTATATATGACGGTACTGCACTAAAATGTACAGTTAAAATATAACACATTTGTTATTTTTGTAAAATTGCAATCCACCTTAAACAATGGAGGGCAACTGCATGGAAGATACAACTGTCAGCTGTACATAGATTGCAGTAGTTTACGTGGTAATGTTCATTTGTAATAATTTATCATGATTTGATTGCTACCATTTATGTCCATCCTTGAAGCGTGATGAATTTAGTGCATTGTTTTGCTTTCAAAACGTCAAAGGTTTTGTCTAGTTGCGTGTCACTTTGGATTTATTTAATGAATCATGCATTTAATATCTTGCTCTAAAGCGACTCCTGGGCAAAAATTCATTCCAAACTTGTTCAATTTTCTTGTTTCTGTTGCAATATTATTATAATATTTTCCTAGCAGACTTTCAGGCGGCAAATTTTGAAAATGTTGATAGGCCATGTATGAATCATAATCGTATCACTTCAAAACCATTGTCAGTTTTGCGACATGACTGCAAACATTTCATCGGTCAAAATTGAGGCATAACCAGACAAAATCGTTGACATTTCCAAAGTAAAACAATGTGTTAAATTTGTCACGCTTCAATAATCGATGGAAATGGTAGTAAAATAATTATTATTAGTAAATTAATATATTTCTACCTTTTCTATTTTATCCAGGACAAAAATGGGTCTTAATCTTGATGGAATAGAAAAATTGAGGTGAGGAAATTTTTCTAAAGAGTAAGTTGAAAATTGCTGATGCTTACATCACCATACTCAATATTAAACCATTACTTATCTCACAGAAATATTCCTCTTTTTTTTAGCAATGATGATGTACGGAAAAATGTTGATAACGCAATAGGGGAGGTAGGAAATCTAATTATATTTAATAAATTATGACAGTCTATTCTGTTTTTGTGCCTAAAAATTGTAGGACTTCTACCTTTCAGAAATCTTTTTTCATTAGAACCACTAGAATCTGGAACCTGCTTATTACTAGAATTGACCTAGATAATGTTACTTTTGAGAACTTTAAGTCTGTTCTTTACGGTTACTACTCGCGGGCTCTAGCAATGAATTATGACCCGGACTCTCCAAAGAGCTTCAAAAGTATTTGTTTGAAATGTAACACAGCCAGGTTTTTAGACCAAGAATTTAGCTGCTGCATGTGATTTAGATTGCTACTTTTATACCCTTTATTTTTTGGGTCCGCAGTAATTGGCTTTAGCTGTTGCGGTGTCCCTGCCCAAGTATTTTAAGTTTATTAGTGTATTGTTACGTTCTTATTACTAGTGTTTCTATATCTTCAGTGTTTTTGTTGTTGTTGTTGTTGTTGTTGTTGTCTGTATTCTTTAGGGCAAAGCTAATAAAATAAAATAAATAAAATAAAATAACAATCTTTTTTAATGCGTACATGTACATTTAAATTGGAATTAAATAAGTGCATATTAAATAGTATCAATTGATAACTAAAGATTTTATAGTTCCAAACTTATGTATATTTTATTTCAAATAAGCAATACATCTAAGTTTGTTCACCATGATCGTTCAGCTTAAAGGGACACCGTCACGCCTGATATATCATATTTTAATACGAAGGAGAAGGAGAAGAAGGAGAAGATGCTAGAAGTGGTGAAAGGAAAGAAATATCAACTAAGAAGAAAATTTCAACTTTGATTTCTGGACATCCTGTCCAGAAATCATTTTCATAAATTGCAATCCACTTCCATCTTTGTAATCCTGTACTACTTCCCCAAAATACCTGTTCTATCTTGTTCGGTGGAATCTTTTTATCAAATTTATTTGTGTATTTGGTGACATTTGGCACAATAATATGGAAATTAGAACATGAAAATTTCTATAATCAGGCGTGACAATGTCCCTTTAAGGAAATGTTGCTATTACTTTTCATTGCCTAATGCAAATTTTGTGAGTGCTGTATTATTTTCAAGTTTTTATTTAGTCTTTAAGCCATGCTCTGAAGTCAACACTGAAATTCAAGTTGACATGTTCTTAGATAAATTGAAGTAATGTGCTCAGAATTACATTGTATCTTCAGTATTTTTCCTCTTTCGATTCGGTAACCTTCTATTTCAACAAACGTCAGGTCTTGTCAAACAGATTAATGCATTCTAAGCAACATATGGCAGTCTGCGGCCTTTCCCTTCACCAAGGAAACACGGAAAGCCGTAAAACTCTAGAACAAAAATTTATTTTTCAAATCGGCACTCTTAATCCTCACGGTATCAACGAACGCTTTTCATTCAACTAATTTATTCCGAAGTTTTCACGTTACCAGGCACCAGCCAATAGCGAAGCTCCATCTTTCTGTATATAAAGACACACGACGCACAATTCCTTGATTCGCTCCGACGAAGGGCTAACGCTCGAAACGTCAGCTCTTGAATCTCTTTACGGTGGCCAATTGACATTATCAACCCAGTTGATAAAACCAAATTAGATTAATGCACCATTTAATACGTAACTGTTACAAAGTACTTCAGTTACAAATTAAAATGGTTATTGTCAGTTGAGCCTACAAGGGCAAACTCAACTTTTCCATTATTTAGCAGCATTTTATGGCGTGTGACATGTGTTACTATATTTGGATGCTGAGCTAGTTACTCGTGGCAACAATGTAGATTTAGTGTAAAGTATGATTATGAAATAATTTAACAATGAACTGCAGATATAGATGTAAGTTAGAAATAATCATTGCATAGCAGTTAATTCTCCAGTTTGAGCAAAATATTGGAATAAAGAAGCCTGAAAAAATCAGGGCTTCAATGGGATTCGAGCCCATAACAACACATGAACTCACAATCCGCTGTAAGGAAATATACAGTACCACTCAAATGTAAGTTACTACCTCTAGTCTGGACTGGTACATTTACCTATAATGCTTTGCGCGGAAAAACCCTAAAAGAGCGTACATGTATAAAAACACAAATAAAAGTTGTAAGTCGTTCAAATTCAGCAAGAGCAATGTTGTTAGTTGTAGGAACGACTTCCGTTGAACCATACCTTGCTATATTCCCAGTGGGCTTTGTTTGGTTTGCAAGGTATTGTGGTAAAATGTGGAGCCGCCATCTTTTTTTCTTATTGTTAATTGGCCTTGCTTCCAAT
Source organism: Blastomussa wellsi (assembly GCA_947652115.1). Taxonomy (NCBI): domain Eukaryota; kingdom Metazoa; phylum Cnidaria; class Anthozoa; order Scleractinia; family Plerogyridae; genus Blastomussa; species Blastomussa wellsi. The sequence continues at coordinate 10,239,740 of OX393561.1, forward strand.
CTGTGATTTCATACAGTCATGTAGTTCAGTTGGTAGAACACTGCACCGGTATCACGGAGGTCACAGATTCTAATCCTGTCGGAGCCTTGAGTATTTTCAGGCTTCTTTATTCCAGTGTAGATTATGCCTTGTCACCAAATTTACTATGTGCGGTGCCTTGCTTGGCTATTATAATTAATCATATTGTTTTTTAATTAATTTTATTCTCATTTATCAGCTCATGCATCCTGTCAAAACAAAGGTATGTATTATTGCCTACTTACTAATTCTTCATTTTTTCTTCAAACGTTATGTGAGTTTCTGGCATTTTACTTGCATTTCTTTGTTTTTGGTGGTGACCAAGTTAATTTTATGTAGCTAGCATTCGATGTTATTTCCTCCTACAGTGTTGTTTTTACTGTGCAAAGATCCTCTGTAAGGATGCTTTAACTAGAACTGTTATTAGACAATAAATCTGCCAGCGTTCTATCACAAATGCTGATTTCTAATTTTCTACGCTACTATCTATCTGTTCTGTGATACAACAGGAGTAGCGGTTGTCTACAACATGGCGGCCACTTCTCGTTCTTGATGTGTTTTTCAATTTGGTATCTGTGAAGAAGATTATTCGATCTTGATTTCCATCTGCAGCTGTAGTTATAGTTGATGTTTTTAAATATCACACAATAGAAACCTGAGCTTGTAATCTAAGGGTGTGTTCCTTTGGGGTGATCCGGATCAGGATCAGTGACCCGAGATCACTTAAATCATGGTGCATCAAAGGAACTGGCGAATCCTTGCTCCGAGTGGATTCGCCGGCACCTTTAATGCACCATGTTCCGAGAGATCTCAGATCACTGATCGTGATCTAGATCATCCCAAAGGAACGCACCCTAATTGTTAAAATAATAGAAACTTTAAAAATATTATTGGCAATGAGCAGATGTTAAGTCTAGAACTAACGAATTCTGATTTTTTTTTTTCTTATGCCCAATCAATTCATGTAATTTAGTGATGGTTAATTGATCTTTCCTTTTTAGGAGGAACTTGTTAAACAGCTAACGACTCAAATTGCCGATCTGGAGAGATTTGTCACGTTTTTGCAAGGTTTGTTTTTTGACTTAACTCAAGGCTGGCATAGTCATGCTATATAATTTGGACCCTCTCTAATATGGTGTACAGACTCTAAATCTCGCGCACAGAGAGCAAATACACAATAAGTAAGTAAGTAAAACTTTATTTAAACAGGGTAGCCCATTCAGCTCAAAGGCTGGTCTCCATAGGGGCCCTGTATCTTAAAAATAGTTTACACTTAGAACTATTAAAATACCTAATAAAAATACTGCCAGAATTTTAAAAACTACATTACAAAGCAAGAATAAAATACAGAATCACATTTAAAGGCTAAAACCAAAGTTAAGATAAAAAGAAATGCCTTGCTTGGCGGCAGAACGTTTGAATATTTTTACTATTTACAATGTTCAACGGGAGTTTGTTAAAAGAAAGGTCCTTTTCCCAAAATTTCGTTTAACATTTGGTAGGGATAGCCTCATACTTTGCCGTGTGGAGTAATTGTGAATGTTCGAAAATCTAGTAAAATATAATAAAAAGTAACTAGGAACTAATGATTGAAGACAGAGAAAAACGAGTTTAGCCTTGTGATAAGAGCGTCTGCTGGAAAGAGTCGGTCAGTGCAGCTGCTCTATTGCTTCAGATGAGCGAGAGCAATGTGTGATAATCCGTGCAGATCTATTCTGTAGGCGCTGTAGTCGATCTATATCTTGCTGTAGGAGATTACTCCAATAAAGCGTTATGAACAAGCGTTATGAACAAGTGTTGCTGCCTCTTTTGTGACGAAACTTCTAACACGGCCCAGAAGACCAACTCTTGACGCCACCTTTTTACACACATAGTCCGCGTGAGCCTTCCAAGTCATAAAGTTGTCGAACACTACGCCTAAGTATTTAAAAGTAGTTTCACAAGATATGGACTTTCCGAGAAGATTAAGATTTAAAATGCAATCGCGCTCTTTATGCCTTTGAGATGTAAATAGCACACACTTAGTTTTTGAAACATTGAGAACAAGATTATTGTTTTCTAGCCATTCAGATAAACACTGAAGATCTTCGTTAATGTAATAAATTAAATTGTCTACAGTTGGGCCAGCAAGATATAAAACTGTGTCGTCAGCGTACATATTTACAGAACAGTGTCTGACACAACGTGGTAGGTCATTAATGTAGACAATGAATAACAGGGGTCCAAGGATAGACCCCTGCGGCACTCCAGAAGTTATGGCAAGCTCTTCAGATGACTGAGAATCAATGTGCACGAATTGCTTTCTTCCCGTGAAGTAGTTCTTGCTAAGCAAAATGTCATGGTCAACGGTGTCGAAAGCCTTTGCCAGGCCAATAAACACAGAACCAGTGACTAAGCCCTTATCCATATTCATTAGGATCTCATCGGCGAAATAGGTTACAGCCGTCTCAGTTGAGTGCATTCTTCTAAAACCGGATTGTGATTTACAAAGCAAGTTATGACCGTCAAAATAACCTGCAAGTTGCTTGTGGATTAAACGTTCTAGGACTTTAGATACCACTGGTAATACGGATATGGCGCGGTAATTTCTTGGGTCATCTTTTGGACCTGATTTATGCAGAGGGGTCACCTTCGCTTTTTTCCATTCCGCAGGGATAACGTTTAGTTCGATAGTTAAATTAAAGATGACGGACAATGGAGAAGCCAGGGCGTCTGATCCGTCTTTAAGTAGACGAGCTGAAATACCATCAACACCTGTAGCTTTCTTTGATTTTAATTCTTTCAGTGCCTTACGAACCTCCGATACAGTGATCTTTCGTAGTTGAAATTTTTCTGGACGATCAATTTGAGGCAGCCATTTGAAAAACGATCGTGCGCTTGATCGATAGGTCGACCTTAAATCTTCCGCACAAGAGACAAAGAAGCGATTAAAAATGTTACACTTGTTTTTCGCTTCATTTGCCGTACGAGCAGTAGCGCCGCTACTCTTAGAGCCATTTCCGAGTAGTTGTTTTAGGTTTCTCCAGGTCCCACGGGAATCTCTTAATTTTTGTCTCCTGGAGCTGATCATTGAAATATCTTTGTTTTTCTTTTCTGAGCTTCAAAGTCACGACATTGCGTAAGCGCTTGTAAGAGCTCAAGTGAAGTTCATTGTTTGTCCTCAACGCCAGATCATGAAAGTGATCCCTTTCATTCATAAGTTGTTTCACCTCGCGTGTCAGCCATGGTACCTTTTGTCCCCTGACTCGCACACGAATTCTTGGGGCATGAGAATCGGCGACTTCACCAAAAAGCTGTTTAAATGAGTCCCATGAGTCCTCAACATCTGTGAAGGAATTTATTAACGACCATGGAACTTTGTTTAGATCTTCAATGAAAGCTTCACGATTGAAACGCTTTAAATTCCGGGTATCAATAACTCTCGGGGGAGGCGGTTTCAAACGATGTAGTTTACGGACAGCAAATATCGCAGAGTGATCACTAAAACCAACTGGTATTACTCCCGAGACATATAGGTCAGGGCGACTGGTAAAAAATAAATCGATCAGGGTCTTTGAATGTTCAGTTATGCGAGTGAAATTGTCAATAATCTGCCGCAGACTAAACTCTTTCGTCATGTTCATAAAGCGCTTAGTAGATGCAGATTTATTCGACTGTTTCAGGTCGAAGTTCATATCCCCGGTAATGACAATTTCCTTTTCCGTATCAGCCACTACTGTTAACATGTTTCTCAAGCCTTCAACGTAAGTTGCTTCGTTATCCACATTCGGTGGGCGATAGCAGGAACAGAAAATAAAACCTTTAGTTTTTGGAGGTATTATTTCCATCCAAAGGCATTGAAGATCCGGTTGATCATTTTCAAACTCTTGAATAACCTTGTCGATGTTCGAGGAAACATAAATGAGAACACCGCCTTTTTGTCGGGTTTTATCTCTCCGTACAAGTGAGTAACCGTGAAGCTGAATTTCACTGTCGTTGATTAACGAATCCAGCCAAGTTTCGTTCAAGGACAGAACGTGCGGTAGCTGGGTCTCGCAAAAAACCCGAATCTCATCGATCTTGTTGACAAGACTTCGCACATTCAAGTGACAAATTCTCAAGCCTTTGACCGTACTCAGCTTGAAGTTTCCATTTTGAGAAATTGATTCTGGACCAGGGTTTCGCTCAACATTACCACTGGACAAGAGTAGCGATAGACATAGGCAATAGGCCAAAGTAGAAATGGTGTGCTTTGAGAGTTTACTTAATAAACTTAATAACCTCTTGTATTATGAACCCTCCAGTGATCAGTTGATGTTAATCTGTGTAATTTCCTGATGGCAGTAGCAGTTACACAAACATTGGACATTGGCAGTTATAAACCGTATTGCATTTGATAAACCTTTCAAGAATTGTACTTTTATAATACAGTGTGTACTTTTTTGTATTAGTATTGCTTTGGCTTTACATAGCAGTTACACTATCCAATCAGAGTAAAGTTCGTACTTGCAAACATGTTCCTGGCAGACAAGCAAACTGGTGAACACATGTTGTTCAGATATTGCTAAAATTATCGTCACGAACCCAAAAGGAAATTTGAATGTGTCAGAAATTGAAAGTTCTTACGTCTGAAGTGATTCTACGATAGATTGTAATGATCTATTGAAGAAAAATGCAAAGATATTCCTTTGCGTGGTAAGTTTTAATGCAAATATTGTGGCAAATTTTCTGCTAAGATTTTGGTACACTTTGTTACAGGTGAAGTTGAAAATGCTGAAGAACGCACTGAGCGAGCAAAAGCATGTCCATGCCCTGTGCATGCAAGAAGAGGCAGAAAGATGCACAAGGACCGACTGAGGGTAATTAGTTTTTAATTATAGTCTTTTTCAAATTTTATTTGGATTCCTGGACACCAGCATACAGTGCACATTTTTACAGGCATAGTAATTATATTGTAAGTAGGGTACAAGGAAGTTCAATTTTCCAGCTTGCCCTTCGGCAAGCTGTAGCTAGGATGTACCAGCCTGGAGGTCATTTCCACTAGCCCGAAAAAAATATCAGGAGTGTGATGAATGAATTACTAGCCGGACGGCAAAATCCACTAGCCCCAGGCTATCGGACACTAAAAGAGATTCAAGTGCTGACGTTTCGAGCGTTAGCCCTTCGTCGGAGCGAATCGATTCGCTCCGACGAAGGGCTAACGCTCGAAACGTCAGCACTTGAATCTCTTTACGGTGGCCAATTGACATTATCAACCCAGTTGATAAAACCAAATTATATTGTTATACTTCCCACCGACGCAGCACCACAGTTTCTTTAGAAACTTACCCCCTCTATCGGACACTAACTTCATTGTATGCTGAGAAGGGTCTTGCTCTATCCAACAAGATTCAACAAGTTTCTGGTTACTATGGAACCTGGCTAGCTACCCACCCACTGGCCTGTTCACCTGCCTTCCTTCCACTATGTTCCTTATCTGAGTAGAAAAGTGAAAAAAATTATGGTAACTGTTTTGTGTTCTATAGGGAAAAGACAGTGTTAATGAGTTGGATTACCCGTGTGACTACAGCTTACAAGAAGACATGTCTGGCAGTGAAGACGGTAATGGATGCTGTCTTCATGTGCCGCCTATCCCAGAAACACCTGAACAGATCCGCAGTAAGGTATGAAGTACCACTGTTGAGTGTTCGATGAAATATTATAAAAAACTGTATGTATGCATAATGCAATATGTCTCGCATTTGCTGGATATGAGATGATTATCAACTCGGCACTATGTGCCTCGTCAGTTATCTATCTTCTTATATCCAACCCGCGTTTGTAGAATAATTGTTAATTACATTCCAAAACCACTACTACACTTTGACCACCTTGCGATTGAATTGAAAATGATTGGCTGTATTAGCAGGAAAAAATGATTGCAAGGAATGTGATTGGTTATATGTATGTGCCGTCTAGTATCAATCACATGCATGTGATTATTTTTATGCATCATCAAAAATCCATTCATTCGAGTTTTGAATCGATTTTTGGTTTGACATCTAGAGTGGATTATTGAAATGAGTAATGAAGTCAAATTTGTGGTAATGAACTCATTAATCAGCTTTCACCCTTTGATAGGACTGCTTGAACTGTTTTGGCAATAGTTAATCAATTAATCAATAAATAAATTATTGACTTATTTAGTTAATTAATCAATCAATTGATTAAATAAACTTCAAAAGCCGTGGACAAAGATCCTGCTTGATTCTACGCCGGATCTCTCAGGGAGAGCTAATCGGAAAAAAAAACTTAAAAAAGGCTGGGCTGGCCTGGCCCGCCAAAATATTGTTTAAAATAATACTAGTTGCGTTGTGTCAGCCTTGCAGTAGCCTTTGACTTATCATGGTCCATTAATTGATTAATTGATTGACTATCAATTAACATTTCTCCCAAGCAGAAATTACGAGATGCAAGTTTAGCAATTATCAAAAGAGCGCTTGCAATTTTACAGTTATTCGCAATAAGGTAAGGGCAATGTGTATACTTCCAGCAAACCGGAGATCTAATATTTTAACTTTTCTCAAAATACAGACATGGAACCGTAATCATAATGGTGTGTAGTTGAATGTGAGAGTACATTACAGGGAATTCCAAAGTTCTGCTTGTTTCTACCCAAGAATATATAACAATTATTCCATGAGCCCGCGTTGGATATGAAGTGATAAAATAACCAACGAGCGCGTTGCGCGAGTTGGTTATAATCACTTCATATCCAACAAGGGCTCATGGAATAATTGTTATATAGTCGGTGTTTTTTAGCCAATCAAAAAGCTAGAAATGCAATAGTCGGAGCTGAGAATATACTAAAAGTGGCTTAGGAGGGACTAGCCTATAATTGCACCCCACGATACGATTTGACAATGTCTGATACCCATTGTGGGATTTTGTACCACGTGATGCGTTTTGTCCAATGAGCGCGCGCAAAAATTAATTATGTGAAATGATACTATGCGATAACTTTATTTAGAATATAGCCCTGTATGCTCGCCATGGAATCTTAGCGGGCTTTATTTTTAATAGAACATGGGCAAAAACTATAGAAGCCCGGTACCCCGGATGTAGTTTATGTTGCGTTGCGAATTGAAAAAAATGGCGGCGACATTCTTTTAAAGTTGTCTTTTTATTCCCTTTATTATGGCTGCTAAAACAAATATTAATGAAATAAGTTCAGGTGGATGAGCTTTTGAGGAGCGAGTGCCAGAAATACGAACAAGGAGGCCGCCTACGCGCATTACAAATTTGGTGATCTTTTTAAGATTTTTTGATGCTATATTCTAAACCAGCTAGAAGATGGCTCTCCCAATGTCCCATAAGAAAATAATGGCATTATGCCCTTTTGAGGTCTAGAAAAGCAGCTGTTCTAGACCTCAAGCGGGCATCTTGTAGGTAATTAGACCCGGTATTTTCATCGGCCATTGTAAATTATTTTCTAGTGCTGTTTTTTAATTTCATTTCTTCTGTACCAGTCCTTTGCTGACTCTGTTGTGTTTACTGTGTTTTTCAGTCAGTTTGGTTGCACTGGAAAACAGATTCAAGAGCAGATCATAAAGAAAGCTACTTCTGTGGCTGCACCAGGATACTTGTAAGAAAATCTCTTTTGATCATTTCTTTTAATGCTCCACGCATATTGCGTATGGCGTTCTTTTTATTCACCTGGAAAGATGTTTTACAAACATGTCTTAAAGTTAAATGTTATAAAAAAATAAAAACTCGCTTACAATTTGTAATTTTTAAATTTACATTACTTTCTTACTTTTTATAGTTCTCATTGTCATTTTTCTCTTTCAGCGAACATCTAGCTCAGCTTCAACAAGCTGTTCTGAAAATTATCGATATTAAATCACGTGAGCCTCCGAGCGAAGGAGAGGAGTCTGGTCCTAATTCGCCTCAGTCTCCAACGGTCGTGCAAAGACGGAGGCGAATCCGCACTAGCTCCATGTCGTCAGCTGACACGACTTTGTCAGAAAGCAGTGATAGGGTAAGATGTGTGTGACTTGTGGTAATGGTAATTTTTAGAAAGAAATGACAGATGAAATGAGCACCGATAGCATTCAGAGAATCTCTTCCCCAGAGCAGCTTGTCCCTCTTCGCCAGCTGGGGCTGTCCACGATGAATGCGTGGCTTTAGGATACATGATTTAATTCACTTCAATCTAAAAAGGGTGTCCAATCAAATCAACCGTTTTAAGGACGTTCACGTTTCTGAAACTCTCACCACTGTAAGATAAAGAGTAACTGATGTCAGAAATGCAAAAAAAAATTGGGAGTCACCGACTTCGTTTTGGAGATAAAATGCCCAGAAGAACACCCTAAATCTGAAAACTCGCGCTTCGTTAGCGGATACGGCTACAGTGTCTGTAAGCACAAAAATATTGCAAATAAATCTTTGAAATGAACGTATCTCTGTCAAATGTTGTTTAAATGGACCCATAAAGTGAATTTATTCAATTGGTGTGGTTCCTTGAAGACCACATTTCCACTCGCCTAACAGCCGCAAGATGGCAGGATTCGATGTCCTCTGGGCAGAGAACTTCAAAATTTTTGAACTTCCCACATTGATTTTTTGTTCATTTTTCTACAATCTGCCGAGAACTGTAAATAAAATCAGTTCATGGAAAAAAAGTAGGGGTCACCGACCATTTAAGAGAGTAAACTACCAGCAAAGCTACGAAACGGCTTCTGGCCCTTTGTTTTTCCACGGCGCGCGCTCAATGGATGACGTGGCGTGACGAATTCCGTGCGCAGTAACGATGCGCACAAACAATTAGCGCGAACGTCCTTGAACGTCCCTCTCCAATAATAGAATACAACAGCAAATGAGCAAACATTATACCGATCAGTAAGGAGAAGATCAATTTATTCCAAGATTTATCTATTCCTGATGCGTTTTCTTGAGTCTACATCGAGCGATCCAGGCTCACTCCCTGGCCGGGGCACTGCGTTCTTGAGCAAGACACGTCATTCGTCACAGTGTGTAAATGGGTAGCGGCAAATTTAACCTTGCGGTGGACTAGCATCCCATTCAGGGGGAGTAGAACTTCTCCTAGTCACTTAAAGCTCTGGGCTGATGGGCTAGCAGACAGTTATTTTTTGCCTTCTACATTTTTTTTTTTCAATGTAGTTTGATTACGCAAGAGATGCTGAACTGGTCAATGTTGTGAGAAAAGATTTAGCCATGGCATTGAAGTCTCTATTTCAGCATGGATTAGTAAGGGTGAGTAAACAACGACGATTTGTAAAATTTTGTAATTGTTTCCATCAGATTGGTTCGGTCCCTACGTCAATGTTTGTGTCTAATAGAAAAGTTACATACTCGGCGCACATTTTTCCATAATTGCCAAGTTCCCCTGAATACTTAGTGGGAGTTTTAGTGGACTAATTATTAGTGCGCTGTACTCTGGGTTCAAGCCCTGGCCGGGGCAATGCGTTGTGTTCTTGGGCAAGACACTTTACTCTCACAGTGCCTCTCTCCACCCAGGTGTATAAATGGGTACCGGAGAAATAATGTTGGGGATAAACCCTGCGATGGACTAACATCCCATCCAGGGGAGGAGTAGAAATACTTCTAGTCGCTTCATGAACTCCGACGAACTCTGGTCTGATGGGCTGCTAGGCTCGTTGGCAGACCTAACTACTTCAATTCCGCATTGATCCTTTCTGTTCAAAAGATGGGAAACAGACAAACATTTTCCTCGAAGAACCTCATGACTGTCTACATCTACGTCCATAACTCGCAAAGAGTGTTTTCACATGACGTCACGGCGGCCACATTGGTGTCCCAAAACAAAGAAACAGCGGCCATATTGGTGTCCCAAAATAATCCTCCGGTAATTGAATTCTATTGTTATGAAAATATCATCTTTTGTTTCAGCAATCCAATATGGCCGCTTGTCACATGTGTGAAAATACTCTATTGGGGCAGTTCGCAAGTAGCGTAAAAAGAAATAAAAGGAAATTAACTTACAAATAGATAAAATAAATAAATTGGTGCACAGTGCTAACAAGAAAGAAAGAATAAGGAGAAGCAAAAAATCCATAACAAAGATATTAACCGTGTGGCTGTGAAATGTTCGAAAACGATGTCCTTTATTTTGTCTGTAGTCTGTTGATCACCGTCTGATATCGTCCAAGTCGCTTGTGGCGTGTATTGTCCCTACAACAAGATCATCTCTTCCCAAGCGAATGCATATTTGGGAACTGTTTAATGAATACTACGGAATGAAGGTGAGGGAACTTTAATAGGCGCACTGTTACGAACATGAGTTCATAAACCAAGAGCCGGCCTAAAGACGTATTTACACCAATTAAAACCTACAAATAGTAATCCAGGTTTTTTAAAAAATTACTTTACCACGTACCCAGAGGTTTACTCACTTCGAGGGTTGAGAAGATCTGGGTACGAGATTAGCCACTTGGCTTGTATGCAGACTTTCCCTTTACCTGACAGTCATCGATATTTTTAACTGAGATGTGAACATTGAAGTGCTCTATTGGGATACTTACTTCGACAAAATTAGCGAAAATCGGGTCAGTCGCAATAGCACACGACCTTATTTTATATCCTACAACCAAAAATGGCGCGAATTGCAATAGTTACTTCTTTAATTTGTTAAGCAACCCCTGAAGAAAATTGCGGGCGCAGTCGTTTGACGAGATAAAATGTGACCGTTGAAGTATCGAGTTTGGCACGTTGTGAAGACGGTCAATTTTTGTCTGTTATTTCCTTGTTAGCGCGGGAAAGAATACAACTCTACTCCTGCCAGACGATTGTCCGAAGCATTTGGTATCGAGATGCATGGCACAAATGTGGTATCGGCCAAACAGGTAGAGTACAAAATGCAATCCACCGCAAGAGAAAAGATGGCGGCTGTACATTTTACCACAATACCTTGCGAACCAATCAAAGCTCACTGGGCATATAGCAAGGTATGGTTTAACGGAAGTCGTTCCCAGTACTAACAACATTGTTCTTGCCGAGTTTGAATGACCAACAACTTTTCTTTGTGTTTTTATATGGTCTTTAAGGGTTTTCGCGCACAAAGCTTTGTACCGGTAGGTAAATGTACCAGTCGCCATCTTTTTCCTTACGGTGGATTGTTGTTACCGTCAAATTCAGTGATAAGCGACCCGTTGAATCAAAACTCTTGCGAGCAGTTGGCGACAGGCTTCCGTCAATCAAAAATTTTAAATCGACGAGGTTTGATTATATAAACGCCTTCGAAGGGTTTGTTTAAACAAACGCTTTCCATTAGTATTAGGTCATTAATAAGGTTTGATTGACGGAAGACTCTCGCTAACTTATCGAAGGATCGCGTATGACTGAATTTAGTGGTAAAAAAATCCGTCTCCGAGCAATCTTTGTTAAATAAGAGATTAATTACACGATTTTATCATATGGCCGTGTCTCGCAAGGACTGGGAACTACTGAATTCACGAATTTGATTGGCTAAAATCGATATTGACCGCGGTCCAGATTTTCCAATTTTGACCGGCATCTAGACGGATCATGTTCGCTTTGTGATTGGTTTGAAAAATTGGCGCCACTTTCGAAACCAATCAAGTAAAACCAAAACCAATCGTGGCTCGCGCGTGCACGTTTTTTCCCGCGCCTGGTGCTGCTGGCAACGTGGATTTGCTTGAGTCTTGATTGGTTCATTGTATTGTCTACGTCTTCTGTGATTGGCCAGAATGATTACTGTGTGGTTTTGGTTTTTGCGACACTTAATTGAGAACTGCTCTTATTCTCATTGTTGATGGTGATTGTGTTGTTCTCTTCAGACCCTGTTGAGAACACTCCACAGAATAAAAACTACACACGAGCCCTGCCGACGGAGCATGGATGCCATGGTGATTATCGAGATTATATTTTATTTGAATTTATATCAGCGCAAAGGGAGAAGGAGATTGCTTTCTAGGGTCACCTTATCGACTACTGTGTCGTCACGCAACGGTTCTACTTGGATTAGAGAGGCGTGACGGTCCAATAGACCTTTCCTGCATATGCTCCAGTGATTACGAACAGTGCAGTCGAGACTGGAACGGAAATTATATGAAAATTGTCCACCTCAGCCTCGACTTGAGACCATTGTTCATGGCATCGAGGCGTACTGCGAGAAAGGTCTAATTGTGCTAGCAAGACTAATTTTAGGGCCTGTTTACATGGTAAATGTTAGCCCGGGGAAGGGAGAGGGGCGGCGGCGATTGTCAGCAGGGTTGAACTTAACCCTTTTCGTGGCCGAAAACACTACCCCTGTGTAAGTCCAAGCTCGCAGATTGTGGACCATTGGGAAACTCGGCTGGAAATTCAAGCTAAGGCTGAGATTCAGCTCGGGCTAAAAAAACTCATCATGCAATCGTAAAAACCTTATTAAGAAAATCTGTTTTGGAAGCGAGTTGAAATTTCAACCTGACTAACCGGACTGGAATTTCTCCATGTAATCTAAACCTTTACTTTTTCCCTGTTATGTAGCCTTCAGAGTTACACGTAGGCCGAGAAGACGGCTGACACGACATTGAACTGCTGTTTCGCAGAAATCATTAAATGACCTCATAACGGGTTCAGCAAGCGGAGTCCTTAATATATTGTTGCAGGCACATAAGTTTAACAATATTTATCGCTGGAAAGCGCTAATCTGTAAAAATATCAAACGCTGTTATTGTTTAGTAACGACATCACTTGTTTGTAATTTCCTTTACAGTTTAAATCGTTGGTGTGCGCTGGAATAAAGTAAGTTGAATTTAGTTGATAGAGTAATTCCTGGCTGTTCAAAGGGTGGAAAACGGTAGCTATCCGATGCACTATCCAGTGGATGAGGGTTGGGAAACATACTACGCTAGCACTGGATAGTGATCTGATCTATCCAGTATATAGCGTTATCCAGCCTTTGAACAACCAGGGCTAAGTGTTCAGTTTTGTCACCGACGAGTATGGGACAGAGAAAACATCAGAGTCCCTCGTTTGGAGGATGCGCGTCACATGTAAACCTCGTAGTTAGGCTAGCTCATCAAGAGTTCTCCCGAGCTCAGCTGGTTAGAGCGCCCGACCGATAGCTGGAAGATTATGGGTCCAAATCCCGTGGGGGAATTAGATTTTTTCTTTGTCCCGTGCTTTTGAAAAAACTGAACGTTTTATCTTTGTCATTTATTTACCGAACTGAAAATTTACCATGTTTCATTATTTAATGTTCCTTTGACACTCTTCAGTGCATGCGTGGCGATTTGATTTCTGGTTGGACGGATCAGAAATCAAATTTAATCATGCGATTGAAATTATTTTTCCATCGACCTCGTGAGGCTTGCAAAGATTATTTGTGATAGTTCGCAGCTCTCTAGAACCTCTAATTTCATTGGATCTTAATAGCACGCAGCTCTATTGTTTTAGGGCTAGGGTCCATTGTTACTGTTGTTTGTTTATCACTTTTTCAGCCAATACTGTGGGACCTTGTAAAGAGCTGCGTACCGCTCCGATTATTTGGTCATTTGTGCAAGTTATAAACGGAATATATTGCTTGTATTTTTGTATGAGCATCATCAAGAAAGTATAACAATAAAAAAAAAAAGATTTTGCTCGAGAGGTGATACACAAAGCGGCTCGGGACGAAAGCTAAAAGAAAGGAATGACGCTCGACAAACAGGGTTTCGAGGGCACGTGGAAACTACAAAACAATTACAGAAGGCCACGGTGGTTCGTGTCAGCCTTCAGTGCGCAGCCAAATTTCTTTTGGTTAAAAGACTTTCTACGTTAAGGCTGCGAGTAGCCCCTCATTTTCGTGTTTCGTCGTCATACGAAGGGTTTTGGACGCTATGGGGTACGTCCACTCGGCCAGCCCTTCATGTCTGCGCATGGATTATAATGTTTCTCCGCTTGTTTCCTGCAGTCAAAAAAGGCTCACCCACTGGTGCCGTCTCATGGCCAAGAGCTCTTCACTTGTAGAGGAACATTACCAAACATGGTCTTATGTTCTTAAAACAGGTATGGATCCTAATAAAGTACAGTGTGTCATACAAAGTGATATTGGGCTTCGCAGCACTCGGTATAAACTCGGAATATGACTTCTAGTCTAAGCAATACTCAAAGTTTTAGAACTCGTTCGCGCAAAATAGTATTTCGTTCGCTCTGTTTCATGTTGGGCTGCTCACTGGAAAGTCATGAAATTTTAAGTACGGGTCGTGGAAAGTGTTGGAAAATGATTTTGATCAGTTGCACTTAGGTTAAGGTGTGTTTGACAAGAAAATGGGGTTGAAGGTAGTCAAAATCAAAAACTAAGGAAGTCACAATAAAAAAGATATGAATTATTTCATATTATCATATGGCCGTGTCTCACGTGGACTGGAAACTAGCGAATTCGCGAATTTGATTGGCTAAAGTAGATATTCACCGCGGTCTAGATTTTCCAATCTAGACCGGCATCTAGACCGGTTGCAGTTTGGGGTCAGAAAGTTACAAACAAAACAGGAACACATTGTCTCCTTTTTGTCTAAAAATACTAAATGGAAAATTATGAAAGCTTGACAAGAGTAAAAAGTAAAGATAGGACCAAATTTTTGCAATTTGAAGTTCAGCTGATCGGCGTTCGCAAGCAAAATGTCAGCGAGAACGAAGCAGTGGCGTTAGCAAATTTAAGTTTCCGTTTGGCCATATAATAAACATCTTATTAACCGAGCTTAGTCGGTCTGTATGGGAGAATCTTGACCTCGGTCGTGAGTATACAGACCTCACTGCGTTCGGTCTGTACTCACGACCGAGGTCAAGATTCTCCCATACAGACCTCCCGCTCGGTTAATAAGAGCTAATACTTAACGTCCAAAAAAAAATTAGGTTGGCCCAATTTAGGTTGTGGGCATTTGTGCAAGATCCTGAAAAATTTATGGAATTTCGAAAACTCAAAAGAGTATTAATAAACCCTGGCATACAACGAACGCAAAAAGAACGGCGAGTATGCGGAGCGCGTTGGGGTGGGACGGTGACAGGCGAAAGGCAATATGTCTACCTCTTTGCAAAAACAGGAGACTGTTCGCAGGCTTTTAATGAACGTACGCGCTTGCTTCTAGTTCAGTCTTGTTTACCTTGCATTGAACCACTGATAGATAGAGAGGTCGTGAACATTCTAGATGTTATTGTAATATATCAAACACTCGAGACTGTTTGACTGGAATATCCAAACACCGAGACGAGGTTTGAAGATACGACGCGCAGCGGAGTATTTTTGACGAAATTTGGATCTGTCTCGAGTGTTTGTTATATCTTTTCAATGGAAACAAAAATTAAGGTGCAAACGAAGAAATACAATCGTAAAATCTATGCTAATTTAAATCTCCGTCCTGTCACGATATGACTTTCTTTGTTGTAACTTCATGAATTATTGGAGAATTGGCCGTTCGTTCTAGAATTTTCCTCTAGGTGGCTCAGGTCGCTTACGAATCTAATCATCTATAATTTTTATTACTTTTGCTTTTAGGAATGGACGAAGCATTAGAGCACCTAGAGCGCTTAAATGAGTATAATTTTCATATTCCTGAAGACCTGGCTATCAGACATCTAACGAAAATCAATGATGCCTTCGGAGACACTTGAATGAATACAAATAAGAAAAAATACAAACTGATAAATAATTTCCAATGGCGGGTTTTTTAGCGTCTGGTTAAGTTAAGAAAAAATTGTCTGTTGTTTTCTTTTATTTGCATCTGTTACGGAAAGAGCATTTTGTTTCTGTTGATATTTTAAGTTGGCAGGAGCTTTGGGCAGAAGCAAAGTCATTTTTCCGTTTCAGATTGACGTGAAAGTTTTCACGGTTTTTTTTTTTTGGAATTTCCTTTTTTCTTCGAAGTTCGGACTCTTAATTGACTCTGTGTGTTACTGCAAAGTGTTTTCCCAGGTGTAATTACTTTTGTATATTTTTGCTTTCATTTCATTTTCTATTTTCACGTTAATTCGTGAGTATATATTATTTCTAAAGCTGTTGGTAGACGTTTCACACAGTTATGTGTATATTATGACAAAATGCAAATGACAGTCTTTTTTCCAAGAAAACACGCGACAACTGAATTAATTGTAAATGAAAATATTCATTAAAACATTCTCGTGTATGGTGTAATATCACTGATAATATTTAAGTAATATCCTCACTAAGATAACGGTAGTAAAACTGTTTAACTATACGGATTGTATTCGCCGTAATGAAATATAATGAATCGGGAACTGTATGGTGTATGTATTATTGTACGGAATAGAATTGATGTAAAAGCAATACATTTAAAAGTGGTTTGACATGTCAATAAAATGAATAAACGGTAACGAAACAAGTTCCATAGGGAATTTTTTTTGCATGATTTCCAGAAACTAAAGGTCGTATGACGGGAATGTACTAGCAGGACGAAAAATATTGAAAAAACATTTCTTTTTCATCTGGTCTCCTTCTGGGGGTGGAATTACTCGCGAGTTTTGTTTATCGTCGCTTTACGCATGCATTTCGCGTGTTACGCGTCCTTACAGTGCAAGATGAATAGTTTTGCATAGCTGCAAATACATTTTTGCGCATATGACGAGTGGCCAACAAAGAGGCTCGAAAGCGTTTCCCACTGTTATAGTGCTTGTATAACGATCCATGATTACAGAAAAGTGCTTATGATCATTCGGGCAGAGTATGAATAGATTTAGAACTCTGCAGTGGCCTAATGGTTAGTGCGCTGGACTCCGTATCGGACGGTCCGGGTTTGAGCCTCTAGCCGGGGCACTGCGTTGTGTCCTTGGTCAAGAACTCAAACAGTGCCTCTCCACCCAGGTGTATAAATGGGTACCGGTGAATTTACTGCTGGGGGGTAGCCCTGCGATGGACTAGCATCCCATCCAGGGGGGAGTAGAAATACTCGCTGTCGCTTCATGCTACAGAAACCGGGAAAAGCTCCGGCCTGATGGGCCACTTGGCCCGAATGCAGACTTTGCCTATTAACCTCTTACTGACCGAGCGCGAGGGCCGTAGTGGGGAATATTAGGGAGCTTAAGCAAGCCACGACGGCAACGTCAACGAGAACGTCGCAAAACAAAAGATTTAATGAGCAGTACAATAGCTCTGCACGTGCGTTATAATTTTTTGTACATTTCTCTGCCGTCCTCTGCAAAGCAACAACGTGAAATGACCAAATTCTGAGTACTTTGGAGAACGTGAACCTCGACGGCTTAATTTTCGTTTTTCTGTTTGAAAATAAGCTCCGTCCTTTTATTTTCTACAAGAACTGCGTTTGAAAGCCATAGATGCACCGAATACATCAAGACAATTGCGAGATTCGTGCGTCAAGTATAAATTCATTTTTGAGCAGGCGTCGTCCTAGCCGTCGCCGTCGTCATTGCTTAAGCTCCCTATTGGCCCTATATCGTGGAAGTACGGACCGAGTGCAGCGAGTTCCGTGCAAAAAACGACCGAGGGCCGATATTGCCCAGTACGGCTCGAGCAAGCTTGGTTAGTAAGTAATATAATTTGGTTTTATCAACTGGGTTGATTCCGTAAAGAGATTCGAGAGCTGACGTTTCGAGCGTTGGCCCTTCGTCGGAGCGAATCAAGGACGAAGGGCTAACGCTGGAAACGGTGGCCAATTCACATTATCAACCCAGTTGATAAAACCAAATTATATT
This sequence comes from Blastomussa wellsi, assembly GCA_947652115.1. Lineage (NCBI taxonomy): Eukaryota > Metazoa > Cnidaria > Anthozoa > Scleractinia > Plerogyridae > Blastomussa > Blastomussa wellsi. The sequence continues at coordinate 10,257,407 of OX393561.1, forward strand.
GTTATACTTCCCACCTACGCAGCACCACAGTTTCTTTAGAAACTCACCCCCTCTATTCATAGGTTAGTAAGTAGTTTATTATATGGCACTCGGGTTGTGCATGCTTGTTAAAAACTGAGACACTTTCGGTGACTTGAATTCAGAGGTTTTCCGCCGTAACGTGTTTTGATACTACGAATAACTCCGAAAGAACAAGCTATCGCGATTTTAAAACATTTTTTTTTAATTAGAGTATTTAAAAACGTTTTTTCATTACGCAATTATAGTTGCAAAATTACATTATCCAACTTTACAAAAATACGCGGATAAGAACCGTTTCTATGGAAACGGTCCCTATTGCAAAATCCCGACCAAGGAAGAACCAATCAGAACGCTCGGATTTTCCTTGCCATATAATAATGGGCAATACTTTAAGAATATTTATGACATCATAGTAGTTACCATGGCAACACCCTGACAGTGACAAAAGATTTCCAAAATTTCAGTTTGCCAATTATCTTTAAAACTAAGTCGGTGACCTGCCATTTTTATTTCGTTATTTAAAAGCTCCCTTAAATCTGTATTTGTCTGCCAGTATTGGAAAAATCTGTGTTGTGGAAATTAAGCTTTTTTTTTTAAGAAAGGCGTTTTTTAAATTACAAGAAATTCCCCAACACAGTTTTTGCCCAAACTTTTCTATTTGAATCAGCGTTCGGAATGCTAACCGCATGCAAAAAATCAAGGTAGGTCACCAAGTTAATTTTCGAAATAATATAAAAAGAATGTTTTTCACTTTTTATTTCCGGCTTAGCGGATTACAGATGTAGCGCGCGCATGGTTAATGAGATGATGGGAATTTGGATCCCAAGCTGACGCGAGCAATGAAAGCGCGCGCGCAGCTGAAAACCCTTTCGAGCTGCAATTCGGATTAGTTCGACGGCTGCTGTGCCAATACACATCAGCTCAATGCTGCCTAAGTGTGACCTACGTTAACAAAAACATTATGTATATATGTCATGGGTTCGAATCCAGTCGGGGACTCAGCTTTTGCCTTTGACCCATGTTTAGGCCTTGGCGGATTGTGCTCCTAAAAGTGGCATATGCTACCAGCAGTGCTCGATATTTTGCCAAATTATGCCAGAATTCCCAAATTGTGCTCCTGATTTCCGAAATTATGCTCACAAAATGACGTAGATTGTGTACATATAGGAGCGTAATAACGACACCAAATTATGATGTTTTTCAAATCAACTGTTGTTGTAAATTTATCTGTGTTTTATGGCAGTTTGTCTCGGCCCTCAGCTGTCCAAATTAGCTGCTCGCATCTCTGAACCGTTTGTAAAATGCCCTGAATGACTCAACGATCACACTTGCATATACTGACTGAACCAGAACGAACATACTACTTAAATTTAATTTATTTCTGTAGAAAATACACCACATTTACTAAATTTTATGAATTTATGCTCCAAAAAGTGCTAAACTTTGCTAATTATGTCGTGGCAGTGCTCGTTTAAAAAATTATGCCTTTTTGCTGCAATAATGCCAAAAATTATGCCAGCACAATCCGCCAAGACCTACACAGTCATGTTCGCGACAAAATAGACATTTCATCTTTACCATTTGTCCACCGAGGTCAAAATTTTGCCATTCGATCTTTCACTATTTATCACAACGTTTGATGCTCACAGAATATTAATACATTCGTAATTTCTTTGAAAGTAGCTGGGGGACACTTAAATTCATGGTTGCTCAACTGAGAGCTAAAACAAAAAGGCTACGCATTAACGAGGGCCTCGAAATTCCTATATTTACATCGATCTCCTTAAAACCTGTTTTCCTCGATACTGTATGTACACAAATCATTTCGCAACGCAACAGTTTTTAATCTCAATCTGTTCACCCATAACGGGAGTTTTCTTGCTCACCTAGTTATTACGCTGAGCAATGTCCACTCCAAAGCCAATGGAGCGATTGGCCGCTGTCTTGCCTCCCTTCATAGCGGGATGACTGGAACCTTCAGATCTTGGTGTACCTTTGCTTCGCGCGGTGCGAGTAGTAGGCCCTTTTTTTTCGCCATTTGATGGCCGGGTTTTGGCCCTGGTTCCTATTGCTGGGTAGGTATAAAATTGAGGCCTGAAGAGCACAGATTCCATGGGATCATCTATGGAGGTGCGGGAGCAGAGAGAGTCGAGAGATAACAAAGTGAAAGGCTCTGGATAGCTAAATTTCAAGGCTGACTCCCCCACCAAATGTCCTTTATCTTGTGTTATCGGTGATGATGCTAGCCACAAATAGGACGCCACGTTCTCTGTACGTTTCAGTTCGCTCGTGTTTTTGCATTTCGACCTTGTTGTTGTACGCCCGCCGTCCGCTTCGAGATTTTGACCTGCGTCCATATCTCCATCAATTTTTGTACATTTTTCGATATTTTGTAACAATTCGCTATCCTCTTTTCTTTGTTCTTTTGGTAAATTTATTGCCATGCGACGTTGTGCCGAAGCTGCCTTTGAATTAAACGAACCCATCTTGATCACTGAGTACAGCACTTCGCACACAAAAAATATCGGCGGCGTCACCAGCTGCACCCAAATCTTATTTTTGCTGACGTCGTGAACTTTTTAGCAATTACGCAATCGGTAGTATTCAAAGGAATGCCGAAGTGTTCTGCATATAGCAAATGGTAATCTCGTTTACTAGCTGCACAATCGGTGACAACGAGAGCAAATTCTCTTTGAAAAAAGTATACATGGTATACATTGTAATAAATTTTAAAGTACATGGAAAATCATGAGAACTCAATAGATATACCCAGGAAATACTAGAACTTATACAAAGCGGTCTGAAATGTTGCTTAGCTTAGACTGGCAGGAAATCAGTTGGATGACTTCAGGTTTACCGCGCGCTTGTGCTCCAAACTCAGCAACAACAATTTGCGTCTCAAATTATTGCACATTACTTGCAAAAAATTTCGGACGTTTTATTTCGGTCGTTTAATTTTCGGACACTTTTTCCCTCACTTCGGACAATTTTCGGACAAAAATTTCGGACGGCACTGCGCTGAAACATGCCTAAAGTAAATTTAGGACTGAAAAACATGAATTAGACTGAAATAAAATCTGTGAAAATGATAGTTTTACTGTACCTTCAAGGTTTTACAGCCGGATACACCAACGAGAAAATAACAAAAACTCAATCAAGCTTATGCCTCGAGCAGTGTCTCAACTATAGAGTTCGGTCCAGAAAGGGAACTAAGGGCTTTGAAGCTTAATGTGGCTTAATGATATGTGATGCCGTCGCCCAGAAAGTACTTTTAAAGTTTTATACTATACTGTAAAAATTTCGGACACTTAAAAATTTAGGACGGTTTTATTGTCGGACACTCACTATTTTTGTCCGAAATGTTTTGCAAGTAATGTATTTCGAAACATTTAACGCGAACAATCAAAAGATCAACAACAACCAGAATATAAATAAGCAGTGACAGTACCAGTTATTGGCAAATCAAAATTGTACAGAAGTTAATAGGCCATTTCCGAGTTCCCTTTTCTCTCTGTTTCAAAACGAGTCTAAGTGCGAAACTATTCATATGGAAATGAGCTCTTTTTGCATGAGAATGAAGCTGCAGGTAAAACACATTTTCATATGAATGGTTTCGCACTTAGACTCGTTTTGACGATGAGGCAAAAGAGAACTCGGAAATGGCCAATTAGAAGCGACAGGAACTTTAAAATACTAAGCTAGCATGCATTAGACACAAGCAACCTAAAGTATATGCTATGCTAACCTGTATTCGGGCCTTTTCTTTACTAAAATTATATTTCATTGTATAAGAGACCACTGGTATAGTTCGTTGGCGTTTTTACGTCCAAAGAAATGGAAAAAAGAAAACATAGCGTAGTTGCAAACTATATCAGTATTTTTCATTTCGAAATTGGTTTCAACATATTTTGATGGACTATTTTTCTGATATCGAATTTAAGATGAAATTTTCGGAACAATCAGACAATTCGCACCTATTATGCAACCAAGCTACCAATAAAGCAAATATATATTGAAAAATAAAAATTTGCAGCTAAATTAAGCGACTGGTCGATGAAATGAGTCCTTTTCAGAGAAAAACAACAAAGTAATTCCATAATCAAAAAATGCAGGCAAAGTATAAACTTCAATATTTAGATTTAAACTATTCGTTATCCGTAATAATTTCTAGAAGTTAGTACTTTGGAGAGCATTATTATCAAATTAAGTCAACTGCTACCTTACAGCACTGCACATGCCAGAGTGGCGTCTCTACGGAGACTGCAAACTTGTCCCTTCGTTTTCCAAGGCAGAAGTTTTCGCCAATGACTTACAGACTGTTAACCGAGAACGGGCATCAGCATTTGGGGAACTTTGCTTCCCAACCGCACCAAAACCAACAGGATATCTACCAGGAAGGGGCAAAGAGGAATCGTCTTGCCTTTTCTTCTTCTCGTCTTTGTTAGCTCCACAGTCATGTGCCGACGCAGATGAGGACGATGGCGCGTCTACATTCGTGCTTGAGGACGATGACTCACCGGAATTCGGCTGCCAGGATTCAACATATTTTTCATTGCTGTATTTCAAAGCGGGGCCTGTCTTGCTACCTTCTATGGGCTTTTTCCCTTTGGACTTCGGCTCTTTCGTCCTGTTGTTCAAAACAACTGGTGTTGATGCCAACCAAGAAAACGACGGGCCCACCGGCTTCGTAGCGGCCTGTTCTTCTTGGCTCGTGGTTGCGCCTGAGTTTGATGGACATCCATTCGTTGTGTCGGCTTGACCTTGAGCTATGGAATACTTCGCCATTTCGCTGTCATCGGCTATTGGGCCACCCTCGCCTTCATTTTGGCGATTGATCTCTTCGTTGGACGTTTCGCTAAGGGTACCACCATAACGGATTGAACGCACCTTAGAACTAAATGATCCCATTTTGTCCAACGTAGCGCAACTTTGCTGTAAAGTTTAGTCCGTTCAACGTAACTGAACAATCCAAACTAATTCACTTGAATTCAAGTAATTCAAATTCAAATGAAAAACAAATTATTAATTCATATATTTGACAAATAAGGTGTAAAGTACGTAAATTGCTTAATGAATAGCTTAATGAATGTATTCTATCTCCCAGATCTTCTCGGTCTGAGGAAGTGAACCTCGTGCTGCTCCATGAACTTTTCTCTTTAATAACTCAACAATGTACTCGGGCACATTTTATTTAATTTCTTTTATAATGCACGTGGCTCATTCTCATTTCCAGGGCCGTTTGTTTGTCTTAGTCGGCTGGGCCTGTGCACTCTCAATTGTTGGTATATGCATCCGGCCTTTAGATTCTTGGACGAAATAATATTCTATTCTGTTCATGGATCACGAGAGTACGGTGGCCTGGAGGGGACATCGACTTCTTTTTTCTATTGGCGACTTCTTTCTTCCATTCGCGACTTCTTTTTTGCATTCGCGACTTCTTTTCTCGATTCGCGACTTCTTTTTTTTATTCGCGACTTCTTTTTTATCCGCGACATTATTTTTTCCATCCACGATTTTTTTTGGCGACTTTTTTTGATCTATCGGCAACCTTTTTTAATCGATCCGCGAATTCTTTTTCCTGTCTTGAGCGTGTTAAAATAACCTTGGCAGTCAGCAATATGGCGACGTAAGCGATGGTCGGACAGACACGGAGGGGAAGTAACAGGACGCGATCGGACAGGTGAAGATGTGATATTGTTTCTCGTATCATTCCACGGTAAGATCTCCAAACACCTCATGAATATTTATGCACCAGCTCGATCGCATCAGTGACTATCAGGACTTTCAGGGCTCAGGGGTTCCGAGTGGACTGAGCGATGATTTCCTAATTAAACTCTCCTGTAGAACAGCCTCGTTCATTAGGTAGTGATCGATTTTGAGAACTAGGGAGATAGTAACCAGGTGATACAAAACGCAGTACTGCCGAAACGACGGTGAACATAACCGAGCTTAATAGCGTTAAAAAATACCAAAAACTTTTGTATCACCTGGTTACAATCTCCCTAGTTCTCAAAATCAGTCACTACCTAATGAACGAGGCTGTTCTATAAGAGAGTTTAATTAGGAGATCATCACTCGGTCCACTCGGAACTCCTGAGCCCTGATAGTCTTGATAGTAACTCATGCGATCGAACTGGAACATACTCATGAGGTGTTTGGAGATCTTACTGTAAAATGATACGAGAAATAATATCACATCTTTACCTGTCCGATCGCGTCCTGTTACTTCCCGTCCGTGTCAGTCCGACTGCCAAGGATATTTGAGCCCGCAGTCTTAAGCCATGCTCAAGACGGGAAAAAGAACTCGCGGATCGCTAAAAAAGAAGTCGCAAAAAAACAGTCGGGGATGGAAAAAAATCCGCTGATAAAAAAGAAGTCGCGGATAAAAAAAGAAGTCACGAATGGAAAAAAGAAGTCGCGAATGGAAAAAAGAAGTCGATGTCCCCTCCAGGCCACCGTACTAGAGAAATAAATCGCCTTTATCTCAAAAACATGCACGGTGAACTATATTTTTTATTGCATAATTGTGGGGCAAAGATCATCCTCCAAAAGTTAAAAGTGTGCACAAAACTTGCCTACTCGACAATGAAAATTTTGGCCTTGAAAACAACTAGTCGACGAGAAACGTTTGGAGACGTTGCCGTTTGAAACTGTGATTTTCTCAAACCTTGGGGTACAATTGGCCCATCTCATCTCATTTGCAGGCACGGTGACCTATCTTTTTAATCGTATTTTTCGAATCAGCGCTTGGTAGGGAACACTCGAGAAAAGTTTAAAAAAAATCGTTCGACAACTTTTATTTCTTAGGAATTACCTAAAGAGAGTGCGGCTCGCAATAGCAACGCTAGTAAACTTGAGGCCCTCTAATAAAATAAAACCGAGTTAAAATAAAACCGAGTTGAAGAAAACTTGTTTTCATCTTATTTTATTTCTGTTCCAATCCCTTCTCCTTGCCGTGTGGATCAGTTTACCGCTTTTTACGAGTAGTCCAGCACCTCATATGAACATATTTTTTCGTTCGTTCTCCTTAACAATAGACTTCCTTGTTATCAGGGCTAGAGGCTTTGCTTAGGAGTGTTCTCTATTGTTTCAACGCCCAATGGTATTGCCGCTTCAATGAGGTGCTGCTTGCCCCCTTTTTACTTAGTATCACGCAAGAGTAGTGTTTCTGTTCAGATTCTAATTTCTATTAAACTCATTCCCACTCTGCACGTGGTGTTCTGGGTACGAGGTTACATCGAACATGGCGTCACGATTTCTCGAGGTGGTCATTGTCAGCCAATCCGATCTCCCGCTAAAGAATGTAGTGTCTACAATGGAAAATTAGGGTAGTTAATGTGCAATATTTATATTAATGAGTAAGCACACGGATAGCATGATAAATTCTTAAAATTATCAGTGTTCTGCAGTCGTCACCGGCCCCCCGGGTAGTGTAGTAAACCGAGTTCGGCTACAGTTCGGTGCTTTCAAAAAATTAGCCGCTCGTATCACGACGGGGATCCGCCATTTTGAAAGGAATTCTCTTAAAACAATTTGTTACCTGCAGCCCGTCAACATGTGTGCTGCAGTCGACGTGCTTTTGACCAAGGAAACTAACAGAAAAAACTCGACCTGATCAAACAATGAAAATTCACGCAGATTTACAACAGAAAATGCCTTTGCAGGATTCTAACATCAACCGATTACTGATGGATAGACCAATTCGGCTAACGTGTTTACATCCTTGTTGCTACCCAATTCAGATCATGTGATGTTACAATTGTGCAATTTGTCACGCGCAACTGAGTGCATGAATAATTGTGACTTCCCAAATGAATCACCACACGATCTGAATTGGGTAGCAACGAGGATGTAAACACGATAGGCAAATTCTCCTGTTTCTTTAGCCGGTGGCAACGTCACTCCCATCACGTGACAAATTTTATTCAATCAAAATCACCAGAATGAGTACGGAGGAATCTGGAAATTTTTAAGCGTTCCTAACTTTTTGGTTCGGCTTGTACTAAAACCGGGAACAAACACCCCGAAACATGGAACACCAGAATTTTATTTTTTATATAGCTTTTTTAGAAATTTATTGGCATTTTACGGTACTTCTTGCGTTCCGGGTTGTTCCGGTCATTCGTGTTCCAGTGTTCCTCGTGTTAGTACATGCCTTTTGGTTCCTTTGTTTGGATTTAAAGGCCATTTCCAGTCCGTACTGCGCAGTCTCGGGATTTGTTTACATTTCTGTTTTCAATTCGTTGAGTCCGCCATGGCGGGTCGTTTTGTTTGGGAGGCAATGAGCTGAAACTTCGGTTTAAAATATCGTCGAGGTTCGTCTACTCTTTATTATTGTTTCACAAGGATATCGGATGATAACAAGGAAGAAAAAGGTACGTTTTTACCCGTAATTTTCATTTTGGTTTGTTTACTTTTCATCGTGAGACTCAATAAACATTACAGGCGGACATTGCGCAGTACGGACTGGAACCTTTAAGTTTGTTAAAATGAAAATCATTTGTGGATAAATTAAGCTAGTGCTAGCTTTTAGTTTAAATTTAGACTGTATTAACGATTTAGTCCTATTTAAAAATTAGATTATGAGCTCGAGATTTCTAAAACGAATCATGTGTCGGTGAAAAAGGTTTAAGACGGAATAAAATCGAGTACCAGAATAATAATCAAATTGCGTTATTTTCTACCCTTAATAAAAGGTAAATATGTAAGAAATTATCCGTGGACACCGACAACAATTTCTTATCAGAGCCCGAGAAAATGAATTTTAAAAATCACAAGCTATAGGCAAAATCTTACGTGTAGCCATTTTGTAAAATAGTCTTTAAGCGATTCAGTGGAATTAGTGGTTTTCGATGTTTGGTGTTGTTAGAAAAGATTTCTCTTGATAAGATATTTGAAGCAGTAACACAAAAGCTTGCAATAAGGTGTAAATAATTTTGGTACATAATTTTGTCCAATAAATACTCGAATTCCTGGCGGATTCCGTCTTAAATCTTCCTGCGAAACTTCGCTAAAGCGCGAAGACGTCGCCGTTTTGAAGACGACCTTCAACCACTGCACTCTAATGGCTGATAGTGTGCAGTAGCTCAGCCAATCAGATTGCTGCATTTGCATTAGTATACTAGTAGATTTTTACTAAAACAAATTAGCTTAGTGTTCTTAATTCAACTGGATTTTATTATTGTAAATACAGATTTAGATTAAACTTATACCTCCTAGTATAGTTTTTACTGTTTTAGGAGCACTTCCATTAAAGACTAAAGATCCTCTCGATAAATTCAATTTATCGAAAGGATGCTCTATACTAACCTCCTTCGCAGACAATTCTTTTGGCTCGTCACGCAATCTCCGTGACGAGCGGAAAGAACACTGATCTGCGCACGAGGCCAGCCCTATAGCAGTGTGAGAACATCGAAAAATAAAAACTAAAAATGTCACGTCTTTTCTTCGGTAATTGCAAAATATTATTACCCAACTAGCCGTAGAGAAAACTACATTCCGGGGGGGTCCCGCAATGACCACCATGTTCTGAGGGAGTGGAGCCATCGAAACCTTGAAGGACCCTAGTCGGCCACGCCTTGCAATCCGTGAAACCCGCTATTTTAGATGCCATCGAAATTATGAAAATTGTATGGTGAAGTGACATCGTGTTGCATCGTCGAGTTGTTCTTTTTACGATACCTCATTCGTTTAGACAATCTCATTCGCTCCGCGTGGAAAAGAGCGAGTTTCAACTGAGTGACGTAAACATTCTCGTCCCCATAGCCATTTTCGTTTTTCTTAGCCGGCAGGGCCTTGGCACGAAAAACGAAGGGCTCTGGAGACATACGATTTCAAGTCCGAGATTCTAGGACTTCCGGACTTCATGTATATAGAATTGATGTTTCTACATGTTGTGTGTTGTAATAAGGCAGCCGGCGAACATTTTCACTTCCGTTTAAGATTTCTTTGTTCTCAACAGCCAATAAAAAAAATCGAAATTTGTTTAAAATCGTGTGTCCCCAGAGCCCTTCGTTTTTCTTGCCAAGGCCCTGCCGGCTAAGAGAAACGAAAAGGGCTATGGGGACGAGAATATGTCGTAAAACAAAAACCAACGTAACTGCTTTGGCCAATCACAAAGAACGCGGACATTCCAGTGAACCAATCAAAACTCGAAGCAATTACACGTGACCGAAACCAAGCGTGGGAAAACATGCGCGCAAGAATCACGATTGGCTTTAATATTGCTTCTGATAATAGATTGGTTGAAAAGTGGCAGAAAACCCGTATTTCAACAAAAAGATGTGGATAACTAGGGTCCTTGAACCTCTCAGACCCAAGCACTCCCGGTCGAAGATGTCGGAGAACAGCTCTGGCACTTGATCAGGAAATACAGTTGACCGCATACAAGGACATTACCGTGCCCTATGTGTGGCCCAGTCCTCCATCAGCGTAGTCATGTGGCTTATGGCCAACTTCGGGTTGGACTAACACTTTGGCCTCTAAGTTAGACAATATGCTCAGCTACACATACCTAAATCAAGGATATTGTAGCAAGACGGAATTATAGCAGTCGAGAAACTTCTTCCAAAGTTTTTCGGCTGGATTGCTGTTCTCTTGAATTAACTAAACCTAAGGTTTAAAATACATTCAGACGGCAAAAAGCTAAAATGGCAGCTTGCAGAGTAACTACACTGAGAAGATTCGAAACTCTTTTAAAAGGGCACTTTTATAAAGATATAGCTATAACTACCCAGACTGGTCAAGAATCAGATTCTGACTACTGTACGGTAATTCCCGAGAACTGAAGGATAAATGGCTGCGTTACTGCAAGCACCACTGACTCTTGTGAAAGTCACCCTTACTCTCCATCACGCCAGCCTCCTCGCTGTAGCATTTGCCTCTTCTGAAGAGACGTGTACCATTTAACACCACATCAATGGCTAATTTTATTCCATGTTACTTTAAGTGTTAGTTGTAGCCCACCCTTCTCGACTTTCACTGGCATCACACGCGGTCGCAGTTTGAACGCTCATCAAGGTTGATTTCTCAGCCTCTGCAGTGTTTAGAGATTGAACTGATTCACTATTTTGTGCACTTGCCGATTCAAACTTCCTTTCTACAAGTTCAAGTTCTCCGTGAGTGTCGATCTCCATAGAAACGGGAATTTCTGTCATTGCTGCGTCACTCGACTCAAGGCTTACGCGGTTTACACCGATGCCACTAAGTTCAGAGTCTATAGCTTTGTTGTTTTGTTCACCTTCTGAGACGTCGACCCTTGAGGTTTCATCCTCAGACAGGACTGGCGTGATCTGCGTGACCTCTTGAGTCACGCCATCTACCTTAACAATCAGTTGATCAGTTTCCATCAATTCCGACGCTGTTTCAGCGCATTCAATGTGCTCTGAGAGGTTCGTCGAATCATTAACAGTAACAACATTTTCCATGTTACCTTGGTTTGTTTCCATTTGCTCGTTTTCCTCAGCTGTCACGCACGCAACTTCTGTTTCAACACTTCCGTCACGCACAGACCGTGTTTTTTCTTCGGCGTGTCCCTGTGCTGGGTCCACCTGTACAACATCCTGTGTTACCGCTGGATTCTCGACCAGCATTTCTTGGACATTTCCCTCGGCTGTCACACACGCAACTTCTGTTTCAACACTTCCGTCACGCACAGAGCGTGTTGTTTCTTCGGCGTGTCCCTGTGCTGGGTCTTCCTGCAGAATATCTTGTGTTACAGCTGGATTCTCGACCAGCATTTCTTGGACATTTCCCTCAGCAGAAACGCACGCCACTTCTATCCCAACACTTCCGTCACGCACAGGATGTGTGGTCCCTTTGACGTGTCCCTGTGCTGGGTCTACCTGCAGAACATCCTGTGCCACCGCTGGATTCTCGACCAGCATTTCTTGGACATTTTCCTCAGCGGTAACGCACGCCACTTCTGTTTCAATACTTCCGTCACGCTCAGGCCGTGTGGTCCCTTCCGCCTGTCCCTGTACAACATCTTGTGTTACCGCTTGATTCTCGACCAGCATTTCCTGGACATTTTCCTCATCTGTAACGCACGCCACTTCCGTTTCAATACTTCCGTCACGCACAGGCTGTGTGGTCTCTTCCGCCTGTCCCTCGGTTGGGTCCATCTGTACAACAGAAGGATTTTCAACCAGAATTCCCTGGATATTTTCCTCCTTTTTCACATCCACTTGCTCGGTGAGCATGGACACTGTAGGTGGAATTATTTCTTGGTTCGGATTATTAGAATCCATCCCATGATCTTCCTTAACATTTTCTTGTCTGAGATCAGCCGCACCTGCGTCCGTCAGCGAAGAGCTGGGACTGACCAACAGAACTTTGGACATGGGAACCTAAGAAGAAACAGGACATTAAATCATTTCTTGTGTAAGGCAAATTGCTACATAACTACACGTCATATGATTGGCCACTGACATCAACAAGTACTCACCTCTTTTCCTTAAAATTAAGGAATAATATCACTTGAGTTTTCAGAAGTTGCAGAAACTGCGCTTGTAACTACGCGATCACACAGGCGATTTCTGCAACTTTGAAAACACAAGTGATATCAATCCTTAAAGGGAACCTCCACTCTTCCGACAAGTTGACGTTAACTCATTTGCAATAATGCCCATATTGCAAATTTTACTGGCGTAAAGAGAAATACGATTTAAAACCGACAACAAATGTAAACATTATCGCTTTTAAATTTCCCGAGCGCCGCCATTTTGGATTTGACAACGTGCATTGGTTGCCGCTATTGCTACGAAGCAAAGGATCTTATGTATGAAACAATTGGACAACCATTACAAAATAGTTGCGTGCGGGAAATTTAAAAGCCATAATCGTGTCAATTTTTGGCTGCCAGTAAATAACATTTCTCCCCAATCTCATAACATTAAATTAAATTTAGGCACCACTTCAAACAATCCAACGTCAACTCATCGGAAGAGTAGAGTTTTCCTTTAACAGCCTCATGCAATGGATTCATGTACACTGAACAGACAGGTACAATACCAAATTAACAAAAGTGCATTTCTTTCCTTTTTAAGCCAAGAAGACAATACACCATATTTAGCTACAAGTAAACATGTTTTTTTTTTACCTCAACAGTGTGTTTCGGAGAGGACTGTGCACCAGCCAGCGTTCGCCCCTCGCCTGAAAATGCCTTGCGAGCTTGTGACGTGTCCCTAGGTCCAATGGCGCCGCTGAAGCTAGCCTCGCTCGACAGGCTACTGGTCCTTTCTGCTACAGGAAATTGAGCTGGACGAGTGTGAGCCAGCAGTAAGGTTTCCTTGTCCAGTGGTTGTACTTGGATGTGCCTCTGGCCGAGGCAGAGGTCTAAGCGATCTTTTTCAGCATTGTAGGCAAACACCTGTAAACAAAAAAGACGAACAATAATGTCAGGCATCAAACTGGACCCACAATACATGCAACAAGGACGCATTTCAAAAAAGAAATAGTGTTTCGTTTCCGGAAGGACTTCTTGGGTTAGCGACGCGTGGGCAACATTGTGTTTAGCCTGCGTAGCTGACGGGTTTTCGAGCACGAACGATTCGTTTCGACGGCGGAGCCGTGAGAAATCGAATCACCATTTTTCTCCGTCTCGGTACATGCTCTACCGCTCAAACAAACCATTCCCGCCAATTACGCAGGCTGCATTATAGCCAAGAATAGAAGGGGTAAGTTTCTAAAGAAACTGTGGTGCTGCGTCGGTGGGAAGTATAACAATATAATTTGGTTTTATCAACTGGGTTGATAATGTCAATTGGCCACCGTAAAGAGATTCAAGAGCTGACGTTTCGAGCGTTAGCCCTTCGTCGGAGCGAATTCGCTCCGACGAAGGGCTAACGCTCGAAACGTCAGCTCTTGAATCTCTTTACGGTGGCCAATTGACATTATAAACCCAGTTGATAAAACCAAATTATACATTACAGCCAAGTAAATAGTGAATCCCCAAGGGTCAAAAGTTTACGAGAAAATTTGCCACAATAGTTACATTACAACTTGGCACGCAAAGTGAAGGAATATCTTTGCATTAGATCGTTACAACCTATAGCAAAATCACTTCAGTCGCAAGAACTTTCAATTTCTGACATATCCAAATTCTCCATTGAGTTTGTGACGATCATTTTAACAATATAATCTGAACGACATGTGTTCACCAGTTTGTTATTTTTCATTACCAATTACGACCTTTACTCTGATTGGATAGTGTAACTATGTAATAGTTCACCCCTGAAGTCAAAGTTTTACACACAGTACCGTTTCGTTTCTGAGGAAACGAAACAAAATGCTGCAGATATACTGTATAGGCCTGCAATTCGTGCAGAAACCTACAGCCAAATGCCTTACAAACACTATTTATCTCCCTCTCTCACCCAGTGCTCGAAATTAGAAAAAATCCAGGTTGTCCTTATGGCAAATGCTGGGCAACTAACCCTTTATTTTTCCTAAACACTGGTTTTCTGGGCAACTGCTAATTCTAATAAACCCATGGGACAAACAGTTTTTGTGATTTATGCAAGATGTGAATATTGTATGTACAAAATTACAAATTCAAGTGAGATACTGTACTGCGTTTATTGCATTTACTGTTAATTAATTATAATCTTATGCACAGACAATCTACATTGTAGATTATTTATTAAACTCAGCATTTTAAAAGATGACAAAATGGTTGTCATTCAATAACATAATCCATTCCAACCACAACCATTGTTAATGTGCTGAGCCGTGAACCAGTCCCTCTAAACTACCTTGTTTATGTGTAGTGAATGTGAGGTACAATTATGTATTTTACTTTACGGAGAAGTAACAAGCCGACCACTGACCTTGTTTGGAAAGACAGGAAGCGTGCAATGCTGGTTTGGTTGTAGTGGGCCCAGATCATTGAGCACCTTGTTGTAGTAGAACCCTCCTCTTTCAAACATTTCATGACAATTCTGTGCTGCCTCCCACATATCATTACCAGTCAAGGCGCCGAGAGCATTGAACAGAGCTGACGCCATAGCAGCAGTGTTCTCAGCTGCGGAAATGCAAAAATGTGTCATTAAATTGGAATAACACTCCTAATTGATTCTTCCATGCCAGAACCGAGAATTACAGCGTGACGCGCCTTAGTGTGGCCATCCAACAAACTTTTTTGACAAGTTAGCCAATCAGAGAGCATGAATTTGTTTCAGTTGTCCTGCCTCCTTGCTAAAAGCACGACAGGTCTCGTGCCTCAGCTTTGAACGTTGCTAGGAGGAAGGACAGCTCAAACAAATTTGCGCTATCTGATTGGCTAATTATAACTTGTCAAAAAAGTTTGTTGGGTGGCCACACTAAGGCACACCGTGCTGTAAGTGGTAAATCATGCTTCTTAATGGTTGCCACTTAGCAGAAACAAAAAAGTTCCCTGACTTTTCACTGACCTTTGAACAATTTTCCCTGACCTTAGATTAGATAAATAAAGTTAAAGAAACAACAGAAACCACAGGCCAAAACTACTGCTTCTCATGCACTCGAACAATATCAAAGTCAATCGTGTTACATCATGTTTTACTGAAAAGAAATAAAATTCCCTGACTTTTCACTGACTTTACCAAACATCCAACATTTCCCACAACCTTTTGCAATATTCTATGATTTTTCCCTGACCTTGAAAAATTCTTTTTTTCCCTGACTTTTCCCTGACCGTGGCAACCCTGTAATCATGTGCATGTACAGTAGGCAAAAACTCTTGAAATTAGGGTTTGAAGTGAAATGGATACAAAAGTTACTTTCATCAGCGCAGGTATAGTCAGACAACACAAAAACATTACTGCAATAACAACATAATAATTAAATATTGCATGACAACCTTGTGTTTGTTGATTACTTTGTGCCATTGCCTCTGACAGAGCACTACTCTCACCCCCCTGGTCTTTTACTTCTGACATCACTTCATCAGGGGGGTGCTGTTCTGGGACAACAGGCTTTAAGTGTTCCACCATAACTCTGTCACCATGTTGCAAGGGAACTGGGTCGTCCTTGTGCCCCTCATCAGGGGGGTGTAGTTCACGAGGTGGAAATCCATACCTAGCGATTATAAATTGTTAAGCCTGGTTCACATTAGCGACATACAGTAAGGCTGACATAACGACAAGGTCACACACTTATGTTTTACATGTATGTCACCAGTGTGAACAACACAACATAACAACACAAGTAGGAACATTAGGGTTAGATTTATCTCTTCCTTATGTCGTTATGTCCATGTCATATAGAGGATATTACATGGCCGCGCAGAGATACAAAATTTCTCTTCGAGTGTTGGAACATATTTCACAAGTGAGCGCAGCGAACGAGTGAAATATGTTTCAACACGAGAAGAGAAATTTCATATCTCCAAGTGGCCATGTAATATTCTATTTGTTAGTTGAACACCAATGAACTTCCAATCCTTTTCACTTTTGCTGCAAAAGGCGCAATTTATTACATAACCATAGCAATGGTGATATCTTCACATGTGAAGATAACATGTTATCTTCACATGTGAAGATATCAATTTTCATGTTTTTGCGTGAAAGCTCACCTGGTATTTCATTGCTGTTTATATATGTTGTGGTTTAAATTTATCCCTGGTTTAAAATTTTTTAAACCAGTTTGATATTGATTTCCCTTTGTTTCAGATTATGCTAATCAACATGAGACAAAGGGAAATAAAAACCAAACTGGTTTAAAAAAATTTAAACCACAACATATACATATACTGTTTATATACTAATACTGTATGTTATTATGTTGCTAGTGTGAACCAGGCTTTACATGTAGCTAGACTTTATCAGTGTTTGAACAGAAAAATCTTAAGCTTGGTTTTCAGTAGCAATGGAGTCCGGGTCGGAGCCAGAAGAGGAGTTGCAAGCATCATTATCAGAATCGTAAGTCGTAAGCAGAGTTCTCTTTCTGCTAATGACTCAGTCGCTTACGATCTAGCGAAAACTACATAGATTGTCAGAATCGCAAGCAGAAAGAAAGTACTTGGATTATCTGAAACTAAAAATGTGATTGATTTATTCTTCCACTTCTGCTTGCAACTCCGACAATCTAGTTTTCACTAAATTGTAAGCGGAATAAGAAGAACATAGAAACCTTCCAACACTGTCGCTAGTGAAAACCAGGCTTTACTAAAAGCAACAACTGAACTGGGAATCATGACCGTACTTACTTAATCCTTAACTCTGCTGCCGGAATGCCAAGCTCTTTTTCAATCAGGTTTTGAAGCTGTTTGAATGTAGTATCCATGCCAAGTGTCAACATGGACTGCTTCCCATCTGATGTTGACAGGCGCACTTTCTTGTCTGTTCGTTTCACAGCAGGTTGCGTAGGCAAGACTTGGGCTTCAACACCCTTACTGGGACTTGTTTGAGAACTGGCTTGTTGGAATTTAGCACCAGTCTGTGATATTAACAACAACACAGTCTGCATAAGCTGTGCCTTTTCTAGTTCTCAACTCAAAACATAATAATTTATATTGACATACATGTATTTTCTCATAAAATAAAAAAAAAATGAAAATTATAAATAAATGAAAAATTTATATAAATTTCGCCTGGCTTATCTTTAGAGTGAGGCTTAATCCACTCTTTCAAAGAACCCTTGAAGAGGGGTCACAAGAACAAACAACAAATTCAACAGCAACATGATAATTATAAGGCCCAGGGTTCGAATCTGGGCCAGAATAGTAGCAGGCAAGTGTTCGCACCACTGAGATCAAAGAGATGACAAAACTCTTGGTAAATCATTCTGATTGGTAGGCTAAAAATCAAGCACAAGGAAAAATATGGAGACAAATTTCACATACACAAATTCAAAACACATACAAAAAAATGATGACCAGCGAAGTGCAGCAAAACCCATTCTCAATTCAAACAGAACAGAACGCCATGAACATGATTAACAAGTCTCATATTTCGTTGTGGCTGCAGGAAAAGAGCATTTTCACTTACATTACAAACTGCCATATTGGATTACTGAAACAAAAGGTGATGTTTGCATAAAAATAGAGTTCAAGTCCCAAAGAATTCATTTATATTATTTTAGTAGAATACAAAACGTGAGGCTCAGTGGCCTAATGGTTAGTGCGCTGGACTTTGGATTGGACTGTCCAGGTTTGAGCCCTGGCCGGGGCACTGCGTCGTGTTCTTGGGCAAGACACTTTACTCTCACAGTGCCTCTCTTCACCCAGGTGTATAAATGGGTACCGGCGAATTTACTGCTGGGGGGTAACCCTGCGATGGACTAGCATCTCATCCAGGGGGAGTAGAAATACTCATCTGTCGCTTCATTCTACAGAAACCGGGACAAGCTCTGGCCTGATGGGCTACTAGGTATGCTAGGTATGCTAATGGAAGCCATTTTCTGTGTTTTGGAACATCAATATGGTTGCCATGACATCATGTGAAAATGCTCTATTACAATATCCAGCAAATGATTACTGTTAAAAATTACAACTTACAGTAGGTTTTATTTAACAAATAAAGAAGCCTAAGCCATGTATTGTACTGTCATAAAACACGACGGGCATTTGAGAACATGAGCTGCAGGCGAGTGTTTTCTACATTTCTCGAGTGTTCTCAAATGCCCGGAGTGTTTTATGATAATACATGGCTAATGAATACATGTATAATACATGGCTTAGGCTTCTTTATTTGCTTTAAATGATATAGATTTTATACGCTGCAAGTAAAAACAACAAAATGCCCACGATCGATAAACTCAGTGAAGCAATTTAATTTTGCTTTTTCTACTTTCCTCTCGAACTTAGAAGCTTCCTCGACAACTTCTGCAGCTTTACTCAGAATTTTTTCGGAAATTTCTTCATAGAAAATGTTCTCTGTCATCCCTTGCGAATTTTCACTCGAGCAAAGCTGGCAAAAAACAAAACACGCTTTTTCTATGTTTTATACTCTGATAAAACATGGGTTTTTGACCAATCAGAGCGTGTGCGGAATCCTATCTATATCATAACAAGGAATAACTACATTTTATTGCCTCGTTCATGTACAGTATATGTTGTCATGGAAAATGGACGTCCAGGATGTATGGGGTCTTCCACTGCAATCAACCGGTTTGTAGACAGTATAACGCTCCCATGGCTGGAAATTCACACCACCCAGCCCTGGGCTTCCATACCCAAGCACCATCGCACTAAGTCAGTTGAAAGGAAGTAAAAGAGGATGGGAAGAATCTGCTGAGACATGACTAAAAATATGGCCACAATACAAGAGCCCGACTCCATCCCATAGCATCTGAGAACATGCACAATCCTAAGCCTACCACAGCATGAGTTAGTGCAACTACATGTACGCAAGTTATGTTATACATGTACATGTACCTCCAATGGAAGAGATCTGTACATGTAAGCAGGGAGGTAATCAGGGATGCAAATACGTTTTTCCAGTGAAAGGCCATGTGGCCGACTAAGTCTCCATTTTGATCGGAAAAACAGTAGTGATGTGGGATGTCATATTAATATTGGAGAACTCCTTGATCACATAATTATTTTAAACGCAAAACATTGGTCAGGTGTTTGCAATGGAAGACAAAAGATTGTCGATTCTGTCTGACCACAGTTGGGTTTTCATTGGACAGTGGCAAATTTTGGTCAGCCATTAACCCATGCCTGACTGTTATTTGTAGCCTTGAGCAGGGGTGGATCTAGGGGGAGGGTGCAGGGGATGTGCACCCCCCCCCCCCCCCCCATGAGATGACCTGACGATTTCTAATATAACTAGTGTTCTGCTCTTGTCACCCATCAATTTTACGTCATTCCTTTGTGGTACACCCCATCCTAAGAAAAATCCTGGATCCCCCCTGCTGAGTAACAATAAAAAGAAGTCGCAGGAGGTACGTATGTACCTGTTGTTTTAATACTTTGGCCTCTTTCTCCACTGCTTTCTTGGCTCCTTCACCACTCCTTCTCTTTTGCATGACAGCAGCATGATGCTCCGTCCTAGTCTTCAGAACTCTTTCTGCTTCACTCATGTTAAGCTCTTCTTTGTGTAAAGTTTTCTTCTTTTCTCCTGTCAGAATTATTTTACTTGGTGTGAAGGGGCTGACAGGATTTGTGTTTTCGTCATTGCTTGTTCCACTTGCATTTTGAGAAGCAAAGTTAGGGCGTGCTCCTAAAAATAATTTAATCAGTAGAATGGCCATTAAAGTGCCTATGAAATGAAAAATGAGCTATGGAAAATAATGTAAGCTTATTTGAAAGGCCTAATTATTAATAATAGTACCTAATTTGCATAATACAAACATCTTGAATGTGTGGTTCCAGAAAATATCCATATACTCACCACGGAAGGAATTTCAGGTAAGACCCCCCCCCCCCCCCCACAACCTCTCCAGAATTTCCATTTTTGGAAAAATAAACCCCCCACCCCTTCGGATTTTCCAAAAGTATTTTGCATACCCCCTGCACCCTCTGGAAAATAACCTTTTGAACAGAAATTGTGCAAATGTTCTCAATGTTAAGCCACTTTCTCTTGTAAACATGATAAACGATCGATCGGAACAGGTTTGGTAAAAGACAATACAGAGATTTCCTCAACTAAATCAGACAAAATATTTGGTAACCACTTCTTTAATTACCTTGATGTATAATCATCCATCCCTTTTCATTCCGTTTGGTAGAAAACTGCTTGCAAGCTTTTGTCCATGAACACGGACTTCAAAATAATGTTGATCGATAACAGTTACCGCAAACATGATCACAAAATCACAAACACGATCACTAAGAAAGCTGAATTTAAGAGGAAAATTACAGCGAATAGCTAGAAATATTAAGAATGAGATATTCATGGGTTCCTGAAGTCATAACATCACTTTCATCACTATCAAAGATGAAACTTTTCGCTTACAAGAATGACTTTTGGAGAAACAAACAAGGCTAGTCACCAGTGCATTGCGGTCAAAAACATTCGTTACGGCATCTATGAACAAAATGGAGGATTTATGTGAACTTTTTTCGCTTTCAATTCGCTTTCAGGAGAAAGGAAACCTGTTTGAAATGTATTACGATTGTGTATCAAAAACCTGGGTCACTTTTTTGACCATTTGAAATCTCAACAGAGTAGGTAAGAAGCGATTTTGAGTTGAGGTTGCACTGTATCGATCTTGAGCCTCTGGAACTGTAATTTCACCGACAACGCCCCATCCCCTCAGGAATTTCCTGGGCCTTTGACCCCCCCACCCCTCTGTAATTTCCAATTCCCTCCGTGGTGGGGGTATGGATATTTTCTGGAACCACATAATATCTCTGTAACGAGAGGAGATATCACAAAAAGTGAAACACCATTTTTCTTCATTTTTTAAGGCCTTCCAAACAAGCTTACTTTTCAATAGCGTATTTTTTCATTTCATAGGCACTTTAATTAATGAACATTTTCTTTCCTATCTGTTCTGACATTTTGGAAGCATGTCAAATCATCATTTACGTGTACTGGTACATGTGCATCCCCAGGTAATAGCTAATGATTTTAGTCTTATCTCCTGTTTTGTGAGCAAATGTTGGTCTGTATCACCCTTTCTAAGGAATCAAGAAGATATGGTTTCCTCCGAGCATTCAAGCACTTAAGGCAAAAATAAAGTTACCATAAAAATGACAAGGAAAAAATTTTGAATACAGGGTACAGTTAGGAAGTTTAACGTATTGACAACAAGAGAGACACTTGTATATCCACGTTTTGATCAAAAATGAAACTGGACGTTTCATGCACATCATTTCAAAACAAAATGCGTGTACCCTGTACATGTAGCACACACTTTACCATTTTTACACAGTTCGACACTAACAAGCCGAAGAATGCTTCAGAATTTAATTGCAGGGTCACTTAACGTCTCCTCGCCTAACAACCTGCTGTATATCTTTAAAAAACTTGTAACATAAAGGCAAATAAATTAAATGAAAAATGAAAAAAAAAAAAATGAAATAGCGAAATGTTTCAGTATTCAAAATTTTATTGTACTGTGACCAGGCTTTTAGCAAGATGGCTGTCCAGGCATCCTGTGGACGGCCACTTTTTAAAGAAAATTGTTTTATTTTCCATAATGTTTCTTTATAAATTGTTCATTTTAGCAGGCCCCATAGTGCATTTTGGACAGCCACTTTTGGAATCCTAACTAAAAGCTTGACTACAGTATGAATAGATTTTTCTTAAAAATTTAAAAATACTAACTTTTACAGTTTAATAATATTGCTCACACGTTGAGTGCATTTATCATGACAAACCTTTGTTCTCTCCTTCTCTCTTTGCTGTCTGTCGTAAAATGATGTCTACAACTTTTTGCACAAGTCTCTCACTACCAAATTCCCCAGGGAAGTGTTTCTGCACAAGCTTTGCTGCAACATCATACACGTTGGAATTAAGAGATGGATCATGTTCATACTGGAACCAATACACCGTCTCCGAAACAGTCTGTCCACCCCATTCTAAGCTAATTGGGAAACTGGTGAGAAATAACAATATTCAATAGATATGATAGAGAACACATTAGATGTGTAAGATTGCAGATAAGCCTCACTCACAGATAAACTGAACCTTAGTGCTTGAAATTAGTGGTTGCCCGGTCGCCTGAGAGAACTAAAACTTTGTTTGGGCAACCAGGCTTTAGGAAAAACAAAGGGCTGGTTGCCCAAGGTTGTCTGGCATTTGTCATAAGGACAACCTCTATTTTTTCTATTTCGAGCACTGAAGAAATCATAAGAAATCCAAAGCTGACCAGGCCTCGAACTTGCTACGTCTGATCAGGAGGCGATTGCGTTCACCGTTAGGCCGCCGCACCTCACACCTTACAATAAGCCCATGAAAATGAGCACTGTCAAAAACTTTTGAAGTAAGTGGCTTTATTGTCATTCTTTTAATTAAGAATTAGATTAACGTGCCAGCAGAATAACCAGTGATTTTCACCATATGCCAGTTATTTTTGGCAACTTTGGAGAATACACGTAATACCACAGCTTTTCATAGCAACCGACCTTTCTGGCATGTTCTCGTATAATCTTCCGTTCCAATAATGTTTAAAGCCACACCCACAACGGGTGTTTCCTTCAACAGGAGTTGTTGTTCTGTCGCCATTTACATACACTGCACTGCCATCAGACTTGACTCGACGAAGAGGACCATGACAGAGGCGGCATTCAAGCAAGGTCACACTCTGCAAAAAAAATGGCGACTGGTACATTTACCTATAATGCTTTGTGCGCGAAACCCCTAAAAGAGCGTACAAAAACACAAAGAAAAGTTTTAAGTCATTCAAACTCTGCACGAGCAATGTTGTTAGTACAAGGAACGACTTGGATTGTATTACTGTGGGCGTTTACCATTTACAGCAGCTGAGAGGATACATATTTCACCACCATCTTCTGAATTTATTACACTTTCTTCGTCTATTAAAAATTCTAAACTCTCGTGCAACATCAACATACGGCTCATCATCAACGTTCGAGATGCCATTTTCAATTTTCGCGGGAGATTCTTGGGGCAAGAGAGGGGCCTGCGAACAAATGAGACATGCGTTCAAATGGAACACACTCTTCCCGAATGGA
This sequence comes from Blastomussa wellsi, assembly GCA_947652115.1. Taxonomy (NCBI): domain Eukaryota; kingdom Metazoa; phylum Cnidaria; class Anthozoa; order Scleractinia; family Plerogyridae; genus Blastomussa; species Blastomussa wellsi. The sequence continues at coordinate 10,280,994 of OX393561.1, forward strand.
ACTTTCCAACGGGAATTCCCGGGAATTTTTTGTAAATGATAAAAGCCCTGTATCTAATTATCCAATTTACAGCGTGATGCACCTTAGTGTGGCCACCCAACAAACTTTTTTGACAAGCTAGCCAATCAGAGAGTGTGAATTTGTTTGAGTTGTCCTGCCTCCTTGTTAAAAGCAAGCGACAGGTTTCATGACAGCAGCTTTGGACATTGCAAGAAGGCGGGACAGCTCAAACAAATTCGCGCTCTCTGATTGGCTAATTATAACTTGTCAAAAAAAGTCTGGATCCACACCAAATCCAGGATTTCACTGCCCTCAATAATCCTGACAATGATTTTTCCAATATTGTTGATACACATACCAGTACTACACAGACTATTATCTGGAATGTCTGCAAAAATTAGCTACATGTACATGTATAAATGCTTCCACTTGTTTTCCTGATTTATCCACAATACAGTACTGTAGGCTCTTTGCATAACCTTCATCAATAATAAAACAATGTACAAGAGTACATGTAGATGACAGAAATCTCAGTAGGTTTCACTTTTGATGTAAAATGAGTAAAGTTTATTTCTGGCATAAAAGTGAAAGACTACACAGTTGCGGCTGGTTTTCACTAGTGACATTAGCATAAGCATATATGTAAACATAACCATATGAAGAACAGATAGCACCCGTTCTTCGTGTGCTTGTGCTTAGGCTTATGTCGCGGTGATTCCTGGTGAAAACAACGTGAGAAAAACCAGTGTGTTTGTTCTTCTTATGCTCGTGCTTATGTCGTTATGCTTATGCCTGTGCGCTAGTGAACACCATCCTTTAGTATGGATATAATTTCATGAAGTTTAGGATAACTTATAGAAAATATTTCAGAACATTTACACTACATGTCGCATGTACTGTGTATACTGTACATGTATGCTTTAACAAGCAATACGTTGAGTACAAATTCAATATTAAAGGTTTTTGTATCTTGCAATCTTGATTTTGGATATCAACTGAGCCCCTTCAGACCATACATGTTTTGTTTTGTATCGACAATGTGTTATCAAGGAATTCTGTAATGTGACATCCAATATCACTATCATTTTGGCAAATCAAAATGGTGACTTAATTGGACACACGTCCTTTCACAGATAGATTGAATAACAAAGCTCCCATAGACTGCTTGCCTGCTTAGTAAAATAACCAATGAATTTGTCCAAGCCACACTCTGGTAACACTATCTTTTGTTAACATATTGTGATGTACGAGGTGGCCTCAACTGTAAGCCTGGTGGTTTCCAGAGGTCACCTCACTGTTTAATATACCATGTATTTTTTTTGTAATATGGCAAATAAATAATAATGATGATGATGATGAGTTTTCCATATTTTGAGCATGAGAGAATAGGAAAGGACAGACATAATAAGCCTGAAGGAGGAGGGGAGAAAAGAAAGAAGGGAATGCTTGCAAGCAACTCCCCCCTCCCCCCCTCTTATTTTTCCACTTTCTCCTCAAATAAAAGCAGGAATGCAACACTGTATTTGCTACACAGGTTAGACATACTTAAGATACCTTGTGTTTAACAGGAACCAGCATGTCACGTTCTGCATCAAATACACAAACCAAATGATGGGAGGGAAATGTGTAACTAAGCCCTTCTTCAAGAGGACCGTGAGTTTCCACTGCAATATTGTACAGCTCCCCTCCTGACATAAGAAGATCAGATGAAATGTCAACATGTAACTCGCACAATGCATTGCATGACAGGCATCTATAAAGTCGACCATCAGTGACAGCTAATTTGGCTGCCACGGTAACTGTTTCTGGTTTCACGCCAACCATTCCGGATGGTTTGTAAACAAACTGATGCACTTCGGTGACCAGTTCTGCAGCAATATTGTTCTTCTTTACAAAAAGGTCATCCATAGCTTTCACTAGTCTTTGTAAATATTTTTCTTGGAGGCAACGTTCCCCACCAACAAAGCAGTGACCATCGCCATCAAATTCAACATACCGTTTGACTACCTCATTTGGTATTCCCCACGCTTTGGGAATTAACCACTGGGGAAGCCTGGGCATTGGCTTGCCTTTCACCCCAACAAGTGGAATGAAATGGTTACGTCCCGAACTACTCCACGCAACGACCAAAGGTTTGTTGAGAACATTGCCTTTGCTTTTACATTTTTCCTCCGGAATCAATGCAGGAAGAAATATTCCTGAGTAATCGCCGCAAGACTGCATTCCCATCAAGCTGTCTAGCAAAATGATGGGTCTGTGAAGCACGTTTGCAAGGCCAAATAGGTGAATATTTCTCAGCCCAAGCCCCTCTCCGGAGGATGGGGGTGGCTGAAAGTAAGGGTCTGCTTCGGAAATTATATCTTTCCACTCGTCATCGTCAATGAAATCTCTGAACAATCCTTTGTATTTGTGTAATTCTGATTCTAAATGTTTTTTTAGGTTTGCCCTCAGCGCGTGCCAGAAGATTTCCCTTCCCACAAGCGCGCGCGAAATTGCATGAACGAGACAGTGCCCATCTCCATCAACATGAACCGGAATTAGCCGTTCTTCGTCGTCGTTAACAACTCGTATCGCCTGTAGAGTTTTTTCAAGATAAAAATGTGATCCCGTATTATCTCGTCCATAGCCAGCCGTCTCCACGTGTTCTGACTCGATTTGAAATGCGCGATCCCCCAAAACAGCGCAGTCGAACATGGACCCTTGCCCCATTTCACTTAAGAGTTTTCCCTCTCCCGTCTTCTTGTCCATACCATAGAGCGTTAAAAGCGGAGACAACAGCTTGCAGTGATAATTGGAATATCCTTTGACCTTCACCAGATCTGGCGTGGTCTTTGAGGAAGTCTGACCAAGTAACACTGAACGGAAAAGACTTCGGAGGGCAATGTCGGGATCCTGGATGTCCTCAACGTTCAACAAGCTGTCTTTGGCGTGGTGTTGACCGCAGCCCGTACATTCCACGCTCGAACTGGCGTAAGATGGAAAATAGAGTTTTGTGCGACACTCAGGGTCCGGACAGATTCCGCTGTAAACCCTCAACCCTCGCCACATCACGAACAGAAACAACAAATGATAACAGACGATCGTGCTTCCGTTTTCTTGTTCATCTCGTTTTTCATCATCCCTGCGCATGGCACGAGTTTGCCTGGGAACGAGTTAAAATGAGACAAGGCTGGAGGGGCCGGGGTCAAATTTGGGGATGGGGACATGGAGTTAATAGACTACCAGGTTTCGGTGATAACCTCTGAATTATTTTGCCATTTCGAGTTTTCCTTTGCCTCATTGTCAAAACGAGTCAAAGTGCTAAACCATTCTTATGAAAATGTGTTTCACTTGCATCTTCATTTCCGTGCAAACGTTTCCACATGAAATAGTTTCGCACTTAGACTCGTTTTGAAACAGAGGGAAAAGGGAACTCGGAGAGGGCCTATTGGATTCCATAAACAGTTTGAAATGCAAGTCAAATACCTCAGTGTGGGTCGGGGGAAGGGTGGGACGGAAAAAGATAGGAAAAAAGACAGAACGTTTTCGACATTAAGCCATTGAAATTTTTAGCCTTGTAAATATGGTTGGTCTCACAAAAAGGGCGAAAACCTCAACAAAAATCTCAAATCCCCCCGGGATTGGATGCTAGTCCGTCGCAGGGTTATCCCCCCATCATTATCTCGCCGGCACTGCGAGAGTAAAGTGCTTGTCCGAGAACACAACGCAGTGCCCTGGCCGAGGCTCGAACTAGCACTCCGACCGTTCGATCCCGGCCGGAGTCCAGCGCACACACTATAAATCAATTAATTATGCAACAGCATTTCCCATGGTCCAAAGTAGTGACATTTGCAATTGAATATCGACAATGTTAAAGTGATTGTATTTAACCAGGCCTGAAGAGGTAAATTGGGCACTGTGATTTGCCTGTTTTTATTGAGAAAATATAATTTGGGTGACTGGGATTCGGGTTGGCATGGCGGAGGGCGACTCTCCTAACAGCCCTGCAAAGCATCACCTTGCCCGCCGATTTCATACACATGGTTAGGCGACTTTGTAAAGAAAATCGATTGTGTATCACAACCCGTCTTCAAAAATGCGTTGTATGCTTCATCGTGGAGGAAGCGTGGCCTAGTAGCAAGGGGTTGAACTTATAATCCGGAGGTCCCTGGTTCAAATCGTCCCGCTACCACTATCTGGATTTGTTTTCTGTGGTCATAAACTCAACACCACCATCCGAAGAATTTTCAGGCATTAGTATTTTTTCTTCCTCCCGCCGTTCAGCCGACTTGTATGGCGGAACAACAAGCGAAGGGTGACTCACTAATTGGGAACCCTGACGGAACCCTGACGACAACTAAAATTCAAATGAAGAAGAGCCAATAGAGAGGCAATTAACATGAGCCAAGTGGCATTATACAAAAACTGATTCAAACCTGATACTAAAACGTAAAACAGAAACCTTGCAAGAGATCTTTTGCAAATGATTCCACCTCTGACTGAAAAGAGTGTCCAAGGAAATCATTTGGTTTACAGTATACAGTATAAAGTTATATCGAATTTGTTAGAAATAGCCAGCTTAAGTTGTAATCTGAGGGGTTGGATGAAGACAAATTGCTACTCCACTGAGCGGGATGTTAGACCAATATCCTGCCCTCGTCCCACTCACAAGAAAGGCACTGTACCAAGGAAACGTTATTTGCCCCCCTTCCCCCAGCCCCCCCTCCTGCCCCCCGTAGCCCCGTGGTACTCCCAAATGCAGACAGATTGGGATACCAGTCGGAAATTATGAATTAAGCTCCTAAAGGAAACTAATAAGAAAGTTTATATTTCCGACTATCAAAATCACAAGAGTGGTAAAACTGCAGTTAGAAGTAATAGATCAAACACGAGAGACAGTGTTTCATCGGGATATCCAAACACCGAGAAGAGAGTTGAAAATACGACGCGCAGCGGAGTATTTTTAATGAACTTCGAGGTGTTTGGATAGCCGAAGAAACACTGTCTCGAGTGTTTGATCTATCTTCTCAATCGAAACTAAAACTACGGTGAAAACGAAGAAATAAAATCGTAAAAATCTATGCTAATTAAGATCAGGTATCCAAACCACGGTTACGGTTCTGATTTCCTTTGTTTTAACGTGATGAATTATTAATGAGTTTGAGAAGTTGAACTCAAATATTGTCACGTGGTTCGCGTTTGCGAGCGGCCTGTCAGCGATGATGTGATTTTAACGGTCGCTTCATGGCCATGTAGACATCGTTTTTCCAGAATTTGTATGAACAATAATTATGCTATCGAAGCAACAGAGTCGGAAAACTCACGAGATGTATTCAGTTTCAAAGAAAAGAAAAGCAGATTTTGTTTAATTTTAATGTGTTCCACACTGTTTTGCAGCAGAGAGTATCCATATTAAGTCACGAAGCTTTCTGTTGGCTTTCCGATAAATAAACAGTGTCCATGTGATAAAAGGTTTTAATTCACGCGATCGAGATTGGCCGCCAGCGCGAGACGAAATTTAGCAAGTGCATTTTACCACTCTAGTGATTTTGATAGTATTTCTTGGCATGCAACCCTAAACGATACCCACCTACCGACTTGCTAACTTGCTTGCATGCTTAGCGATCTTAATACCATGTAAAACGACCAAAAGACACTCACCGTGTGCACTCTGTTCTTTCAGTGTCCGTACTAGGCGGTTCGACCATATTTCCCCTCCGAATCGTGTCTGATTGCTATTGCAGGGGCACCGAACAAACTGTGGCCGAATGCATCTATTACCCAAATGAATGAAAATATATGATATTGAAACATTTACAGGTGTTTTTGAGTGTTGCTGAAAAAAATTTTATCTGTTCCTTTTTTCCAGCACATGACCAGTCAGCAATTTGAGCAAACAACAAACGCCCGGATATGAAACTGAGAACCGTTGAAAACCTCCCTTCTCAACAAGACTCAAGCCCTCCTCGAGCATTTTCTTTGATATGCAGTTGAATCTCTCTGAATTTTCCTGCGCCTCTCAGAGTTACAATCAGCCAGCGCAAAAATAGTATTTTTTCAGTAACAAGCCCCAGAAGAAAGTATATGATGAAACATTTGGCTAGATAGCAACACTTGCGCTTTGGAATAGATTCGTTGGGTTCTGTTATAAGGAGATTGATCGGCCCTTGAAAGGCAAATGCTTGTTGCCGGTAAAACCCCTCTTGGATTTTGCCAATAACTCTATTAATGTTATAATTGAACTCCTTAGTAAGTGGTAAAGAGAGCTGACGAATGAGCACACACCATGTTTTGTTAAACAAGATTTCACAATCACTAAAAATGCTAATTTTTTAATTATATTTAGTCTCATCAGTCTCCCAAGGACCAACCGAATGGTAAGCCGACGCTGATCGGGATTACTTCGGTTTCGGTATCATTAAGCGATTAGGAGCATTGCCGCTTCTTCAAGACAATAGACCTTATTCACGATAGCCGCCATGTTTGTTTTCACATTGTAATGCAAATTAGGCACGTGATTTGTGATGGGGCAAACAAGCCTAAATCGACAAATTTCAGCTGGCTTCTTGTTTTGTCTGATAATTTTTTTATAGACATGCTTTGGTTTCTATTTTGCGCTTTAGATACTCTAAGTTTAACGTAATTTTGGCACGCAAACGAAAACGGCTTGCGTAGTTAACAAGTCAAGATACCGAGTAACTATTTCAAACTAACCTTACAATGAATAGAGAGGGTAAGTTTCTAAAGAAACTGTGGTGCTGCGTCGGTGGGAAGTATAATAATATAATTTGGTTTTATCAACTGGGTTGATAATGTCAATTGGCCACCGTAAAGAGATTCAAGAGCTGACGTTTCGAGCGTTAGCCCTTCGTCGGAGCGAATCAAGGAATTGTGCGTCGTGTGTTTTTATATACAGAAAGATGGAGCTTCGCTATTGGCTGGTGCCTGGCAACGTGAAAACGTCGGAATAACCGCCTAACACCTTCGTGACGTAGAGAAAGACGACAAAAATGCATCGAAACCGGTTGCGAGACACTTCAATCTCCCAAATCATTCTAAGCAACCGTAAAGAGATTCAAGAGCTGAGGTTTCGAGCGTTAGCCCTTCGTCGGAGCGAATGGACGACGGGCTAACGCCGACGAAGGGCTAACGACGAAGGGCTAACGCTCGAAACGTCAGCTCTTGAATCTCTTTACGGTGGCCAATTGACATTATCAACCCAGTTGATAAAGCCAAATTATATTATAACCTTATAATGAAATCATTATTGCATAACTTGGCTCTCAAATGTGGCTTTATCGCAGATACTGCACTGTTTAGACCGTCCGATTTTCCGAGAAACGGCATTATTTCAATGTTTGCCCCCAGGCAGACAACGTGGCTAATTTGCTTTATAATGTGAAAACAATCATGTGCGATAGATGGTCTTTCCCAAGAACGCAAAGCAATAACAACGGGGTCAGATATCTGTCGAACCGAGCCAGTTGATTTGGAGTCTAGGGCGCTAACCATTAAGAAAATTCACTTATTAATTTGTAGCCCTAGTCGTGCCTTTTTTATGCAAGACGAATAACATTCATATTAAAATCGTTAAAGGACGTCATGGTATGTGCATTTCGAAAGAGTCAGGCAAACTCTTTCAAATTCGTCATTTGCAATCCGTATCAATATTCTCCATCCTTAACCATCCTTGTTCCTTTTTGGTTTAGTATCACCTCTTTGGTGTTTCTTTTTTTCCCGTAGTAAACCATTATTTAGAGGTTTCCTGCCTTTCAGTGGGAGTTTGGCTTGTCGCAAAAATGACTCAAAATATAGTAACGGAGCTTAGTTTATGTCTTCTACAAAGAACAGTTTCTATCAGTGACGTACGCATCAAGTGTTAAAAGCGAATTTATACCTATTTTAATTTGAAATGAAATTTGAAATGAAAAACTGCACGAGATTAGTAGGTTTTCTAAAAACAGAGCTAATTTCCCCAACTGATAACGAAGACAAGCAAAACCATATGTGCATGCCCTGTGTAAACTGGATGCAACTGTTAAATTCGATGAAAATCTTCGTTGTAATTTGTCCGGATGAACGTCATGCATGGTTCCTTACCCCGACTACCGAAACCAAACCAGGCGATAATCTATACGCTTAACCACATTTTCTTACGCTCTTTGGTTTGCTGAATCGCCTTTAATAATGAAATGTAAATTTTAGATTGGCGATCTTTTTTCTACTTTGTTCCTTCGCACACAGTCACTAGGACTGTGGGAAGGCGCAAGAATTCCGGTATTCTCTCTGTAATTTATTACTTGTGCAAAAGATAAAATCTAAATTACGGTATTTTATCTCCATGAATTGAAAAGCAAACGCACACCCAAACTACATTCTTTTTCTTGATGATAATTTTGTAAAAAAGGATAATAATTAACAATAATAATATGCATTGAAACCAAAACAAACCAAAAAGTAGTATTTCGCAAGCGGCTAACGATAGGTATAAACTTTCGTTCACCGACACAGTATTTCGCTTGCATGCAGCATTGAAGACAAAACAAGAGTAAATTAGAAAACGCAACTCAAGTGTAAATTGCTCCAATGAATTAATGTGCCACTGATGTAATTGGTTTGAAATGGTTAAAGAAAAGCTGGCCAACTATATCAAGTTAATACGGTAATGCTAAGTTTGGAAGTGAAGCACGCACAAAATCGTTTTAATTGGTGAGGCGGTTAAAGTTCAGAGAACATTATGCAGCGCAACTATTCCTTTGTTGGCAAGATTAGCTCAAGTAATTGCTTTTTGCCATCCCCTTTGCTGCAGATGTATTTTGAAAAGCACTTTTGACATATGACAGCTAAGCAAAAAGAGCCAGAATAACTTTCCCTCCCACGCAGAGCTGTGCTATATAGAACGTGTGCCGCAACCCACCATAAAATACAATCTACTTATACGCCCGCCTTTCTCGCAAAACATCCTTTTATTTCATATGAAAAAAACCCAGCCCATTTCTTGTGCGGAAGCCACCCGGAGGTCCACGTAAGTAACTAAGTGAAGATATTCCGAAGAATTTGGATTTAAGTTATTGAGCAAGATATTCATTGCATTTATTTGGGGAGTGTTTTAACAGACAATCTGCTCGCGGGTGACCAAATTGTAGTTCCAATTTTGATGAATTTCGCTGGCATAAAAAGCTAAGCTTCGCATTTTTGATACATGATCAAACTTTCGTGTCTCTTAACCACCATGCCACACTCTTCTATAGTTTTGATTGCTATAGAACCGTGCAACGTGATAATAATTATCATCGGTAATATCATTGGCAACGCTGCTCGCTGGCTTAGCGCCGACACAGTTCGCGAGGCGCCATTTCTTGTTTTTAGCAAATGGATCATACCTTCTTCTTCATGTGTCGCTAATCAAGCAGTCCTTACAAATAGGGAATTCTAAAAGTATTCGCAAAGAGAAACGACGAATTCGATTAGATAACAGGCTTTTTTATGCATAACACATCAAATACAATAATGAAAATACAATAAATTATAGAACCAGGGAAAGTAACCTATAGTTCGTAATTTGTATGGTAGTGCAAAATGGGTGCGTCACACAAGAACTATTTGGGTTCTAGAACTGTGTTTCTCTCTCTAACTCAGAAGACATAATGGGCAAATCGCTATGTTAACATGACTTCAGTGCAAACAGATGAGTTAAAAAGCGAGTTAACAACGCAACTACTCATTTAAAATTTATTCAATTTTAGCTTTAAAACACGAAAACTGCCAGAGCGATAAGAGGCTAAGATCCCAATGCTTTTTCTCCAAAACAACCAGACCAGTTTGTTTGTTTGTCTTGTCATTTTTTATTGCCATGATCATTATTTGACATGCTGTTTAAGCTGCTTGGGATCTGTTGAGTTTACTACCGTGCAAGAAAGTCGGTTGCAGCTGATGGGGGCCGGGATATAAAAACAGAACAACAAACCCATTTGATTGCAGAATCAGTAGTAGTTAATTTTATAGTACAACCTGGAGAATTAATCTTAAGCTTTCTGTGCGCTGAACACCAGAAAAATCGCAGATTTGGTTATATCGAGCTCCGTGGTTAACGCATTTTGTGATTATATTAAAGCATTTTTAGCGACTGGTCGCTGTAGTCCGTTCCATTCACTTTTTTCTATGGAACACGCCCACTCTTGCATGCGACTTTGTCTAACTTACAAGATCTGTTTCCAGATATTCTTCGTTCGTTCGGTCTTTCGTTCGTTCGTTCGTTTGTTCGTTTGTTCGCTCGTTCGTTCGTTCCTTCGTTTTTTTGTTCGTTCCTACGTTAATAATAATGATACAGACCAATACCGATATATTAAAATTCTAACATGGCGGCGTCAGGCTTGGGGACATGGCGTTAAATGCAGGAATGGCTCCGGGATACTTAGATTTTTTTGGACTTTGATTTTTTCGTCTAATGAAGAGAAAAAAACAAAGTCAATTATAAAAGCACAGAGGTGGAATCGATCCCGGGTAACCCAGAACACGAACTATTCCTACTAACCACTACACTACCGAGGCCCGGCAGCCGAACATCGAACATTTTAAGATTTTATCGTGTTACCCTTACCATTCTTGAGAGCTAACCGCATAACCGCAGTGCTTAGTAGGCTAACCGGAATGCAAAAGTAGGCTAACCGGATTGCTTAATAGGCTAACCGCAGTGCTCAGTAGGCTAACCGGATTGCTTAGTAGGCTAACCGCAGTGTTATAATAGGCTAACCAGGGTGATTTTGTAGTCTAATTTAGCTAACCAAACTCGTTCCCAGTGCATTCCGAGCCCGGAGCCATTCCTGCAATTAAGCGCTACTGGCTTGGGGGAATAAAACAAAAGAAATTATTTATTTCGCAAAGCCTCGGCGATATGTTAGAATATTAATATATCGGAATTGGTCTATTCTTATTTGATCACTCCCCGAGTGGGGCTTTTCAGGGCCAATGAAAACAATTATTGTAAATGAACATAACAGATTTAAACATCCCAACTGGCAGGGTTCGCTGTTTACAAGCGTAGCCGAGAAGCTGAACTCAGGGCTACCCGGCGAGAATAACGACAACGCCAGCTTCGTTTATTCGTGCGTTTGTTAGTTCGTTCGTTTTTTCTTTCGTTCATTTGTTAGTTAGTTCGTTCTTTCTTTCGTTCGTTCATGTGTTTGTTCGTTCGTTCGTTCGTTCGTTCTTTCGTTCTTTCGTTCTTTCGTTCTTTCGTTCTTTCGTTCTTTCGTTCTTTCGTTCTTTCGTTCTTTCGTTCTTTCGTTCTTTCGTTCTTTCGTTCTTTCGTTCTTTCGTTCTTTTGTTCGTTCGTTCGTTTGTTCGCTCGTTGTTTCTTTCGTTCATTTGTGAGTTTGTTCGTTTGTTCGCTCGTTCGGTCGTACTTTTCTTCTTTATTTTCTTCGTTAATTTATTATTTCACTCCTTCTCTGGTTTTTATTTTTCTAAACATGCCAAATAATAATAAATAATGAACTTTATTTGAATGTCAACTGTATCTAGCTTTGACGTACTAATTGGGGACACTGTAATCAACTTATATTACATGAAATCAAATCAAATGTAAATGTTGGTTTTTGTGGTAAGGAGAAAACCGGAGGCTATCCCAGGTAAAATATAGAAATAAAGTAATAAGAAAGATGTTTTGACATAAGGCAGGTAAGCTATTGGCATTTTCTGTTTCGTATTCTTCCAATTAGCCATTTTCTAAACGAGCAGCGGACTGGGTACGAATGCCTAAAATCGATTGGGTTGAAAAGTGAATCTTACCGCACAAAAGAACTAAGCATCCAAGCCTTTGTCGGATTGTGAAATTTGAGCGTGATTGGAGTAAACGGAAGTCGATGGTGGGTCTCAAAATTTCTTGAGACAAGAGAGTCTAGTATGGAATGGAGCAACATCTGTCCCTCCAACACATACGAAGCACTCTTAAATATAAGATTTTCAAAAGTTTTCTGTCTTTGCGTTTAACCTAATAACTCTCAAATTTGGCAAACCTACTAATTTTTGACTGCTCTTTCCAGTGACTGGCGTAATTTTTCGATTTAATTGGTTTTAAATATTTGTTCCCAGTCCCCTGCTCGTTTATAAATTGGCTAATGGGAGTAGAGTTCACGACCTCCCACGAGCCGTTTCTTTTCCTGTATGAAATTTGTTGTGGGAAAAACATGTCAACGCATCATCGGCTTCTTGCTTTGTGGAACTGTTTTAAATCAAATATAAGTTCATTCAGTTTATCGTTGAATCTATATCTATGTAAAACCAACCTTATCATTACTATTAATTCATTACCAGACAAAAAGTTATCGAAATTAAAAACAGGCCGTTTACACGACAGCAAAATTTGGCCCGACTCGGCCCAGTGAAAACTTGATTGTTTCTTTACAAAACACGTCGGGTCCGGACCATTTCTTTGACGTGTCCGGGCCAAATTTTGCTGTCGTGTAAACGGCCTCTTTTCTTCGACACAAAAATGTGGCAGATCACTCAAGTGAGTCAGGGATCTCAAATGCGTGTTGATTTGTTAATAGCTATTTTAACGTACCAATAGACTGCTCCAGAGCGTCAGTTCTTGTTTTACTGACAAAATGACTGTTTGGAGTTAAATCACATCTTTAAAATGATGGCGCTGGTAGAAATTGACTAAAAGGATGCCCCAAAATGTAATAATTCAGGAGGCAAGAAGAAAAATAAGTGAAAGAGAATTGAATTAGCATGGCAGGGTTTCACAAGCCGCCATGTTTTCTTTTTAATTGAATTTGCTTAGCACCAGACGGAACAAATTTAATAGCTAAGTGACTTTTATACTTTGAAACGAACCGTAACAAATTCGTGCGCGAAAACCTGTCCATGTTAAAAAAAATCATATTAGCTGAAACAGGAAAAATACATATGGCCTCAACTACCAGGTGAAATTTAAAATAACCAAAGATAGCGAGAGAGGAAGTCTTGCGTCTTCTACCTCCTTCTGGGGTATCAATCGGAACGCAACTCGCAGAAGGGAAAAGGTGAAACAATGGTATGGTCGTTTTTGTTTTTATCTTTTATTTTTGCGCTGCATCAAGGCATAAGTGGCACGCTTGTACTAAGGTCGTTTATAGTCTAAATAAATACTAAAATCAATGGCGAATGATAATTTTATTTAAAGTTATTTTGGTGTGGTGCATTGCACAATACGTTTGAGAAGTTAATTCTGCTTCCGCCCTAATGGTACATTTCTTTTGAAAATGGCGGAAAATTGCCTGTAGATTCACATGTGAATTTCGAAACACCGGCATTGAAATATGATACGCTTATCGAGAAATTTCAACAAAAAAACTAAGCCGTTTTTTTTTTTTTTTGCAAAGGGAAAATACACCGAAATGACTGGGATTTGAGCTGCAAAAACTGTGCTAGTATATAGCTGTGTCTACAATCGATTTTACTACACAATTTTAATCAAGCTTAACTTATGCTAAAATATAAAGATATCAGTATACTCTTGATCTATTTTTAGAGTTCTTCGCATCCAATGAATAATGTAGTCATTTTCTTTATTTGTAAGCGATTCGCGTGGGTGGAAAACCCATGAAAATCGAGCAATAAAATTGAGGTAGTGGACGATGGGAATTCTATATTATAAATGTTCCTTCAAAAAGCAGCTGTTTAGACGAAGACAATATATATTTCGACAAATAGAGCGCATTTTCTTCCATTATCAATAAAAAATCAACCACTTTTATTTTTGGAAGCTAAAAATAACCTTCAGCTTTTTTTGGTGTTTCGCGTATAATGAGTTAGCTTTAGTGGGCCGCTAACGGAAGCTAATGGGCAATACATTTTCTACTATACTCGCTAGCGTAATGTTTTCGATAAAACAGCAATAAACGAGCGATCTATCGATGCTCTCCTGCTTCGCTTTTCTTTTGCAAGCAAAAAGGTTAAATTCGACACGATGAATTTATGCAATCGTGTCTTCCGGACTCGGAGAGATGATGCAATAGCGATGATGTATTCTCAGTCCGATTTTTATTTCGATGGTATTTTTATGGTTACTTCTAAATTCGAAATCTTTTAACAGCAGACTCATATTTACGTCTGACAGTTGAATATTCTGCGGAATTATACGAAAAGATAAAGTTCGACTTCGTAGTCATTTTAATTTCAAGCGTCAACCAATAAAAAGACAGAGCTGATCAGACTTTCTTTTCACCTCCCACGCACTGCACTGTTAAGAAGCGAAAAATTAGCATCTTAGCTGTTTTTTATCGCTAGACACGCGGTAAATATATCTCAACGAACTCCCTCGCTTTTCTACGGAGTTCAAATCTTATTTTCAAGAGGAATTCCCGCACAAGTAGACACCCTCTGTGGTTGCAAGGGAGCACGATTTACAAAATGCCACATTAATGGCGGAGCGGCCACGATTTTTGCAAGACTTTCACGACCGTGAATTGACACAGAACCAATGAACGTAGTAACCGGCTCATACAAAGGTCTCCTAGACATCAAAGTTGTGCTTTTCCTTGAAGATTTTGGCTAGTGGTTTCAACAACCAGAAATTTCACAGCATTTGCGTGAACTCGAAGAAAAAAAATCGAAGGCTTTAGCTTGCTACATTCAGTCAGTTGTCACAGACAACTGAATGCAAGCAGTGTGTCTTGCTATCCTGGCGTAAGTTTGTAACTAGAAAAGGGTTAAACTGTTTTATTATTTAATCTCACAACAGAAAACTCTTAAACAGGGTTTCCAGCTTCTCTAAATGCATTAACTAAAAGCAGTAATGAAGCAATAAAAACGTACAACGAAAGAAAAAAAGATGAACCGTAGGCCGAGTGCCTTGAAACCGAGGTTGCAGTAAGCTTGATGTAGTATGCGACCATGACGATTTTCTAAATATTTATCTTTTTGCTCAGTGTAGTAAAACTGCGAGTCAATGGAATTAATCTTGATTTATCAACGCAGATAAGTTTAAAGAGTACTTAGTCGAAAGCGGTTCTCGTTCTAAAACGGTTTTGAATTTAGTAACTCGTGGCAAACGCCGCTTCAGCTGGGGAAATTCTAATTCTGAACTATCTACTTCACTATCGAGATGACATACTATTGCAGCATCTAGGAAGGAAGACACATACATGCTAAAGGTGCCTCACTGCGAAGAACGTGAAAGGGTTCGAATTTATGGCATTAAAGTGGAAGAATTAACAACTAAACACTAAGACAGAAGACGGTCAACATTCAAGGCTCTTAGAGAGAACGATCTCATCTTTGAAGGGGAAATTTAGGTGAGTTGAAACAATCAATGCTAGCATGTTTTGAGACTATGTTCCTAAACTAAGAAAAATCTCTTACAGCGTATAATTGTAGAATATCACTAGTACGGATCAATATTATCGTTGATGTACCACAAAAAAGAGTCGCCTCGCAGGTGGAAGTGCGTTTTCTTCTTAGTTCCCATTTTCAGAATTAGGTTTGAACTCGTTCATTTATGCACTGTACAATGACCACTCCGTGTCTTAGCTGAGGCCACAACGGTTTAGATATGAAAAGATCTCCCCAACAAGATGTACAATGAAAAATATGCAGTTTCTAGGCATTTATTGCCGATTTGCTTCCATGCATCTTCCCTTAAAACAATAGTCCGAAGATATTCGGAGTGGTCGAATTTCCGGCCAATTCAAGCCTACCCAAATCTTCAAGCAGTCTTCGACAAGACTCTAAAAACACTACAATTTATGGTGTTTAGTACGCTAAGCAGAGTTTCCTAGTTTTCATAAAAAGGTAGCTCGATTACGATTTGCATGTTGTGATTCGAGGTTTGCTCAGCTAATTTCAGTAAGAATATCATTCCATAGACGAGAAAAAATGTTTTGATATTAGCCTACCTACCATTTTGCCATGTAAGAAATGAGTAAACATGCTTTTGCGATAGCTACTCTGTTTCACAGTCACAGAGCACTAACGATTGTGCTGAAAGTTCATTGGTACGACTTAAGCTCAGTCGAGCGTATTTGGCATTTTGTATTTTATTCGTTTGTCTGGTACACTATTAAAATCAACATCACAGGCAAATGTACGTAAAGGCCGGAGATAAATGGATCTATATTGATCTAGAAAGGAGATTGGTGTACATGCAGTAGCGACGTTTCATCAGTGGAGCATTTGCTTTCGTTGCAAACCCATTTTTGTCTGTTCGATTCGATTTGAAATGTCTCAGATTTTGACGATTCATACTACGAATTTAAGGTTAATTCGCAAGATCAACAACATCTTTTCATAGTCAGCAAATCCCTATCTTCGTCCTTGTAAAGATGACCATATTTCGCCATTGTGAAATATAAGCAGTAATAAAATCGGCGAAAATATCGTAAAGTTCCGCTTGGAATTTGTCTTGAAATATTCTTTACGAAAAAGGGTAGATGAAGATGAAGATAGAGATGGATAGATTGAGACGGCCGTGCAATGAACAAATATCAGCTGGCCGTGAATTTGTTTGACGATCTTGATTTCAAAAACTTATATAAAAGGACTTGATGTTTACTGGAGGGTTCGCATGCTACAAATTAAATCCACAAGATTGCTGCGGGACAATAACTTTCTCTAGTTGGACCAATGTGTCACATCTGAAAATTTAGCTCTGCTTTTCTTTGCCATTAAACACCGTAAGCAAAGAGTGTAGAAACTTGTCGCCCTCAGACTACACAATGGAAACTGAAGGTGCTGAAAACACTAAAATATCAAGCAATGAAGTTTCCCTTGCCGTTTCTAAGTGGATAATTCGAACAGTCTTTTTTAAACTTGCAAGGGGTATAGGCAAGAATAGAGATAAATAGTTCTATATCGATTTGAAAACGCAGAGTGCTGTATGTGGGTTGGATGGTTATTTGCTCGAGTTATTTAGCTCTTGTCATGACTTGATGCGGTTTGTAAACGAATCTAACTTGGATGATTCAAATCAAATGAAGTTCTAGTCTTCAAGAGTAACAGGATGTTTTCTAGTTGGCAAATAAACCACATGTGAAAGTTCGCTCTGCAGTTCTCTACCGGCACACCCATCATGTCTTGGGGATATTACGTGCTCATAAAGCAAAATAGAACGTTAGACGTGCTAACATTAAAATACCATAAATTTTCGCTTTGGAATGATATTTTGTTTGTCAAATAGCTGACACAGTTTAATTCAACATAATACTGTTCAACATTCTTCACTGTTTTCTGAAAAAAATGTAGTCTTGGGTATGCAAACGCGAGACAAGTAAATCTTTCTTGCAGATTTTTGATGAACTGCAGTCCAAATTGAGGTTTTTAAGACTTCTTACAGCGATTCAAACTACAGTTTAGTTTGAAAAAATATGCCATTCTAGGTATAAATAGAGCAGCCGTTTCCTTTTTTCACTCTAATTATTCATGTCGTCAAAATCCCTCGAGCTTTCAGGAGAATCCCATTCTATAAATTCACGTATAATATAATTCATGCGGAGGAGGTGGCTTCGAATCACCCATCAAATGTCTGGCAGGTGTTACATTTTTGTCTTTCTCATTCTGGAACGAGCTAATCACTTAAGAAAAGGAAAACACCAACCCACACATAGATACTGAGAGTGGCATTCAGGGGATCAAGGTGTTTAAAGCTTTCAGTTAAACGTGGTTGCGGTTTGTTCCGGTAAACATTCGATAGGATGTATGCAGTGTGGTGTGTATTTCCAAGCACACATCTTAAAAATGTAGTTTTTAGGTTCACTCACCAAGTGTGAACCGATTCGAGGTTTGTTCACTTGAAAGATGTGACAATTTTAGGGCTTCTCCAGTGCAACTTCGCAGCTCGCAAAATTAACTCAAAACATCACTTTCGGAATCACCTCAACAAAGCCATAAATTTTGGGCTCCTATGAACTTATATTTAACAATTAGACTACGAGCCCGTGTTTTCTATGAGCGAATAGTCAACGAGGCGCAGCCGAGTTGACTGTCGCTCATAGAAAACAACGGCGAGTAGTCTAATTGTTTTAGTAGAAACTCTAAAGGATTGCATTCCAAAAGCTACCATTTTATGTATTTTAAAGCGAAAAATCAAGAAAAATCTTGCCTTCAAAGAGCAACGCGCGAGCGATCGTTTTCTATTAGCGAAAAGAAAACAGTCGGAGAACGAATCAGATTCAAGCATTTCTAATAGAACACAGTTGAGTTTCTACTAAATATATATACTAAATAAATATATATATAATTTAACAACGTATTTCTACTCAATATCGATTCATATGGACTTTAATACAGTTCTGTTTCGTAGACCAACAAAGCGTTGATCCACTCATCAGTTAAATTCCATATACAATGAAGCATCGCTAGGGTTTACATACATCAGCAAAATGATCTTTACCGAACCCGTTACAAAATTCAAACTTAACAA
>OX393561.1:10304375-10435320 GCA_947652115.1 Blastomussa wellsi
GTTATGAACAGCAATAGTGAATTCTTGCTTAATTTTTCTTCAAAATTGTGGTCTTACGAGTTCCAACCCGACAATTAAAACACAAAAAATGGAAAACTCCGATCAATAGAAGATATATATATACAAGACACAAGAAACGTTATCTGTGAGCGGAATCTATTTTTCAAGATAGATCGACTAGAACGCTTTTTACATCCATTCGGGGTGCTCATTAATGTGTGCATTTAGCTCTTAATCCGTATTCCTGCTTCTTGTTCCTGTATATCTAAGGATGTACATCTAAATCAGATTAATTGCTCTAGATAATTATTTTTCTTGTTGGATAGTGGAGAGTTAAAATTCTGCTTTGGTGAAAAATGGCGCTGATGTGAATCGCGAAGGCTCCAGCCCCTCTTGTTACAGGGGCAGATCGAGGAGGAGGGCGCTGGGGGTGTACCCCCCCTCCCCCTGAGATGTCCTGCGACTTTCTAATATACAGGTAATGAGTATTCTACTTACGTCACCCGTCAGTTATACGTCATTTCCTAGTGATGCACCCCCTCCTAACAAAATCCTGGATCCGCCCCTGGCTGGCTCTGTTGCTGGTTAAATTTAGAATTGCTACACCGTGCTGACGAATTCCAACAAGAGCGAAACAGCTGTCCACGGTTGCATCCCTGCTTTATCGGTTTCTATCGAGTTGGTGTCTCGCAAAGCCAACTTTTTCACGTAGAACCAGCCTTGCAGTGATTTGCCTGTGTTATCCACGTTCCTATGCGTGTATTTCAAGCGCTGAAAGCCATAATTATCACAAGTGAACTAGCCTTGCCTCAATTTCAATTACACCCTAACCGAAGCTTCAATAAAAATTCCTTTCAGTTAACCGAATATAATGACTATGCATATATTTAGGTGCATGAGACACTGAAGCAGCTCGATCGGAAGCCGATGCGCGTGCTTTGCCAGTTTAGCCAACAGTTTGTATCAACTTAAATGTAGTGACACCTTTCCTTCCTTCCGTCCTAATTGGTGGTTTTCCCGTCACGCAAGTATCACGCAAGTTTCACGCCCGCAAGAAATAAAATCGCTTACCATTCAATAAATTGAGTCACGAAATTGAAATATCGTAGAAGAGTAATAAATAAACGCCATGTTGGAGCCCCTCTGAGGGACTCCAACATGGCGGCCGGAAACCAGTGGAAACATCTGGAGTTTCCTTTGACTCTCTCAAAACGTTTCTTCTCGTTGTTAAACTTGAAAACATTCGCATAGACACTTCCCTCGACATATCGGTTACTCAGAACTCGAAAACATAAGGCTAATCGATATTTTCGCGCACGTAACATGTTTCCCAGAAACAATGCCGATGTCACGCATTGTGAAAAAAAATTAAAACTGTTCTATTTTCAAAAAAAGCCGTCTACCGAGCTGAAAACAGGCCAGCAGATATATGTTTAAAAATGACTTTTACCTTATGAAGTTGAAGTTTTTTCTGACGTCACGTGAAAACCAAGAATAGCTACAGTATAGATAACTTGTCAAACAAAGCGTGCAAGTTATTCTTCTCGTCGACCAGATCGGCGTATAATATACTGTAACCAACTTCCAGGGGCGGATCTAGAGGGTGGGTGCAGTGGGTGCGCACCCCCTCCTGGAATGACCTGCGGCTTTCTAATACAGCCAGTATTCTGCTTACGTCACCCATCAGTTAAGTCATTCCTTAGTGGTGCACCCCCTCCTGACAAAAATCCTCCGCCCCCGTCAACACCCAAAGACAAGTTTAGACAAAGTACTCAGGGCGGAAGACAGTTTCAGAATATGGGGCCTAATGCCAAGCTCACGCCAGACCTGAAATGTTTCAATGCTTTATGTAAAAACTTGATTAAATATTCAACAAAAAAGGTTTATGCCTTTCGGGAAAGTGTGCACAAATTAGTCTCTCATCGTGCGACCTTATTTGGGACCCGGGGAAATTTGAGACCTCGAGCCAGTTCCTTTCGTAACTAATTTAAATAAATCTAAATAGCGTCACCATGTTTATTCATCAAAAGTTAAATTTTCGTTCTTCTCTCAATATTCCTTTTCATGGTCAGATTGTTTGGTAAATGTTAACTTCTAGTTGTCCCACCTACTTGAATGTGGTGATGTGATAAATCGGGTTCTCGCTTCAGTCAGGTTAAGCGTGGTTTACACTAGCGACATATGAACAATATGACGAGACGGTCGCCAACACAAAATAAATTTATGTAATAAGAACTTAATAAGCTCTAACTAAATGACTAAAAGCAAGTCCACACTGCAGCAACATTTGTGCAACATTTCAGCGATTTTCGAGCCAAACTTGAACCTTCGAAAAACTGACATTCTGACGCTTTTTCAAAAATCCATATCACAAGCCGTTTCCATCCTCGCCATCGTTAGCAGTCCTCACTTTCTGATGGGTTCTAATCATTTCTAGAGTACTGCTCTACAAAATAAAACCATTATTGTCCAGCTTCCAAAGATCAATGAAAGTTTTTGAGATTTCCAAAATCATGCTAAAACGGTGACAGTGCCCCTTTATTAATACAAGCACAAGAGCGCAAATTCAAACAGAACACGCTCAATACTCTGAAAAGAGAGTCAATCAGACTGACTGGAGAATCTAAAAAGGTAAAGTAGATCTTTTCCAGGTTACGACTTGAATGTAATTTTTATTCAGTTTTTCATAATAGGAAATAATGTAATATTATATTTTACATCATATGTACAGATGTATAGGAATAAAAATTTCGATAAATCTCTGAATCTCTTTTTACAAGTCTTATTATAAAATATATTCTCTTTTTACTAAGCCTTTGGCTAATTAAAACAATTTTTGAGAGCAAACATTTATGCACTTTAAAGTTTTAACCATTAATACATCTTAAAAACAAAATAGCCATACAGTGTATGCGTGTAAGTTATGATAACCTAATAAAAACCGGTTCACTGGCTCAACCGGTTCAACCGGCTCAACCTGTTTAACCGGTTCGACCGGTTCAACCGGATCAACCGGTTCAACCGGTTCACTGGTTCTCAGTGCATAGCTCCGTCTAGTTCCATCGGTTGCCTTATTTCTCGTTTAATCTCCTCGCTTCCTCTGTGGTTCTTGAAATGACTTCGTTTGTGTTTCCAATGGTTTCTTTGATATTCATCGGAAATGGTCCACATCGATTTGTATGGTCGCTTGGGGTCAGGGACACGGACGAATCGCTTTCTGAGTGACAATGTATGGCGGACAGCATTCTGTTGAGAGATGGATGAAAACAGTAAATATACTATATTTTCCTACCCAAAAGTAACTCTACAGTGAGACAACCAACAAACAAAGAGCCACTAATACAGTTGATCAGTTTAAGGAAGGTAGTCTGAAACAAGGAGGCAACTGACTTTCTTTTCTTCGGGCCAAAAAGCGATGATGAGGACATCATATTCACGAGATTGTCTAAAGGATGGTCTACTGTAGATCGATATTAACTGGTTAAAACGATTCTTACACAGTTCAGTAGGTTGACCTCGTAATGCTTCTTTTTCGGTTTCAATAAACCTTTTTCACAAAACAAACTTTTCTCGAAACAGTTTTTTTCTAGTTAATGGTTCTGTTGCCATCATTACTAAGACAGCAATTAAAGTGGCTTTTTCACCATGAAAGAAGTGGCTGTAAACATTGTTCAAGGAAGAAAAGAAGTGACAATAAACTGAAAAGAAAAAAAGATCTAGCTATTGATAGTTGCGGGCATGCCCTTTTTTGTAATATTTCATTTAAGAATAATAAAGTGTGAAGTGTGATATCTATGAATGAGAAAAGTTAAGATGGGCTGTTCTTGACAAACATGAAAATTTAGGCTAACTTCTCTTCATAGGAATTTCGTATATGACGAAGCTGAATGCTCAAGTTTTCAAGGTTTTCTAGTCGAATCTTGCCTTTAGACCAATGTATACCAATTGAGCTTAATTTTTAATCAGTTTTTGTGCTCTGTAATGTCCGGATTTAGCCTTAGCTATCTATTTTTGCTGCTCGTTCCTGTACTTCGCTAAGAGACTCTTCAAGTCATATAGTTCGCTCTGGTTAAAAATAGACACTGGGTAACGTAATTTTTTTGATAAATATATGTATAGCAATGGGACACATCAATTTTTCTGTGGAAAGTCACATTTTCCCATTAAAGCGTTTCTCTTTTTGGTAATAAAATAGTGGCGTCGATTTTAATCGGTCTCAAAGGCGAATGTTCTAGACACGGGAAGTCCGCGTTCCTCTGTCTATATTTGAAGTCGTGAACGCCATAATTATGACAAATTCGCTCGACTACAATTACATTTGTTATTGTTTATTAACTGAAGCTTCAAGAAAAATTCCTTTGGTTTGTTTACCAAATGGTATGACTATATGTATTTGAGTCAATAA
Source organism: Blastomussa wellsi (assembly GCA_947652115.1). NCBI lineage: Eukaryota > Metazoa > Cnidaria > Anthozoa > Scleractinia > Plerogyridae > Blastomussa > Blastomussa wellsi. The sequence continues at coordinate 10,308,781 of OX393561.1, forward strand.
GACGTTACAGCAACTGGCAGGCCGGCGTGCAAGTCTTGTTTGCTTGGATCGAGCTAAAGCGAAAGGACCAACAATTTAGGTCATCTCTATTGAACTCACACTTGTCCTTCCTTCCGTCCTTTAGCCTTACAGTATCAAACAGTTGCTAAGAAGAGCATACCAGGTTAGAAGAAAGATAGTAATAACGCATATTATTCTTTTCGTTGACCGAAATAAACGGAAGACGCTTTAAGTAGATGGGAGTGTCAACAATTCAGTAAAAATACTGCATTTATCAGTTCCTTTCAAAGGGAAATCCTTTTAAATTGGATCAAGCACAGGAAGACTTAAAGTTTAGACAAAAATACTCAGGGGGGAAGGCAACCTTCCGGATATGACATTTTCAGAATTTGGGGCCTAATACCGAGTTCACGCCGGACTAGAAGTATGTTAAATACTCCTTTTCAAGTCAAAATAGGTTAAATATTGTCCACATACATAAATGTTTATGCCTACCGGGAACGTTTGCGTACATTGCACCTTCTTACTGGAATCTTACTGTGGCCCTAGGGTAAATTTAAGACCTCCAGTTTCCTATTCAGTGATTTTCCATAGAAGCTCACAGTTGTGAGTCAGTAAACGTTGTATGCCTTGAGTTGGACGAATCCCTTATAAAATCACGAGATTCTAAATTAAAGCGTACTAGTGAATAATCCGCATTTTCGATTAATAGTGGAACATTTGCCAGAACATTACAAACAGAAAGACTTTTTTAGTCAAAATAGACAAACTTCAGTTACAATCCAACGTTTCGTTTGACTTCTGGGCGTGCTCATTGCACTTTGATTTCTGAATGTTTCATTATTTATTTATTTTGTGCTTTTTATACCGTTTTCTCCCGATCTTTTCAGGCTTTATTCCGGTTTTATGATCAGTTCTTATTCAAACAGAAGAGTACCCAAAGTAGCGTGACCAAGCCCCAACGAAAATCAACTGGCTTTTGGAATCCTTCGCGTTTAAAATACCTGCTTTTGTCTCTCCCAGACTGTTAAGGATAACAAGCCAAAATATCTACCCAAGTATGTAAAAATACTCGAGACAAAAGCTTCTGGTGTCATTTAAAAGGTTCATGTTTAAATTGTATTGATGTGGTGAAGATTCCAGAGTGCCTTATTGATGGTCGATGTGATCCATTCCATTGTTTCCTTTGTGCGATTGCATTCTTTTCAAAATAATAACGACTAAAAACTTTTATAATTTTCTTTCAGTGTAAAATCCTAAATTGCAATGCCAGGCTGTTGCTATAATAATTCAAAATTTTCCTGATTATACATTAGGGCGGATTTGGTAAAACGAATAGAGTCGTTATCAGACTGTTTGGCTGAAATCTACGGCACGGACAGTCTTTAATACTCTAATTTACTCAGTGTTCTAAATCTAATAATATTTTCCTTAAGCTTACCTTCCATCCCTGCACAGATAAGTAGGTTCCCTTGTCGTTGAAATACGGCACGTTCTTGACAATCCAGCCGTATATCTCAGACAGGGTCATCATGTTGTTCCCTGTGGAAGTTATGGCCATTGTGATTAAGTCAGAGTACGAGGCTTTGCCCCAAGGGTTCGACTGCTGTGAACGCGGTTTTGGAACAGGTGTGTTTCCTCCAACTGAGCTCTGCATATCTGGAAACTGGATCAACATGTCATCTCGGCTGCTGTTGGAACCCGAAGAGGCAAACGAGCGCGGCGATTCTAAGCTCTCAATTTCGTCTTCTTCGCTGTGATCGTCTTCCTTAACAGGCGCACCCACATGGTCTCTTGCCACAGCACTTCGCGCCTGTAAATCTGTAACGCCTGTTGCATTTGTCACTGACGGTGAACTGCATGGAGTTAATAATAAATTATTACAAACTTCTCGAGACCTTCTGTAGCTTTCGTGGGAGGGAAGCATCGGGGGTCTCCACGGGATCAGATTTGGTCCAGTAACAGACATCGTGATTCCGTCTGCTCCACAACCACACTCACGTCTAGCAAACATCTCGTTCCGTAACCTGTGTATGTTGTTATCCGTCAAAAGAGTTTGGGCATCTCGATTTTCTAAAGATGCGTTTGGAAAATGGATCTGCGTTCTAGGTGCAATTCCGTTCCTAAGGGATTTGTTCACCGATTCTGGTACCTGAATGAACATATTTTATCTCGCCCTGACCAGTCTAGTAGTCCTTTCGGATTTTCAAATCGCACTGAAAGCTCCGAAGACTGATATGGTTTTATTTTCATTGACGATCATAGGCGGAAACACTTATGCCGTCAAACGAATCACCTCCGACGTTACCCGACGGACAATGACGTCAGTAGCAATGATTGTTGAACTGGAAGAATCAAAAGTCATGGCTGAGTAAACATCACACATGAAAAGAATCATTTGTTTAGAGATTTTAATAACGTTTTAAGCCAAAATTGCAAGAGTTATCCGAAAGCCAAGCATTCTTTTGTATATCACTTTATAATTATTTCTAGAATGGAGCTATTTTCAGGTTGTTTAAGTTACGTGAAGTTTGAGGCATGTGACTGCACTTAGTAACGGGCACTCCAGTAAACATTTACACACTTGCGTGAAAACTCTATTTGGGGTCATCATGTAAGGGTAATTGGGCATTTGCAAACCAAAAGTACAAATATCTCGATTCTTTTGAATACAGAAGCTACAGGGATTTCATAATTCACAAGCTAGTCTGAAGTTAATAGTTCACTAGTCATTCCATATCGCACGACCAGTTTGTAACTAATATTACTAGTGTGTAGTGTGACGACACATCCGCCCGCGCAGTGACGCGTCAATAAGCACTCTCTTTTGTCTAAAAGAAAAGAATTCACAAATCAACTTGTCAAGATTGAGAGTAGCAAGTTCTTGTGATTTATAGACACTTAATGAGGTCTGCAATGTGCTGGGAGACGCCGTTTCACAATAGACAAAAATAAAGATGAAGAAAGGCTTTAAAGAAAGGATTAAAATGACATTGATCGACCTCTATTGCGTGGCTAACAGATTTGACCGGTTGTTTATGCTTTTATTGTGTTTTTGTTCAAAGTTGTCATGGTGGTCAAACATGCAAAACAATCACTGATAACCGCAACAGGTCATTCATTCTGTACTTACTATGATACGAAACACAAGATGCCCACCTCCTGATAATTGAATTTCAGTCGACTTGATTCGAATAGCGATGTCGTATTTGGCTCACTTACTGAGCAAATCAATTTTTATGCCCTTAGTAAACCAAATCATACTTTAAATAAATAAAATGCGTGTTGACAGTTAGCCCGCCTTGTTATGACTGCCGGAATAAGTTACGTTTTGGAATTGTTACCTTAAGGCTGAACTGCCTGAAGTAGTAATCTGTGCAGAAGTGTTCCACATGCGGTTAGCTCCGGTTCGCACAAGCGACATAACCACATAACTGCAAGGTCACGCAAATCCCAAAAAGACCTCAAGTTGCTGTACTTTTTGACATGTTTAAAATCACCAGTGTGAACAACACAACATAACGACATATTAAAGGAAGAAAATAATACTAATAACTTTATTAATAGTCTTTTCTTTATGTGTGTTGTATTGTTATGTCGCTGGTGTGAACCAGACTTTACTCGCCAAACAGGAAAACGATAACAACAAGGAAGTAGAGAAAGCGGTTTCTTTCGTCTTTAGGGACGGTTGAGTTATGTGCGATGCAGTAAAATTTTTAAATGAAGTTTTCACGTAGATCCATGTAGGTGCTACTGGGCATATGAACTGTTTTACTTCATTTAAGGAAAAACGTAAAACGCACCGTCAACATGTACAGGAAGGATGAAAGTTATTCGTCCGCCGTTTAAATGCGTGAAGCATCTTTTCTAGCCGTATCAATTTCGCACTCCAACGCGGCCAAGTATATTTGAAAATCGCCTTTTACAACGCAATTTTAAATTTTGTTGATGGTTAATTTATGTAAAGCCAATCATCCTTTTATCTTCTTGTCCAAAATCCAAAAACCGAACATTAATTGCAATTCCTGCGTCCACGTAAATAACTGCAGTAAATATACCGAAGTAGGTGTAAACGGTCAAAGTGAAGAGACTGCTTACAAACAAGTACTATGACAAGAAAAAATGGACAATGCTTGTACCAAAAATAACGCTACAAATCTGAGAAATTAACATAATGTCCTCTTTAAGAACCAGTTAAGGGCCACTACCTTACAAGAACTCCTCGTATATTGCCGTTCCGAAACATTTCGATAAAAAGAATGATATCCGTTTCATCATATTCACAAGTCACGTCTTATTCACAATTTTGTGCAAAGTTCAATGATCCCTTGAAGTGAACAAACAATGGTTTAGGAAGTTATCCATTTGCGTGATAACCATCGGCTTCAGTCTATAAATGTGACAAGGACATTTCCGATTCGCTCTCCGTAATTTAAGTTTCCGTAATGTAATTCCGCTATTGCGAAATTCTGACATACAAACTCTGAAGAAAATGATGTACATGCTTCAGTGCAGTTTCAAGTGGCAAGTGAAGAACCTTGTAACGCTGAGTAATACTCCTTCAAATTCTATTTTCAGGTAAATTTCATCCGGCATTTCTTTCTTTGTTAAAACGTCTCTGATTGATAACTGTAAAGATTATAATTTGTATGAGTTGTTTAAGGAGTCTTATTCATGTAGAAAATGTCATGAGTAGATTTGTTGTGATTTGTTTATGTCCAGCGTTTAATTTTTATGTCATCGATGTTTTAATTTTGTTCCTTTTAATTTCCTCGTCACGTTCACTTCTCTATTTTAATATGCCCAATGCATAACTTATTTTGTAAGTGCTCACTTACTTATTTCCTGAAGACTGAGCATATAACATGAGCTGTATATAGATCGAGACCAACACTAACAACAAAGCTTCACATAATTCAAAATCAAGACTATTACGTAAGAAAACGACGGACTTACACGACGAATGAGGTAATTTTGACAACATACACAGAAAAAAACACCCGGTGAATTATGCTTTTCAACAGTATGGTAAATTCAGCATCTTCATATATTTTGTAAAACATGGAAGTATCTTCAATCATAGTTGTTAATTTCAGCGGGTTATAATGCAGCCCTAGCCTTCAAAATGTATACGTTCGGTTGTTAATTTCGTTAAAATGGCCTAAGTGTTTAGAGATTTGATACGTATGTTTCATAATCTTTCAAAATGTAGATTTGTTTCAAATGAATAAGCCAATCGTTTGCGTTAAATTGCGTTTAACGTATTTTGGATATTTAAAGTTGCGTTGAATTTTAAGTGTCAAACATTGCTGTACCACTGCAACTCACCAAACCCCTTGTTCCTCATCAGATAGTCACACTAACACTAAAGGCCCTGTAATGGATTTAACAGAACACAGAATCAAGGTCCAGCGGCTGTAGGCTATAATATACATGTGTGTCTTGAAGATGCAGATTGCAGATTAGATGTAGTTGATAATTACATTGCAAATTTGTCATTGTAAAAACAGATAAGTTTTGGCCAGATGCATGGTTAATAGCAAATTATGAACTTCTCTATTTAAACGTGCTGAACATTCAACTGGTTTAAATGTTTAGGACGTTTAACCAACGAATTCTAGCATATTCTAAACAGACATAGTTGAATTACCAATAAAATGCAACTGCTCGATATCTTGAATATCTAAAATGCATAAACAGTTATAATTTTAGCTTACAATAGCAAAAGATAATTTGCTAGAAAACTCCACCTTTCCCCGCGCCAACTAAATATACAAACATAACGGCAAATGACAAATGGTAAGCTATAAAACCTTCAACTAACCAAATCTCAAACTCGCTGCAGCCTCAAAACTCCAGTGTGTTGCACGGCTATTTTTATTGTCGATGAACAAATCATTGAACTAACAATAAAACGTTTCCTTGTCCATAATGTTTTCAGCACTGGAAAAATGGGCAAATACACATATTGAAAAAGTAAATTTCTAACATTTTTCTCGGAACTTACAACGAGCAAATTATATAATTAACGAAAGGAACTCGAGAATTAAGGCCAGAAATCGGCAAATTGTGCATATCCCCAACTCATAGCAGTATCTAATGTCAACAAACAGCGACAGCTTTTTCTGATGATAAACAAATGTTCAAACTTTTAATTCATAAGACACACTGCAATATCTAAAATGCTAAAAACAAATAGAAGACAATTTCAACCAACAAACTACATCTTATAATCGATCGAAACTGGCAACAAACACCTAACAATAAGCAAACTGTTCCCTAACTCAATAGTTTCAGTCCTTTTCTAATCTTCTAACTGTATATAGTCTATTCCACTGATTTTCTTGAAACTTTTCATGGGTAAAGTTTAAACTTTTTTAGTTGATAAAATCGTCGTTTCAGTAATCAACTAAATGTAATTTTAACTAATCCATTGAATATACATGTTATTTCTAACAAATAGGCACAAAGATGGACAAAAAATTTAACTAAATTGTACAGCGTACCCCAGGCGAAATATGAATTGTCAACAAACAGCCTCTGCTTTGGTAACTGTCACTAGTACTGCCAGCTAAGTAAACCGAGGTTATCTTTTATACTGAACTGAAAATATATACAAGAGGTTGATAATTTCAACTAAAAAATTGTTCTTTAACTCAAACATATCTTTAAAAGTTGGCGGTCAACTGATCGTACTGGACTCAATCGATTTTCTTTTGTGAGACAAGAAGCACGAAAGCAGTAGGTTTTAGGTTTTTTTATTTTATTTGCACTATTTACAAATTATTTCTACATGAAAGTACATTGCAAGAAAAAGTAACTATGGTTAAAAAGCGGTATAAATGTTGATAAATGAAGCTTTTACGACTTTCAACGGCCACTCAATATATTTCGATTAATATAAAACTAATTGATGAATAGATATGCTTGTACTAGAGTAAAAAAGTAAATGATTGATGGACAAAAATTAACTTGGGCAGAGAGGTTTCAAGAAAATCGATTGCGCCTAGTTAAGTTTCAGTTCGCAGTTTAAATTCATGCTGATCTTGAGTTAGATGGCTATTAGACGAAAATGTTCCTAAAAAGTTGAAGAAAATAAACTTAATCCATTCCAGGTCTAATACAACCCATGCAAAGAGTATTTATTGCCTTGGAATTGCGTAGCGTTCACTAACAACCAAATTTAATTTGGAATACACAAGTTTCATGAGACCGTGGGCTGATCGTACCACGCGACAGGTACGTAAAGGCTGACTGACATCATGACGTCATCAGTAATCACTCGCCAAAATATTTTGTTATCGTTTTGTTGCTAATAGCGCTGCTGTAGAGGATTGCTTATAATAAAGCATCCTCGTAATGGTAATCTTCTGCGGTAATTGTAATTGCAGTCAGTTTAAAGAATCGAAGAAACGCGGCATTGAATCTAGTACTTTGACCACTAGATTTCACTAGTAGTTGCACATCGAGGTAAAAGTTTCCTTTGCGTTTTCTTTTATTTTTTATTGACTAAGCGAGCTAAGCGTTCTGTCACTGATTTTTAGGCGTTAAAACACACTGATTAAGCTATCAGTTTTCTAAGTTCTTTACCGAAATAACAGGTGGATTAATTTCTTTCTTCTTCAGCCATCAAATCCAAACACAACAAAGACATTTACCAAACTCGCCATCTCCAGAATCCATTTACCTTTTGTCTTCGAAGGCCAGATCCATGGGTTTTGTTTTCTCTTTTTCTATTTCTTTTTAACTCGTAACAAGCTGGAAAGAACCATCGCCAATCGTTAGTTTTGATGGGAAACCGTCGTTTGTTTTGTCCATACGCCTGCACTAGTCCTTAGAAATACACATTTAGTAATCCTAGCTGTTATTAACATAAATTTCACAACAATCATCAAAATGGTAACGCAGCCAGAATAACCTTTATTATTTGCGCCGGGCTTACCATTAACGTCAAAAATTGAATAAAGACAATTTTAATCTATAAATTCTAGTGAATAAATCTTTGTTGGCAGCTGGGAAGTTAATTTTTTATTTTTCCACTCATTTTTGGTTGAGGGTCTTTGACTACATATTTTTGCACCCACATCAATAAAATGTACACCTAAGTAATTCCTTTTATGTCATAATTCTTTTTATATCTTAAATAAATAAACACAATATATTACTGGAATTAAGATACTTAGACCGCTATGGAATAAATGGCTTACGAATTTATTGTGGGCGACAGCTATTTCAGTGTGGGTAGTGAATACTCACTAAAAGTTGAGAATGATGCTTCCAGAATTGGTACCAGGCAAAATTTTGCTTAACATAACAGAAGATGTCATATTTAGTTCGTATCGATTCTTTACGTGCAGTGACGCCATTGACAGGAGTTGGTCGATTTATAAGTAAGGACATCAATAGAATGACAACAGACTTTCAACAGTTTTCAAAACATTGATGATCCTTGGGACAACAGAGTCGAAACACACATTTTAAGAAGGCTATAGTTGTGCCAAGACAAACCATGGGACAACTTTAACGTATACTGAACCCACGAGAGCACGTATGCCACAATGTTTGTGTCCTATTTAGATATTATGACGACATATCTGACACAACCTACGATTACGTGAGATTAACAGCAAGAGGCTACACCATTTAAAGACAAATTAAACTTTTTCTCCCGTTTTTTAGAGGATAAGTTTATTAAATCTTAACTTCTACCATAATCCCCAAGATTGGGCTGGGTTATAAATGCACGTTCGCTATATCCAGTATTGCGAGACGCATCTTTATTTATTTGTTTAGCTTTCGTTTCACTCCTCAACCGCCAGGTCAGTTCATTTGTGGTTGAATGGTCTCCGTGAACTAATTAGTTTTGTTTTCATTTCTAAAAATGGAGGCACCAAAGCTTCTTAAAAAGCAAAAAATAGCTTCTAAAAAGAAGAGGGCATAACAACAACTTAATTTCAGCTTTAAGGAATATAAAACACACACGGCGCACGACAAGAAAGGTAACCGGTCCTTGAAGCATTCGTTAACAGACAGGCATTTTTACTTTCAATTTGAAAGAATAAACAGCGATTACATCATTCATAATTTGAGCCGCACTGCTTTGTCACGCGTTGATGACGTCAAGGAGTGGGCAGGGCTATTGACGTCACCTGTTAATTGTTTACTATTTTGAAATCTGGAATGAGTACAGCTTATTATTGTATATATTGGGAGTTTATCCTGTAGTTTTCATTGATACAGGTTTGGTGTTTTACATATTTTACATACTTTATGTTTTCATACTGAAAAACAAAACTAACTTGCCAATACGTTACGCATGACTGCTAAAGTTCCCAAACGTGTGAATTTTCAAACCTTCCAAGCTGAAAGAAGCACACCACACCACGGGAGAGAGGCAAAAACGCCATATTGCAATCAATTTTTGAGGTCATACATGGTCATTAGGAGTTTATCAACACTGGATAATAAAGTTAACCACATTAAAGATAAATGACCGACGATCCCATACGAGCGCGTAGCGCGAGTTGGTTATAATCACTTCATATCCAACAAGGGCGAATGGAATAATTGTGTTAGTAAATTCTCAACCTCGGTTATTGTCGTAGGAATTTCAAAACAGTACACTTATTTTATATATAGTATTAATAATGTGGCCAATTCAGTTTGACCTAAACGAAGCGATTTTGTGAAAAGGCGGCAAAATCACTGGTGCGTTGTTCGCTCTGTAAGTTGAATGAAAGACGTGAAAAAGGCGAGCGAGAGAATCAGCTTCTTCGTAAACATTCCTGGCACAATCTCCTCTAAAGTTGTCTTTATCGTGGAATATCTGGACAAACGATGTTGGTTGACGGGAAGATCCGAAATATTGCAAAGCTGTACAAGCCAAATCGGGCTTAATGTCTACAGCTGTCTAGCGATCTCGCGGTTGATCAAGGCTGATTCCAAACATGTTTCCAAATAATTTATAATGTTGAAACAGATTAGCTCAGAACCGATAAATTCCTCTGTTGTAAAGGACAAAGCAAACTGTCAAATGCTGCACAAATGGAGAGGGAAAGATAGGTTAATCTTCGAAGATAATTCCATTGTCGGTTGCCGATGTTGTTTGTAAACTTTAAAGATTATTCCGTCGCAAAAATTTGTCGCGTCGTCTGCCACATTTATTGTGCTCATATTGAAAGCCGGCTTGGCCCCGCTGGAACTTACAAGCCTTTTCCAGATATAAGGTAACAATTTTTTTCTGAATTGCTAGCCTTATTTATGGTGATACTCTGAAAATTGTGTTGGCCAGTTTCAGATCTTCCCGTAAACGCTGTGTTAATATTCACTATCAATCGGAGTTTGTGAGCCAATCACAAAGCTAGAAATGGAATAACCGAGGTTGAGAATTTTGAACTTTATATGAGTGTCAACTGTATCCAGCACTGACGTGCTAACTGGGTGCACTATAAAGCACAAATTAAATTAAATCAAGTTATATTATATTAAATCAAGTTAGATTTTTTGTGGGGAGGGGAAAAGAAAAACCTCTCGGAGCATAGTAGAGAACCAACAAACTCAGCCCACGTATGACGCTGGGGCCGGGAATTGAACCCGGGCCACATTGGCGGAAGGCGATCTCTCTCACCACTGTGCCAACCCTCAGTGCTCCCTGCAACGTACGGCTAGAAATGTTGGGAACATGGGACATCGGTTAAGGAATTAGATTTTGACGGGAATTGATGGAGCTATTCTGATGTACCAATAAAGCAAGACGTTCCTACGACCCAACACGAAATGAAAACAGAAATTCCGGCTTTCGACTGATTAACATTAGATATGTATTTTTATCCAATGAGCAATAAAGACATTTGTTATATATTATTATCATTATTCTTATTAAAGGGAGCTGAACGCATTTCAAATGTTAAAAGTTTTTTATATGTAAGATTGAACTTAATTACGACTTAGGCGCAAAATCTGACAGGTATGGGAAGAATGAGAGTACACCAAAAAATGTTAAATAAAGTACAGTTATAAACCCACATACGGGAGACGATTTTGAAGTTCATGATTTTGTAAACAGCTCGAAACGTACTCTTTTTAGAGTGAATTGGGTACTTCCAATTTGACTTTGGGTGCATTCCATTGGGAAATATGCCGGGTTAGAAGTGCTGAGATTTCAGCTCGGCTTCCAGAATAAATGTCCTTAAAATTCAGCCTAGGCTGATAGTGAGATTTGAAATTTCATCCCTGGTCGAGATTCACCATATAATCAGCAGGATTTCCCAGTAAAACACAACACCCCCCCCAAAAAATACGGGTTTTGGCGTGCTTTATTGGGAAATCCAGAATCCGGAATTCCCAATCGAATGCACCCTTGAAATCTGCGGAATAGCACAGAAAGCACCAACATGGGTCAAAACGGAGAAATTTCAAATGTGTAACACGGTTGGCACATTATGGTTGCATTTTGTTTTTCAGGTTTAATGTACTGATTTTGATGATAGTACAAGCGGGCTTATACAATCTATTTAAAACATTTTATGGTGTTTCATTGCATTTTGTTGGTTGCATTTCATAAAGAAATAAAAAATGGACCCTCTTCGGTTTGCTATTCCTTCATTGCAGCAATCACTCGAAAGAGAAGAAGTCTCGAAAGAATATTTAAGCCGTTCTCTCCTGCCTGGCTCTTGAGCCAACCGACTATGTAGCACATTATTTCTTCCAATAAGTAATAAAATTATTAAATATTTGTTATGTATTATAGAAAGATTTCACAACATTGAAATTAAAAGATTCGCTTTTTACCACACGGAAGTCACGTACACACGCAGTTGAAATCCAAGAAGTCCAAGGATTTCTTTAATGAATTAGCACGAAAAACAAAAAGCTGTACATCTTTTTGCATGATAACAATTAGGTTCGTGAAGCGAGAACATCGATCATTATCACTTCCGTTGCTCTCACCGCAGCTGTCAGCGTAATTTCCGTAGCGCTTTTCCGCTGTTGCGAAAGTCTGTGATATCAAAAAGGGTTCGCATGCTTCAGTGAAATTCAAATCAAACTTCGTGAGTAATTTACAATTAATTCCTTTCCTAGTTCATAATCTATTATTAATCACGCACCTCTGTGATAACGAAATAACCATCTAAAATTGTCAAATAAATTTGTTAGCAAAGATTATAAATATTATCAGCCTAGGAGGTCCACAACGGCTCGGCCGAGCAGGTTTATCAGTCCTTTTAGAAGGATGACAGAATGATGTAATTGTGGTTGTTTATGCAAAGAACTGCAGTGTCATCGATCGTGTAAAAAATGTTATTTTGAGCACTCCTTATGCATATCTTTTTAATCAATCTGAATTATGATTTATTTAATTTTATTTTCTCGTTGTTTATGACCGACTGTTAGTGAGTATAAAGAAGTTTCAAGTGCGGGTTTGAAGAGGTTCATTGATGAGTGTTTTAAACCAAGACCAAGATGAGAAGATGAGAGACCCTGGGAACGAGGCTGACACAAAGGAGCTACGCCACGTTTCGTGCATTTTGAAAATTTTGGCTAAATTTTTCAAACTCGTCATTTGTAACCCATCTCAATTGGTGGTTTTCACTGTCACGCTATCAAAATCTAAATTCCATACAATTCAACGTCAGAAGCTTAGAATTTCAGAGAGTGTAGATGATAATTTCCCCCAATTCTCAGGCCTGTGCGGTGTCCCGTTCGTGAGATATTTGCCGAAATGTTCCACGCAACTTTACAAAGCTTAGTGTGGAGACGCCATATTTGTGTCCTTCCGACTATTTTTGGCTCATGAGCTATTATACTTACACATAAACACCACTTATTATATCTGAAATGCTCAAACATCTGAAAATCGAAAGGATAGGCTTTTTCTAAACAAAACAGTTTTGTCACCGTTCTCAGAACTCAAATATTCAAGATGCTCTGTTTTCAAAAGCAAGGGTACTATCGAGCTGGAAATTTGCGAAAAGATATATTTTTAGTTAGCCTTGCACCTAGTGGCAGCGGAAATTTAGCAGGCCTAGCGAATTTTGATTTCAGAATTTTATGACGTCACATGAAAACCAAGAATATTCTCAATCCTTAACCATCCTTTTTCCCTTTTTTCGTTTAGTGTCACTTCCTTGGTGTTTTTTCTTCCTCAGTAAACTATTAGTTTTAGGTTTCCTACATTTTAAAAGGTAATTTGGTTTGTCGCAAAAAATAACTCAAATTATCGTGAGGTAGCTGTTTTAACTGATCGAGATAAAACAAAATAAAAACTCTGCAACCAGGACTACGCGCAAGCCAAGCCATGGGGAGTTTTATTGGTGAAAATCCGTATCCGTATCTTGTTGCTAAGTTGTTGCATTATATCTAAAATTTGCGGTAGAAAATATGTATGCAAAATTGTAATTAGGTTTTTACGACGTAAGTATATGTAAATTTATTTTAAACAGCCATACACTAAATGTAATTTAGTTGTGTTTTTCGTTTGTTTGTAATGCCTCCTAGACAAGGCATTCCCGCAGACCATGATCCCAAACATGGGTGACTCTACTGCGCGCATGCTGGTTGAAAGTGTTAGTAATGCAACAGTTATGTGAAACCCCCGCACCCCCGCCCCCCCCTCCCCTCATTGGGGTCATTCACTTTTACTGTCAGTGAAATGCAGTGAAAGGCCCCCCTTGCGGGGAAAAATTCAGAATAAACTCCCCCGCCCTCTGGAACTTTCACAGGATTTTTTCAAAGCACTGAAGTCAAGGTTACTTATTTGTTTCCCTTCCTCTTCGTTTTCTTTCTTTTTTGTTTTGCAGTCCATTGAAAAAATAGAATAAACTCACTTTTATCAATACTGCACCCGAAGCAGACAATTTTTTTAGGCAAGCAAAAAGCAATTAAAGGATACACTGTTGAGCTCTTCCCAGGGGTTATCTGTGTTGAGCTCCTCCCAGGGGTTTTAGGGAGCAAGGAAACAAGAGCATTTTTAGGGAACAGGTGGATTTGTTTTCAGGGAACAGGGGGGATGGTCAAATTATTATAAGGAAACAAGAGAACTCCTGAGCCACGCAGAAATGGTGCCACTAACATACCCCTACAGTTTGAATTTGATTGCAATCAAGGAACGGTTTAAGATGCATTTTGTATACCATTTACTAACTTCATTGTTCTTAAACTGTCAAGGGATATTGTTGATTTTGGTCTATTTCTGCCAAAATCATCGTATTTTGCCTGTTTTCATGCACAAAATGCTCCTTCAGAATTATCCAGAAGTAATCGAACGAATTTCTAGCAGGGGGAGTGAACCATGATATTTTTTGGTGATTTTTTTCATAAGAAGCTTAAAAATTTGGAAAAATTATCATTTTTTCAAACTGCAATCCATTGCCATCCTCATCATCTGTAACAGCATACATGTGTGAATAGTTTTAATGTGCTACAGTCTTTGCAAACAAAACTAGACCATTATTGTTGGGCTTCCATATATCACTGATGCATGATCAGCTTTCAGCTTTTTAAGTGACGTTACAACAGCGTGACAATGCCCGTCTAAATTTCACTGCCAGAGATTTCTTAACTCAACATTACAATGATTTACCCAAGTTACGCCCTTTGTGGGTGGGGTGGGGTGGTGGCCTAATGGGTAGTGCGTTAGTCCAGATCGGACGGCCCGAGTTCGAGCTCTGGCCGGGCCACTGCGTACTGTTCTTAGGCAAGACACTTAACTTTAACAGTGCCTCTCTACACCCAGATGTATAAATGGGTACCGGTGAAATAATGCTAGAGTAGCCCCGGACTAGCAACCCATCCAGGGTGAGTAGAAATACTCCTAATCACTTCATGCTATAGAACATGGGATAAGCTACAGCGGCAAGGGGCACTACGCTCGTATGCAGACTTCACCTACGTTAACGCTCGGGAGCAGTTCGTTTTTCCAAGGGTCTTTTGCTAATTTTATTCTCAATGAAGCAAAAGCCGTAGCACTTTCTTTTACTCATATTAGTGATTCAGTGACGGTAAAAACGTTGCTAATCCACGGCTAAAAGAAACTTGATTAAAAGCATTCAGAACTATATATGCGAATGGTTCGAAGCTTTATCATCAGCACATATATGGGTATACTGGTGATTAGTTTTCTCAGACCAGAAAACTGCTTTGACTTGATACGTTTGCTACCGATCTTTACCTCCCTAACCAGTTCAGAGTCGCTCCTTTTATAAGTTAACTGATTTTGATTTACCAATTAATTTTGACTTTAATTACTGACACGTTTCCAACTTTTGTCGTCTCCAATTAGTGGTAGAATAATTGCTGAATACGATATCACCGCTTGCCATCGCCCGAATTATACGCCCACCACTGCTGTTTCTATCAGATTTTGTATTGTTGGTTTCACTTGATTCCGTGCGTGCTTTCTATTTACCCAAAATTTTCGGAAATTTCGGTAATGGAAATGTCCGATTCTTCCCGAGCGTTAGTTTCCCTAATAGACCTTATGCACGATATATAGCCGCCTTGTTTGTTTTCACATTGTAATGCAAATTAGGCACGTGATTTGTGAGGGGGCAAACAAGTCCAAATCGACAAATTTCAGCTGGTTTCTTATCATGTTTTATATTTTTTTATAGCCGTGCTTTGGTTTCTGTTTTATGGTTTAAATATTCTAAGTTTAGCGCAATTTTGGCACTTTATAAAAAGGAAAACGGCTTCCGTAGTTAACAAGTAAATATCGATACCCAGTAACTATTTCAAACTATTCCTTATAATGCAATCATTATTCCATAACTTGGCTCTCAAATGTGGCTTTACCGCAGATACTTCACTATTTAGACCGTCAAATTTTCCGAGAAACGGCATCATTTAAATGTTTGCCCCCTGGCAAACAACGTGGTTAATTTGCGTTACAATGCGAAAACCATCATGGCGGCTATCGTCTATTCAGTTCAGTAAACTCAGACTGGGGAAAGGCTGGGGAAAAGAATACAAAATGGAAAGGAATGCTCCACCCAGTTGGCGCGGTTTAATCGGAAAATGCAGCTGATCTCTGTTGGTCCAATGGGTCGGACTGTAAAAATGGAAGCACCCCGGTACATCTCTGTGTCCTTTATTAATTCAAAACAAGTCCTCCTGCTTTGCTCTGCCCACGGGTTTCTTCTAGCCCCTTGAGCGTGTTTCGCAAGGACAGGCGGGCAACGTTGTATTGTAAATAGCAGAAAATAGTTTCTTTTGCTTCTTGATACTCACGTAGGATCACACGAAACGTTGTTACATAAAGTGATATGTTTGGTACTCCTTCCAGTGGAGAATTAGGCATTCTTCTTCCTAGGTTTCACTTTCTTTCTCGGTGTTATCTATTATATTGATCGCCGTTTTCAGTTCAACACCCATATTTTCAGCCAATAACCAAGTACAGAAGCGAATAGTTTGAAACACTTTATTTAAGAATAAGAACTGAATGTCTCCAATGCATTGTGTGTATGTTTTTTTTTTTCATTTATAGCTTATTAAAGGGCCCTAGTCAGCCTCCGCAATTTTCGATGTCATCGAAATTATGGAAATTCTGTGGTGAAGCGAAATCTTTTTGCATTGCTGTAACTTATGTTACTGGAAGTGTTTTGATTACCTTTAGCACGTTTCTCAGTGATCTCCTTCATTTCGGCACTCGCCGCCTAAAATATAATACTGAAACTCTCATATGTGAACAATAACAAAAGTGTGGCTGACTAGGGCCCTTTAATTTATCCCCGTCTTCTGTCTGTCTGCCAAGAATAAAAAAGATGATCTCGACGGAAAGAAGCCCGTTGGGCTAAAAGAGGAAAGCAAATGGTTCCAATTTACAATGAGCCGGTGACAAAAGTGTTGGCACATTTTCATTTCCATTTTCCATTTTATGTTATTTACAGTCTCATTTTACCCCTTGTCCCTTCATTTAACCGCCCCGCCCCCCACCCCGCCCCTGTCAATGTTGCAGTTTGTTTCTCGGAGTCCTTCGCTGGAATCATGCAACATTGGATGGGGGGGAAGGGGGTATTTTGGTGGAGTGTAGTGAACCAGAAAAAATGTGTCAGCTACTTTTGTCACTCACTGTATCAGGGCTCCCAAGGCCTCATCTGCACATAAAGCACCCACTAGTTTAGGAAAAACATGAATAATCGAGTCGCATGATCGAGATGTTGTCTTTCATTCCCTATATTGTTCCGCTCGACATTGTGTTGCACAAGTCCGAGTTACATGCTCTTAGTCTGTTCACATGTTGGAACCTCTATATTCAGCAGCGATCGCTGGCGCCCAGCTCGCCGTTTGGGTAGTTGTATTACTTCCGTTTTGTGATCTAGAATCGCGTTCCTGAAAGTGCGGTTAAGCACAAAACAATATAGGAGGGGATTCACGAGAGAGTTCAACTGAATAAGAGTCTCTGACCAACGGAAAAATGAGCTTGTCCTAAGGAAGGGTATAGATTCTTCAAACATAAGAACAACGACAGATGGCGAGTACGAAATCAACAACACAGCCGTTAGTATACCTGTAGTTTTGGCAATGTTCCGTTCGAGCTTTTCTTTGAAAAGCATCGGACCTTGCCGCATGATGTTAACTTTCTGTTGGCGCACTCCAATATAGACCATGGTGTAGAAATACATCATAAGGACTATACAAATCACCGCCGGGAGCGTGAGAATCGTGTTGAAAAGCGCAGCATACTTATAACGGGCACCTGATGCCTGTAGGATACGGGCGGGAGTCGTTGTTAAGATGGCTAAACACCAAGCAACTTTTGCGAACTTCTTCACACGGATCTTTGTGACGATAACTTTGTACATCATGGACCGTTTTACCGCCATATATCGTTCCCAAGCAATGACGGTCAAATGATACAAAGACGAACAGACAGTAGCATACAGCACGAGTTGATTTGGAAAAGCTATTTTCCAAATGGAATAATCAACGATATTGCAGAGAAGAATCGCATCTGAAGTGATGCTTAAAGGCATAGAAAACAGCTCCCACTAATAAATCCGCCAAAGCCAAACTAGCCAACAAGAGTTTTGAGTTATACTGCAAACCTCTTTTTTTCTTTGTCGTGGTGATTACTATGATGTTTAGCAAAATGGTGATGGGACATGCGGTAGAAATTATTGCCACTGTAATGTAGAACGTAGCTTTGTCACTTAAAATCCATGTGAATATTGGTTTGGATGGACAGAAAAAGATCGAAGGTGCGTGACTTGAACCGTTCGCTGCTAAGTCTGTGTTATTTATGTTCATCTTGATGTAAAACACAGCAACGAAAAAGAAACGTCCATGTAATTCTCACTGCGAAAGCCAGCCGTAATTGCCGTCTGTGTTTGGGCTTTTTCCGACAAACAAATATGGGTTAACTTGGTAATGAGGCAAACGTGCTGTGATGCCAACCTTCCTTTTGTTTTCCTAACTGAATCTAAATGTCTGGCAACTTTAGTCCGTTACCTTAAAATCAGTCGATACCGTGGTCCAAACGAGCTCACATGAATAAATCGTTGTCATATAAGCTTCCAAAGAACTGCGTGAAAGTGGTGGAAAACTGCTTGGTTAGAGACGCTTTGTAGAAAAGGCAAGGCAAACCTCGATCAAAAGAACCAGTACCACTGAGTAACCAGGTGACTTTGCAGGTGATAACAAGTATGCAAATTGTCGTTGAACTTACTAAGAAAAGTTCTTAACAGATCACACCGCTCTATTAATTAATTTCAATTGCCAACCCTTCAATGTATTATGTGCCATTTTTGTCTAAGTGTTGCCCCAAACGGTCCACTTAACTGGGCCAGTGTGATGCATCACCACCCGATTTGCGCCCATCGAAATAAGTAATAAATGACCTCGCGACACTTAAAATTCGCGATTTTGAAAACGTCGCGATATTAAAGTGTCGCGAACATAAGATGACCCGAAAATTAAGTGAATGTCATTAAGTCCATTATTAAAGAAAATAGGATTCTGTTATCAATAAAACTTTTACGCAGGAAGTTTTAATTGATTCTGTTAAAAGGTATCTAATAACTGTGTCTCGAAACCTCTTCAAGCAAGTGGAGATATGCAAAAAACTTATCACTCTCTTCTCCATGTTTGTTGTTGTCGTACCCTGTTCGCGCGCTTCCTCGAATCAGTAGCACCGATTGCAGAGGGCGCGAAAACTGTGTTCGGCTACTTCAATTCATCTGACGTAGTGATAACGGATTTAGTTTCATTAGATCGTGAACAGGTTTACTTTAAATCTTAATAATTAATAATTTTGGTACTTAAGAATTGAATTTGTCGTAATCAGAAAGATGCTTATAATGTTTATAACCATTTTGCATCGGAACAAGTAATAATGGGTTTTTCTCACGCAACAGATAACAGATAAGCGTGTTCCGGTAAAATAAAATACCACTGTTTTGTTAATTTATTTCAAAGTTTAAATAATTGATTAATTCAGACTATGTTTTCAGACAATGTTTGAAATCTCTGTCAAATAATTTTAGTTGTATTTCGCGAATTCTCGGCTCACATTTCTAAGGGTTTATTTAATTAAAAGGTGCCGGTGGTACATAACTGGCCCATTTCTGTTGTGAAACTTTTTACGCCCCAGCGTACAAACTAATTTGCATAAGACCCCCGCGCCCTGTCCTTAGACTACGGCATTGTTTGTTGGTATTACCTTATTACATCAAGTAGTTTATTTCGCGTTTTCGGAGGTCACATACACCGAATTCTCTACTTGCACAATACCATAATACACCGCTTCTATCCCCCAAAAAATTTGCATAGGCATTGTTTTAGATTTCCCTTGGGACATCTTCATGTCTTCTTCAAATTTTGGGGGGTAAAAGAGGTGTATTATGGGATTTGTGCAAGTAGAGAATGCAAATATAGCGGACCACTCGGTTGTCGCCCGGGAAGAGTCGTATGAAAGCGAGGCTAGTCAGTCTTCGATGTGAGTATTGCTGCGTTGTCGAAGACTGACTAGCTTCGCTTTCATGCGACTCGTCCCAGGCGACAGCCGAGTGGTCCTCCATATTTGCCTTCAGTGTATATTTCGCGACACTTAAATTTTGCGATTTGGCAATAATGTCGTTTCCAAACTCACTTTCATCTAGCGATTTTACCAAAATTTCAAGTTTTGGCTATTTCCTTGATAATGTATTAGAAATTTCTTGAATTACGATAAAACGAAACTACTCAGAAATAACAACACTAACAAAAGCAATAGCTAGAAACTTCGAGCGTAAGAAAGAAAAAATTTAAGAACATCCTAAGAGCAGATAGGTACCCAAGGCTGAACTTTGTGTAAAACCTAATTTTATGGGCGATGTAACAGCTCTCGTAAGGTCTCACATGAATGATTCGAAACCCTGCGTGAAAACAATAGAACAAACAACAGGAACAATTCCCCTAGCCCCTAAGAACAGATAGGTACCCAAGGCTGAACTTTGTGTAAAACCTAATTTTATGGGCGATGTAACAGCTCTCGTAAGGTCTCACATGAATGATTCGAAACCCTGCGTGAAAACAATAGAACAAACAACAGGAACAATTCCCCTAGCCCCTAAGAACAGATAGGTACCCAAGGCTGGACTTTGTGTAAAACCTAATTTTATGGGAGATGTAACAGCTCTCGTAAGGTCTCACATGAATGATTCGAAACCCTGCGTGAAAACAATAGAAAAAACAACAGGAACAATTCCCCTAGCCGCTAAAACAATAGCAACTGCTGCACTAGACGACCAGTAGAACAATAGAACAAACAACAGGAGCAATTCCCCTAGCCCCTAAAACAATAGCAACTGCTACACTAGAGGACCAGTACAGCAATAGAACAAACAACAGGAACAATTCCCCTAGCCCTTAAAACAATAGCAACTGCTGCACTAGGGGACCAGTAGAACAATAGAACAAACAACAGGAACAATTTTCCTAGCCCCTAAAACAATAGCAACTGCTGCGCTAGAAGACCAATAGAACAATAGTACAAACAACAGGAACAATTCCCCTAGCCCCTAAAACAATAGCAACTGCTGCACTAGAGGACCAGTAGAACAATAGAACAAACAACAGGAACAATTCCCCTAGCCCCTAAAACAATAGCAACTGCTGCACTAGAAGACCAGTAGAACAATAGAACAAACAACAGGAACAATTCCCCTAGCCCCTAAAACAATAGCAACTGCTGCGCTAGAAGACCAATAGAACAATAGTACAAACAACAGGAAAAATTCCCCTGGCCCCTAAAACAATAGCAACTGCTGCACTAGAGGACCAGTAGAACAATAGAACAAACAACAGGAACAATTCCCCTAGCCCCTAAAACAATAGCAACTGCTGCACTAGAGGACCAGTAGAACAATAGAACAAACAACAGGAACAATTCCCCTAGCCCCTAAAACAATAGCAACTGCTGCACTAGAGGACCAGTAGAACACTAGAACAAACAACAGGAACAATTCCCCTAGCCCCTAAAACAATAGCAACTGCATCAATAGAATAGACTTTATTCACGATAGCTGCCTTGCTTGTTTACATATTGTAATGCAAATTAGGCACGTGATTTATGAGGGGACAAGCATGCCTAAATCGACAAATTTCAGCTGGTTTCCTATCATGTCCGGTATTTTTTTCATAGCCATGCTTTGATTTCCGTTTTCAAACTAACCTCATAATGAATCACTATTCCATAACATGGCTCTCAAATGTGGCTTTACTGGAGATACTTCACTTTTTAAACCGTCCGATTTTCCGAGAAACTGCATCATTTCATTGTTTGCCCCCTGGCAGACAACGTGGCTAATTTGCATTATAATTTAAAAACTTCGTGGCGGCTATGGTGAATATGGTCTGCAGGCTTACGAGGGCTGCTACACTACCGAATTTTATCATTATAACGGACACTATGGCAATCACTTTATTTTCGCGTCACCATATATTCACGACCCTTATTTTTCGCGACACCTTAATTTCACGATTTTTTTAATCGCGAAATTTCATGTAATAAGGTATGTTGTGTTACATAATATTTTTTAGGTTTTTTCTCTAAATTTTGTAACTTATTTTTTGTTTAAAAATTAATGTTTGTAATTTTCATATTGATCCTGTTGTTTTTTTTTTTCGGCAACACATCTTGGGGGAATTTGGAATTGTTCATAAAGGTCTTTTTTTCGAGCCTCACTCGTTTTTTATAATAAGTTCAGCAGAGTTCACTGAAGTCCTAGTCTAGATCCATCTCATCTGCTATTGAAAAGTTAGATTTTGATAAATGCTGGAAATTTAGAATTTCATCAACACCTGAAGAATCGGTCGATTTTTAAAGTGCCTATGAAATGATAAAATGAGCTATTGAAAAAGAAGCTTATTTGAAAGGCCTTAAAAAATGAAGAAAAATGACGTTTTCCTTTTTGTGATATCTACTCTCGTTCCAGAGATATTCAAGATTTTTGTATTATGCAAATTAGGCACTGATGACGTCATAAGGTGTGATAGTATGGGTGTAAAACACAAAATATGGCATATCTCTGCAAGTAATGATTCAATACAATTGACTTTGCAAGCATATTGCACCCTAAGAAATACACCTCTTGATACATATTTTGATGTTGCTATGGCAACAATCTTGGTTCCAGTGTCTTTCCTCTTTAAATCAAATATCACTCGTTTTCCATAATGCACCTTTTTACCCCCCCCCCCAAATTTTGCATGATCATTGTTTGCAATTTCTCCTGGGACATGAAGATGTCCCAAGGGAAATCTAAAACAATGCCTATGCAAATTTTTTGGGGGTAGAAGCGGTGCATTATGGGATTGTGCGAATAGAGAATAGGGCAAATAAATGACTGATCTAATTTAAAGCGTGCGCAATTCCCATATTGCACTAGCTCTCCTAATTGACCTTTAGGAAGTGGACGATGTTTACTCAAGATCAAATACTGGAATAACCATTGCTGTATATTAGAGATCTCGGACGGGATATGTTGCCATAAAAACACCAAAATATACACCATCTGATGTATTTCTTAGACTATAACATGCTCACCAAGTTTCAATTTCATTGCATCATTACTTACAGAGATATGCTGTACTTTGTGTTTTTACACCATACACCTTATGACGTCGTCAGTGCCTAATTTGAATAATTCGAAAATCGTGAATATCTCTGGAACGAGAAGAGATATCACAAAAAGGAAAATGCCATTCTCCATCATTAAAGGCTTTTCAAATAAGCGTGTTTTTCAATAGCTCATTTTTTCATTTCATAGGCACTTATTTTCAATAGCTGATTTTTTTCATTTCATAGGCACTTTAACGGCGATTTTTAATCCATGTTACACGAGACAACATTTAATGCAACCTTGTTGCAACATAAAGCGACAACGGTATGCTTAAGTACAAGACATGATTTTTAACAAAACAAAACCAACTCAAAAAAATGCGGGTAACAATGTTACAGGTTTTTGAATAGTTTTCAAATTGCTGCAACATGCATGTTGCTGCAATAAAATGTTGCGCTAAAAATCGTCCAGCACCGCATCTTACACGAGGACAATTTTTAATCGAACAATCTCTCTTTTGAAACATGGTCTCGTGTAAAATCACTTTAAGAGCTAATAATAAATCTTCTCAAAATCATTAATAGTTCATCATGAAATTAATTAACGAAAAACGTCCTTAGGTACAAATAGACCAATTCCGATATATTAAAATTCTAACATGTCGCCGAGGCTTGTCAGGCTTGGGGGAATAAAACAAAAGATTTTGTATCGAGGCTTAATGTTGAATAAATAATTTATTTTGTTTTAGGCCCCCAACCCTCGGCGCCACGTTTGAATTTTAATATATCGGTATTGGTCTATTCATATGAAAGTTCAACCTTGCAAACGCAACTGACGAAGAACGCGATTGTATTAGAACGCGCAAGAACAGAGAGAAAAAAAATCACTTTCATTGTTGTGAAAAAGAACGAACAGTAATCAATCGCTATAGATAGTGAAAGTTACGATTTTCGCGGAGTATCGCCTTATAAACTGAACCCAATCATGTGTTCGGATGGAAACTGACCAATCACGTAATATTGTTCTTTTCCTGAGAGGTCCGTTTATTACGAAATCCAGTTTTTGTGAAGTAATGGCTGATAACTGAAAAACATTTAGACCAGCAGTTGCTGTTCACGTCATCTCCTTGGTCAATAGAAATTCTCGTCGTTTTCAGTAATTTTGTTTCTTTTTTTTACTTTTTCGTTTATTGCTTTCCTTGAGTTTTTAGCCCCCGCCCCTCCCCCTGCGTGGTCCCTGTTTCATTGAGAAGTCGAAATATAGCTGTTATTCAGTTTCCAAGAAACAGTCGAAAAATTGCAGTCGTGATTCACTTTGTCCACAGGATGCTGAATTTAGCCATTTCACAAAGTCCAAAAACGGAATTTGAAATCCGGCAAAATGCCTTTTTGGGTTTTGTGTTTTATTGCAAATTCTGATTTCAAAACCCAAGAGTGCATTGAATAGACCATATTCACGATCGCCGCCATGATGGTTTTCATATTGTAATGCAATTAGCCACGTTGTGTGCCATGGGGCAAACGTTGAAATGACGCCGTTTCTCGAAAATCGGACGGTCTAAATAGTGAAGTATCTGCGGTAAAGCCACATTTGAGAGCCAAGTTATGGAATAATGATTTTATTATAAGGTTAGTTTAAAATAGTTACTCGATACATGACTTGTTAAGTGGCAGTCTCAGTAAAAGCGGTCTATTGAATTTCGGGTAGGGTCAAAATATTGCCTCTAACTTTGCCCAGTGATTTATCGTAGGTTGCAAGTTACTGTAACGGCTTTAGTTTTTGGAAACATGTTAAAATAAATTTTTGAGAGCTAAAAACAGTCAAAGCCGTAAAAGGCAAATTTTTTTAGCCTGACCAGAACAAAAATTTGCAAAAGTTGACGAGCTCGCCGCTTAAAATTATTATTATTTTTGAGTTAGGTGGTCTTTCAATGGCTGAAAACATATATTTATTTTGATATGTTCTAATTTACAGATTCATGAAAATTTATTTATTTGCGACGGTTAGGCCGCCTGTTGTAAACATGCAAAAGTACCCCGTCCTCCCTGGCCTGTATTTTGCAAGTCCAGACTAGGCCATTCTAAATTCGGACTGAATCCTTCTAAACAGATGTTAGGAAGCATAGAAATCTAAAAATACCTTGCGCTTTTAATCTTCCTTTGCCACAGCCACTTCAAACTTGTAGTGCTTTCGTGAATTTTTCACACATTATGCAAATGAGGTTCTCGAAGGTACTTTCGATTGTTTTTCAGTGAAAACGTTTTCAATGCTATGTTATACCATTCTAAGTCATAAATATAGAAAGGTGCACACAAATAACAGGTGTTACGATTAAGGGAATAAAACTGTACAAATTGGCAAAAAATACTCTCGATGTTTGCGTGCTTTCGGTTAGGAATTATGGCAAAAATGCAAATTATGTGTACCGATTCTTGAACTTCGCCGAGTTTTCTCTTTTCTTATTACTTGGATTGTCTTTTTTCCCAATATGTTCTATTTCAATCTTACGACTTTTAAGGTACTTGACTCCAGCTTTACCTTGCTAACAGCTGCAGCAGTGGTGTATCTTTCAGTGAACTTGAAATCGACACTTGTCTCTTTTGAAAATAAATTGTATTTAGTGTTCTATAACTTCGCAACTTTTGTTTCCTTTATCAGTCCTAAACAGTTACATTCATAAACTTGCAATATTCGTAGCCCTCTCTTCTCTAATTTTTATAGTCACTTGAGCACCGTAATTGAAACTAAACCCTATTAGTCTGAAGTGTCAGACGTCTTCTCGCCCTAATCCCCTGAGGAGCGGGCGCATAAAACCAATTTAACATCAAGTTCCATGCGAGTCGAACTGCTTGTTTTACATATTTAACTGTACCTGTTGGAGTCAGGGCCGAGTACTGCAACATTTGTAAATTCTGTAACTAGTTTTGTGTTAAGTGTTGCAACAAATGTTTAGGACAGTTTTGGTGAGAAATAGACCGTAATCCAATTAGATCTCAGCCAAACTTTTGTAATTTAATATTGTTTGGCAAATATGAGTCAACGTTAACAGCTGGAAACACAAGATGTCATGCTTTCTTTCGCATACGGGAAACAGTGGCGATTCAAGAGGCATTTCACTCCTCTTTAGCTTGTTGCAATGTAGCGAGTCAGTAGAAAGCCACCTTGCGTCAATACATTTGTCAAGGGAAAATTTAACAGAATGGGAACTTATCTTGGCCCGGCTGGCTGTTTCGATTTGGACGAGTCAAGTGTCACAAAAATGTCCGTGTGCGCCAAGCATAGGCACACCTATGGAAAGTTCTGGCGATCAAGAACAGCATGCCAGTATCCTGTCCACCAAGGACGTGCAGGTTGGAAACAGCAGGGGGCAAAGAGCCGGTATTCCGTAAACTTGGAGATGTCCAAAGCTATCCTTCAAATATACGGTGTTCTGGTTCAAGTCGGTTCAGGTGCGTAGAAGCAATTATAACATAGTTTCTCTGAATAATCGAGGTTATTAAATGACAACTTTTCTTTTCTTGGGGTAGTCTTTAACTGTTCTTTTTGCCAAAGCAAAGCAGGAGAATTATTGGCGACCCCTGTACAGTGTGAATTGTCGTGTCGGTTTCATACTTCCAGTTTATAGTGTTGGGTTCTATTCAAATGCATTTGCTGAGAGGCGCTTAGCTTACTCGAAGGAAATAATGAGGTTTGTCTGCCGTGAGTTGCTATATACTGCTACCCTTTCCGCTAGTCCGGCCCAACGAAACTACGATAGTCGCGAACGCTACCATATTATGTTAGAACATTTTGGTGTTTTCCGCTCAGTCGACCAGCCTGGAATTTCCCCATGATATGATGAACATACAACAGAACTCGTCCTGGTTACCGAGCCTCCCCGGTTAGCAGGCACGTGCGAAGAGACCCTTATTGGTTATGTTAAGGCCGCGGCAAACCATTGGCGGTGGAGCGGGGAGGGGCTGCAGCCCCCTACCCCCACAGAAAAAAAAAATTGGGGGTTTCTCAGTTCCATGCTTTGGTACCAAAACTATTGCTGTCACTATAAACATTGATTTAGCAGAATATTGATTCTTGTGATCTTACCTGCCAATCTTCTGTTACCCTGTTCCAACTACCAAGAGCCTATATTTGCAGGGGGTATAATATTAAAACATTTATCAGCGCGCAGTAGGCTAGTGTATCGTTAGATAATAATGATGTATTAAATGTAAATTATTTCAAAACCTGGATCAGAATTTGGAGATCTGGGTGGCACATACCAAACAAAAAACTATCTGAACACCACCCCCTACCCCCTTCCCTGCCCCAAGGGCATGCGCTTGGCTCGTTCTTTGTGTCACGTCGCTGATGAGTTTCACAGCTGACTTCTGTCAACTTGCCAAAATTTTTAAAGTTAAAAGACGTTTTCAGGACCCTTCTTTTCAACGCAAAATCAATGACTTTTACATTTTTATTAATATCTTCCTCTTATCTTTTCAGCATTGTGCCAAGTTATACCTCATTTGAAAGAGAAATAAATAAGCTTTAACACAATGATTTTTTCCACCAGAAATATAAAAGTTCACAGACAGCTTTTGCATAATTGATGCATAGAATTTCATGAAAAATTTGACTTTTTCAAAAATGAGGTGCGGTTCCTGGGAAATGTTAAAAGAAAAGTTTCTTATTTTCTTGGCAACATGCCTTCCAAATCTTCCTGAAAACGAATAGAAACTCAAGTAATTACAATCTTTTTAATAACACCATTTCAAGGTAAAAAACAGGCAAATCTTGGATCTGTTCAAAAATTTGTCTACAAGCGAAAGGGTTTTTATATCAAAAATGTTGTAAAAAGCTGGAAAAATTCCTCCTAAACCCTTAACAATCCCCATTGAGTAGGATTTTAAATAATATTTGTCGTCAACATTTTGAATCCAGGAAGGATATATGAATAATATTTTCGGAAAACTTTTGGCTATGTCTTGGGGTGAGGTTGCATAAAACTGCTGTAATATTACATTTGACGGCAATGGGAAGTAACGCAATTTTTTAAGAAAATTTTTTGGCCATCTCGTTAATGAGAGAACGAAATTTAAAGGGCATGTAGAAGAAGATTTAAGATGCTTCCAAGTTATCAATTATGGACATTTGTTTTAACTCATTCATGACAAATGGGTAAACCCTAAAACCGAGTAAACTTACTCAAAGCGGACTCTGCTGAAGGCCTTATTTAAATAATTATTGACCATTTGCAAAGCATGCAAAGATCGTGATCAAATAATTCACCAATTCAAAAACGTGCACTTGTTAAGAAGCTACATTTTTATGCACCTTCTTGTATTTTTCACTTAGAATGGTGGACTCTAACAAATAAAAATGTTTGTATTGAGAAGAATTTAGAAAGTTTGTTTAACAGCTTAATTTGCATAATGAGGGTGAAATATTGGGGTGTCAGTAAAACGCGGGGCCGGGGCCGGGGCCGGGGTCGGGGTCGGGGTCGGGGTCTCTTTTTATAAATAATTTTTTTTTTTTAATTTTCCTTTTTGCTATTTTCTTCCTTTTCTCCTTTTTTGTTTTTGGATAATAATGGTATTAACCAGCTTTTTCGTTTATAGCCATGAGAAATGCATGCCACACTCGTAAACAATTGCCGCCAAATTCCTGGCGAAAATATAGGAAATTACCGATTTCAACACCTTTGGAACCGAATTCATAACATTTCTTATCATTGTGATGCAACTAAATGCTCCAGGTCGATGTTTGCAGCTCAACATCGACAATAATTATCTAATACGATTTCTGAAGTAGAATTTTTCGGTTAATAGGAGAGCTAAGTAAGATCAGACTTGAAATTAGCTTATTATAGTCGTTACATATTTTCTTACCATGCGACTCTGCATCCGATGAATCCGATATCAAAATAACATCTGCAATGGAAGTCCATAAGTTAACTCTTAGACATCCACTATGCTCTGAAAAGGATTTAAGCCTATACAGATGAGTTCTTATTAGCCCCAAAAGCTTATTACATAGGTCATCGGTGATGGAAAACACTCGATTCAACTGAGTTAAGCTTAAATTAAGTGCAATTCTAGAGGCTATTGATTCCGTGAATTGACTATCTTATCTTATACTCTTCCAAGAAACGAAAGGAAGGAAAATATACAAGCTGCTGCCATTATATTTCCTTGAACTAACAAATTCGTGAGCTAAAATGAGCAGGAACTTACCATGAAAACCCGCATCACCTTCCATGATTTCCATCGTGTGAAAAGTGATAGTTCATCACGTGTCCATTTGGCGGGAAAAAAGGTTGAAAAACAACCCATGATGCTCAGCTTGTAATTCACGATTTGCTCCGATACGCTGATATTTGCTGTTACTATCATTATTACCATTATTATCCAAAAACAAAAAAGGAGAAAAGGAAGAAAATAGCAAAAAGGAAAATTAAAAAAAAAAAATTATTTAAAAAAAGAGACCCCGACCCCGACCCCGACCCCGACCCCGGCCCCGGCCCCGGCCCCGGCCCCGCGTTTTACTGACACCGGAAATATTGACAGAAGTACTAAAAGTTAGAAGTCGCTGTGGCGAAGGAAAATTAAAAGCGCAAGATATTTTAAATTTCTATACTTCCTAACACCTTTTTAGTAGAATTCAGTCTGAATTTAGAATAGCCAAGTCTGGACTCGCGAATTAAAGGCCAGCGAAGATAGGGTACTTTTGCATGTTTACAACAGGCGGTAAATAAACCGTCGCTAATAAATGGATTTTCATGCAGCTGTAAATTGGAGCATGTCAAAATAAACATATGTTTTGAGCCATTGAAAGACCACCTAACTCAGAAATAATAATAATTTTCTTGCTGAATTTGGGGGTTTCTGAGCGGCGAGCTCGTCACCTTGTCCTGGTCAGGCTCAAAATATGGCCTTTTACAGCTTTGGCTGTCTTGAGCTTGAGTTAACTGTGAGTAACACAAAACAGTGAATTAAACTAGTTACATAACTGTTGCAGTACCCGGCCCTGACTCCAACAGGTACAGTTAAATATGTAAAACAAGCATTTCGACTCAAATTTCTCTTCTCATGGAACTTGATATTAAATTGGTTTTATGCAAATAGGTTTTAGTTTCAATTACGGTGCTAAAGTGACTATAAAAAATTAGAGAAGAGAGCTGGAATTCAGGCTACCAATATTGCAAGTTTATGAATGTAACTATTTAGGACTGATAAAGCAAACAAAAGTTGCGAAGTTGAAGTACACTAAATACAATTTATTTTCAAAGGAAACAAGTGTCGATTTCAAGTTCACTGAAAGCAGTGAAAGATACACCACTGTTGCAGCTGTTAGCAAGGTAAAGCTGGAGTCAAGCACCTTGAAAGTCGTTAGATTGAAGTAGAATATATTTTTATTAACTTAAGCATTAGGAAAAACGCGATCCAAGTAATAAGAAAAGAGATAAATCGGCGAAGTTCAAGAATCGGTACACATAATTTGCATTTTTGCCATAATTCCTAACCGAAAGCATGCAAAGGTCGAGAGTATTTTTTGCCAATTTGTACAGTTTTATTCCCTTAGTCGTAACACCTGTTATTTGTGTGCAGCTTTCTATATTTATGACTTAGAATGGTATAACGTAGCATTCACTGAAAAACAATCGAAAGTACCTTCGAGAACCTCATTTGCATAATGTGTGAAAAATTCACGGAAGTACTACAAGTTTGAAGTCGTTGTGGCAAAGGAAGATTAAAAGCGCAAGGTATTTTTAGATTTCTATGCTTCCTAACGTCCGTTTAGAAGGATTCAGTCCGAATTTAGAATGGCCTAGTCTGGACTTGCGAAATACAGGCCAGGGAGGACGGGGTACTTTTGCATGTTTACAACAGGCGGCCTAACCGTCGCAAATAAATAAATTTTCATGAATCTGTAAATTAGAACATACCAAAATAAATATATGTTTTCAGCCATTGAAAGACCACCTAACTCAAAAAATAATAATAATTTCTTGCGGAATTTGAGGGTTTTTGAGCGGCGAGCTCGTCAACTTTTGCATTTTTTTGTTCTGGTCAGGCTAAAAAAATTTGCCTCTTACGGCTTTGACTGTTTTTAGCTCTCAAAAATTTATTTTAACATGTTTCCAAAAACTAAAGCCGTTGCAGTAACTTGCAACCTACGATAAATCACTGGGCAAAGTTAGAGGCAATATTTTGACCCTACCCGAAATTCAATAGACCGCTTTTACTGAGACTGCCACTTAATTACGCAAGCCGTTTTCTTTCTCTACAAAAGTGCCAAAATTGCGTTAAACAGAATATGTAAACCACAAAAAAGAAACTAAAGCATGCCTATGAAAAAAATTATCAAACATGATAGGAAACCAGCTGAAATCTGTCGATTTGGGTTTGTTTGCCCCCTCGCAAATCACGTGCCTAATTTGCATTACAGTGTGAAAACAAACATGGCGGCTATCGTGAATAAGGTCTATTGTAATTTCAGATTCCCCAATAGAAATCAATATCCAAAAACGGTAGATTCATGTCGTGTTTTATTGGGAAATCAAAGCTCCAGATGTAAATTTCCCAATCAAATGCACCCTGATTTTACTTCCCTCGTGAATCTCTTCCTGGAATTCGTTAAAATGTTAGCGGAGAAAACGTGGACACAGTTTCAAGTTTTGCCGCTTCCGAAGACCTTCCGAGTCGATAATATTTGCAACAACGTGCGCTATTCAAAGCTGTGTATCTAATTATGTTTATTTGCTACGTTCCAACACGTAGGCCACAACGCTGACAACAATAACGCCCAATTAGGAATACAAAGAGATCTACGAGATATATTCTCGGATGTCGCCGTTCGTCCGTACTATTGTAAACTTGGATTTCATGGATTTGAGATTTTTGCGTTTTATTGAAAAATCCGAAACAGATTTACAAAGCTGGTCTCCGTTTTTGGGATTTTGCGTTTTAAAATCCGAAATTCGGAATTCTAATTCCGTTGGCCGTTTGATTTTATGCACAATATATTTTTACCAATATCTCCTTTGCACACCTTTGTTCAGATTAGTTACGGCCATTATTACTTATAGGAGAAAGTAAAGAAGTTTTTTGGTTTATTTCTATACTTTTAAATTAAGTTTATAATTTAAAATTGCACATTTACTTTGGGATTTTTTAAAAAATTAAGAACTTTCAAAAGGTGAACTGATTTAACATAGAAATGAGTGTTTTCAAGAGAGATATATATGCAAAATATAAATTGAGAGAGAACAACTAAAAACTGGTTTGCAATTCTTTCATGTTGACGGTTATATGGCGTGGAAATAGGGCCAAAAACAAACTCATGTAGTTAACGTTATAAAAAAAGAAAACATTTGTGTGATATTTTTAGTGTTATCTCAAACTTTTGTTTGGACTTAATGACATATCGTGGCATTTTCTACTAACAAAGGTCTTTTATAAAGGCGATTATTGAAAACAAGTTAATGCAACTCACCTTTTCATAAACAGCGGGTTTTGCTTTGTTATTAAAAGATCATAAAATTTGAAATAGAATAGATAAAAAATATTTCCACTTGCTAGCAAATTCGATACTCACAATTTTGTCATACGCTTCCACTTGATTACAACTAGAGAATGTTCTTTGTGAACACGAATTAAATATAGCAAGGAGCTCTTTTCTCAGGGTTCCAAAAACTGCATTGTTAATGTTTTCTTATCTAATAAAATATTCGACTGCATTAGTATGAACAAAAGGGGAGCTTTCCATTCCGATCCAATTTTATTCCCTATTTGTATTGCAAAATATATTGAGATGCTAATTGTTAAAAGGATTATATGCCGCTTAAATTTTGCCTACCAAGAGAAAAGCATCGAAACTGGTTAAAAAAACACACGCGCGGACACTTTAAGAAGTGCCTTCTTGAATTTGCAAAGACACTCTAGATGACGAAAACAAGACGTTTTTGCAATGGCCTCCTTTCTGTCAAAACAATCGGTCAAAATTAAATTTCTGAAATGGCGTGAAATGTCAAATTAAATACCTTGTTTAAAGGTTTAGTTATTGAACTTTTTTGTCTTTTTCTTGGCAAATTGAATCGAAAATATTGCGATCATTCCGACGTCGGCAAAGTCACTCTGTGCATTGAAAAGATTCAATTTTATTATTATTATTATTATGTACGACGCATTTCCGTCCCTTTAGGCAAATGAATAACTGCCTCAATAATGCAAAGTGACATTTCACACAATGTTTTTACAGTATTTTGTTCGTTTTACACCTGGTGTAATTTACTAGAGCGCACTATTTAAACAGGAATATGGGTTCCAAAACTATCGATTCAAATTGTTTAATTTGCAGGATACCTCGTATTTGATCAAAGTCGTGTAGAAGGCCTGTGCAAACGATTAGATGGACGTTGATGTCTTGAGGTGAAGAATATATAATCAATCCCCACAGAAACAATACCTCGGAGCTTTATATGAATGTCATGAATATTTATGTGCCGCTTTTCTTATACAAAGGGAAACGCATCGCGTTAAAGGGACTTGCTCGGCAAAATTGGAATTTTATAGGCCCGGCAGGTGGAACAAGTGGCGTTTTATCGATTCCACATTAACAAGAAAAGTTTGTCATTTCCTTATAAAAGGAAGTTAGCTGTTGCTGGGAGCAAATAAGACCACCAGATTTCAAAGCTTGCTGACAAAAACAGTCCAAACAGGGTCAAAATTGATCGGCGATTGCTCAAAGCTAAAGCTGATTTGCTTCAGCCGTAAAATATAGTGCCGGCCAAAACGTCCCTGACAGAATGGGGCAACAACCTGTTCAGCACCAGAATGCATGTGTCTTTGCGAAAGCGATGGACTTCAGCATGGAGGAAAATCAGTTTGTTTACGTTTCCAATGTAATGACCTGTATTTTCAACGCGTTCTTCGCTGCACCAGCCATCATTGGAAATGTTCTGGTTGTGATGGCAATATGGAGAACGCAACTCAGGCGTTCTCCGTCAAACATCTTGCTTTCCACGCTGGCCTTCGCCGATCTTCAGGTTGGTCTGATAGTTCAGACAAGCTTCATCTGCTACAAAATGGCAGAAATTTTTCGGGCAGCTGAGTTGTCGTGCTACGCGCGTTTCGTGAACATCGTATTTGGTTACTCGATCACAGCCGTCTCGTTGCTTACACTGACCGCCATCGCCATCGAGCGCTATTTGGCACTGCGCCTGCATCTGCGATACAAGGAAGTTATAACGAAGAGGCGAATACTCACAGCCGCATGTTCCTTTTGGATGATAGGATTGGCTGTGACTTCGCTTTATTTTATAACGAGAAGTGTCTTCGGTGCAGTGGTGATATCAAGTGAAGTCGTGTCCATTGTGGTAACCTCTGTTGCCTATATCAAAATTTATAAAATCGTACGGCGTCACGAGCGGCAAATAGAGGCGCAAAGACGAGTGGCCTTAGACCCTGACGCACAGATAGAGATCAACATGAAAAAATACCAACGTTCTACGTCCACAATGCTAATCGTGTTCATGTTATCGTTCTTGTGTTATGTGCCATATTCGGGGGTTATGGTGGCTAAGCTGAAATACGGATTTACAGCAAACGTGAAGGTTGCAATTGATATTTTCTCGACTGCAGTTTGTATAAATAGCTCGCTTAATCCATTCATATACTGTTGGAGGATGAAGGAAGTAAAGCGGGCTGTCTGGGCTGTGGCAAAGCGCAACACTGCAATAAATCCTGGACAAAATGAGCAGAGCATGACGACATTCCCTCCGCTTCCGAACATGCTGCACGGGTCCAAGACCAAAGTAGATACAAATGGCATGAGTCGCAAGTAACCATCGTCCCACCAATGTGATCCCAGCCGCCATATGGACAAAATGAGGAGAGCATGACGACATTCCCTCCTCTTCCGAACATGCGACACGGGTCAGAGACCAAAGTAGATACAAATGGCATGAGTCGCAAGTAACCATCGTCCCACCAATGTGATCCCATCCGCCATATGGACAAAATGAACAGAGCATGACGACATTCCCTCCTCTTCCGAACATGCGAAAAGGATCCAAGACCAAAGTAGATACAAATGGCATGAGTCCAAGTAACCATCGTCCCACCAATGTGATCCCAGCCGCCATATATGTGGATTGAGTTTAATGTTGGTTCTCGCCCCAAATGCTCCGAGGATATGTTTCCGGGTTCTTCAGGTTTCCTCCATCCGCAAAATCCAAAATTCTAAATTCCATTTCGACCGGGAATTCAAAAGCCCTTAGGTTTCTTAGTCGCAATACTATGATGTGTAACCTCCCTTAACCTTCGGTTTATTTTTCATTTTATTTGAAATGGAGGTCACTTATCGAGTCATAAAAGGCCAAAAGGGAACATCAGTTCGTCGAATCAAATTTATTTAAAGAAAATAGACATTTATTTTCAACTTTCGATTGATTTCTTTGCAAGAGGTGGCTGTAAATAACCCGTGTGAAGAGGTCGCTAACTCCACCCCCAAAAAACGTTTTGAGTTATTTCCGATGATAAACTTGGTCAAGCTTCATAAAGCAAACATTAGCACCACATATGCATGCATTCCGTACAACATAAATATTTGATCTGATGACGACAGTTTAGCACAGGATCTATTACCCGCACTTGAAAAAGCCCTCACGCAAATTTGTATTTTTGGGAGCAAATTTTCATTTCGATTCATTTTCTTTTAGCGACTCGATTGTCAATTAATATGAAAATCTGGAAAAGAAGAAAATTTCGTCGTGTTATGTGGTGATGACAGCTTCATACAGAATCTACCCCCTACTTGAAAAAGGCCTCAGTTAAATTTGTCTTTTGGGAGCAAATTTTCATTTCGATTCATTCATGATTCGCTCAATTGTCAATTAATTTTTGCGTTCTATTATGAAAGTTTCAGACAGAATCTACTCCCCTTAGTTGAAAAAGGCCTCAGTTAAATTCGTCTTTTGGCAACAAATTTTCATTTCGATTCATTTCATGATTCACTCAATTGTCAATTACTATGAACATCGGAAAAGAAGATCAATTTTGTCGCGTTCCGTGGCGATGACGCCAGTTTCAGACAGAATCTTAATTCCCCACACTTGAAAAAGGCCTCAGGTAAATTTGTCTTTTGGAAGCAAATTTCCATTTCGATTCATTTTCTTTCAGTCACTCAATTGTCATTTTATATGAAAACCGGAATATTTTCTTGTGAAATTACGATTACTAATAACGTAATAAAAAAAGGGTGTCACTGTTGAAATAAAAGTCACAGTCACGTTTTTATTGTATGTCTATTTTTTCAGCTTTGATAATAGATTTAGGAAGAGCGTAATAATCTCCTCTATGATATTATAATTTCTCTATTGAAAGCATATGCTTAATTTTCGTTAAAAGTTAGTCTGCGAATACAGCCGTCGTCTTCGCTCCCGGCTTGACGGGAATTGTTCAGTTTTTCATTTTTGCAAGACCCATAAGTTATAATTTTTTCGAATTTCCAATTTTCTTTTTCTTTTTGACAGCAAAAAAATTTAACCCTAACCATCAAAAAAGCTGGTATGTACCTCATAAGTTCTGGAAAGTAACAATCACGTTTACGCTGGGCCATAAGCGCCTATGGTTTGGCGAAAATTTGACTGTTTCCTTTTAAACCTCATAGGCTACGGACCCGTTGTTTTGGCGGTCCCGGTCCAACTTTTGCTGTAAACGACCTTAAAATTAATTCCTATTCGAGAACAGTGCCTTAAGCAGCGCGAAAATTACATCTAGATTGATGGATCTACTTTGCGTGTCAAAATGAACCTAATAGATCTTATACGGCGTCATTCATTTCGTTGTTTTGTGGAATACCTTTTGTCTCTGTCTACCCTCTGTATCCCGCCGTAATAGCAACAGAAATTTTAGTTTTAAAAATCGTCGCTTTTTGCACATTGTAAAGCTTGCTGCAGGCATATTTTATTGCTCAACTGCTTGACGCCAAAGAGCAACGTAGACAGATTGATGCAACACCAAGTTAATTATTTGACTGCTTGATTACTTGATAAGATGGATCACGCAAGGCCTATATATGTTATTATTTCATCTGAAGGCCTTAAAAGAGATCTCTGCCGTAAAGGTTATAGAAATTCATAATTCGACAGAATCATCTCGACTCACGGTATCTTTGGGAAACTTTAATATTAAAATAACCGAATGCAAAAGACAAAAATCTTCCGTTTCTTGCATTAAAGGCAAAAATAATTTATTTTAATGAAGTAGCCATAATATTCGCATTGGGTAATAACATGAATTCAGTCACCTGCTGAGAAACTAGTTAGGTTAGGCATAATGTATGTTTCGGATTACTATTGAAATTGCGATCCTGAATCGAATCTTCAGGTGTAGAAGGTACTAGAAGATCTATATATTAATAAAAGATATATTTGCAAGCGAAATTTTCCCGCTAAACTGCCGCGAACAACAATTTTACATTTGTAAGTGGTTACATGAGATAGCTCCATTACCTTTAGCTTGCTAGCTTTATGTTACATAATTAATATACCACAGTTGTGAAATACGGAAATTTTGTTAGCCCATCATCAGATACTGAGAAGATATGCTGGAAGAGAAGATACCCTGGCTGGGAATTGCCCTATCCACGACAAAGAGGATTAAGCCCGGGCCAAATGATGTTGAGAGTTGATGAGAGTAGGCTCTCGTGAGAGTTTCGCCACCTTTCATCGAGTAACATCAACTCGGGCCAAACATTGAGACTCGTGAAAAATTGGAGCACGTTCAAAGGCCTTGAGAATGTATGTCGTAGAGGTGCATGACGCAGGTAAAAAGCAAAATATTCAACTCTGAGACCTACATGTCGATACATGTTTACAGAAGCTAATAGCTTATTCGTGTCAGTTGCACTGCACGAAATTGTCGAGAAATTAGGCGCTTAATTTGGGATCAGTCAGTAAATTTAAAACAATTATTCCTTTTTCTGTAGAAAATTTAGCTACGAATTGTAATGATACATAAAACTAAGATAAAATGGTAAAATTTAATTTAAATTAGGTCGATTCTTTTGGAGTGGGCGTGGATTTTTAATGGGCCCTAGTCATCCTCCGCCATTTTCGATGCCATCGAAATTATGGAAATTGTATGGTGAAGCGAAATTCTATTACATTGCCGTACGTTATGTTACTGGAATTGTTTAATTGCAAATTTAGCTAGTTTCTCAGTGATCTCTTTCGTTTCGACACGCGTGTAAACAATAACAAAGGTGTGGTTGACTAGGGCCCCTTGAGGACTGAATTTGTCATATAGCATAAAGTAAATATTTTAATCTCTGAGCATGATATTAATTATCCTGTATCAAATTTAGTGTCTTAAGAGCACAATCGCTCCGCATCCATTCTCTTCCTTGTTAAAAATAGATGGATCTGGGTTGAGCAATCTAGAATAAGCCGTTGTTAACAGTCAAATATATGGCCTAGCTGAAATGTAATTTATTGTTCGAAGGTATTCCCTCTGAGATCCTCGTATATGACTCGGTTATAAAGAAGGCACCTTGTAAAATTTGGAACCCAGTCAATCTGTCAATCACACAATCAGCCAATCTGTGAAGACCACTCTGTAAAATGAACTCTGCAGCATTGTCGTTAATTTAAAGGGGCTTAGTCAGTCACGCCTTTGTTATTGTTTACATGCGAATGTTTCTCTATTATATTTTACGCGGAGCGTGTAGTAACGAAAGAGATCACTGAGAAATTTGCCCTCATCAACTATCACGAGACAGAAATCTTTCTTCAACAGAATAGATGGTGAGCAGCGTAACCAATCAGTTAACGGCATTCGTTATATAGATAGGAGGTACACAATCTTTTACCAATCTTTTACCAGACTGCTATTGTCAAGCAACAAACTACGTCACTCAATTTTCTGCTGTAAGCAAATAACTTGTAACACTTTCCTTCCTGCTAAATAAATCCAAGCGGAATCTATTACAGAAATCCACTTTGCACCAGATGCAGATCGCATTGGATTCATCACGTTTAACAGAAAGGCCAATTCTCTGACTTCCAATACCATGACAAGGAAACCCTATTGAAGAAAATAGCCAACGAATCGATAAAGCTGGAACTAAAAACTCTCACTGATCCGGATTTGACAATGGCGAGGGACAAGCTGTTTACCGAGGCAGTAGGAGACAGTCCAGACAAGCCAAACATTATGATTGACATTGATTGCGTTCGCAAATAGAAACCAACTAAGTTCAACAAAAAGTTTGATCTTACAGCTTTCTTAAAGCTGTAACATCAAATCAAAGGAATAGCCTAAGATTTGAAGGTAATTTAGTTTCACTTAAATTCACGGAGGTGGTAGTTTACGAAAATTGGTCGCACAAAGACACGATGGCACAAGCTATCACCAAGAAGAAAGTTGTTACTTTTACTAAGAGGTGCTTTGCAGGAAACCATTTATTATCCAGCAAGTTCCAGTCTTAATTTTATTTGCTCTATTTTATTTAATATATGAAATGAACAAAGACACTCGGAAATCTACTGAGTCTGCTTCCTGGAATGTCAATACTATCCGCGTTAGTAAATTCGTGGACCGCACATTGACTTTGAACTGACTGTCTTTGAAGAAATAGACATATCTTTTATTCTTAAATTAAAATTATGACATGTTGAAACATAGCGCCATTTGCTGAACGAAGTCAGTTTTCGTTTATTGAAAAAAAAAAATAATAACTCCAAGTCCGGGATACTGACGTAATTTATATGAGATCTTATATATAAACTACGGATGTAGGTGAAAGTGAGAGATGATCATCGCAGTAAATTCGCAATTTGAATCAAAGAAGCCTGAAAAAATTCAGGGCTTCAACACTTTCCATTGAAGCCCTGAATTTGTTCAGGCTTCTTTAATTCAAATTGCGTAAATTGGAAATTCACTGCGATGAACATCTCTTACTTTCACGGTAATGTTTGACAAAATGTTATTCGGCTCTCTTCAAAAGCTTTTTGGACTAAAAACATTTAAAACAAATGGTTCTGAAGGCATTACCTTTCACCTAGCTGTAGTGTTTGTTTTAATTTGTTCCGTTTTGATTTAATGGTTTCCTTTTGATTTGCTAGATTATAAATATTTCTTCGGCATAATAAAACACTTAATAGGATCATCCTCGCCCAGTCTTGAAAGATAATTTTTAGTCTCGCCTTAAATATCTTTCCATATTGGGCTCGGACGAATCCAACAAGTGTACAGGATTCTGATAATTCTCTATAAACAGCTATCAGTAAAGGGACAAGGTTTTAAAATTTTCCTTCTCATGGTATAATTCTGCACATGTGTAGTGTTGTTAAGCCACAAAGACAGCCACAAAGGCTTAAAACATACGGTTTAATGGAGTACACACAGTACACGCTCCAACACTCTATTTTCCCGCGCTCTCTCTGTCCCGGATGTATATTCTTACATATGCAACCGCTGTCCTCAATACACTACATCCCTTTCTTTCTTCGCTTGGATACTTAATCAAAAACTAAAGTTCATTTCATGTTCTTATGCTCAAATGTTCACAAGTCACACTAGCCATAAACATGGCCTTGCTGTTTAGTTCATAAAACAATGCTCCAATGTCACCTGTTCAACACAACAACGAATATCATATGACTGCAAATATCACTAGTTTAAGTATAGAACATAATCGTTCAGAGCCTTCGGACGGCTCGAAATTCGAGTGGACCTTCTCAATGGCTGCTCAGCTGCAGGCTTAGCATTCTGCGGTTTAGCATCCTGTAGCGACATCTCCTGTTCTTTCTCAGCTGTAGGGTGAGCAATCTGAGGTTCAGCATCCTGTAGAGGCGTCTCCTGTTCTTTCTGATCTGCCTTATTAAAGAGCTTAATATGCTGAAGGTTGCGCTTGTACTGAACACCTTGTTGTGATTGCAACATCACTTGGTCCCCATAACGAGATACCACCTCATATGGCTCCTTTTCGTAGCAAGGTGACAACTTATTTTCTTTCTTCTTCTCAAGCAGGACAGTGTCCCCTTCTCTCACATTTCGGTCTCTGGCATGAAACTTCTTGTCAACATAGTCCTTGCTGGACTGCTTTCTCTCGGTGTCCCGATCACGGACAGCTTGGTCGCTAACTTCCTTTTCCTCGTCAACATCAACTAGCTCAGGCATTTTGGTTGTTAGCTTCCTTCTAAACAGTAACTCAGCAGGGCTTTTTCCTGTAGTTGAATGTGGTGTGGACCTGTATGCCAAAAGAAACCGGTTTAGCTCCTCTCTCCAATTTTTGCCTTCTGCATGGGCTGCTCTCATGGACTTCAGAAGTGACCTATTTTGTCTTTCTACTTCGCCGTTAGCTCTTGGCCATAGGGGTGTCGTGTAACGGTGCTCAATCCCCATTTCTCTCAGATACTCTTCTACTTCTTTGGACACGAGATTTGAGCCATTGTCGGTACGGAGACCTTTAGGTATCCCATGTCTTGCAAATTGGGCATCCAGGCAATGAATAATGGTTTTGCTGGAGGTTGTTCGGATGACATCGACTTCCATCCACCGACTGTAATAATCGACGAGAACTAACAGGTGTTCTCCAGAAGGTAATGGACCCATTAGATCCACAGCTACCTCTTCCCATGGTTGGTTGGGTAATGGTGTCGGTTTTACTGGTGGTGGTGGAACGTTCTTGGTAACCACTTGACATCCGTAACACTCTGCGCATCTTCTCTCTGCATCACGATCCATTGCAGGCCACCAGACCTTCGTTCGAAGTCTCTCCTTTGTTTTTACGACTCCCTGGTGTCCTTCGTGGGCCAAACTGGCAACTCTCTTGCGAAGTGATTGGGGTATAACAATTCTTGTTCCCCGAAGAATTACATGACCAATGAAGGTCAACTCATTGCGAACTGGCAAATACGACTTAGGAGCACTGTCCCAATTTCCTTCTATGAGGCAATTTCTGACTGCTTGCAACTCTGAATCTTGTGCCGAGACCCGTTCAATCTCTTTTATTCTCAATGCAGCAGGGACAGCATGCAGTGCTACCAAGCGTACATAACCATCATCTTTCAGGTACTGATCTGAGGCTGGTATCTTTGTCAGTCGAGAAAGTGCATCAGCGATATTCTTTCTTGAAGGCACATAACAAACTTGATAGTTGTACGGCTGCAGACGCAGAACCCAGCGCTCTATTCTGGCTGAAGGTTTAGACTTCCTCGAGTAGATGACTTTAAGTGCTTCATGGTCTGTCACGAGATCAAACTGCGGGAGCCCATACAAGTAGAGGTGGAAGCGTTCACACGCCCAGACTAAGGCTAGTGCTTCTTTTTCTGTCTGACTATAACGGCGCTCCACTTGACTCAAACTTCGACTGGCATAACAAACAGCACGACTTTCCCCATTCTTCTCTTGCACCAGCACAGCACCAAGACCAACTGGACTTGCGTCAGCAATAACACGGGTAGGCGCATCCTTATCAAAGTAAGCCAGGACTGGTGCACTTGCAACTTGACTCTTCAATTTCTGAAATGACTGCTCCTGTTCCTTGCTCCACACGAATGGTTCTCCTTTTCTTGCAAGTTTTCTGAGGGGATCAGCAGTGGTAGCGAAATCAGGTAAAAACCTGGCACTAAATCCTACAAGTCCTAAGAAGCTACGAACTTCTGAAGGTGTCTGTGGCTGACTTGCTTCAGCAACGGCTCTGACTTTTTCCTCAGTAGGTCCGACGCCATGCTTGCTAAGCAAAAGACCCATGAACACAACTCTGTTCATCCTGAAGGTGCATTTTTCTGCATTCACAGTTAACTGCTTCTCACTAAGACGCTGCAGCACACTGTGTAAGTTCTTATCATGTTCCTCTGTGTCTCGACCATGAACAATAAGATCATCTGCTATGTTTGCCACTCCCTGTAGACCTGCCATTGACTGGGTGATAATATGCTGGTACTTCTCTGGTGCGGCATTAACACCAAAGCTCAAACGCTTGTACCGGAATATACCGTCATGGGTGGCGAAAGCAGTGATATCCCTTGAATCAGGATCCAACTCGATTTGGTGAAAACCCCACCGCAAATCTAATTTTGAGAACACGCCACTCCCATTTAGGCTCTCGAGGACTTCATCTATGGTCGGTATGGGCAGCCTCTCCCGGGTAATTGCTTCGTTAGCTCTTCGCATGTCGACGCATAACCTTATGTCCCCTGACGCTTTTGGTGCGACAACGACCGGGCTCACCCACGCCGTAGGCCCCTCGACTTTCTCAATTATGTCCTTTTCAAGGAGTTCATTAACCTTCATGGTTACCTTGTCCTTAAGGGAGAAAGGCACTCTTCGCATCTTTTGAACCACTGGAGTTACACTTGGATCAACATGTAGCTTTAGCTGATAATCTTTGAGTTTTCCAATGCCATGAAACACACTGGGGTATTTTGTTTTGAGTTGCCCCACAAAATTATCATCAACAGTGTTACAATCCCCTGACCCAATAGTTCCCGCTGGATCCACATGAAGGATTCCAAGCTCTGTGGCAGTTGAACATCCCGGCAAACAACGCCCCGTTTTAACAACAATGAAATCTGCCACAATCTTTGATTTAGATACTGAAATTTCAGTTTGAAACCGGCCCTCAACTTTGACCTCTTGACCTCCATAGGCATACAATCTCTTGGTACAGGGCTGTAATTCAATCTTTAGCCCCTGATGTTTCAGTTCCTGTACAGTATCTTTACTGATAAGGTTACTTGCAGAACCAGAATCAATTAACACTTCTCTGCTGATTCCACCAATGTTCACAGAGATCACTGGCTCAGCAGAATTCGACAAAGCACATGTCTGTTCTTCTATAGTAAAAGCAAATGTGTCATCCTCACCTGACTGCTCAAAATCCTCGACAACATTGGCCTGTCTTCCTTTACCACGACGCTGTTGTCTACCTCCCTGTTGTTGGGTGGTGTCTTGTTTTCCAGACTTCGGATTTCCTCCCCCTTTGCAACAGCTAGCATAATGACCATATTTCCCACATTTACTGCACTTCCGACCTCGAGCTGGACAACCCTTGCTTTGAGCAAAGTGACCTTCTTTACCACAATTAAAACAAACACTTTTTCCTTTGGATCCGTGCCCAAACTTTTCCTCAACCACATTAGCACCTGTTCCAACTTCTTGCTTTGGCGTGACCATTTGACTTGCTTGTTCACGCGAGGCTTCCCACTTTCGAACTTTATCCATTGCAGCATCCAGAGTAATATTATTGACCTCAAGTAATTTCTTCTTTAGCTCAACATCAGGCAACTTTTCGATCAATTGGTCTCGCAAATTTTCCTCCAAAGCCCCTCCAAAATTGCAGTGACGAGCTTGTTTACGTAAACGAACCATGAACTTGTCAGCGGTCTCCCCTTGTGTCGGCGCAAGTTGACGAAAAACATGTCGCTCGTACGGCACATTGTCCTCCGCTCGAAAATGAGCATCCAGTTTTCGCAGACACACAATATATTCATTATCCTCGTCCGCATTCACCGGTCCAGGGTCTGGGAGATCCTCGTAAATATCCTGCACTTCCATGCCCGCCAAATGAAGCAATTGGGCCTTTTTTCTCGAAGGATTCGTGATTCCTTTGCCATCGGTGTAATACTGATACGAACGTTTCCACTGTCGCCACCGTTCGGCGACCTGAGAGGAATATCCTGTTAAATCTAGAGGCGGCAATGCTCTCTCCACTGAATTCGACATCCTCGTCGCCAATTTGTAGTGTTGTTAAGCCACAAAGACAGCCACAAAGGCTTAAAACATACG
Organism: Blastomussa wellsi; assembly: GCA_947652115.1. NCBI lineage: Eukaryota > Metazoa > Cnidaria > Anthozoa > Scleractinia > Plerogyridae > Blastomussa > Blastomussa wellsi. Next base: position 10,353,593 of record OX393561.1, read on the forward strand.
GTTTAATGGAGTACACACAGTACACGCTCCAACACTCTATTTTCCCGCGCTCTCTCTGTCCCGGATGTATATTCTTACATATGCAACCGCTGTCCTCAATACACTACAACATGTAACATGGGTATCCCTGTGATTTATGCAAGCTATTGATAACTAGTTAGCTAATTAATTCCATTCTATAACGACGTTATTTCAATAAAATGTAGACCAATACATGGTCAGTGTTCATTTTTCTTGTACTGCTTTCACCGTACTCTTCTCCACATGGATCATAAACCCAAATGAGTGTAAATAATCAGTTTTGAGATATATTATCTCACTGTTCTCATTATATTATCTCGCTATTTTTAGCTGTATTACCTCAGTGTCTGTGGTTAGTGTTTGACATTCACCTCGATGTAAAAACCTTTTTCTTTGTTCTTGACTATTCTTTTTCTGTACATGTTCTATATTGTTTCCAGGTTGTTTGTAATCTTGTTAGTTCTTTGTTTTACGCCACTCGTGAGTTTCACAGGTTTTTACACCGAGGATAAGCCTAAAAACCTGTGACTTTTTTCTTTGCTTTTGAGCTATTGTTTGTCTGCTCTACATGGTTTCGATGTCCTTTGTTGTCTTGTTCGTTCTTTGTTTTACGTCATGGGTGAGTTTACAGGTTTTTACACCGATGCTGAGCCTAAATGTCGATCATTTGCCACCTCCATTTTGGTGAATAGTTGTTAATTAAATAAATATTAATGTAAACAGTGACACTTCATAAAGAGTCCTGAAGTCAGAAGGTATGTTCAAGAGTTTTAGAAACTTTAAAATACTTGATGTTTTATGAATTAATTTTGGTTTTCTGAAGCCAAACTTTAGGTACAAATGAACGCGGTATTTATCGTTTATTCTCTCATTTATATTTCTTGCAAATTGGGTATTTTAGACTCCGTTAATAGAGAGTTTTAGTAACGACGACGGCGACGGCTACGAAAACGTCATTTCAAAATGTAACTTCTTGTTTCTGTGACGCTTTCGCAATTATTGAAATCTGTTTGACTTGGAAAATGCTGACGAACAAATACCACAAACAAAAGAACTGAACTCAGAAAGGCTGACCGTACAGTTGGGATCAACTCTATACTTTCTTTCTTCTTTCTAATAGTTCGACAGGCAGGGCCTGAATCCCTGAAGAATTCAGGCCGTTTCAGACGAAATATTGGAAAGAAAATATATAGTTAATCCCAACAGAACGGTCAGCCTTTCTGTGTTCAGTTCTTTTATTTCGTTACATTTACTGATCAGATCCAACCAGGAACCGGTTCCTTTGTATTGTCCGTTGGTCCTTTCTAAAATAGACAGTGTTGACGTTGCGGCCTGTTGGCCATAGACGATATATTTCGTACCCCGAGCCTCGAGTTGGAATGTTTGGGAACGCGTTTCCAGGTGGCAAAACATGGCCTCGGGACTTAAAATGGCCGCAGTGAGATTAAGGCCCATTCTCCATTCGCCATCAGTAAAGCGGAATAACAACAGGTTTTCAACCTTTCCTTCTCACGGTATAATATATAGATTTATCCAAGCCTAAAAGCGGAGCTCCCTTCCAGGAGCTCATCACGCTCGTTTGTGAAAATGCCTTCACAGCCGAAATAAATCAGAATAATAAAACATCCACACCAATAGAAGCGGATACCTTCTTTTGACAGCTGTCAATTAACCATAACAGAGCAAAGATGTAAGCTTATGGTAACCTTTAGAAATGTTAAGCAGGTTGAGCTCTCTCTGGACTATGGCCGCCATATTGATACTGGGGTGACGTCGTTTGTACATACTTCATAGAAAGTGCGACGTGCGGACTTCTATTCACGAGCTGCAAAACTTTGGGAAAGGAACGAGTGAGCGCGGCGAACGAGTGAGTTTTCCAAAGTTTTGCGACGAGTGAATAATCCGTACAAAGCACTTTCTATGCTGTAATTTGTTTATTATATATAAGGAGTACTCAACCACTGTAAACTTAAAGCGATTTTTCTAGTCTATCTAGAGTTAAACGCAGGGCGAGGAAAACAAAGCTGCAAATACATTCTGATGGCTTTCCAAGAGAAATCTTATTTAAACAGAAAAGAAACATGACGGTGGCGACGCTGATTTCCGTTTCGTAAACAAGCGACGCCATTTTTAACGGTCGATCCTGCAATTGGTAACCAAGCTTTTCGGAATGGACAATGCTGTATCTGCTCTAGTTTAGACCTGGACTAGATAGAAACTGGTTAATTTGGTGATAGACTAATAAACACTCTTGAATTACTTAATTGCTCACTTTCTAACTGGTTTGCTTGCGGTTAGCTTTTATTTGTTGGCTGGGGCAATAGTAACCGACTAAAATAGATTAAGAACGTCATTTCAAATGACTTTCTTAATCTATTTTTATAAGCTATAATTAAATTTTGCGAGAATTTGGCGGATCAGCCTGGTGAGTGTAGTGGCAGCGTAGTGGTGAGATAGGAATGTAGGCATGTCAGGTTCAAGGTTCGAATCTGGTCATTTAAGTTCGATGATAGCCAAAATGTGTCGCTAAAATGGCATCGCTAGTTTACGAAAGGGAAACGTGCGGCGGCGACAATAGCGGTATAAAGCACACTATGTTACTTTTTAAAAGTAAAACTTTTGCTATCGCATCGAGAAACGTCACCGTAAGTCAATCAACTGCTGCAGATCAACTGGCGAGTTTGTGAACAAAAATTGTGAGAGCACAAGAAGTCGATTCATTAAACAATAATTACGACGTAAACCACATTCAAAAGTGCAACATTTACTTTACCCTGGTGTTCCCAACAGTGCTGGAATTTTCTTAGAAAGTCCACGGCTGCGTTGTATCAAAGCTACAACGAAAGTCTTTAATTTCTTGGCTTTCCCTTAATCGACATTTAGTTTGTCTTCGCTCCGCCTGAAGAATGATTTTATCATTTCCATATCATAACTGTGTTCTTAAGGTTTTGCTTAGCGTGTTTCTGACGGCTTTCCTTTCCATACAGTCCTCCAACGACAAAATTTGTGGCCAAAACATAAATTGCCTTCAAGAGCATGCAAACTTGCCGCTCGTTGTTTTCACAACCTCGTTTGAAACCAATTGATTTTCCGCGCTCTGATTGGATAGGTCGTTCTACTCTTGACGCTGATTGGTTATATTTTTCACCTGTGAAGAAAGCTATACGTGAAGCTGATTGGACGTATCGCTTTTCTCACATGTGAAAATATATTGCAAATACATAATTCTGTTTGCAAGGTTTATTGCCTAAAATTGTCGATATTTAGGGGGATTCATGCTGACGTCATTGTTTACCTTTTTTCTTATTAGCATACGGCTTGGCGTACAGAAGGCAACATGTTAGATATGAATGAACTCCAACGAGAACCGGAAATTGTCTCGCGATCAGCCAAATATCTCGTTACCCAACTGATCAACCCTTTATAAGAACTCGCAAAGGAAAACCAAAGGATATCCCATGTTTGAATAGCCAATCACAGTGCGCTACCCACTGCTCGTATTTTAGTGTATACTAATGTATGCTATTCAGAAACAGGTAAAACAAGGGGAAAAATGGCATTATCATCCCTTTTATTAACAGGCTTTTGTGCTGATCAGAACGGGGGTAAAGGTATCGCGTTTGTGGGTTTTTATAAATGGTTGTTAATCAATAGCCGAAGACAATTAAAAACACCGTTATTGTTTATTGCCTAATTAGATATTGCAAGTTTGTAGACAGTTGGTCTGATAAGGTATTTTTCTGTTCAAAAATAAGTTAACACTGTGTGAAAATAAGCAAACAGCTGGCTCGCGGGCCCTAGCGTAAAAATTGAGTTGAATGAATGAGTTGAAATAATCAGTTTTGAGCTATATTATCTCACTGTTCTCATTATATTATCTCACTATTTATAGCTGTATCACCTCAGTGTCTGTGGCTGGTGTTGGATGTTTAGCTCGGTGTAAAAACCTATGACTTTTTTCTTTGTTTTCGAGCAATTGTTTGTCTATTCTACAAGGTTTCGTTGTTCTTTGTTGTCTTGTTCGTCCTTTGTTTTACGTCATGGGTGAGTTTCACAGGCTTTTACACCGAAGATGAGCCTAAATATCCATCACTAGCCACCTCTATTTCGGTGAATAGTTGTTAATTAAATAAATATTAATGTGAACAGCGACACTTCATAAAGAGCCCGAAAATACGTTTTTTTTTCCACTTGACATTTTTCGTCTGAGGAGTACGCACCCTCTGGTTTCAAGCCTGAAGTCAGAAGGTATGTTCAGGAGTTTGAGAAACTGAATTCATTTAAAATATCTGGTGTTAATTTTTATGAATTAATTTTGGCTTTCTGAAGCCAAACTTTTAGTACAAATGAACACGGTTTTTATCGTTTATTCTCTCACTTATATTTCGTGCCAAATTGGGCATTTTGGGTTCCGTTAATGTAAAGCAAAACCCCACTTCAAACTGGGTGAAGTGACAATATTTTCTAGTTTAAATATCTGGACCTTGAAAAATGTGAAATACAGGGCGTTTATATTCGCGAAATATTGGTGTTTATTTGATTGATTTGCGTTTATCAGCGTTTATCAGTTGTTGTTGCGTGTCGTAAACGTGCAAACAAAAAATGGGAGGCCGTGAGAGTGGCTGTGAACAAGCACCAATTAAAATTGTGGTGTCGCGGTCTACTCTGTTAAGGCCCATTTTCACGACTTGTTCAAATTTGTATTTTTAGCGAAGTCGCGGTGTCATTCATTCCTGTTTTGCTCGCGTTTATGCTAAATTTTGGGTTTACCTTGGTGTAAAAACCTGCAACATTTTACTTTGCTTTTGAGCTATTGTTTTTCTGTTTTATATTGTTTGAGTTCTTTGTTGTCTCTTTCGTTCTTTGTTTTACGTCACTGGTGAGTTTCACAGGTTTTTATACCGAGGATGAACCTAAATTTTGCCTTAATTTAAGAAATCTCGAATCGGGGGAACCAACAGACGCCATCTTAAAATAAAGGCTGTTAAAGTGTCCCAATAGGGGAATCCTTGTTTACAATATTTGCCTCATTAACATAAGAGTTCCAGTATCTGATCGAGCAAAATATCGCCGGCATGGCTGTGATTTAACTTCGCTATGATCTGGGTTTGAAAACTGAAAATCTTAATTTAAAAAGAATGTATAGGCTCATTGGCGCTTTTGTCACCCAGAAATGTTACAGTTTATTAAAGCTAATATCTCCTTCAATGTTACATGCAAACTGGCTGAAAATTTCACCGATTGTTACTCTTGAGAGGTCCTATAAATATCTGGAGTCAATTTGTATACAGCATGATGCCTCGATTACAAGAACAGTTTCATGGTTCTGCGCATGTGCAAGCTGTAGCGCCAGCCCATTAGATCCCATTCTCGTCCCCAGAGGCCGCGATCCTTTTGGTCAGCACCAAGGAATCGAAACCTCTGGCCGCAACCAAATTGTGTGCATGCGTAGAGGACTCGTTCTGTAGTTTTCAGCCAGTAAGATTTGACAGTGAGTCCGTGAATCCCGTTTTGGAGGCGGCCAGAGGTCGTGATTTTTGGTGCTGACCAAAAGGATCGCAGCCTCTGGAACGAGAATGATTAGATCCATACACCAAAATGGCTACCATCTTAATATTCTTTTGTTGGTATTATTAGCCCTTCTTGCCTCGATTTTGAGCTCAAAAATCCAAAGAATATTTTATCGTGAACGAGGCAATAAGGGTCAATTTGTATGTACATAAATAAGCGGCCATTTTGGAATAAGGTGTATTATCAAGATCGCGAAATATACCTTGCATGAATATATTCATGAGGCAAAATTATTTGGTAGGGGTGTTACTTTAAGAGTTTGAAAGCCGTTTCCGCTTAAATTTAACAGATGTATTGGAGAATGCATAAGATGTATTGGGAGTGCATAAGGATTGTTTTCTATTGAATGGATCGCGTTTTGAGGCCATGCTGTATGCCACTAAAGCTTGCTTTGTCTAAAACGTGGTTTTCTGTCCAAGTTTTCTCCTCGAGAAGAACTCAAAGAAGCTCATTTTACCACTCAGAGATAGTCATAACCTCTTGTTTGTCATATCTGACTTTAGCTTTTCAAGTCGGGGCAAAATTTGACATGCCAAGCTTATTTAAAAATTTGGCGTCAGATATGACAATCCACGATACATCTAGTTTACCTCCCTTCCGTTTCAGCTCATGAAATTGCCCATCCGCGCCGTCTCCTTAAAAGGAATACTGTCTAGTCCAAATCGCAAGAAATTAGGTACCAATAAGGTAGTCTTCTTAAAGTGCAACTAACCCCAAAATATTTTTTTCGCTAAAATAAGCCTTTGCACCAGTTCGAAACGCATTGCACCTTTTTGTTTCTCCTTTTCACAAAATTCTGACTATAAATAGCATTCAGTAACAAGTAAAGAAGCCTAAGCCATGTATTATACTGTCATAAAACACGACGGGCATTTGAGAACACCAGGGAAATGTAGAAAACACGAGCCGCAGGCGAGTGTTTTCTACATTACTCGAGTGTTCTCAAATGTCCGGAGTGTTTTATGTCAGTGTAATACATGGCCTAGGCTTCTTCATTTGGTTTATGATATAGATTTTATACGCCGCGAGTAAAAACGCCAAAACACGTACGATCGATAAACTGAAGCAACCTAGAGGTTTCTTCTACAATCTCTGCAGCTTGAGACAGAATTTTGTCCGGAATTTCTTTATAGAAAATGTTCGCCGCCATCGCTTGCGAATTTTCACTAGAGTAAAGCTGGCGAAAAACAATAAAACACGCTTTTTCTATGTTTTATACTCTGATAAAACATGGGTTTTTGACTAATCAAAGCGCGCGCAGAGTGCTATCTATATTATAAAAAGTTATAAAAAAACTGTGCATCATTTCTTCCACGACCGAGTCAGAAGGGGCGTGGGTCTATTCCCCATTTGACATCACAAACTAATTTGCATGCATGTTTACAAAGACCTGATGCGATTCAAATCAGTTTGTGACTAGGGAAAAGACCCACGCCCCTTCTGAATCGGTCATGGAAAGTTTTTCGTAACGTTTGAATGCTATAAATAGGTTTATTTATGATGCATTATCTTTCCAGAACATGAAAGGTTCTTTTGGTGAACAAATAAGTACAGTTCTTTTTTTGGAAAAAATCAATCCAGTTTTTAAAACAATTCGCTTGGCTTCTGGTCAAAATCTCGGAATAGATAAATTTCGTTGTGTTAAAATTCTAACATGGCGAGAGGCTTTGGGCAATAAAATAAAAGATTTTGCATCGCAGGGATAAAAAGGGTTACTTTTGCTTTATTCCCCTTAGCCTTGGCGCCATTTTAGAATTTCGTATAGTACCAGTACTCGAAGACCCAAATAGTTAAGAACAGTAAAGTTTTGAATAACACCTTACTCTTTGGCAGCTGCTAGCCTTATTCACTATCCATCTGTTTCGGTGCTTACCTCTCTTCTTGGCCTTTTTGGTGCGTTCTCCTATTTTGAAGTAAGGAACTTACAGTATTTAAGCAATATAGGACTTTTGCCGTGTTTACATGGCCTCATCTAAACAAGAGGGTGTTTGGGAGAATTCGAGACAGTTATGCAAACCCGGGTTTGCATAACTTTCGAGAATTCTCCCAAACCCCCTTTTATAAAATATTTCTTACAAATACGCATGAAACTAAAACGTCACAACCGCGTTTACATACTCTCATCTAAACACACTTATCAGCCCATGAGAGGGCGCGCAGTATATCAGTTATTTTATAATACAGTATTTAGAATCGTATGCCCAAATATTTCCCTTAAGCATCGATATAAAGCCTGTAACAAGAGCTCTGGGACAAAACGCTTTTAATAAAAATCGAAGGAACGCTATAATGTAACATTCCGAAAATTATTCACGTTAATACTTTATTTTGATACGGTCTCATCTGTGCGGTCTATATGAAAAATTATTAGTACGCGCGCTGTGATTGGCCAATGTAGCAAGCCGTATTTTTGAGTACGGCCTGCTAAATTTAAAAATAAATTTTGCTCTACCAAAACATTTCAATATTTCCAGAAGACTTTATTTGTTAAAATTAGCAAACATGCAGAATATATGTGTGGGCTATTCTATGCAGTTTGATTCCCCAACCGTCGTGCAATGTAGAAATTTGTTGTGGCCCCTGGCACTCTGTGTCTGGTAGTTTTCAGAGTAACATTTATCGGCAGATAGCCTCAAACTTTTTGAAATTTTTCTTTCAGATTCCGAAATGAAAACGTTGTGTGTTTTCTTCGTCATTCTGTTGTGTCTGTCGCTCGGTATGTACGATACATGCTTAAATTCTATTCATAGCTCAAAATAATTACGTTAATTTACTAAATTAATTTCATTACCTTAACCTATTCTCCAACTCAAGCGATCCTTCGCCGCCAATTGAATAAATCCATTTAACAGGCGCACATAAACAATATTTTGCAATATTTCGCCATATTGACTAACGCTTATTCGTGGTGTTCTTCCGGGTATGTTTTCTCCAAAACGAAGTTGGTGAGCCCCAATTTTTTAACATTTCTGACATTATCAACTCTTTATCTTACAGTTGTGAAAGTCAAAACAATGTTAGATAATTTTTGCGCAAACGTCCTAGAACCAAAACTCGATCAATAGAGTGTTTTCACCTTTCTTGGTTTCTGTTGTCCTTTTGAGCTGTCATAGTTTTGTTTTGTTTTTTCGTGGGGAGTGGGGGTGGGGGTGTAGGGGGTTGAGGGTTTTGTCCAACCCTTCAAAGGCCAACAGAAACCAAGCAAGATGATTCCACGTTAATTCGAACTCCATACACTCAGATTCTCAACGGTACAATGCTCTTACATAATATTATGAAAACATTCTTAAACAATACGATACGCCTACTTTTACCTTTCTAGAGTAGTTTTGACCATACCTTAACCTATACCTGAGGAAGATGTTATTATTACACCATCAACAACAACGACGAGGACAAATACAATGACGAAAACAACAAAAACAACCAACTTGCTTTGCACTCGCATAAAATAGTAAGATTTAAAAAAATAGTTGACAGACTTTTTTCCAGTGTAATGTAATATATCTTCATTCCTTTTTTGCAGACAGTTCCCAAGTCAAAGGTTTGTTTATTTTTCTTTGTTCAAATAGGCTTGCTGTTCACTTAAAGGAGCTACGTCACATTTTTGAGACGTTTTTGCGATGAACCAAATTTCTCTAAAAATGTAGGAAACATAAAACCACTAGTTTATAAAGGGAGAAAAACAACAGGTGATACTAAACCAAAAAGGAACAAGGATGGCTAAGGATGGAGAAGATTAAGACGGATTACGAATGACTGATTTGAAAAGCTTGGGCTAAATTTTTGAAAAAGCACAAACCGCGGCGTAGCTCCATGTTCACTAGCTTCCTCTCCCATGAAAATCAGAAGGAGATACTGTTTACATTCAGGCAAACAAGAGGAGAGAGTATCTAAACACTTAACAAAGGGTTAGGTTAGGCTCTGCCACTCAGTTTCTCAGTGTATAAGCCTCTGGCTTGTTTGCAAACCGTAATATCGGGCAAAAACAGTCTACTTATTTTCATCTTATTTTATTCTGCTTCAATCTCTTCTCCTTGCCGTGGGGATCAGTTTACCGTTTTTTACTTAGTTTTTTTTTAATAAGACCCTATTGAAAGTTGAATAATTTTTCTTCATTTTATTCAACACCGAGCTTTTTATCAGCTTTTTGATGTGCGCACGATGGTTGCATGAATTGATTAATTTAAAAGCACGACGCCGTTGTTGTTGTCAAAACCAAAGTAATTACTTTGGCCAATTACAAAACACAGAGAAAATCCAGGGTCCAATCTCAAATTAATTACACGTTTAGCCGACGCAAAGCGCGGTTCAAAACGTGCACGCGCGAGTCACGATAGACCCTTTACATAAAGGGTGCCCAAATTTGAATAACAATACTTGATACATCCTTAGCCTCGTGTGGATGTTTATAGACAAAGCATGTTTTACGTGAATTTGAGGCTAAGGATGTATCAAGTATTGTTATTTAAATTTCGGCGCCATTTAGACAAAGGGTCTATAAACAAAATTCTGGTGGTTCTGGTGATACCATCAAAAAAATAAAAAGCAAATTATAATCCACAGAATATGCATTAAAATGCTTAAAATTGGTCTTAAAAGACCGCTAGTCACGATTTGTTTTGGTTTTCTTATCTGATTGGTTGGGCGATCTTTAATTTTTAAACCAATAACTGAGCGTAGCAATGAAATATCAAAGCAATTCACCAATTTCTCTCGACACTCAGTTGAAAACCTCTGAAATACCACAGTCTTGTGATTTCTTGTTCAATTTAGGTGACTGTAATGATCAGATGATGGACATCGCGATTTTGGGGGACAGATCAAGAAGCATGACCACTTGGCAGCGTAATGACCTCATATCACTTGTTAATACCATGGTGGACAAACTTGGCGTCTCGTCTAGTGGAAATCACTTTGCCATTGGAACGTTTGGCCCAAGCGCTTCCATTTTATATAACTTTAATAGTCCGCTGAATCAGAATGCAAATCAATTGAAGTACAGAGTGAAAACGAAATTCCGTGTTGTTCCAGAGGAGTGGGGAACACGTACTGATCTTGCCATGTACAAAGCGGCGACTAAGTTGTTTACCCCAGCCGGTGGAGATAGACCTGGCGCTAAAAACGTCTTGCTGGTCATTACCGATGGGAAACCTGTCAAAACACAGAAAGATAAAAAACCTCTTGCTCCATTTTCGAAATCCACGAAAGCATTGGAGGTATCCTTGAATTTAATTATCAATTTTAATTATTACACTGTGGAGAGTAATGCGGGTTGGTCCCAGTCACCCGAAAAGAGATTTTCACTATTTCACCAATTTTCTAGAACGGACTAACACTATCACTGCTGCTGCTACTGCTACTACTGCTACTGCTACTAGCTACTGCTACTACTGCTAACTACGACTACTATCTACTGCCGCTGCTGCTGCTACTGCTACTGCTACTACTACTACTGCTACTACTACTGCTACTACTACTAAAAATAATAATAATAATTAAAAATATTTTATGATGCTCCTTAAAAAGCGGTTTTCAGGGAGGTTCTCAAAATAAAAGTTCATAAAAGTAATGTCCGTGCGAATTTGTCAATGATGATTTGAAAGTCGAAACATGTTCGCGAATACCTCCTTCTACTGGTACTACTACTACTACTACTACTATTACTACTACTACTACTACTACTACTACTACTACTACTACTACTACTACTACTACTACTACTACTACTACTACTACTACTACTACTACTACTACTACTACTACTTCACAAAATATACATGAAGAAATTACTCGATTCTGATTGGCTAAGAGCAGTGCAGTTCAAGTGTAACTCCAGTGCAAAAAGTGTAACACGGTGCAAATTACACTCAAAATTCTGGATTATGGTTGCAAATTTTTTAAACGAACCCGCTTTCAGTTCGTAGCATTATTAGCTGATCTTCATCAGCCAATCCGAAAATAAAAAGATCTTTCGGTAATTCCTCCAGGGGATTTTTTTTTTATGAAGCGGCTAGTGCAATTTCAGCTTATTGAAAAACTCACTCGTGCAAATTAATTCCAAATTGAACTCGAAACCTATACTTATTATTACTATAAATTATTATTATAACTATTATTATTATTCTTGTTATAACTATTACTCTACTATTGTTTTTAGATATGACGTTAAACGTCTTTGTCAGCGTGAATTTGCTGGATCAATGAGATTAGAGATAGCGGTTGCAATGTATAGTAATAATATAAATCGCAACTATAAAAAAATATAGAAAACACTTGTAGGGTTAAGTCTAAAATCTTTCCATACAAAGATCGTTTTAGCCGCTCTCAAAGTAGTTGTTAAGAATGTGATTCCTTCTGCGTCAGCAAAACCAAACGACGATTGCATGACAGGAGGACCGAACATTTCAAGGCTCTCACACAAGATCGTCACGTCTTCGTGGCTTCTGACCATGTCGTTTGTACAGGTCACAACACAAATGGGATGATCCTCGCTATTGGAAAGTCCGACTTGCAGTGTAGAATTAAAGAAACGCTATTGATCAGTGACTTAAAACCCTCACTCACTCACCCTCAATTTCGGAAGTATCAATTTTGTCATTGTTTTTTATCGAGTCACCAGTTCCTCGCTTAAGTTTTGTATTTTTACAATGTTTTGTAACAGTTATAACGTCGTTTCTGAAGATGTATGTTGAAGCATACGAAACGTCCAGTTTATATAAAGTTTTACCATGCGTTGTCTATTGATAATGTTTGTAACCTCCTTTTGTTTTCTATTTCTTCGGTTTACGTGCTGCGCATGCGCGCGCTCTTTCTTTGGTTCCTTAATACGACTGAAACTCCTTCATATTCCTGGAAATTTCATTTTTAAACATCGCTTTTCTTACCACAGTGATGATAAATCGTCAACAGGTTTTGCTTTGCGAAAGTTTGTCGAATTGTTATAGTTATGATTGATTGGTAACAGGACTTTGTGTCGTCCAATTCTGTCTGTGATCATACTCGTGATTAATCAAATCGGACTCCCGCTTCGCGGTCCTCCGATATTGTTGATCGCTTGTAAGATTACAGACCGAATTGGACTCAGCTCAGTCCTGTTACCATTGTTATTGTTATGGCTACGGTTATGGTTATGTTTATTGTTCTCTGATCAGGACAAAGATGTCCGCATCATTGTTGTTGGAAGTGGGAAAAACATTTGGAAAGAGAAGGACGCCATGAAAAAGATAGCTGGCAGCAAAGGGAAAGTACTACTGTATCCCAACTTTGATAAGCTCTCCGCCATTTTAAAGGAAATCTTACAAGAGACCTGCGGTGAGTTGCTGTTGATTATTCTCCCTCGTATGTTCCTTGGGTATAACAAGGCATCTTCAATGTAGCTGTTATATAATGTCTGGTTACTATTTTGGTTGCATATAAATATCTGCAAGTGTGTCATGGTAGTTGTATTCAAAATTAAATACGTCTAAGCCAAATGCGGCCATTTAAAGAAATCAAATCGTGTTGAGGCTCACGACAGGTCACGTGATACATCATGTGAGCAATTTCGAACTACGCATTGCGAGAGAGAAAAATAAGCTTCAAAGTCATTTTCAAAAGTGGGAAAAGTTAATCAAAGTGCTTAATAATTAGATAAACTATGACATTCCGGTGCACGTTAAAGCCACTTATCTCTCTACTAGTATTGTACTTTCTGTTTTCTTTTTCTTTTCTTTTATTTCATTTACTTAATTTAGTTAATTTTTATTAGTGTATGTATACAAATATTTGTATTACTATTATTATTTGATAATTAACAGATTGGTTGTAATAAATAAGTAAATTAATTAAGTAATTAATTAATTAGTAATAATCGAGTTAATTATAATTGTAAAATTGTAATGCTTGCTCAAAAACCAATAAACACCAAAAAATGTGAGCAATCAATTCGCCATTTTTACGTTGAGCAGGAGAGTGGGTCGAGTCGGTAGACGCAAAGCATGGTGGGGCGGGTTTAGGGGACGCCATTATCAAAATTTACTGTGACAAACACAAGTGTGACTAAAAACAACATGGTTAAAGCGAGTTGTTGTGTGCCCAGGTGCACAAATAACTGGAGAAACTCTCCTAACATGAAATTCCATAGTCTACCAAGTGATCCGAAAGTTTTAGGAATGTATGAGAAGCTCATACGAAACGCAAATCTGAAGAAAGCTTCTTCTAGTACACGAATCTGTGGTGCACATTTTCCTCAGGGAGAGCGAATGCTACAGTGCAATTTTCAGGGGGTTTGGGAAGCTCTGCTCCGGGAATATCTTGTTCTGTAAGCGTTATTGTCGTATCACCTGCCTTCTCCTTTGCCGCCATCTTGAAACGCGTCCCCTAAACCCGCCCCAGCATGCTTTGCGCCTACCAACTCGACCCACTCCCCTGCTCAATGTAAAAATGGCGAATTAATCAACTAATCTCTCTGTCGTGTTATAACTGCAACTCTGCAAAAATCCTTGTTCAGGCATTGAAATTCACTGTCATTCATTTCTCCCGGCCTTTGCCCGAAAACGAGAGAGACATGGTAAGGCTTTATTTTCATTTTCTAGCAACGGACGGTGGCTTTACTGAATGGTCAGCTTCTGAGTGCAGTGTGACGTGTGGAGGGGGAACAAAGACACTAACAAGAACCTGTACCAATCCCCCGCCAGCTAACGGTGGAAAAGACTGCAGTGAACTGGGACCAGCTAAAAACACAATCGCGTGCAACGAACAAAAATGCCGTAAGTAATATAAATATGGACGGGACTTGCTGTGTTATTGTTCTCCACTTAACAAACAAGTAAGCCTTGAGCGTGCTTTGTTCTGTTATAAAGCACACAAGCAAATGACGAGATTGCTCAAGAAGAAGACAAAAACACTCGCCTGCGGCTTGTGTACAATGTGACTTTCTTAATCATCTTGCCAAATTTCAATCCATTCTGGACATGAAAAGTCATAATTTTTAAACTTTTATTTCCGAAAATTTACGGCCGCTATTAATTTGCGGTGTTTTAAGGCTTGGTTGCGATTAGGAGAAAGTGACTTCAAATTCCTAAGGGGTTGTAATCGGCATAGGACATTGCACGAAGAACGATTCAAACGATTTTGTTGATCTTCATTTGATTTCAATAGTTATTGTTATTATCGACGACATAACAGGCTATCTATTGACGGTATAACCTTTTCAAAGTGTCTTAACCCAACGAAAGCCCAGCGGAACCCTCCCTCCACCCCCTTGTACCACGATGGGGGTATGAGTTTGCTTGTACGTCCGAGGGTTAAATAAATGAAGACCTCCAACCTATGTTAATAATTTTTTCTTGTTTGTTTCCCAGCAATTGACGGTGGCTTCACTAATTGGACGATTTCTGAGTGCAGTGTGACGTGTGGTGGTGGAACAAAGACATTTTCAAGAACCTGCACCAATCCCCCGCCATCTAACGGTGGGAAGGACTGCATGGAACTAGGACCAGCTAAAAAGACAGAGGAATGCAATACACAAGCATGCCGTAAGTCAAGACTATTTCTTCTACTTGTGATGTACTCTTGTTTCAAGGGATGCAGCTTGCCATACGTTCTCTTAAATGAAATCGGTATTTTCTCCAGTGCCAGGGGATAGCTGTTGTGCTCTTCATCCAGTTCTGCCTTGTACTCAAGATCAACCTCAAGAATCCATCCATTCTGAACGATGTCCTTACAGCTTGCAAAAGTAATCATTTGGAAAATCAATGTCAAATTTCGCGTGTTGTAGTCTTTACATGAAAAATTAAGTTTATTCGATATTAACACCTCCGATTTCCGATCACAGTAGTGGGAATGAGAGAGAAACGAGGTAAGGGTTTATTCTCATTTTCCTAGCAATGGACGGTGGCTTTTCTGAATGGTCAGCTTCTGAGTGCAGTGTGACGTGTGGAGGGGGAATAAAGACACTAACAAGAACCTGTACCAATCCCCCGCCAGCTAACGGTGGAAAGGACTGCAGTGAACTGGGACCAGCTAAAAAG
Source organism: Blastomussa wellsi (assembly GCA_947652115.1). Classification (NCBI taxonomy): domain Eukaryota; kingdom Metazoa; phylum Cnidaria; class Anthozoa; order Scleractinia; family Plerogyridae; genus Blastomussa; species Blastomussa wellsi. Next base: position 10,369,198 of record OX393561.1, read on the forward strand.
ACAATCGCGTGCAACGAACAAAAATGCCGTAAGTAATATAAATATCGACGAGACTTGCTGTGTTATTGTTCTCCACTTAACAAATAACTAAGCCTTGGGCGTGATTTGTTCTGTTATAAGGCACACAAGGAAATGACGAGATCGCTCAAGAGGTAGAGAAAACATTCGCCCGCGGCTCGTGTTTCCCCCTACATTGCGTGTGTTCCCTCTTCACTGACTTGCGTACTTATATAACAGAACAAAGCATGCTCAAGGATTTTATTTTTTTAAATAAAAGAAGACCTCCAACATAAAAGTCTTTTCATGAATAGTCAAATAAGATAAAGCAAGCGGTGTGAATTATTCAGTATTAGTAATAAATTTTTCTTGTTTGTTTCCTAGCAATTCACGGTGGCTTCACTAATTGGACGATTTCTGAGTGCAGTGTGACGTGTGGTGGTGGAATAAAGACATTTACAAGAACCTGTACCAATCCCCCGCCATCTAGCGGTGGAAAGGACTGCAGGGAACTGGGACCAGCTGAAAAGACAGAGGAATGCAATACACAAGCATGCCGTAAGCCAAGATCATTCCTACTACTTGTCACCTGCTTGTGGTGAACCCTAGCTGCAATGGGATGCAGCTTCCCACACATTCTCTTAAATGAAATCAGAACGATGTCCTTACAGCTTATTATTGTGATCTGGTAGATTTCCATCTAAGTATTTCAGGTTTCTTTTAACATGGTACTCACCATATTCTGTTTCATAGAGAAATGGTGCCAATTTCTCAAGATTTTCGAAATTTGTTATTTTGCCTTAGATGCTTCTTCATTTTTTGGCCTACACTTTCATGTACCATGGCTCCCCACCAATAACCGCGCGATAATTCTCTGGGTTATCGCTTTATATAGATTTAACTTAGCCAAGCCTAAAAGCGGAGTTCCACAGTTTTTGCTGATTCTTAACAATTTTAAAAAATGATCTAAATCAGTGAAATTCTAGCGTACGCAACTCTTCAAGAAAGATTTCGTTACCGAAAAGAATTGTTAACTCCAATCACAAATTCCGCCGAGGATGGCCAAGAAAAACTACAAAATCAACCAAAAAATTGGACCTAAGACCGCGATACAGTGCAAAACCATTACCTGGTCAGCGGTCAAGTTAAAAAAAATTGTGATCTCTATGAGTCCTCACCCGATACCGAGATATGGCCATTTGATACTGGTCATCGGATACCTTGTTTTTGACAACTGTCAATCGATCATTAATCCGTGCGTACGTGCATCACAATTTTCTCGGCTTGATTGCTTTACTAATTTCTGTAGGTATGGATGCTCCGCTCGCACGCGCCTCGGGAGCTTCGCTATAAAACATGTTTCCCAGCTGTTCTCACAAAAGTATAAGTAAAATTTTTCCCTTTGGACTCTCTGCAGCGCCTCCTTGTACAGCAGGTCTTGACATTGGAATCGTTTTGGACAAATCAAAGAGCGTTAGGATTCCCAATCTGAGAAAGGTTATCACTTTCCTGGTGAACCTGGTCAAAGAATTCAACCCGGCACCAGCTAAGGATCACTTCGGATTCATCACATTTAACAAAAAAGCCAACTTGGAGTTCAAATTCGCCGATTCACAGTTTCATGACAAGAACGCCCTGTTAGAGAAAATAGCCAACGAACCAATAAAATTGGCACTACAAACTCGCACTGATCTGGCTTTGACAATGGCGAGGGACGAGCTGTTTACCGAGGCAGGAGGAGACAGACCGGACAAGCCAAATGTTATGATTGTGCTTACAGATGGAAAACCAACTCATCCCAAAAAAGACTTCGATTTTAAAGCTTTTGCCGATGGAATAGCAAAAGACTTCAAGGTGACTTAATTTAAATTGTAAATATTTTTTTACTTAATTCGTCCCCAGCAGTCTTTTACGAAAAATGCAAGACAGAAGGAATTATGGTCAGGCTTTTTCTCTTTCCCCTCATACCTCGCCCCTCAGAATATGCACATGAGAATCTTCATGATACGAGAAAGTCTTAACAGCTATTCAAGTACCTCCTCCGGCGTAATTTATGGCACAATGGAAGTCTTTTTTCACATATTCCGCAAGTTCACGCGAAATTTTTTTTAGACTTTCACCGCTGTAAGATTACGAGTTGTTTAAAACTCACCGACATCGTTTTGGAGATAACATGCCGAAAAGAACATCCTAAATCTGAAAGACGGGGCTTCGTTAGCGAATATGGCTACAGTGTTTGTAACCCAAAAATATTAGAAATAAATCTCTGCAATGAAATTTTCTTTGCCAAATATTGCAAGTGAATTTTCATGGTCAAGTTTCTACCGCATTTTCAAGCTAAATGCGTTTCTGGTGTGCTGTGACGCTAAATCGGCCTGAACTCAACCAATAAATCACTTTTATACACTGAAACTTGATTTTTATGAAGATTAAGTGAAAAAAATTGCATTGGTACATGCGTACACGCCAAAATTTGGACTTTTGTTTTGAGAAATCGTTCCGAATTTTTCTTGCTCCTTTTCCTTTCATTTTTCTCGGCCTTTCTTTTCTCGCTACCTTCTACACTCCACAGCCTTTCTAGCTGCCGGAAAAGTTTCGGTCTAGATCATTCTTGGTTAACCATGAAAATGAGGTTCAGATCTACTATGGGTACATTGACCTTTTTATGCAGCGATTTTGCACCAAACCTGATCGGGGTGTTTTTTATTAGCCTTTTATTAGCTTCGATACTCTTTAAAGGCGAAAGATTCTGAAAGGAATCTATACTACACGTTCGCGCATATTTTAAACCTACTGAAACTTTTCAGTATACACATTACACCTCCTACTACACTCTAGGTGTGACTAAAGGCTTCATCAAAGGGAAAGCCTTTAGACATCTTAGAACTAATTCTTCAAGAACACTCTTTGAAGAAAACATAAATAATTTCAAATTGCGATTACGCGAAAGAAGCTACCCAAACGACCTAGTCGAAAAAAAATCCTCACAGAAGTCAAATTCACAGAGAGAAAACACGTGCTCCAAGAAAAACATAAGGTGCAGAAAAACACATTAAAACATCCATCAGTTCGAAATCTCAGGAAGATTTAAATAAGCAAATGACATATCATTGAGAAACAACCCCCACATCAAGAGATTTATCGGGAACCATCCATTATCTCTTACAAAAGAGGTAGATCATTGAAAGACATACTCCAATCTTGTCCCCAGAGTCCTCTTTTCTTTTGGTCAGCGCCAAAAGAAAAGCGGGCTCTGGGGACGAGATTGGACACAACTGTATGTTACAGAATGTGACCTCATATATGTAGTACAAAGTGATTGTAATAAAAGTTCCCGGATCTTCTTCCTTCGAGTCTAACGTAACTGACTCATGTGCTCTGAATGTGTTCGTGTAATCCTTAAAATCTCACCCCATCATGACAGCAGAAGTGACTCCAACAGGTTATGGGCCCAGACGAGATGTTCCTGGAAGATTTGGAAGATTAATTTTCGATGGGGATGAGCGTAAATACGAACAGTGGGAGATCAAATTCCTTGGATACATGAGATTGCAAAAGTTGAAAGACGTTCTCGTGTCCGAGAGCTGGGATGAAGAAAATGATGCTAGCAAAAACGAGGAGGCGTTTGCCGAGCTAATCCAGTTCCTAGATGACAAAAGCCTAGCGCTGGTAATGAGAGATGCAACTGACGATGGAAGAAAGGCGCTGCAGATTCTACGAGCCCATTACGCTGGGACTGGGAAACCACGTGTGATTTCGCTTTACACCGAACTAACATCCTTAGTTAAATCGGCGAATGAGTCTGTCACTGACTATGTAATCAGAGCGGAAACGGCGGCAACAGCTTTGAAAAATGCGGGAGAAACTGTAACTGACAGTCTTCTGATAGCAATGGTACTTAAAGGATTACCTCAAAGTTACAAACCGTTTGTTGTGGTTGTCACACAGAGCGAGAAGCAACAAACATTTAGCGAATTCAAAGCCTCTCTAAGAAGCTTTGAGGACACTGAGAAAGCAAGAACAGCAGATGATACCGACTCCATTTTGAAAGCAGAAGACAATTTCCAACGGCCAAAACCACCAGTGAGAGGAAAAGGAAATCCTACCTGCTTCAACTGCTCCCAACAAGGTCATATAGCTCGTTTCTGTCCCAACAAGCCCAAAGGAGGGAAATGGTGCAATACTTGTCGCTCAAGGTCGCACAGTGACCAAGCATGTCGTCATAAAAGAAAGAAAGGTGACAAGGTTAATCAAGTATCTGAGAAAACCGACCAGGACATTGAACACTCATTTGTTTTTGAGACTAATGCCTATGAGGATGAGAATAATGTCTCTGGTAAGCCCGCATCTGGTAAGCCAAACACACTATTAGTTGATTGTGGTGCAACTGCCCATATTATTACTGATTTGTCTAAGTTCACAAAGTTTGATGACACATTTAAACCAGACAAGCACTTCATTGAATTAGCAAATGGAACTCGAGCAAATAATGTTGCCCTAAAAAGAGGAGATGTTGATATTACTATCGTTGATTCGTCTGGAACACCTGTCAAGGCAACTTTGCGAAATGCTCTCTTCATTCCGTCTTACCCTCAGGACATTTTCTCAGTCCAAGCTGCTACAGAGAGGGGTGCCAGTGTGACTTTCCAACCAGATTCTGCTGAGCTGATGTACAAGGATGGCACAAAGTTCATTATTGAGAAGCATGGCAGATTGTATTATCTGAACACCTACGATAACTTCACTGACTCTGATTCTGTGAACTGTGTACGCTCTATTAATGAGTGGCACCAAATCCTGGGACACTGTAATTATGATGACATTATGAAACTAGAGCATGTTGTTGATGGTATGAAGGTTAGCCATAAGAGTTCTTTTAAACCTAGCGATTGTAATGTATGTTTACTAGGAAAACTTACACAGAATAGGAATAGAAAGCCTGATGCACGTGCAACTGCCCCACTAGAGCTAGTTCATACTGACCTCGCTGGACCTGTTGATCCAGCCTCCAAGGAAGGTTTTAGATATTGTTTGGCCTTTACAGATGATTTTTCAGGTGCTGTTTTTGTCTACTTTCTGAGAAAGAAGAGTGACACAGTGGCTGCTTCAGAGAGATTTTTGGCAGATTCAGCCCCTTATGGTAAGGTGAAATGTATGAGATCTGACAATGGTGGTGAGTTTATTTCTGGGGATTTTGAGGCTCTTCTGAGGAGGAATCGCATAAGGCACGATACCTCTGCCCCCTATTCCCCACACCAGAATGGCACAGCTGAGCGGCACTGGAGAACCCTATTTGAAATGGGGAGATGCCTGCTCATACAATCCAGTTTGGCTAAAGAGTTCTGGCCATATGCTGTTATGGCAGCAGCTTACACGCGCAATAGGTGCTATAACAACCGCTTAAAGCAAACACCATACTTTGCTCTCACAGGTCGTAGACCTAACTTGTCTAAAATGAGAGTTTTTGGATCTGAATGTTATGCCTACAAGCAGGAGAAAAAGAAGCTAGACCCTAGGTGCACTAAAGGGATTTTTCTGGGGTACGATAAGCTAAGTCCCGCTTACCTTGTGTATTTCCCAGAGATTGGTAAGGTGATGAAGCACAGGGTGGTAAAATTCCCTTCGAAGAGTGTTAATGAGAAACACACTCAAACAGGAAGTCTATCAGGTGATGAAGATGATTTCATGTTGTTACGGCGCAACACTAACCCTGATATGTGTAGTGCATCTGGTGTTAACAAGTCTGAGGAAATCTTAGGCGAACAGGGTGAGAACACTAACCCTGATATGTGTAGTGCATCTGGTGTTAACAAGTCTGAGGAAATCTTAGGCGAACAGGGTGAGAACACTAACGCTGATATGTGTAGTGCATCTGATTTTAATAGGTCAGAGAAAGTCTCAGGTGAACAGGCTGAGAAGCTTGTGACTGAAGACAAAACTGATGGGAACCCTCAATCAGTGACTGAGAGTGCGAGATACCCCACCAGGGAGAGGAGACGCCCAGCATACCTTAATGACTATGTTACTAAACTGGATGAGATTATTGCTGAGGGTGACCAGGTATTATCCAGTGTTGATTATTGTTATAAGGCTTCAGCTTTTCCCCAGACATACCAAGAAGCAATTGAATCTCCTGAGTCAGAAAATTGGAAGGCAGCAATGAGAGAAGAGATGGATTCTCTTATCGAGAATGAGACATTTACTCTAACTGCTCTACCAGAGAGTAGAAATTCAGTGGGGGGTCGTTGGGTGTACACTATCAAAGAAGGTTCTGATGGTGCTAAAACCTACAAGGCAAGGTATGTTGCTAAAGGCTATAGCCAGGTGAGGGGTGTAGATTATCAGGAAACATTTGCCCCTACAGCAGATCTCACATCAGTACGTGCTCTGTTGCAAATAGCAGCACAACATGATTTGATTCTACACCAGATGGATGTCAAAACGGCATACCTAAATGCACCCATTGATTGTGAGATATATATGGACCAAGCTGAAGGTTTTGAAGCCCCTAGTAGTTCCCATGGGAGACTTGTGTATAAGTTAAACAAATCCCTGTATGGATTGAAGCAATCGGGTAGAAATTGGAACAATGTGTTGCATTCTTTCCTACTGGATAACCAGTTTGTTCAGAGTCCAGTTGACAACTGTATGTATACTAAACAGTTTGGGAGTAAAATGGTTATAATACTTGTTTGGGTCGATGACATCATTATTACAGCAAGTGACATGGTTCTGATGTCTGAGGCTAAACAAATGCTGCAGGAAAGATTTCGCATGAAGGACCTGGGTAGACTTTCATATTTCTTAGGTATTGATTTTGAACAGGGTGATGGCTTTGTGAAGATGAACCAGAGAAGATACTTAAGCAAAGTCCTTGAGAGATTTGAAATGTCTGATTGCAAGCCAAGGGCCACACCTTCTGAGCAGAAACTTGAGTTTGGTGGTGAGACACCTTGTGATCCCAGAAGGTATCGTGAAGCTGTTGGTAGCTTGGTTTATGCTATGACATGTACTAGACCAGACATATGTTGGGTGGTAAGTAGGTTGTCACAGTTTCTTTCCTGCCCACTTCAGGAACACTGGACTGCAGTGAAACATGTTTTAAGGTATTTGAAGGGTACTCTACACTATGAGCTATGTTACCGGAAATGTGATGATGGCCTTACTTTGGTTGGTTATTGTGACGCTGACTGGGCATCATCGACAGATGATAGGCGAAGTACCAGCGGGTACTGTTTCAGTCTAAACAAAGCTGGTCCTCTTATTTCCTGGAAGTCCAGGAAACAGCCAACGGTAGCTCTCTCATCTTGCGAGGCAGAGTACATTGCACTGTCGGCTGCTGTGCAGGAGGGTCTTTACCTCACTCAGCTGTTGAGAGACATTGATGAGGTGTGTGGACCCGTTGTGATTTTTGAAGATAACCAGGGTGCAATCGCTCTATCTAAAAACCCTGTAAATCGGCAGAGATCAAAGCTGTTGCCGCCGTTTCATTTCATTCGAACAGTGCAAAACAATGGTCAGGTTGTTGTCAAATATTGTCCCACAGCAGATATGGCAGCTGACTTGATGACTAAGGCAGCAACAAAGTTCAAGTTGCAGAAATTCAGGCGTTACATTTTTGGATAGAATGCATGGTTTTAGTTTACAAAACTTTTGTTCCTGTTCATAATCGTGCATAATGTTGTTATGGTTTACATTTAATAAGATAATTATGTTAACATGGTAAAGTCCTAGTTAATATGAGATCAAGTGGGGGTGTTACAGAATGTGACCTCATATATGTAGTACAAAGTGATTGTAATAAAAGTTCCCGGATCTTCTTCCTTCGGGTCTAACGTAACTGACTCATGTGCTCTGAATGTGTTCGTGTAATCCTTAAAATCTCACCCCATCATGACAGCAGAACTGACTCCAACACTGTAAAGGTCATCCTCTTACAAACAACATCACGAAACCCGCAGGAGCCGTGTCAGGCCTGTCAAAAGAAGTAACGGTATCTTTTAAAGTAGATTAAAATTTATATATTTTTAATATGATCCAGCAAAGGGCGGGGGATTAGACAGTCTGAAATGTCCCAGCATAGATTGGCATTTGATCTCATTAGATCCAAACCCCCCAGGTTTGGGGGGAGGGGGGGCAGGGGTTTACATTGACTGGTGCATAAGTAAATTTGCGTGGAAAGTCGAACGTTGCTCGCGAACAGGGCACCGTGTAGGCCTGAGACTTGGAGAATTTTTTTATTTATTTATCTACACTCGATGAAGTTATAAGCTTCTGTGGTTGAATTGTTTCGAAGTTAGTTTTTTGATAGCGTGACAGTGAAAACCACCGATTGAACAACTCGTGAATATAAACTGAAAGGCATGAACCATTAATCAACGGCGATGAGTAATCTCTGTCACGCTATTTAGTGTGCCTCGTATGTGAAATGACCGTAATACGATATTGACAGTCGAAAAAATATTGAATGATATACTGTAACTTAATGCTGTACCAGCTATTGTACAAAGAAACTTTAGGAACCTCTGATCAAGCTGATCCTGATGGTGCTTATGTTTTGAAGTGAGATCATGTGAGCTGATGAGTGAAAGTGATACTTGATACCTGTTTGCGTCGGATTGTGATTTGAAACAACGGTGAACAGTAGCATATATTGTCAGCCTCACTAGAAATAGGTTAGCGCAATCATGCTTTTTCAGTGTTCTAAAACTTGTCAAAAGGCAAACGTGAATGACAGCAACAAAAACCTAGGAAATGTTCAATTCTCATGCATAACATTTCAATAGACTAATTGGATTCAATCAAGAACTGCGAAACGAAAACACGTTGATCTGAGTAACGATTTATCAAGTTTGTTTTATTGCTCGCTTTTGTACAAATCTTTCGGCGATAGACATTGATTGCTGGCGATAAATATAGTTTTGGTCGATGGCACAATATAGAAAAATATATAAGTAAATAAACATTATTAACTTACATTTCGTGAGGTTCTTTGTCAATATTATGATGACTGGACAGCTTGTGGTAGATCTCTGTAGATAATAAAATACTTTTCAATAACGTGTAAAGAATTTCAGGCTGTTTGTTTCAGAAACGTCGAACCCTGAAAAGGATACACTACAGGATGAGAGACCCTGGGAACGAGGTTGCATAGAAAATTGTCAAAATGACCCGAGCACTTTTCCTTTTCGTCGCTTCGCTTTTGTCGGGCCAAAACAGAGAATTTAACACAATAAACTAGAAGGATGAAATTTAAATTTGATATATAGTATTATATATAAAAAACGTATACTAGCATTTGTATGGGCCTCTAAAGTTCATCCATATTTAAACTTGTCCCAAAACCAAAAAGACCGTTATTTTCGGCAGGTCATCACGAATATTCAAACTTTGAAACAGGGCATAAATTTTACACTTTTAGAAAGATAAACGGCCCTTCTTCGAGTTCTCAAAATTTCAAGCTTTGGATTTTTCTCATTGTTGTGTACAACCTTGCTGAAGTTGCTCTATTTTTCATTGTTTTTACGGTAGATTTAGCCGCCGACTACCCGTATTTTCAACTTTTCGATTTTTCAGAAACACGAAAAAGCTATAAAACTTTCTGATGTTACTTTTGAAAATAGTTCACCAAAGGGGTCCCTCAGGTAAAATAAAATGAAATTTGAAATTTTCTTCCTGTCGTCAAATTCTTCAAATTTTGGGTCATCAGCACTTAAGAGAGTAAACTGTAAGCATAGTTAACACAACGACTTCTGGCCCTTCAGTGTGTTTAGACGTTTTTCTCAACGCGCTCCATGCAAGATGTAACGTCGATTTCAATCCTTCTATTGTTTTTTTATTAGGCAAAGAAGGTTAATGTGGTAGCAGTGGGAATTGGTAAAGAATTGGGGGAAGAGATCCTCCATCTGATAGCGGGCGAAGGTCCCGTGGTTCAGGTGGAAGACTTCGATCACTTGGAAGAGATGATGGCGACAATCAAATCATCTGCGTGTTCTGGTACGTGGAGTGTCGAAGAGGGTTTTAGCTTTAGAGGATTAGTAAAGTACAAATCAAAATTGTCTTGTCTTTTGTAGTTCCTTGTGATCATGAACTCATTCGTTGAAGGAACTCTCTACATTTTTCCGAAAGTTTGTAGTTTTTATTGGACGTCACATTTCTTATACAAAAACATATTTCCTCACCACAAACACCCAAACTGACTTCGAAAATTATGTAGTAATATAGTTTTCTATGCGATTAATTTTAATTGACCAAATTTATTTTGTCCCCATTTTTCAGATTGAAGATCCTAGGCACTCAAGGATAAAGAGTCAATGCGGTCAGGGAAGTCCTGAGTCCTACAGCTTGTGTTTGTTATTGTACTCGTGATGGATAAATTCAATAAAAGTTCTAAAAAGAGACTATGCCTTGTTTACAGCAGTTTATTTGGGGCAGACATTTGAGAGTTGATTAGCAGAAATTTAAGTGGCAGCCCCCCCCCAAATTTTGGGAAAATGAGATTTTTTGGGCAGCATGAGAAAATTTGGGCAAGGCAACTTGGGAGAATTTTTTGGGCAAATGGTTCACCGACTCCCCTAGCAAAAAATTGCCCACACGCCTACGAATGTGGATCAATAGTTACTAATCCCATAATTTGTTGACTCGTACCTTGTCCCCCTCGGTTTGAAATCAGGCAATGAGACCATTATACAGTTCTGTGAAATGTAACCAGGCCTCTCTATGAAAGCCAGGTTTATGGTGACCTTGTCATGATAAAGACTAGAAAATAGTAGTTAGCATAACAACATAAGGATTTACATATCTTATGTTCTTGTGTTGGTTTGTATCAACACAAGGTCACCTTCAGCCTCACTTCCACTCAGAGGCTAGGTAAGTAAGCACAGAACTGTAAAATGGCCTATTGTAGATTAATTAGCGTGCATTTGGATCGGGGATTGAAGCGAAATATTTTCAGAATGAAAATATCCCACTACCCTTTCTCTGATTTGTCGAGAAATCCGAAACTTTACCGGATTACTCCAAGTTTCAGGGATTTTTAATTCTAATGCGCGCTTTTCATTTGGTACTAATAACAGGCGAGAACGCAATGATATTTTTTCAAGGCAGGGTCCCTCAAATGTAATACATCATTATGGAACGTTACAGAACGAACAAATGTCCAGCTTGAATAATCCCCTAGCAACCGCTCTGGTTTTTTAGGTCCATTAAATCCGTGGTTAAATCCGAATGAAGATTTGTCAACTGAGAGTATCGTTTCTCGTAAAAACAATTCAAGTCCATTATTGTACTAGATAGTATTTATAATAGACTGTTCACAGTCTTCTATTATTCCGTGCATATAGCCGAGGTCCAACGCATCGTTCGTCGGTCCAGAATAATTCTCGAGACGAGCGAAACTTGCAGAGAGAACAAACATGGTGGCCCCTCGAACGATGCAACACTAAAATGACAATGGTATTGCAGAAAATCTGACAATAGGGGTAATGAAAATTTCGCAATTTTAAAGTCATGTCAAAGCTCTTTATCAGTATACCTTTTCAGGTTATGTTTATTTTATTATGGACACGTGGCCGAGCTTATCCCGGTCACTGTCGCATGAAGCGACAGAGATTATTTCTACTCCTCCGCCGGCACACATTTATATACACCTGGGTGAAGAGAGGCACAGTGAGGGTAAAGTGTCTTGCCCAAAAACGAACGCAGTGCCCCGGCCAGGGGCTCGAACCCGAGTCGTCCGATCCGTAGTCCAGCGCGCTAATCATTAGGCCACTGGGCCTCCAAAATCCAAATTTGCTACAAACTAATTGCCGTTGCTGTTTTTCGCTTTAGCCCTCTCACACCTGATTCGCTTTTTTTTATATATTTCTGGTGTTACATTTCTCTTAGTTTTACATTAAATGCAAGTAATTTTAGGATAGCAGAAGACTAATTCTCTTCTTTTCCTGTATTCCTGAAGAAACTACACGGAATTTAGTAATAAATTAATTTATCTCACCAACTTCGTCCATGTAACGACTACCTTTTCCTACATCTGTTGGCAAGAAAAAAAAGTAAACGAAATATAAGAATTAATTTCTGTAAAAATGAGAACATAACTTACTTCCATCAGTTTTAGTTTGAATGTCTCGACAGAAAAATGTTCCAGTTTCTATTTAGAAAAGAAAGAAGCCGGTGGGAGACCTCCTGTAAATTTTTGCTTATTCCATCATTGACAAAAACTGCCCACAAATATTAACTTGAACCAACAACTCAGTAAGGAGGGGGGCGTAAGGGTTTGCGGTGATGCGGTTTTACGTTAGTTTTGGTGCGGTTTTGCGGTAATTTTCATTGTAACTCGCGGTTTTAAAACACTAAGAGGTTTGTGGTTATTACAACCTTTAAGTCGCGGTTTTCGGTGAAAAAAGTGTCTGCGGTGATAACACTCTTTAGAACGGTCGGCATTTGGTTAGTAGTAAATAGAGTATAATAGTGTAGTACAAAATACCGTTGGCGTTATGATGGTATGTTTAATATTAACGCACAATGTTATCAGAATATATCACCAGTCTTGCTGTCGTCAGATTTCATATTGTGGCCTCCATGTACGTGCGGTTTCGGTATTCGGGAAAAATCCGATGCGGTTTGCGGTTTTTTGGCGTATTTCTGTGCGGTTTTGCGCTTTTCGGACCCCCCTTACTCCCCCCTCAGTAAGGTATTCAAAGTCAAAAACGTATAACCACAGTGAAAATGCCATTACCACAACTTCACGAAAAGTTCAAAGGGTCAAACCTGATTCTTGCACTAAGCTCTTGAGTGCAGCGTAGTCGACATCTTTACAAATTCCTAACACCTTATCCATCATCGCCATTTGTACAGTCCAGTAACGGAACTTTTCGATAAGTTCACCACCACATTTGGGTTCATTGGCAACACAGGTGACAATTTTCTGTTTGAATAAAATAATAAGATAATGCTATAAACAAGACGATATGAAAAGTGTAAATTATAAGTTTCAAAATGTTTCTATCTCTTAGAGGGTTTTTCAAGTTGAAATAAGGTTTAAGAAAGGAATTTCGTATCGAGGGAATAAGTCCCGGGTGCGAAAGTTTCTTTTTTTTAGTCGGTGTTGCTCTTCAAAGAGATCACGTTAACTAACTTTTGGTCAGCAAATCTATTTCCTGGTAAGGCCGGGCACCAGATGGTCTGTCTCAACATTTATCGTCTTCATACCTGCACTCTGAAGCAGTGTCCTTGTACGCTTTCGTGAATAGCGGTCAGATCTCCTTTGTACATGTTTATACAACGTTTCGTTAAAGCAATCTGGCATCGATCCGCCATTGCCGCAGTTCTCAAAACAGCTAACACGAAGAACACGCTGAACGCCGTGGCATGATACTTAGCCATCATTGCAATGAATTTCTTCACTGTACTATTGAGCAGAATAAAAAACACAAAATGATCTTCAAAATACAGGCTAAAATCTCCCCGAACTTACAGCAACTATCATATGCGTCGTCAAAGTGAATGATAGTCGATGATAGTTTTATAGATAACTAGATAATTGCCTGCATTATACCCAATAATGCTGCGAACCGAAGTGATTATCTATTAAAATTATTGACCCTCATAAAATCCTATTGTTCTCTCTCCGCATTACATCGGCGATTCAAGTCGCCCCTTCACATTGATGTTTTTGTACACCAACAATGTAATTAGCATGTATTGTCTAGTAGTAATACAAATTGTATAATCCTTTCTCGTTTCACTGAATTTGGTCATTGTTAACACCTCGCAAAGATGATCATTGACTCTTATAAAATCCTCCTGTTATCAGGCTTTCTCCAACAATATAATTAGCATGTATTGTGTCGTAGTAATACAAATTGCATAATCTTTTTTTCATTTCCCTAAAGTAGTCATTGTTAACTCCTTGCAAAGATTATGTAATTTTCCACATCTGTCAGGGCGTTATTGAATTTTATGGAAACGAGGAAAGGTAATTTGCATCGCATAAAACGCAATGAATTTTGGTTGTTTTTGAGTTCGTTCAACGAGGGCTAATATTAGCTCCGTTGAACGAAAATAACTGTAATCTATGTGTTTTTGAACCAACAAGGCTGTATCTGCTGAATTCTCGTAGAATCAAGGATCCCACCAATTTAATTAACAGTTGTTTACAACTTAAATTGGGAGCTATGAAAACAAACTTAAAACGTGCCAGCGCGAGAGGTGATCTGAAGCCTTCTAAATCTATAAGGGCTCAAATGAACTAAGAAAAAGAATGCTACTTCGGTGATCGCTTCATTTTCAAGCAAGTCCAAGATTAATAGTGGGAAATAATCAATAACTAAGCGACACGTGAAGCCGGTATGGTTCGTGTCAATTTGCGACCGTGAAACCACGCAGATCAAATTGCTTCACGCCAACAAATCATAGGAAGCTTTGGTCGCTAGCTAAACCAAACGGCAAAAACATCGTTAAAAGAACAAGTTCTACTCACATCAAGGTTTGAAGTGTGATTCAAAGCGACTTCCTCGACCATCTTGGCGAACGTCTTATGATATATCCCGGATGTAACAATTTTTTTGCAAATGTCGACGGTCCTTGCTAGCATATAACAGAATATTTTTAAAGACTTTCGCCACAGTAAATTTCAAGCCAAATATCGTTATGACCGCCTTCAAATCAGCCCTTAAGCCTAGTTCCGAGTCCTAATTGATGTGGCTTAAGTCAGTTAGCTGTCTAAAGCAAGCAAAACATTATCTGTACCCGCGCACGGCTTAGCGAGTTCATTTCAACCCGCTAAAGCTTAGTATGAGGTACGATAATAGCCGACCCATAACTTGAAAATCGCAGGACTTCCACCTTCATTGGACTTTATGATGTCCTCCAGCAGACTTCCTTTAGACAGCAAAATACAAAGCTAAATCAGACCACTTCTACTTCGATGGACTTAGCGCGGGAAACTGAAATTCAAAAGTACGCTAGAGACTGGGTTGAAAGTACAAGAAATTAGGGAGGGTGGGTGTGGGGGTGTTTGCGATTTGGGAAGATAGCAGAAAGGTCCAAACAACAAATTTAATATCGGCGATTTTTCATGCAAAGTAAGCGAAATACCGGCGTCAAAAAAAGGAAATTTCATACATCTGCTTGAATTTCATAAGGTTCGTTTTGCTGAAACAGGTCAGATGTAAATATAAAATTACTGAGATACTACGCGCGCTCTCATTGGTTGATAGGTGTGTTTACAGGGGGATCATGGTAATCACGGCTGTGACGTTTTAGTTTCGTGCGTATTTCTACCAAATATTTCATGAAAGCAATAGCGGACTTTTCCCGTGTTTATATAGCCTCATCTAAACACTAAGGGGTTTAGAAGAATTCTCGAAAGTTATGCAGACTCTCGACTTCTTCTAGGGTTTACATAACTGTCTCGAATTCTCCCAAACACCCTAGTGCTTGGAGGTTATGCGAACACGAAAAAGTCGTCTATTGCTTATATACAATCTCTATTCGGTGAGCTGCAGTTAATTCTGAATATTTTGTCATTTGTAGAGCGTACTTTTCATGTGGAGAGCGCGGGGGCTTTTCGGAGAGAGGACATGAACAAAAATGTGAAAGATAAGGGTGCTGAGAACACAATGAGGTCAACGAAAGTAGCGATAGGCAAATTATTTCAATGAAAAGAAAACTATAGAACCCGAGGAAAGACTGAGTTTTTGCGTCATTTGGTAATATTGAATATTTCCTTTGAAACGTCAGTTCACAAATCAGTGAATAATTAACTGTAATTAACTCAGACCCTTCTTTCTGAAAACTCTACAAACATCCGTTAAATATCACAGCTTACAATTGCACAATAGTTGATACGGTTATTCCCCACTTTTATTGATGTTTTTTGATACTTTTCTTACAATCCAAACGAAAGCTCTAAAAACATCTATTAAGTAGTTCCTTACTCTGCCGATACACTGCAAGTAGTTAAGGTCGCTCAACGGGTCCGTAACCAATCACAGAGCAGCTCAGAGCACACGTGACACGTCTCGACCAATCAGAAAGCGTCTCACAAAATTACCCAGGAGCAATTTTTTTAGCGGTCGTAGTTCCAAGATGGCGGTGCGCCCATACGTGGAAAACTGCGCCCCAGACCTCTACGGAGGTTCTGGACCCGTCTCACCGATTTCCAGGGCTAATCGATAAAAATCGATAATGGGATGACGTCATGGCTTTCCGGTCCCGTATTATTTTCCAGTCCTTTCGCTAGATGGGGCACTTCTCTTTGGAGTTAAAAATGAGGAGGAGAAACACAGATTTATTTTTTAGTGGATTTGAAATGGACAATCATGAATAGACTGCTTAAACCTCGCTGATGAAGGCCTTGAAGACATGATGTCATGGCGCTTACAAACGTGTTTTGAATTCGAATCACGGACCTGTACACGAAGTTAATTAGGCTTTTCAAGACTTTTGAACACAAAATGGTAATGTACAATGTTGCTTCGAATTTGTATGGAAGTTTTATAAAGATCGGTAAAACCACTGAATTATGAATTGAATGCAAAAGCCGTCTGCTAAAATTTGAACTTTCCACTTTTAGCATGAAGCCGAGTGAAGTTTGAATAAACTAATTACGCATGCAGAATTGCACGGCTTTGAAATTTTCGATATTTTGATATTTTGAGTACATTTCGTGGGTTCATCTTCAATGACATTTAATTTTAGCCTTTTTGGAGCGAATGAAACCGATGGGATGACGTCATGGCTTTCCGGTCCCCCCGCTCCTGAAGGGAGCGTATTATTTTCCAGTCCTTTCGCTAGATGGGGCACTCCTCGGGGATTGGTTACCCGCGACTCGTGTTGGGATCCCTAGCGAAAAGAGCGGAAAAGGGTATCATCAGGGTGCCACCCCGACTCGTTGTCGCCGGAACTATTTACAATATTTACAAATTGCAGAGGAGCTCGGCCATCTCCACGTCGTGCTCGTCCAAGTCGTTCTTGTAGCCGTACGGGTAGGACGTGAAGGTTTCAAAGTCGACCACCCTCTTGTCGAAGACTAGACCGTATTGTTTGGTTCGTGGGGATACTTTCAGGCGTTTCGTGGCAGGATCCCGTGTGAAAAAATGCGGGTTGGTCACCTCCACGTCTCTGCGAACTCCTTGGGGATCCGTGAGTTCCTCCAACAGGTTCCTCTTGAGTATCTCGTAGTTGAGTTGCGCGGAACCACGTACGGATTTCAGGGAGAACCCTCGCACCTTGCAACAGACTTGACCCTGGTCGGACACGAAGCCGTAGTTTTTGGGGCCACCCGACACGAACTCTGTGATGTAGTCGTCGGGTCGCCTGTGATCTTCGAGTTCGTCAGTCATGTCTCCCAGGTAGTCGCCCAAGGGAATGTCGACAAGACCCGGTTTCCACTTGTACACCACAGAGTCCGTGTCGAAGTAGATGACTTGGGTGGTGAGTTTCTCTAGGTACGAGTAAAGTTTTAAACGCGCCCAGCAGGTGGTGAAGGCGGCTACGAAGATGTTTGTCTTCCCGTTGTCGACCTGGTTGGAAGCGATGTCGGTGTATAGTACTTCCAACACTTCGTCGTTGCAGATGCGGATCTGGCGGATGTTCCACAACGGGTTGGAGACGTCCCGTCTTCGTGTTTAGGCTTTCATTTATTTAAGCGCTTTCAGTGTCGCCGGAACTATTTACAAATTGAACGCAACGATATATGAGCGAGTGCTACATACGTAGAATAAAATCACACAGAGATTTTTTCAAAATTGTTTTAATTACAATTCTCATACATGGCATTTCTAAAGTTTACAAAACGTGACAATCGCTTGCAAAATAAAAGTCCAATTCTCCTATCATACATTGCATTTCTAAACGCGACAATGCAAAATAAAAGTCTTCACAAATTTTATAGTAGCGTGTGCTACATCAACAAATCACAGATGTTGTTTTGTTTACAAAATAAAAGTCTTCACAAATTTTATACGTTTGAGTGCTTTTTCAAGATTCTCACCTCGAAACACGGTTGTAAAGTTCCACTCCTCAATATCGTAATATTCTCCATAAATGGAACCACAGCAAGTCAAGAACGCGACCACCCCACTTGGCTGTTATCTCGCCCCATTTGATTTCTTTCACGAACTTCTCATGATCAGCGTTGTGCACTCTGTGAAGAGGTTGTGTACACGTGGGAGGTTCCTGGCCACAGACCACACAGCATGAAGGTAAATTTCCACAAGACATGACTGATAAAATAAAACAAAAATCAAAAAAAAAAAAATAGTAATGCAATAAAATGTTCCATCAAGGGTCCATAAAATGCAGATCAACGGTCCATAAAATGTTCCACAATTAAGAGTTCAATTTATCGAAGGCCTCTGCCCATCTCAGCAAATCGACCCACAAAGAAAGCACTTCAGGGTCATCTGAAGTAGCATCCCAGGATATCTGAATTATCCTATCAAGGAACCACGGCCCATCTTCAATCAGATCAACCATGTCTTGGTAACGGGTACCTTTGCAATTTTCTTTATCTGCGTCCAACTTCCATTCCATCAAAGCAGTCGCTTCTTCATATGTGTCCAACAACAGTTGCTTTTCAACTCTCTCACTCATCCTCAAAGGGTAACTGGTGGTGTGGGATGGAAAGCGAATGCCTTATATACATTCAAAGCAGGTCACGTGATACCAAGGGTATGGGGGATGGGGGTATCCCCCCCCTATGAGAGGTTCAACACGCTATATAAGGAACTCACTTGTTGAAGAACAAATTTTTTTAATTGCAAACGATGTACAACAATTGTCAATAAAAGACTTTATTACAACTTGAGTTTTTTCTTGGCTTGCATGATACGTCTCACGATACGTTCTGTCATGGTTTTCTTGCCGGGTAACTTGTTGATCGCACTTATCATCTTAGCGTCCGCTACCCACTTGTCTTGTAGGTTCTTGGCACGAGAATAATCGATGTCGTGGGTTCTTGCAATCCGATCCAGACGATTGATGCCCTTGTCGCCTCGTTTGAGTCTCTTTTTCAAATGAGTGCCAGGTCCCATGAACTGATATCCGGGCCAATGAAATTCCATGCCGGTTTTTGCCAGTAATTTCTGGATGTCGAATCCCCCTTCACTAGTCGTCGTCTTCCTCTTCCTCGTACGACTCTTCTTCTTCGTCGGTTTCGTCATACTCGGGCTCTAAAGGACGTCTCAGTTTCTTGCCTTTGTGCCAATCTTCCCACTCGGGTGCCGGTTTCAATCGCTCGGCTTCTGTTTTTCTCTTCCTCTTGAACAGACCTGTCAGTTTTTCTTTGAAAGTCGTTTTTGGTGGTCCTTGGTCTGCGTGGGACGTGGACGGTGTGGCAGGTTGTCGTTTGATCGTTTTCTTGCGTGGAACTGATTTGGATTGCGTCGAGGATTCCTTTTTAACCACGACGGCGGGCGTTGCTGCTGTTGCTGCTGCAGCAGCTGTCGCCTTGTTGGCTTTGACGATTTGTTTCAGCATGTTTTCCAAAGGGGCGTTTAAGAGTACGTCGTCGTCCTCGTCGTCATCGTCGGGTGCACTGCGAACGGTCACGGGTCCTCGTCGGATGCGTCGGCCGAGTTTACCCACTTCCTTGGCAATCGGTTTGGTTTTCTTCACGGCCAGACCCGGAGGTAAGTGTTTCTCCAACAATTGTTTCTCGGCAGACAATCGAGCCGCCTTGTTCAATAGCGCGCTCTGTGTCAACTTGCCTTTGTAGTGGTTCGTCAATCGGTCGAACTCCGAGGACGGGATCATGAGCACTTCTCGCGTCATCGGCACACTCCTGGCACAACTCGCGCGTTTTACCTTCGGCGACGACTCTGCAGTCGGGACACAAACGTTCGTCCGCGTACTTCCAGGAGGTGTGTTGGCGGCGTAGATCGTGGTAGGCTTTATACCAATGGTCTCTGTTTTCTTCCACGCGTTCCAAACGTTCTCGTAGCTCTCTCGTTTCCGACAATAGGTAGGCCACGCGTTGCTTCCACCCTTTTAACCGCTCTTGCAGTGACATGCTTTGAAGACGTTGCGTAGACCGTTCCAAAACCCGCTGCCTTGTTGCTTCAACAGTTGTTCGCGTCGTCGTTTGACCGAGTGTTTGCGTTTGGCCAGTTCGCGTAGTTTTGTTTTATGAGGTCGTAACTTCTGTATCGCTCGTTCGCTCACCGGGATGTTTCTCTTGAGCAGATTCAAGACCATTTCGCTGACGGCGTTGATCTGATCGGCATTGGCGTGCATCAACATGTCTTGTCGCCTGTACCGGTCCGCCTCGTTCAGGATGGACGTCAGGAAACGTTTCTCCTTACGTAACAGTCTCATCATACTTCCCACGGAGCAGAGCGTCTTTTGTAACTACCCGTGACACCCTTTGCACCCATTCTTTTATACCTCTTGTCCTTTCCGAGTTTGTACCCGATCGTCGCAGCGTTCTTGAGTATACTGAGCAATGCACCGCCTCGTTGTCGTCTTCTGCGTCGTGTTTTAGTCCTCCTCCTTTTCATCTCACAAAACCTTTTACGATGCGCGAGATGACTTTGGCCTGTTTCTTGGCTCCAGAACTCAATTGGGACCGCGTGAGGGGTTTTCGTTTTCTTTTTCTTCTTCTTCTTTCTAACGCCTCCAATCCTTTTTTCGCACCGTACCCTGCAGCTCCGGACAGAGCACCCGCTGCTATGGCCTTTCCTCCGGCCACCAAAGCTGGAATGAGTGCCGCCAGGGGAAAGAGTCCTCCTTTTTGTCTCTTTCGCGTTGTTCTTCTACCACGACCTGTTCGTCTCCCCTTCATTGCCTAAACTGATTCTCACACCGTCGTGCTCTCGCCTTTATCCACGTGATCGTAACGAAATGTTTTTTCGTAGTCTCGCATGCACTTGTCGGACACGGGCGGGGTGAAATCGGTGATGGTGTCGTCCAAGGTTTGCATCTTGATTAAGAATCCGTCCAACTCGTCCATGGGGAGACCTCGTGCGTAGGTTCTCAACTCGATTAACGTCTTGTCGTAGGTGGTGTAGGCAAAACGACACATGTCGACTTTAGACGAAAACTTTTTAAAATCGTTCCATCCCTTGACCACGGTACCTGCCGCCGACAAACAAGCGATCAGGATACTGTTTTCCAACACAGAACCCACGACGATGCCTGCTGCCACTACGATTAAAGCCAACGCGTTCAAACAACCGTGACACCGTTTGAAATGGTAAAACATCTGACGATGACACCACCATTGACGATGGTAAAACGCAAAGAGTCCGTCCAACTTGTACAATAATTTACGGTCCAAGGGGCACTTGGCGTGGGTCCCGTTCAAGAGTGAGACTTGTCGTTCCATCTCAATCGCTCACTCGCGTAGAAGTGCGTCGCACGCTGGGTCTGCCTCCGTCTTTGTAGGTCGTGGTGATGGTGTTGGTGGTCGTGATGCCTGCGATGCGTCGTCCAGCTGCCGATTGACTTTGATCGTTTAACAACAGTTGTAATTGTCGCTGCAAGTCGTCTTGATTCATTCTCGGCGGTCTTCTAGGTGTACTGTTGTTGCTGCTGCTGCTGCTACTACTACTGCTACTCGAGGGAAGACGCCTACGAGGGCTCTTGTGCGGGACCGTGGGTCTCGCGGGTTGTGTACCTACGCCTGCCGGAGAAGGAGTCGAGAAAACGGGTGCGGGTGGAGAACCTACGCCAGGCGTGCCGTAGGCGTTTTGCATCATCTGGTCCACGTGTGCGGGACTCAAGGCAGCCATGATGTCTTGGTCTTGTAGGTCGTCCATGGCCTGCAACTGTTGACGATCCACTGCAGACGGATCCAAACGATCCAAATCGACGGTGTCGATGGGATGAGGGCTCAAAGGCGACATGTTTAACGCCATGTGAATGAGATCTCCCATCGACGGTACGTCGGGAGATCTGCCCACGCCCACCGAAGGTAACACTTCCTCAGCCATCGCGTAACGAGTGAATCAATTCTCTGAAGTGAGTCTCGTTATATGCTCGTACCAGATCGTCCACGTCCTCCCACGTCTTACATGTCGTCACCAATCGCGTCATGGCGTCGCGATCCATGTCGTCGGGCCTCATCTGGCTCAAGTGTCGCCTGCATCGGTGCAGGAACCTGCACCACGACACGTCGCGTAGCTGCATCACAGATAGTTATGGGTCCTCGTCTTCTTCGAACTGATAACATCGCACGTATCCCTCGTCTTTTAACAAGTGGCTGAGGAGTCGTCGATCGTCGCTGCTGGCAGGATGCAAGTCCAAGACCATGTAACCGAAAGGCTTGTCCGTCACTCGTCTGTACCTGTCGTGCACGTCTTTCCACTTATTCGGAAACGCTTGAAGCACCAAGTTTCGAAATCCCAATTGGTTGCGAGGGTTCTTGAACGCTACCACGTAATGCGCGTTTCTGGAAATGCTCTTGGCGTACTTGCCGGGCGGGAACATGTCTTGACACAAGTACAACACCGTGATGTTTTGATGATGAGAGTGTTTGGTGAATAGATCGAGCACGCGTTTGTCGCTGCCTCCTTCGTCCATCAAATCGTCCATCACCAGTACACCTCCTTTGGGAAACCACTTTTTCAAATCGTTCGTGTCTGGAATGCCTTCGTGGAATTTGATGCCTCTTCGCTGCATGTCCTCGAATTTGTCCTGCCACGCGCCGTAACAGTATCGTACGACCTGGGGAGACGACCCGAACAAGTCGGCGTTTTCCGTCAAGAGTTTGGAAGTGAAGACCGTCTTACCGCAGCCCGACGGTCCCACGATCAAGATGCTGCACGGACAGTTGAAGGTGAACGCTTCACCTCGATCCATAGATACAGAGTGACTACAGGGTTCGTTTTCACACCTCTTTATTCGAAAAACAAATGATTTACACCACCGTGCGATCGCACGGTGTTCTGAACGTGAGGTCGTTTACAAACATCTTGCCATCCTAAGGCTCTTACTATTTTTTCTCGTAACATCTGGCCTACTTGGTGGTCGTTGGCCGCGTAATCGTGTTTGGAGAAACGATTTACAAAGTATTGCATGCTTTCGTTTCTGGCTTTCGAACTCAAATACAACAGGGCGTAATCGCCGCAACTCTTGCTGAACAGTGACTGTAAACTCTGTTCGTTTCGGATCACGTACTTCCAATGTGTCTTTAACCACGCTTGCAACGGTCCCGCGGTCTGGTACGCCTCCAGAGGTAACGCGTAACTGTCCATCACCTCGCACACGTTGCCTTCGGTCCACAGGGAGATCCAATGGCGACCCGGTAAGTCGGACGGATCCGTGTTGACGATGTAACCCCGAGGCACGTCTTTGCGAGGGGTCGACGGTAATTCGTCGCAGGCCACGGTCCCGTGAAAATGCGGTTTCAACATGGGGTCTGCTTCTGCCAAATGGTCCAACTGCACGTTGTTTAGGGCCACGCGTTCCATCAGCGTTCGTACACGTTGTACAGGACGGCTTTGTTGGCGTCGACTTCTAACAAGTTTTCGAATTCACCGTACACCACGACGGTGATGTTGACTCCTGGATTGGCACCGAAATTCAGGACCAGCTGCACCTCTCCGCTCTGTTTGGGATTCAACACGGGACTGTCCAAACATCCGTTGGCCGCGTTGTCAAATACGAACAGCGTGCTGTTCCTGCCTTGTCCCCATTCCTCGCTCCTCACCATGTTTCCTTTCTTTCGGCACAGACACCCCGTGGCTTGCAGGAACCTGAAGTATCCTCTCAGATCCTTGCTGTCGTCGTCGTGCACCAGTTCCAACGTCTCGTACGGGTACTCTTCTCCTCTCACCAATTGACGAATGCTGCTCAAACCGAATTTCTGGAAATTGAAGGGGTTGGTGACCAACGTGCCGGTGAAAGCCGCCGTCGACACCATACCCACCACCAAACGATTGGGGATGCGTCCTTGAAACAGGTTGTTGATCTCGAAGCGTTGTTGGTTGCCTTGCATGTTGTAGGTCCTGATTTCACCTCTCACGGTGGTGTAGCTGACGGGTTTCCGGGTCGTTCTCTGTTTGTTTTCCAATTCCAAGTACACGGAGGGATTGAGTCTCAGTTGACAGAGGTACAGTCTGACTTTGACGTCTTGGCTGGTGAGTCGAGCCGCAGGTTGCCCTGCGACACCCACGGTGAACAGATCTGGGTTGTTGAAGTACATCTGGATCTGGAGTTGCACGCCTGGCACCAAGACCTTGTCCATGTGAAACACTTCGATGTGGGGCG
Organism: Blastomussa wellsi; assembly: GCA_947652115.1. Taxonomy (NCBI): domain Eukaryota; kingdom Metazoa; phylum Cnidaria; class Anthozoa; order Scleractinia; family Plerogyridae; genus Blastomussa; species Blastomussa wellsi. The sequence goes on from OX393561.1 coordinate 10,393,408, forward strand.
TGAAGCGCAACACGTGCACAGTACCTCCTAGGTACTTGGCTCTTTCGGCTTTCAGGGCTTTCACGGTTTCTTGTTGAGTGGTAGTCAGAGCTTCGAAGTCGGCGTGAGGCGCGGCATCGTCCAGGTTGTTGGCCGTCAACGTGTTAGGACAGTCGATGCCGTTGTACCAGCCTTGAGGTTTCAAGATGGTGTCGCCGTCGTCTCTGTCGTGGTTCAGCAACGTTTCGAGGTAGGCCTTGTAATGGTACGTGTCGGTCTGAGGACTGATCAAGGTTCCGTTGAGTTCGACGTTGATCTGTTTGAACAAGGTGTGCGCCAAGTTGTTGACGGGAAACACGTTGTCTGCCGCTGCGTAATTGGTACCGTCCGCCGCTTTCTTCAACCTCAATTCCACTTCGAAGAAACTGCGACTCAAATCGATGTAATCTTCTTGCGGATCGACCTGAAAGTCCACGGGGTTGATTCCTGTGGTAAAGGTCTGGATGGGCACCATGCGAAAACTGGAGATGCTGACATCGGTGGGTGGGACGCGGAACAGATCCAATTTGGGATTGGACGCGCCCGTCGATCCGGTCAGAGGCACGAGATCTGTCATCGTTTTCGTTTGCGTTGACGTCTAGGAATGAACGTACCTCCGCGTTGACCTCGCTTTTTTATAGGATACTGTCGCTGCAGTTGTTTCACCAAGTCAGTCCAAGGAAATCGAGCGGCGCCGCCGGACCAAAGCGTCCCACCTCGTTGACTTATTTTCCTTATCCGTTTCACGCGTCTGGAATAGATGGGATTCATCACGAACCAAACAGATCGTTGAGGCCTCTCTTGAGTCTCTTGCTGGCTTCTCTTTCTATCTTACGTTTCACCGTGCGTTTCGCTCCTCTCTTGGCTCCGGCCACGGCAGCGGAAATGTTGACGGGTAGACCCAACGGACCCCTTTTTAAACCTCGCCAACCTTCTCGGGCGGTCGAGGAAAGGATGTCTTTGAAGAAACCGGTGCCGTCTTGGTCGGGTACGTAGCGCGTCAAACTACCTCCTCTCATTCTCGCTTGAAATGCAACGTCAAGATGGTCCTGCCTCCACCGAATTTCGTAAGGGTTCCGTTCGTCTCGGACACTTGCGTTTCGATAATGTCCAAGGTGTCCTTGCGCACCGGAATATATTGTACGTGGAGCGGTTCGAAGTAGGCGTTGCCTCGTCCTTTTCTCACGTAGTTGACTTCTCGCAATAGATCGGTGACTTGATCGCCCACCACGGAACTCTGTGCCACGTCCGAGTACACGATCAACGAACGCGATGCCTCTCCTATCACTTTTTGAAAGGCTCTATTGAAGTTGACGAATCGCCAATTGCACAAGCAACTCAAGTACAACTTTCCGTCTTTGAGGCGCCAGAATGAGGCCTCTTCTCCATCTTCTTTGGGTACGTCTGCAGGATTGGGTATCTGGGTGGCGTAGTGTTCCTCCTTCAGGTTTGGTCCGAGCACGATGTCTCCGTTCTCTTCTCTCTTGACCCAATCCATGTAAAAAGCCAACTTTTCGTTGAACATCATTTTGAAAACGGCGTCGGCATAGAGAATGTTCAACTGGGAATTGTCCAACAACAACTCGTCTCCTTCCCACGTGAAGGTGTATTCCAATTTCATTCGATTCGTAGGATCCCGTGTCAAGTCATTGTGGCTGCGTTTGGAATTGGTCACTTGATCAAACTTAAAAATCAAGGCTTTCACGAAACTGAGACCGTCCACGATGTTCTCGTCGTAAAGGATGTCGTCGAACGCCAACTCTGTGGATCGTTCTTCCACCTTCAGTCTACTTCCACCAACTTTCGTTTTGGCCAACCACTTGACGCTCAGGAGAGGACAGTTCAAGGATTTGAATTTCGTCAAGTCGATCTTGGCATCGGGTAAGGAAATGCTGCTCAATCCCACTTTCCAACCTTGTCCTTCCAAACGAATGGGATTGGGTAGTCGCACCTTGAAGTGATTGTTCGCGTTGTCGGGATATTCGCGACGACTGCTGTCGCTGGGTAACGTGAGGTAAAACTCTTCACCAGGCATACTTGAAATGTAACGTCACCACGGTGTTCCCGGGTTCGAAGTGAACGTCGGTGTCGTCGTCTTCCTCTTTCACGACGATCTCGATAATGTCCAAGAGTTCTCCGCGTACGGGCATATATCGAACGTGTTGCATCTCGTAGCCGCGTCGTTCCAAGGAGTACGGAATGTCCCCCAAGAGATTCGTCATGCGTACGCCCACGGGGATGCTTTCCACCACGCTGGAGTGCACGAACAGTTGGCGTCGATTGGACCCGAAGGCTCTTTCGTAACTTTCGTCCAGGTACGAAAACACCCAATTGCAGAAACAGCTCAATTGGAGGGCATCGTTGTCCACTTTGTAAAATTCGTCGTTACCTTCCACGATGTCGGTGGCACCGGGCACGGTGTCGTCGGGAAAGTCTTTGCGTAAATTGTCACCCAGGACGTAGACGGGAGCATCGGGCGGACCCGTCACCTCGATCCATCCCATGTCTCGGGCCAATCGAAATCCCACGAACACGGCCGGGTAACGCTGGGCGTCCCCCGTGAATGTGTCGCGGTTGTCCAAGACGAATTCGTCTCGGTCGAACACGAGTCGGGTGTACAATTTCTCTCCATCGTCTCGTCTCAGGTCGGCGTCCACCACGTCCACGTCTTGCAACGTCTTGTAGTAGAGACGTCTCACGGCTTGTAGGAGTTGGGTACCGCTAGCGATGTTGGGGTGCAACCGTTCCAGAACGTCACGCGTGATCTCCAACGTCGTGTCGTCCGCACCGGCGTAAGTTCCGTCGCCGTACTTCAAGTGCCACTCGAAACGGAACAAGAAGGGATCTTTCAAGTCCACTCGACGGGGCGCTTTGGGCACGTGAATGTCCGTCATGCCCACTTTCCAACCGGGTTCCTTGAACTGCATCAGGTACGGGAGTCTGTTCTTGAAACGGTTGGCTCGGTTGTCCGGAAATTCGAACCGATTCGAACCGCTCGTCAACTTGACGTAAAAGTCTTTCATCGTGTCACCAGAGCTTTCTTGTCGATCCAGCTATCGTATTTGATTGGCCATCCTTTCCAACGCACCAGGACTTTTGTACCTTTTCGTTTCAGAATCTTTTCCACCCTGAACAGGTCGTCGTCTCCCACCGACACTTTTTGCAAATCCTGCTTGTAAAACGTGCCTTTCAGAGGAGTGCCGTCGTATTCGTCCAACTCGTAAGTGGTCAGAGGTGGTCCCGGCTTGACTCGGCGTACCACGAACACTTCCTCCGTCCATCCGGGCAAGTAACCTTTCTGAAAAGGACGAAATTTCGTGTTGAGACGTACCTTGTCGCCCACTTTGAATTCGCCACCTCTTCTTCTTTTTTTCTTCCCTTTCCAGCTCTTGGCGTACAACACGTTCCACACGGCTTCTTGGTTGGCCGAGTTCACTTTGGCGGGTGCCATGCCGATGCTTCGGTGAAACGAGACGTTGTACCCTTTCACCAAGGCGGGCAGCACTTTGGTGTAATTCGTCGTGTTCGCGGCAGTGAAGTACCTGTACATGCGTTCCTTCAGGGTGCGGTTGAAATTCTCGACGATGCTGGCTTTGGTGTCTCCGGCCGTTGAAAAGTGATGGATGCCTCGACGTTTCGCGAACTCTGCAAAGGTCTTGTTGTAAAATTCTTTACCGTCGTCCGTCTGTAAATTGATCGGTTTTCTACCTTTGGCTCGCTTCAAGATCTTGGCGAAGGCTTCCGTCACGGCTTTCCCCGTCTTGTTTTTGACCCAGACGCCTTCCTAGCCTCGATTCCTCTGACGTGCCCCATACACGACCGAACCCCGTTGCTGCGTAAGCAAGCCAAGAACGGATGGGAGTACTACATGTGCGGCGTGGGTAAAGACGACGACGACGGAGATTTGTGTTACGTGTGTATGGGTGTGGAAGAGGCCCCCCAGTATTTTAGAAAGTTCCGCGACACCCTGAACGAGTACTACTCCAGAAACCAGAAAGATCTAAATTGTCATTGTGGCTGTTCCGTCTTGTTGTGCATGTCCAAGTCGGAAAAGAACCCGGGGAGACTCTACTTCAAGTGTCGTCAATCGCCGCTCAAGTGCGATTTCTTCCAGTGGGCGGACGAGTGTCCCAAGGGGTTTAGAAAAGCGACTCACGAGCGTCCTCATCCTTACAGACGCTGAGGTGTGCATGGTTTTGGACTTGGAAGGCTTTCGCGTAGAAGACAACTTTGCCGTGAGGGAACTGGGTTATCACGCGTGGAATGGGGAATACGGACGAGTGGCCTTTTACCCTCCCGTCCCTTGGGACGCGTTATCCCCCAAAGACAAGAGGACGGCCTGGTACGTGAAATACAACGTGCACGGATTGACGTTTTCTCCCACGAAAGACGAAAAGGCCCTCCCTCAATTCAAAGTAAAAGACGAACTGTTGGAACTTTACTCGCGTCACAGGTTTCGCGGGTGTGACGTGGTGGCTTACAAGGGTGGTCACGTGGAAAGAGACTTGTTAAACGAACTGAACATTCCCAGTTTAAATTTAGAAGACTACGGTTGTCCGAAATTCGAACGAGTGTTAGAAACGATTGTAGAACCCTTACCCGATTGCGGTTTTCATTTTAATTGTACTAGGGCCCATTGTAGCATGGTAGAATGTCACGCGTTTTGGTTATGGATGAAGACACACACTTGTAAATAACCTTTGTTATTTTATTGCATTAAAAGCATTTCAAAACAATTTACAGGGTTTCACAACAGTGCAATATTTTCCACGCGTACCACGCGCACCACAAGTCGATTCTAAAAGTCATCTCAAACAATTGGCAACGGCAAGGGGGTATTACGGCGCGAAGTCTGTTTTTCCAGTTCTCTTGGGCACCAAAGGGTAGGAGCACATCCCAATCGAGTCTGCAATACCTGGGTAAATTTTTTTTTTTACAAAAAAAAAAGCTTTAATGTCTTTTTCTCTTTCACAGTTCAATCAATATGGGATACAAAATAAACAATCGACTAAAGTAATCTTAGACATTTACAAAAAAGCTTTAATGTCGATTTCTCTTTCACAGATCAAACAATACATCCAAGTGCGATACAAACAAGTGGGATGCATACTAGTGGGATACACACAAATCTTGTAACGTTTACAATCTTTACAAAATAACCGAAATCGAAATCGCAATGGGTAATGTGTAGTGACGTAAAACCTAGGAAAAATAAAAAACACTTTATTTACATCTCAAATGACGTTCGTGTTACAATCACCACAATAAAAACTCTCGCCAAGAAAGTTCATGAAAACAGTATCACATTCACAGTTTGGACACCAGAACATCAACCCATACATGAAAACATTAGATCGACACATTCTGAAAAAAAGTACAATAACACTTTTTATTTATTTTTTGAAGATAGTATAAAAAGTGATACGAGCAACAGCAAGACAACACTTTATTTACATCTCAATCTATGTATACAGAAAAAAAAAGATGGTCTAAATTCAAAACGGGATTCGATCGAACAAGTACAGTAAATGTCGTACAGGTATAGGGCAACCGCAAGACAACCTAGGAAAAAAGAAACACACTCTATTTACATCTCAAATGACGTTCGCGTTACAACCACAACAATAAAAAATCTCGCCAAGAAAGTTCATGAAAACACTATAATATTCGCAGTTTGGACACCAGAACATCAAGCCGTAAGCGAAAACATTAGATCGACACATTCTGAAAAAAAAATCAAGGTAAAAAAAGTTTAAGACATCCAGGGCAGTAATAACAACAACGCACACTTTCATCGCAACGGCGATAATCGTACTCGCGGTCACACTCTTGACAAAGCAACCTGTCAGACCAACGGATAAAAAGTATGTCGATTATACGGCTGGTTCTGAAAAAAATCAACGGGGAAAAAAAAATAAACACTTGTTTACAGAACCTGAGAGTGTATCCCACGTGGGGGGAGAAAAAAAAAAGTCAATTTGTGCATACGTGGTGTCCTAATAGTTCAAATGCATGATCTAATACATGAGTATGAAATTTACAAACGTACGTTCCAAGTGAATCCCTCTTGGGTTCCGGATTCAAGTAATTAACCATCGCATTGATCTTCTGCCATCCAATCTCGTTCTTCTCTCTGATCTTTTGAGCATACTGTAACAACAACAAAACACGAGGATTAAAAACAAACCAAAACGGTAAACGACAACAACAACAACGATAAAAACTTACTACGTATCGTCGGATCATTTCCAACAGCTCGTAAGGGAGAATGAAGAAATAGTACCGAAAAAACAACGCTTCCCTCTGCTCTGCTGTTAAGTTGCTTCTCTTTCCCCTTACTTCTTTACCAGAGGTCTTTTGATTTTCCATTTCAATGAAACTACGAACTACGTTCAACTCGACGAGCGGACAAGTTTGAATTTGCCCACGTTCACGACAATCGGTGACAAGGTCAGACAAGGTTAGACATGGAATGAGGGGATGGGGGGTGGGGGGGTAGGGGGGTATTTGTAGTCAATCAATGGAGACAAGCACCGATCCTCGTTGTGATTGGTGCCTTTCGATCCGTTCGAAAAGTATAAGAGGCGCGAACGAAGGGCGTTCGCTTTCCATCCCACACCACCAGTTACCCTTTGAAGCTGAGTCTGAAAAAGTAAGTATGGCGTATGAAAAAGAACTTTTATGGGACACATATAATGAAGCGACAACATTGATGGAATTGAAGATGGACGCCAATAAAGAGAATTGTAAAGGTGAACGTTACCAGAGCATGTTGGACTTGATTTTAAATGGAGCAGGCTTGTTGGAGAGAATAAGTCAGTTGTCCTGGGACGCGGGCGTTAACGATCCCGAAGTGATGTCACTATGGAATGACTTGCTGAGATGGGCAGAGGCCTTTGATGAATTGGACCCTTGATTTTTTTCTTTCTTTCTTTTTAGTCATGTCTGATTGTGAGAATTATTCTATTGTGAAATGTCGTGACAATTGTCAAGTCTGTGGTGAAGAACGTCCATGTTTCAGAGGAACATTCCACGAGGTCTACAACACTGGTCACGAGAAGATTGTAAGAGAAATCACTCGACGAATAACAGAAGCATGGGGAGTGGGTCGTGTGCTTGCCACTTGTTGTGGAAAAGTTTATGGAGAATACTTTGATCAAGAACTTATGGAAATTCGCACTGTTCTCTTAGGATACAACGAACAACAAGCATTAGGACGAATCAAGTTTGTGAAAACTTTTATTTTGTAAACGTTATTCCTTTTTCTCAGTAGAATTAAAGAGAAATGTATTAGGATGATTTAAGAGAAGTGTGATTAAAACAATGTTGACACGTTTGAAAAAATCTCTGTGTGATTTTATTCTACGTATGTAGCACTCGCTCGTATAAAATTTGTGTTTCCAGAACTTTCAAGAAAATAGAACTTTCTAGGACTTTCTAGAACATTGCGTAAGCCTTTAGTACACGCGTGAATCACCCACGCGTGTTTTTCTCGGAATCTGCATGCCCGACGGGCCCAGACATGTTTATCGGAAAAGTACAATGTAAACGGACAGAGTTGTTTTCGAAAACGAACCTGCTAAATCTTTTTTTTTTTTTTAAAGAAGGATACAAGCTTCAAGGTAAGCTACTTCTTTCACATTTACTGTAAAAAACAAATGGAAAGCGATTGATTTGTATTTAAGTGTGAAAGGTGAAAATAAATTCGGTTTCACCGCAAAACTTGACGAGTAGTTCGTGTCCTTTTCTTCGTGCCGCCTTCACCTACCGTAGAGAATAACAAGCAGGTTTTTCGGACCGAATAAGTTCGTTTAAGGTTTTTCGTAGAGTCATTTCAGGTGCAAGGAAAACGAGAAATCGAATTTCAGAATGTCACAAGGCGTCTTCCCGAAGGAAACTTTTACAAAAAACGTGAAGCTGCTCGCGCGGTTAATTTTTTCACGAAAACTTAAAATTGGTTGTTGACGGTCGTAGAACCATCCAACAATGAATGACGATAGTTCAGGCACATGAAAAGCCAAGCCTTATAACCAAACGATTAAAGCAAGTTTGAGAATCATTCCGTGGCGAGATTCGGCGAATGAAAAATATAATTCACCGTGCGATGAATTTGTTGTTGTTGTCAAGTTCTTAGTTAAATCGAAAATTTAAAAGCCGTGCAATTCTGCATGCGTAATTAGTTTATTCACACTTCACTCGGTTTCATGCTAAAAGTGGAAAGTTCAAATTTTAGCACATGGCTTTTGCATTCAATTCATAATTCAGTGGCTTTACCGATCTTTCTAAAACTTCCATACAAATTCGAAGCAACATTGTACATTACCATTTTGTGTTCAAAAGTCTTGAAAAGCCTAATTAACTTCGTGTACAGGTCCGTGATTCGAATTCAAAACACGTTTGTAAGCGCCATGACATCATGTCTTCAAGGCCGTAAAAGGATAGATGAATCCTTCATCAGCGAGGTTTAAGCAGTCTATTCATGATTGTCCATTTCAAATCCACTAAAAAATAAATCTGTGTTTCTCCTCCTCATTTTTAACTCCAAAGAGAAGTGCCCCATCTAGCGAAAGGACTGGAAAATAATACGGGACCGGAAAGCCATAACGTCATCCCATTATCCATTTTTATCGATTAGCCCTGGAAATCGGTGAGACGGGTCCAGAACCTCCGTAGAGGTCTGGGGCGCAGTTTTCCACGTATGGGCGCACCGCCATCTTGGAACTACGACCGCTAAAAAAATTGCTCCTGGGTAATTTTGTGAGACGCTTTCTGATTGGTCGAGACGTGTCACGTGTGCTCTGAGCTGCTCTGTGATTGGTTACGGACCCGTTGAGCGACCTTAACTACTATTGCACATAGATGTCATCTCATTCTCTGCAATTTGGAGAACTCTTTGAGCCACATCTTCAACCAAGCTTGCGTACAGCTGTATTATGTTAGATGTACAATCGATATCTTTGCTGTAAGACTCATAACACTTGTTAAGTTTCTCAAAATCTTTGCACATATGGCGATTTTTGATCAAAGTTATGTAGTACTGCACACACTTCTTGTGCACTTTCACAGCGCAAGCTTGAAGAGGGTCGTACACTGTCAAAGAAATTGACACATTAAATTGTTTTTCTATATTAATATTTACACTTTTGTTTACCATTGTTCTATATGATAGATGTCATGGTTTGCAGCTGGAATGTCTCGCTTAAGAAAAATCTAAAAAAGACAGACAGTCACGCGTGTCTGGAAATAAAGTTTTGCACATTCCTTTAGCCAACTAAGGATGTTGGAGTTATGCCACTTTCCCTTTCCTGTTTGTCCTTAATTGCTGGTGTTTTTACTGTCAAAGTAAAGAAAGCCGTGAACACCTGAAATATACTAGGAATGTTGATTGCGTAGTGATCAATCACAACAAAGTTCAGGGCACGCAAACAAACCTGAAAACCATATATAAAAACGTCTGCATACGAGCCTAGTGGCCCATCAGGCCGGAGCTTATCCCGGTTTCTGTAGCATGAAGCGACAGAGATTATTTCTACTCCTCCCCCGGCACACATTTATATACACCTGGGTGAAGAGAGGCACAGTGAGAGTAAAGTGTCTTGCCCAAAAACGAACGCAGTGCCCCGGCCAGGGGCTCGAACCCGAGTCGTCCGATCCGTAGTCCAGCGCGCTAATCATTAGGCCACTGGGCATCCAAAACCCAAATTTGCTACAAACTAATTGCCGTTGCTGTTTTTCGCTTTAGCCCTCTCACACCTGATTCGCTTTTTCCTTGTAACCCAAAAACATTGCATAGATATTTCTGGTGTTACATTTCTCTTAGTTTTACATTAAATGCAAGTAATTTTAGGACACGAGGAGCCGCAACCCCCAAAATTTTGGCACGGCTGCCGGCGGCACTTCAAAGAATTTGGAACGTAAGGGCACATTCCTAAAATATTTTTACCTGGAGAGATGAACCGAAGGTGTCAAAGAACCACAGGATCCCAAACCACATGTCAATTAATCTGACACACTGATCTTTCACTTTATCGATTACGAGAAAAAATATCACGTTGTGAATTTAGAGTTGGATGTAAATTTCACGTTGTGAATTAAGCCTTGCAAATGAACAATACATGTAATTACACATCGTTCTAGGAATAGACGCGAGCCTGGTTGGCCGGTTTATTTTATTATTTTATTTCATTATTGTTTTGGAATGATTAGTTTCGGTCTTAAATGGTGTTAAGCAGTGAATTTCAGCTAATGATGATTAATGACTGATAGCGCGTTTAAAAGTGAAGATCTGATCTGGGTCTGATCTAAGCTGCGATCAGGCGTTTTTTTTTTTATGGGAGAGGGCATGATCGCAGGTTAGGTCTGATGTGATCTGATCTGAGCCACGCTTTCACATCTTTCGAGACTATTTATATCTTTACTTTTCGCTTTCCGCACCATGTCCACCGTGTTAATTAAGATCTGTTTACTCCTCGCAAACTAGCCACAATTCATTACTGTTTTATGACTTTTAAAATCGATGCGGTTTCGCCGTTTTCGGCTCGAACAATGAAAAATTTTCGCGTTTTCAAAACAACTCGCGTCCGATTTCAATTTTATTCTATTGCGACAAGCGGAAATTGCGATTTCACAGTTGCGATGAAACTTTCAGCAAATAAGCACTATAAAAAAATGTTAAATGGAAGAACTGGTATGGAAAGCTTTCCGATTCTTGCTTGTTTCACCTTTATTATTTGTTTCTTTTCATTTTTCCGTTTTGCTTTCCTTCTGCGGTAGTCTTGAAAAGGAAAATGACTTTAATGCATAATTTTGCAGTGAAAACAAAAGAAATCCAGGAAAGTAACACCAGTTAAGCATCGCTTGTTGTGGTACATTAGTGCGTTTATAACTGCGACATAAAAACTTATAAACAAAAAATCTGTTTATCACCAGTAAAAAAAAGTTCTTACCTCCGGCCGCTTAAATTTGAAGACTTCCGCTCAGCTGATGATCACAGACGTAAACGGAGAGTTATCGATGTTCCAAAGTCAGAAATGGTTCTTTAAACCCATGACTGTACACAGTTACAATGGTGGCGTGACTGTTAGCTTGTAACTCTCAGGTATATTCTACCCACGATTGTTACAAAGTTAAAAATGGTGGCGTGACTGTTAGCTTGTAACTCTCAGGTATATTCTACCCACGATTGTTACAAAGTTAAAAATGGTGGCGTGACTGTTAGCTTGTAACTCTCAGGTATATTCTACCCACGATTGTTACAAAGTTAAAATGGTGGCGTGACTGTAAGCTTGTAACTCTCAGGTATATTCTACCCACGATTGTTACAAAGTTAAAAATGGTGGCGTGACTGTTAGCTTGTAACTCTCAGGTATATTCTACCAACGATTGTTACAAAGTTAAAATGGTGGCGTGACTGTTAGCTTGTAACTCTCAGGTATATTCTACCCACGAATGTTACGAAGTTAAAATGGTGACGTGACTGTTAGCTTGTAACTCTCAGGTATATTCTACCCACGATTGTTACAAAAATTACAATTGTGGCGTGACTGTAAGCTTGTAACTCTCAGGTATATTCTACCCACGAATGTTACAAAGTAAAAATGGTGGCGTAACTGTTAGCTTGTAACTCTCAGGTATATTCTACCCACGATTGTTACAAAGTTAAAATGGTGGCGTGACTGTTAGCTTGTAACTCTCAGGTATATTCTACCCACGATTGTTACAAAGTTAAAATGGTGGCGTGACTGTTAGCTTGTAACTCTCAGGTATATTCTACCCACGATTGTTACAAAGTTAAAATGGTGGCGTGACTGTTAGCTTGTAACTCTCAGGTATATTCTACCCACGATCGTTACAAAGTTAAATTAAGGGCGTGACTGTTAGCTTGTAACTCTCAGGTATATTCTACCCACGATTGTTACAAAAATTACAATGGTGGCGTGACTGTTAGGTTGTAACTCTCAGGTATATTCTACCCACGATGGTCACAAAGTTAATTTGATGGCGTAACTGTTAGCTTGTAACTCTCAGGTATATTCTACCCACGAATGTTACAAAGTTAAAATGGTGGCGTGACTGTTAGCTTGTAACTCTCAGGTATATTCTACCCACGAATGTTACAAAGTTAAAATGGTGGCGTGACTGTTAGCTTGTAACTCTCAGGTATATTCTACTTACGATTGTTACAAAGTTAAATGGTGGCATGACTGTTAGCTTGGACTGTAACTTGTGCATGGTTGGCTATGGAATTTTGGCTTCCAAGGCCTTACAGTTTCCTAATGTTCTTCTTGGCTTCACTCTGCTCGTTCGAAAATCTTGAGCTTGAGTCTTGAGCTCTTGTCAGCAGATCTTGAACTCACGCCGTTTCTTAGTAGGGCAGTGATCTGATGATGACTTCAGCAAATCTTATTGAAAATAATCGCTGGCCGAGTTGTTTGGCTCATAGCGGATAATTCGCCACAAACGGTCTAGCAGTTCAAGCAACCAATCATCCCGATGAAGTCGTTCGTGTCGACAGCATTCTGAGCATTTCCATAACTATCCGCCGGTTCCCAGAACGATGTGTTGTGGACCTCGTTCGAAAAGAAGCGTAAAAGCTTTATCCCCGCACTTTCAAAACGTTGAACAAAAACTTTCTTCGTTCAAGACCAGCTTTACGGTAATCAAGACGTCGGTTGTACACTTGAAACAGTCGAAACAGCTTTACGACTGCACTGCGCGGAAAGTTCATCAAAATGCCGCGCAAATTATAAAAGTGGCGCGCTTGTCGCTTGTTAGTTATTAAAGTCAGTTTATGAATTGCTGAGAAACGGGTAGTATTACATGCAACGTAACTAAAATTAAACAGATCCGAGTTTATTTGACCCTTTCGAGATATCGTTGTTTGACTTGTTTATTTTGTGTTTGGTTATATGTTGTCCTACATTTTTTCTGTTAAGTGTGACTTGTTGGAATAATAATTTTGCGTTACTTGTTACAGGACAATAAAAATATTAAATCACTTTCTTTACGGAAAGTTTTCACAAAAAATAAATCCAATTAACTTCGGGACAAAAATTTAAATGGTTGCGGCTCCTCGTGATAGAGTTGTTGACATTCTCATCTGGCAATTTTCGCACCGAAGGTGTTTTGAGCTTCTGCGCGGTCTCCTTTGTCTTCTCACAGACCTGTCAACGAAACTGCGTGGTACTGAAATTTAATCTAGTTAATCCTGGGACAAAAATTTTGGTGGTTGCGGCTCGTCGTGTAGCAGAAGACTAATTCTCTTCTTTTCCTGTATTCCTGAAGAAACTACACAGAATTTAGTAATAAATTAATTTATCTCACCAACTTCGTCCATGTAACGACTACCTTTTCCTACATCTGTTGGCAAGAAAAAAAGTAAACGAAATATAAGAAAATTAATTTCTGTAAAAATGAGAACATAACTTACTTCCATCAGTTTTAGTTTGAATGTGTCTCGACAGAAAAATGTTCCAGTTTCTATTTAGAAAAGAAAGAAGCCGGTGGGAGACCTCCTGTAAATTTTTGCCCATTCCATCATTGACAAAAACGGCCCACAAATATTAACTTGAACCAACAACTCAGTAAGGAGGGGGGCGTAAGGGTTTGCGGTGATGCGGTTTTGCGTTATTTTTGGTGCGGTTTTGCGGTAATGTTTATTGTAACTCGCGGTATTGTGGTTTTAAAACACTAAGCGGTTTGTGGTTATTACAACCTTTAAGTCGCGGTTTTCGGTGAAAAAAGTGTCTGCGGTGATAACGCTCTTTAGAACGGTCGGCATTTGGTCAGTAGTAAATAGAGTATAATAGTGTAGTACAAAATACCGTTGGCGTTATGATGGTATGTTTAATATTAACGCACAATGTTATCAGAATATATCACCAGTCTTGCTGTCGTCAGATTTCATATTGTGGCCTCCATAAACGTGCGGTTTCGGTATTCGGGAAAAATCCGATGCGGTTTGCGGTTGTTTGGCGTATTTCTGTGCGGTTTTGAGCTTTTCGGACCCCCCTTACTCCCCCCTCAGTAAGGTATTCAAAGTCAAAAACGTATAACCACAGTGAAAATGCCATTACCACAACTTCACGAAAAGTTCAAAGGGTCAAACCTGATTCTTGCACTAAGCTCTTGAGTGCAGCGTAGTCGACATCTTTACAAATTCCTAACACCTTATCCATCATCGCCATTTGTACAGTCCAGTAACGGAACTTTTCGATAAGTTCACCACCACATTTGGGTTCATTGGCAACACAGGTGACAATTTTCTGTTTGAATAAAATAATAAGATAATGCTATAAACAAGACGATATGAAAAGTGTAAATTATAAGTTTCAAAATGTTTCTATCTCTTAGAGGGTTTTTCAAGTTGAAATAAGGTTTAAGAAAGGAATTTCGTATCGAGGGAATAAGTCCCGGGTGCGAAAGTTTCTTTTTTTTAGTCGGTGTTGCTCTTCAAAGAGATCACGTTAACTAACTTTTGGTCAGCAAATCTATTTCCTGGTAAGGCCGGGCACCAGATGGTCTGTCTCAACATTTATCGTCTTCATACCTGCACTCTGAAGCAGTGTCCTTGTACGCTTTCGTGAGTAGCGGTCAGATCTCCTTTGTACATGTTTATACAACGTTTCGTTAAAGCAATCTGGCATCGATCCGCCATTGCCGCAGTTCTCAAAACAGCTAACACGAAGAACACGCTGAACGCCGTGGCATGATACTTAGCCATCATTGCAATGAATTTCTTCACTGTACTATTGAGCAGAATAAAAAACACAAAATGATCTTCAAAATACAGGCTAAAATCTCCCCGAACTTACAGCAACTATCATATGCGTCGTCAAAGTGAATGATAGTCGATGATAGTTTTATAGATAACTAGATAATTGCCTGCATTATACCCAACAATGCTGCGAACCGAAGTGATTATCTATTAAAATTATTGACCCTCATAAAATCCTATTGTTCTCTCTCCGCATTACATCGGCGATTCAAGTCGCCCCTTCACATTGATGTTTTTGTACACCAACAATGTAATTAGCATGTATTGTCTAGTAGTAATACAAATTGTATAATCCTTTCTCGTTTCACTGAATTTGGTCATTGTTAACACCTCGCAAAGATGATCATTGACTCTTATAAAATCCTCCTGTTATCAGGCTTTCTCCAACAATATAATTAGCATGTATTGTGTCGTAGTAATACAAATTGCATAATCTTTTTTTCATTTCCCTAAAGTAGTCATTGTTAACTCCTTGCAAAGATTATGTAATTTTCCACATCTGTCAGGGCGTTATTGAATTTTATGGAAACGAGGAAAGGTAATTTGCATCGCATAAAACGCAATGAATTTTGGTTGTTTTTGAGTTCGTTCAACGAGGGCTAATATTAGCTCCGTTGAACGAAAATAACTGTAATCTATGTGTTTTTGAACCAACAAGACTGTATCTGCTGAATTCTCGTAGAATCAAGGATCCCACCAATTTAATTAACAGTTGTTTACAACTTAAATTGGGAGCTATGAAAACAAACTTAAAACGTGCCAGCGCGAGAGGTGATCTGAAGCCTTCTAAATCTATAAGGGCTCAAATGAACTAAGAAAAAGAATGCTACTTCGGTGATCGCTTCATTTTCAAGCAAGTCCAAGATTAATAGTGGGAAATAATCAATAACTAAGCGACACGTGAAGCCGGTATGGTTCGTGTCAATTTGCGACCGTGAAACCACGCAGATCAAATTGCTTCACGCCAACAAATCATAGGAAGCTTTGGTCGCTAGCTAAACCAAACGGCAAAAACATCGTTAAAAGAACAAGTTCTACTCACATCAAGGTTTGAAGTGTGATTCAAAGCGACTTCCTCGACCATCTTGGCGAACGTCTTATGATATATCCCGGATGTAACAATTTTTTTGCAAATGTCGACGGTCCTTGCTAGCATATAACAGAATATTTTTAAAGACTTTCGCCACAGTAAATTTCAAGCCAAATATCGTTATGACCGCCTTCAAATCAGCCCTTAAGCCTAGTTCCGAGTCCTAATTGATGTGGCTTAAGTCAGTTAGCTGTCTAAAGCAAGCAAAACATTATCTGTACCCGCGCACGGCTTAGCGAGTTCATTTCAACCCGCTAAAGCTTAGTATGAGGTACGATAATAGCCGACCCATAACTTGAAAATCGCAGGACTTCCACCTTCATTGGACTTTATGATGTCCTCCAGCAGACTTCCTTTAGACAGCAAAATACAAAGCTAAATCAGACCACTTCTACTTCGATGGACTTAGCGCGGGAAACTGAAATTCAAAAGTACGCTAGAGACTGGGTTGAAAGTACAAGAAATTAGGGAGGGTGGGTGTGGGGGTGTTTGCGATTTGGGAAGATAGCAGAAAGGTCCAAACAACAAATTTAATATCGGCGATTTTTCATGCAAAGTAAGCGAAATACCGGCGTCAAAAAAAGGAAATTTCATACATCTGCTTGAATTTCATAAGGTTCGTTTTGCTGAAACAGGTCAGATGTAAATATAAAATTACTGAGATACTACGCGCGCCCTCATTGGTTGATAGGTGTGTTTACAGGGGGATCATGGTAATCACGGCTGTGACGTTTTAGTTTCGTGCGTATTTCTACCAAATATTTCATGAAAGCAATAGCGGACTTTTCCCGTGTTTATATAGCCTCATCTAAACACTAAGGGGTTTAGAAGAATTCTCGAAAGTTATGCAGACTCTCGACTTCTTCTAGGGTTTACATAACTGTCTCGAATTCTCCCAAACACCCTAGTGCTTGGAGGTTATGCGAACACGAAAAAGTCGTCTATTGCTTATATACAATCTCTATTCGGTGAGCTGCAGTTAATTCTGAATATTTTGTCATTTGTAGAGCGTACTTTTCATGTGGAGAGCGCGGGGGCTTTTCGGAGAGAGGACATGAACAAAAATGTGAAAGATAAGGGTGCTGAGAACACAATGAGGTCAACGAAAGTAGCGATAGGCAAATTATTTCAATGAAAAGAAAACTATAGAACCCGAGGAAAGACTGAGTTTTTGCGTCATTTGGTAATATTGAATATTTCCTTTGAAACGTCAGTTCACAAATCAGTGAATAATTAACTGTAATTAACTCAGACCCTTCTTTCTGAAAACTCTACAAACATCCGTTAAATATCACAGCTTACAATTGCACAATAGTTGATACGGTTATTCCCCACTTTTATTGATGTTTTTTGATACTTTTCTTACAATCCAAACGAAAGCTCTAAAAACATCTATTAAGTAGTTCCTTACTCTGCCGATACATTGCACATAGATTTCATCTCATTCTCTGCAATTTGGAGAACTCTTTGAGCCACATCTTCAACCAAGCTTGCGTACAGCTGTATTATGTTAGATGTACAATCGATATCTTTGCTGTAAGACTCATAACACTTGTTAAGTTTCTCAAAATCTTTGCACATATGGCGATTTTTGATCAAAGTTATGTAGTACTGCACACACTTCTTGTGCACTTTCACAGCGCAAGCTTGAGGAGGGTCGTACACTGTCAAAGAAATTGACACATTAAATTGTTTTTCTATATTAATATTTACACTTTTGTTTACCATTGTTCTATATGATAGATGTCATGGTTTGCAGCTGGGATGTCTCGCTTAAGAAAAATCTAAAAAAGACAGACAGTCACGCGTGTCTGGAAATAAAGTTTTGCACATTCCTTTAGCCAACTAAGGATGTTGGAGTTATGCCACTTTCCCTTTCCTGTTTGTCCTTAATTGCTGGTGTTTTTACTGTCAAAGTAAAGAAAGCCGTGAACACCTGAAATATACTAGGAATGTTGATTGCGTAGTGATCAATCACAACAAAGTTCAGGGCACGCAAACAAACCTGAAAACCATATATAAAAACGTCTGCATACGAGCCTAGTGGCCCATCAGGCCGGAGCTTATCCCGGTTTCTGTAGCATGAAGCGACAGAGATTATTTCTACTCCTCCCCCGGCACACATTTATATACACCTGGGTGAAGAGAGGCACAGTGAGAGTAAAGTGTCTTGCCCAAAAACGAACGCAGTGCCCCGGCCAGGGGCTCGAACCCGAGTCGTCCGATCCGTAGTCCAGCGCGCTAATCATTAGGCCACTGGGCCTCCAAAACCCAAATTTGCTACAAACTAATTGCCGTTGCTGTTTTTCGCTTTAGCCCTCTCACACCTGATTCGCTTTTTCCTTGTAACCCAAAAACATTGCATAGATATTTCTGGTGTTACATTTCTCTTAGTTTTACATTAAATGCAAGTAATTTTAGGATAGCAGAAGACTAATTCTCTTCTTTTCCTGTATTCCTGAAGAAACTACACAGAATTTAGTAATAAATTAATTTATCTCACCAACTTCGTCCATGTAACGACTACCTTTTCCTACATCTGTTGGCAAGAAAAAAAGTAAACGAAATATAAGAAAATTAATTTCTGTAAAAATGAGAACATAACTTACTTCCATCAGTTTTAGTTTGAATGTGTCTCGACAGAAAAATGTTCCAGTTTCTATTTAGAAAAGAAAGAAGCCGGTGGGAGACCTCCTGTAAATTTTTGCCCATTCCATCATTGACAAAAACGGCCCACAAATATTAACTTGAACCAACAACTCAGTAAGGAGGGGGGCGTAAGGGTTTGCGGTGATGCGGTTTTGCGTTATTTTTGGTGCGGTTTTGCGGTAATGTTTATTGTAACTCGCGGTATTGTGGTTTTAAAACACTAAGCGGTTTGTGGTTATTACAACCTTTAAGTCGCGGTTTTCGGTGAAAAAAGTGTCTGCGGTGATAACGCTCTTTAGAACGGTCGGCATTTGGTTAGTAGTAAATAGAGTATAATAGTGTAGTACAAAATACCGTTGGCGTTATGATGGTATGTTTAATATTAACGCACAATGTTATCAGAATATATCACCAGTCTTGCTGTCGTCAGATTTCATATTGTGGCCTCCATAAACGTGCGGTTTCGGTATTCGGGAAAAATCCGATGCGGTTTGCGGTTGTTTGGCGTATTTCTGTGCGGTTTTGAGCTTTTCGGACCCCCCTTACTCCCCCCTCAGTAAGGTATTCAAAGTCAAAAACGTATAACCACAGTGAAAATGCCATTACCACAACTTCACGAAAAGTTCAAAGGGTCAAACCTGATTCTTGCACTAAGCTCTTGAGTGCAGCGTAGTCGACATCTTTACAAATTCCTAACACCTTATCCATCATCGCCATTTGTACAGTCCAGTAACGGAACTTTTCGATAAGTTCACCACCACATTTGGGTTCATTGGCAACACAGGTGACAATTTTCTGTTTGAATAAAATAATAAGATAATGCTATAAACAAGACGATATGAAAAGTGTAAATTATAAGTTTCAAAATGTTTCTATCTCTTAGAGGGTTTTTCAAGTTGAAATAAGGTTTAAGAAAGGAATTTCGTATCGAGGGAATAAGTCCCGGGTGCGAAAGTTTCTTTTTTTTAGTCGGTGTTGCTCTTCAAAGAGATCACGTTAACTAACTTTTGGTCAGCAAATCTATTTCCTGGTAAGGCCGGGCACCAGATGGTCTGTCTCAACATTTATCGTCTTCATACCTGCACTCTGAAGCAGTGTCCTTGTACGCTTTCGTGAGTAGCGGTCAGATCTCCTTTGTACATGTTTATACAACGTTTCGTTAAAGCAATCTGGCATCGATCCGCCATTGCCGCAGTTCTCAAAACAGCTAACACGAAGAACACGCTGAACGCCGAGGCATGATACTTAGCCATCATTGCAATGAATTTCTTCACTGTACTATTGAGCAGAATAAAAAACACAAAATGATCTTCAAAATACAGGCTAAAATCTCCCCGAACTTACAGCAACTATCATATGCGTCGTCAAAGTGAATGATAGTCGATGATAGTTTTATAGATAACTAGATAATTGCCTGCATTATACCCAATAATGCTGCGAACCGAAGTGATTATCTATTAAAATTATTGACCCTCATAAAATCCTATTGTTCTCTCTCCGCATTACATCGGCGATTCAAGTCGCCCCTTCACATTGATGTTTTTGTACACCAACAATGTAATTAGCATGTATTGTCTAGTAGTAATACAAATTGTATAATCCTTTCTCGTTTCACTGAATTTGGTCATTGTTAACACCTCGCAAAGATGATCATTGACTCTTATAAAATCCTCCTGTTATCAGGCTTTCTCCAACAATATAATTAGCATGTATTGTGTCGTAGTAATACAAATTGCATAATCTTTTTTTCATTTCCCTAAAGTAGTCATTGTTAACTCCTTGCAAAGATTATGTAATTTTCCACATCTGTCAGGGCGTTATTGAATTTTATGGAAACGAGGAAAGGTAATTTGCATCGCATAAAACGCAATGAATTTTGGTTGTTTTTGAGTTCGTTCAACGAGGGCTAATATTAGCTCCGTTGAACGAAAATAACTGTAATCTATGTGTTTTTGAACCAACAAGACTGTATCTGCTGAATTCTCGTAGAATCAAGGATCCCACCAATTTAATTAACAGTTGTTTACAACTTAAATTGGGAGCTATGAAAACAAACTTAAAACGTGCCAGCGCGAGAGGTGATCTGAAGCCTTCTAAATCTATAAGGGCTCAAATGAACTAAGAAAAAGAATGCTACTTCGGTGATCGCTTCATTTTCAAGCAAGTCCAAGATTAATAGTGGGAAATAATCAATAACTAAGCGACACGTGAAGCCGGTATGGTTCGTGTCAATTTGCGACCGTGAAACCACGCAGATCAAATTGCTTCACGCCAACAAATCATAGGAAGCTTTGGTCGCTAGCTAAACCAAACGGCAAAAACATCGTTAAAAGAACAAGTTCTACTCACATCAAGGTTTGAAGTGTGATTCAAAGCGACTTCCTCGACCATCTTGGCGAACGTCTTATGATATATCCCGGATGTAACAATTTTTTTGCAAATGTCGACGGTCCTTGCTAGCATATAACAGAATATTTTTAAAGACTTTCGCCACAGTAAATTTCAAGCCAAATATCGTTATGACCGCCTTCAAATCAGCCCTTAAGCCTAGTTCCGAGTCCTAATTGATGTGGCTTAAGTCAGTTAGCTGTCTAAAGCAAGCAAAACATTATCTGTACCCGCGCACGGCTTAGCGAGTTCATTTCAACCCGCTAAAGCTTAGTATGAGGTACGATAATAGCCGACCCATAACTTGAAAATCGCAGGACTTCCACCTTCATTGGACTTTATGATGTCCTCCAGCAGACTTCCTTTAGACAGCAAAATACAAAGCTAAATCAGACCACTTCTACTTCGATGGACTTAGCGCGGGAAACTGAAATTCAAAAGTACGCTAGAGACTGGGTTGAAAGTACAAGAAATTAGGGAGGGTGGGTGTGGGGGTGTTTGCGATTTGGGAAGATAGCAGAAAGGTCCAAACAACAAATTTAATATCGGCGATTTTTCATGCAAAGTAAGCGAAATACCGGCGTCAAAAAAAGGAAATTTCATACATCTGCTTGAATTTCATAAGGTTCGTTTTGCTGAAACAGGTCAGATGTAAATATAAAATTACTGAGATACTACGCGCGCTCTCATTGGTTGATAGGTGTGTTTACAGGGGGATCATGGTAATCACGGCTGTGACGTTTTAGTTTCGTGCGTATTTCTACCAAATATTTCATGAAAGCAATAGCGGACTTTTCCCGTGTTTATATAGCCTCATCTAAACACTAAGGGGTTTAGAAGAATTCTCGAAAGTTATGCAGACTCTCGACTTCTTCTAGGGTTTACATAACTGTCTCGAATTCTCCCAAACACCCTAGTGCTTGGAGGTTATGCGAACACGAAAAAGTCGTCTATTGCTTATATACAATCTCTATTCGGTGAGCTGCAGTTAATTCTGAATATTTTGTCATTTGTAGAGCGTACTTTTCATGTGGAGAGCGCGGGGGCTTTTCGGAGAGAGGACATGAACAAAAATGTGAAAGATAAGGGTGCTGAGAACACAATGAGGTCAACGAAAGTAGCGATAGGCAAATTATTTCAATGAAAAGAAAACTATAGAACCCGAGGAAAGACTGAGTTTTTGCGTCATTTGGTAATATTGAATATTTCCTTTGAAACGTCAGTTCACAAATCAGTGAATAATTAACTGTATGTGTTATCAGTCACAAGTTGCTCACGCAAGTAGTAGTACGCACAACAAAGGGTTTCAACTTGCAATGCAACCATGTTGAGACAATTTTAAAGAGAATGTTGCCGTATTGCTGCACCTTAATTATTGAGTAATTCTAAACAAGCGGACTGGAATAGCAAATAGTATCCAATTTCTAATCGGCATTTGAAAGGCTTGGTTTTTATATACTTCTCTTATATATTGGAACTCAGACCCTTCTTTCTGAAAACTCTACAAACATCCGTTAAATATCACAGCTTACAATTGCACAATAGTTGATACGGTTATTCCCCACTTTTATTGATGTTTTTTGATACTTTTCTTACAATCCAAACGAAAGCTCTAAAAACATCTATTAAGTAGTTCCTTACTCTGCCGATACATTGCACATAGATTTCATCTCATTCTCTGCAATTTGGAGAACTCTTTGAGCCACATCTTCAACCAAGCTTGCGTACAGCTGTATTATGTTAGATGTACAATCGATATCTTTGCTGTAAGACTCATAACACTTGTTAAGTTTCTCAAAATCTTTGCACATATGGCGATTTTTGATCAAAGTTATGTAGTACTGCACACACTTCTTGTGCACTTTCACAGCGCAAGCTTGAGGAGGGTCGTACACTGTCAAAGAAATTGACACATTAAATTGTTTTTCTATATTAATATTTACACTTTTGTTTACCATTGTTCTATATGATAGATGTCATGGTTTGCAGCTGGGATGTCTCGCTTAAGAAAAATCTAAAAAAGACAGACAGTCACGCGTGTCTGGAAATAAAGTTTTGCACATTCCTTTAGCCAACTAAGGATGTTGGAGTTATGCCACTTTCCCTTTCCTGTTTGTCCTTAATTGCTGGTGTTTTTACTGTCAAAGTAAAGAAAGCCGTGAACACCTGAAATATACTAGGAATGTTGATTGCGTAGTGATCAATCACAACAAAGTTCAGGGCACGCAAACAAACCTGAAAACCATATATAAAAACGTCTGCATACGAGCCTAGTGGCCCATCAGGCCGGAGCTTATCCCGGTTTCTGTAGCATGAAGCGACAGAGATTATTTCTACTCCTCCCCCGGCACACATTTATATACACCTGGGTGAAGAGAGGCACAGTGAGAGTAAAGTGTCTTGCCCAAAAACGAACGCAGTGCCCCGGCCAGGGTCTCGAACCCGAGTCGTCCGATCCGTAGTCCAGCGCGCTAATCATTAGGCCACTGGGCCTCCAAAACCCAAATTTGCTACAAACTAATTGCCGTTGCTGTTTTTCGCTTTAGCCCTCTCACACCTGATTCGCTTTTTCCTTGTAACCCAAAAACATTGCATAGATATTTCTGGTGTTACATTTCTCTTAGTTTTACATTAAATGCAAGTAATTTTAGGATAGCAGAAGACTAATTCTCTTCTTTTCCTGTATTCCTGAAGAAACTACACAGAATTTAGTAATAAATTAATTTATCTCACCAACTTCGTCCATGTAACGACTACCTTTTCCTACATCTGTTGGCAAGAAAAAAAGTAAACGAAATATAAGAAAATTAATTTCTGTAAAAATGAGAACATAACTTACTTCCATCAGTTTTAGTTTGAATGTGTCTCGACAGAAAAATGTTCCAGTTTCTATTTAGAAAAGAAAGAAGCCGGTGGGAGACCTCCTGTAAATTTTTGCCCATTCCATCATTGACAAAAACGGCCCACAAATATTAACTTGAACCAACAACTCAGTAAGGAGGGGGCGTAAGGGTTTGCGGTGATGCGGTTTTGCGTTATTTTTGGTGCGGTTTTGCGGTAATGTTTATTGTAACTCGCGGTATTGTGGTTTTAAAACACTAAGCGGTTTGTGGTTATTACAACCTTTAAGTCGCGGTTTTCGGTGAAAAAAGTGTCTGCGGTGATAACGCTCTTTAGAACGGTCGGCATTTGGTTAGTAGTAAATAGAGTATAATAGTGTAGTACAAAATACCGTTGGCGTTATGATGGTATGTTTAATATTAACGCACAATGTTATCAGAATATATCACCAGTCTTGCTGTCGTCAGATTTCATATTGTGGCCTCCATAAACGTGCGGTTTCGGTATTCGGGAAAAATCCGATGCGGTTTGCGGTTGTTTGGCGTATTTCTGTGCGGTTTTGAGCTTTTCGGACCCCCCTTACTCCCCCCTCAGTAAGGTATTCAAAGTCAAAAACGTATAACCACAGTGAAAATGCCATTACCACAACTTCACGAAAAGTTCAAAGGGTCAAACCTGATTCTTGCACTAAGCTCTTGAGTGCAGCGTAGTCGACATCTTTACAAATTCCTAACACCTTATCCATCATCGCCATTTGTACAGTCCAGTAACGGAACTTTTCGATAAGTTCACCACCACATTTGGGTTCATTGGCAACACAGGTGACAATTTTCTGTTTGAATAAAATAATAAGATAATGCTATAAACAAGACGATATGAAAAGTGTAAATTATAAGTTTCAAAATGTTTCTATCTCTTAGAGGGTTTTTCAAGTTGAAATAAGGTTTAAGAAAGGAATTTCGTATCGAGGGAATAAGTCCCGGGTGCGAAAGTTTCTTTTTTTTAGTCGGTGTTGCTCTTCAAAGAGATCACGTTAACTAACTTTTGGTCAGCAAATCTATTTCCTGGTAAGGCCGGGCACCAGATGGTCTGTCTCAACATTTATCGTCTTCATACCTGCACTCTGAAGCAGTGTCCTTGTACGCTTTCGTGAGTAGCGGTCAGATCTCCTTTGTACATGTTTATACAACGTTTCGTTAAAGCAATCTGGCATCGATCCGCCATTGCCGCAGTTCTCAAAACAGCTAACACGAAGAACACGCTGAACGCCGTGGCATGATACTTAGCCATCATTGCAATGAATTTCTTCACTGTACTATTGAGCAGAATAAAAAACACAAAATGATCTTCAAAATACAGGCTAAAATCTCCCCGAACTTACAGCAACTATCATATGCGTCGTCAAAGTGAATGATAGTCGATGATAGTTTTATAGATAACTAGATAATTGCCTGCATTATACCCAATAATGCTGCGAACCGAAGTGATTATCTATTAAAATTATTGACCCTCATAAAATCCTATTGTTCTCTCTCCGCATTACATCGGCGATTCAAGTCGCCCCTTCACATTGATGTTTTTGTACACCAACAATGTAATTAGCATGTATTGTCTAGTAGTAATACAAATTGTATAATCCTTTCTCGTTTCACTGAATTTGGTCATTGTTAACACCTCGCAAAGATGATCATTGACTCTTATAAAATCCTCCTGTTATCAGGCTTTCTCCAACAATATAATTAGCATGTATTGTGTCGTAGTAATACAAATTGCATAATCTTTTTTTCATTTCCCTAAAGTAGTCATTGTTAACTCCTTGCAAAGATTATGTAATTTTCCACATCTGTCAGGGCGTTATTGAATTTTATGGAAACGAGGAAAGGTAATTTGCATCGCATAAAACGCAATGAATTTTGGTTGTTTTTGAGTTCGTTCAACGAGGGCTAATATTAGCTCCGTTGAACGAAAATAACTGTAATCTATGTGTTTTTGAACCAACAAGACTGTATCTGCTGAATTCTCGTAGAATCAAGGATCCCACCAATTTAATTAACAGTTGTTTACAACTTAAATTGGGAGCTATGAAAACAAACTTAAAACGTGCCAGCGCGAGAGGTGATCTGAAGCCTTCTAAATCTATAAGGGCTCAAATGAACTAAGAAAAAGAATGCTACTTCGGTGATCGCTTCATTTTCAAGCAAGTCCAAGATTAATAGTGGGAAATAATCAATAACTAAGCGACACGTGAAGCCGGTATGGTTCGTGTCAATTTGCGACCGTGAAACCACGCAGATCAAATTGCTTCACGCCAACAAATCATAGGAAGCTTTGGTCGCTAGCTAAACCAAACGGCAAAAACATCGTTAAAAGAACAAGTTCTACTCACATCAAGGTTTGAAGTGTGATTCAAAGCGACTTCCTCGACCATCTTGGCGAACGTCTTATGATATATCCCGGATGTAACAATTTTTTTGCAAATGTCGACGGTCCTTGCTAGCATATAACAGAATATTTTTAAAGACTTTCGCCACAGTAAATTTCAAGCCAAATATCGTTATGACCGCCTTCAAATCAGCCCTTAAGCCTAGTTCCGAGTCCTAATTGATGTGGCTTAAGTCAGTTAGCTGTCTAAAGCAAGCAAAACATTATCTGTACCCGCGCACGGCTTAGCGAGTTCATTTCAACCCGCTAAAGCTTAGTATGAGGTACGATAATAGCCGACCCATAACTTGAAAATCGCAGGACTTCCACCTTCATTGGACTTTATGATGTCCTCCAGCAGACTTCCTTTAGACAGCAAAATACAAAGCTAAATCAGACCACTTCTACTTCGATGGACTTAGCGCGGGAAACTGAAATTCAAAAGTACGCTAGAGACTGGGTTGAAAGTACAAGAAATTAGGGAGGGTGGGTGTGGGGGTGTTTGCGATTTGGGAAGATAGCAGAAAGGTCCAAACAACAAATTTAATATCGGCGATTTTTCATGCAAAGTAAGCGAAATACCGGCGTCAAAAAAAGGAAATTTCATACATCTGCTTGAATTTCATAAGGTTCGTTTTGCTGAAACAGGTCAGATGTAAATATAAAATTACTGAGATACTACGCGCGCTCTCATTGGTTGATAGGTGTGTTTACAGGGGGATCATGGTAATCACGGCTGTGACGTTTTAGTTTCGTGCGTATTTCTACCAAATATTTCATGAAAGCAATAGCGGACTTTTCCCGTGTTTATATAGCCTCATCTAAACACTAAGGGGTTTAGAAGAATTCTCGAAAGTTATGCAGACTCTCGACTTCTTCTAGGGTTTACATAACTGTCTCGAATTCTCCCAAACACCCTAGTGCTTGGAGGTTATGCGAACACGAAAAAGTCGTCTATTGCTTATATACAATCTCTATTCGGTGAGCTGCAGTTAATTCTGAATATTTTGTCATTTGTAGAGCGTACTTTTCATGTGGAGAGCGCGGGGGCTTTTCGGAGAGAGGACATGAACAAAAATGTGAAAGATAAGGGTGCTGAGAACACAATGAGGTCAACGAAAGTAGCGATAGGCAAATTATTTCAATGAAAAGAAAACTATAGAACCCGAGGAAAGACTGAGTTTTTGCGTCATTTGGTAATATTGAATATTTCCTTTGAAACGTCAGTTCACAAATCAGTGAATAATTAACTGTATGTGTTATCAGTCACAAGTTGCTCACGCAAGTGGTAGTACGCACAACAAAGGGTTTCAACTTGCAATGCAACCATGTTGAGACAATTTTAAAGAGAATGTTGCCGTATTGCTGCACCTTAATTATTGAGTAATTCTAAACAAGCGGACTGGAATAGCAAATAGTATCCAATTTCTAATCGGCATTTGAAAGGCTTGGTTTTTATATACTTCTCTTATATATTGGAACTCAGACCCTTCTTTCTGAAAACTCTACAAACATCCGTTAAATATCACAGCTTACAATTGCACAATAGTTGATACGGTTATTCCCCACTTTTATTGATGTTTTTTGATACTTTTCTTACAATCCAAACGAAAGCTCTAAAAACATCTATTAAGTAGTTCCTTACTCTGCCGATACATTGCACATAGATTTCACCTCATTCTCTGCAATTTGGAGAACTCTTTGAGCCACATCTTCAACCAAGCTTGCGTACAGCTGTATTATGTTAGATGTACAATCGATATCTTTGCTGTAAGACTCATAACACTTGTTAAGTTTCTCAAAATCTTTGCACATATGGCGATTTTTGATCAAAGTTATGTAGTACTGCACACACTTCTTGTGCACTTTCACAGCGCAAGCTTGAGGAGGGTCGTACACTGTCAAAGAAATTGACACATTAAATTGTTTTTCTATATTAATATTTACACTTTTGTTTACCATTGTTCTATATGATAGATGTCATGGTTTGCAGCTGGGATGTCTCGCTTAAGAAAAATCTAAAAAAGACAGACAGTCACGCGTGTCTGGAAATAAAGTTTTGCACATTCCTTTAGCCAACTAAGGATGTTGGAGTTATGCCACTTTCCCTTTCCTGTTTGTCCTTAATTGCTGGTGTTTTTACTGTCAAAGTAAAGAAAGCCGTGAACACCTGAAATATACTAGGAATGTTGATTGCGTAGTGATCAATCACAACAAAGTTCAGGGCACGCAAACAAACCTGAAAACCATATATAAAAACGTCTGCATACGAGCCTAGTGGCCCATCAGGCCGGAGCTTATCCCGGTTTCTGTAGCATGAAGCGACAGAGATTATTTCTACTCCTCCCCCGGCACACATTTATATACACCTGGGTGAAGAGAGGCACAGTGAGAGTAAAGTGTCTTGCCCAAAAACGAACGCAGTGCCCCGGCCAGGGGCTCGAACCCGAGTCGTCCGATCCGTAGTCCAGCGCGCTAATCATTAGGCCACTGGGCCTCCAAAACCCAAATTTGCTACAAACTAATTGCCGTTGCTGTTTTTCGCTTTAGCCCTCTCACACCTGATTCGCTTTTTCCTTGTAACCCAAAAACATTGCATAGATATTTCTGGTGTTACATTTCTCTTAGTTTTACATTAAATGCAAGTAATTTTAGGATAGCAGAAGACTAATTCTCTTCTTTTCCTGTATTCCTGAAGAAACTACACAGAATTTAGTAATAAATTAATTTATCTCACCAACTTCGTCCATGTAACGACTACCTTTTCCTACATCTGTTGGCAAGAAAAAAAGTAAACGAAATATAAGAAAATTAATTTCTGTAAAAATGAGAACATAACTTACTTCCATCAGTTTTAGTTTGAATGTGTCTCGACAGAAAAATGTTCCAGTTTCTATTTAGAAAAGAAAGAAGCCGGTGGGAGACCTCCTGTAAATTTTTGCCCATTCCATCATTGACAAAAACGGCCCACAAATATTAACTTGAACCAACAACTCAGTAAGGAGGGGGGCGAAAGGGTTTGCGGTGATGCGGTTTTGCGTTATTTTTGGTGCGGTTTTGCGGTAATGTTTATTGTAACTCGCGGTATTGTGGTTTTAAAACACTAAGCGGTTTGTGGTTATTACAACCTTTAAGTCGCGGTTTTCGGTGAAAAAAGTGTCTGCGGTGATAACGCTCTTTAGAACGGTCGGCATTTGGTTAGTAGTAAATAGAGTATAATAGTGTAGTACAAAATACCGTTGGCGTTATGATGGTATGTTTAATATTAACGCACAATGTTATCAGAATATATCACCAGTCTTGCTGTCGTCAGATTTCATATTGTCGCCTCCATAAACGTGCGGTTTCGGTATTCGGGAAAAATCCGATGCGGTTTGCGGTTGTTTGGCGTATTTCTGTGCGGTTTTGAGCTTTTCGGACCCCCCTTACTCCCCCCTCAGTAAGGTATTCAAAGTCAAAAACGTATAACCACAGTGAAAATGCCATTACCACAACTTCACGAAAAGTTCAAAGGGTCACACCTGATTCTTGCACTAAGCTCTTGAGTGCAGCGTAGTCGACATCTTTACAAATTCCTAACACCTTATCCATCATCGCCATTTGTACAGTCCAGTAACGGAACTTTTCGATAAGTTCACCACCACATTTGGGTTCATTGGCAACACAGGTGACAATTTTCTGTTTGAATAAAATAATAAGATAATGCTATAAACAAGACGATATGAAAAGTGTAAATTATAAGTTTCAAAATGTTTCTATCTCTTAGAGGGTTTTTCAAGTTGAAATAAGGTTTAAGAAAGGAATTTCGTATCGAGGGAATAAGTCCCGGGTGCGAAAGTTTCTTTTTTTTAGTCGGTGTTGCTCTTCAAAGAGATCACGTTAACTAACTTTTGGTCAGCAAATCTATTTCCTGGTAAGGCCGGGCACCAGATGGTCTGTCTCAACATTTATCGTCTTCATACCTGCACTCTGAAGCAGTGTCCTTGTACGCTTTCGTGAGTAGCGGTCAGATCTCCTTTGTACATGTTTATACAACGTTTCGTTAAAGCAATCTGGCATCGATCCGCCATTGCCGCAGTTCTCAAAACAGCTAACACGAAGAACACGCTGAACGCCGTGGCATGATACTTAGCCATCATTGCAATGAATTTCTTCACTGTACTATTGAGCAGAATAAAAAACACAAAATGATCTTCAAAATACAGGCTAAAATCTCCCCGAACTTACAGCAACTATCATATGCGTCGTCAAAGTGAATGATAGTCGATGATAGTTTTATAGATAACTAGATAATTGCCTGCATTATACCCAATAATGCTGCGAACCGAAGTGATTATCTATTAAAATTATTGACCCTCATAAAATCCTATTGTTCTCTCTCCGCATTACATCGGCGATTCAAGTCGCCCCTTCACATTGATGTTTTTGTACACCAACAATGTAATTAGCATGTATTGTCTAGTAGTAATACAAATTGTATAATCCTTTCTCGTTTCACTTATAAAATCCTCCTGTTATCAGGCTTTCTCCAACAATATAATTAGCATGTATTGTGTCGTAGTAATACAAATTGCATAATCTTTTTTTCATTTCCCTAAAGTAGTCATTGTTAACTCCTTGCAAAGATTATGTAATTTTCCACATCTGTCAGGGCGTTATTGAATTTTATGGAAACGAGGAAAGGTAATTTGCATCGCATAAAACGCAATGAATTTTGGTTGTTTTTGAGTTCGTTCAACGAGGGCTAATATTAGCTCCGTTGAACGAAAATAACTGTAATCTATGTGTTTTTGAACCAACAAGACTGTATCTGCTGAATTCTCGTAGAATCAAGGATCCCACCAATTTAATTAACAGTTGTTTACAACTTAAATTGGGAGCTATGAAAACAAACTTAAAACGTGCCAGCGCGAGAGGTGATCTGAAGCCTTCTAAATCTATAAGGGCTCAAATGAACTAAGAAAAAGAATGCTACTTCGGTGATCGCTTCATTTTCAAGCAAGTCCAAGATTAATAGTGGGAAATAATCAATAACTAAGCGACACGTGAAGCCGGTATGGTTCGTGTCAATTTGCGACCGTGAAACCACGCAGATCAAATTGCTTCACGCCAACAAATCATAGCAAGCTTTGGTCGCTAGCTAAACCAAACGGCAAAAACATCGTTAAAAGAACAAGTTCTACTCACATCAAGGTTTGAAGTGTGATTCAAAGCGACTTCCTCGACCATCTTGGCGTACGTCTTATGATATATCCCGGATGTAACAATTTTTTTGCAAATGTCGACGGTCCTTGCTAGCATATAACAGAATATTTTTAAAGACTTTCGCCACAGTAAATTTCAAGCCAAATATCGTTATGACCGCCTTCAAATCAGCCCTTAAGCCTAGTTCCGAGTCCTAATTGATGTGGCTTAAGTCAGTTAGCTGTCTAAAGCAAGCAAAACATTATCTGTACCCGCGCACGGCTTAGCGAGTTCATTTCAACCCGCTAAAGCTTAGTATGAGGTACGATAATAGCCGACCCATAACTTGAAAATCGCAGGACTTCCACCTTCATTGGACTTTATGATGTCCTCCAGCAGACTTCCTTTAGACAGCAAAATACAAAGCTAAATCAGACCACTTCTACTTCGATGGACTTAGCGCGGGAAACTGAAATTCAAAAGTACGCTAGAGACTGGGTTGAAAGTACAAGAAATTAGGGAGGGTGGGTGTTGGGGTGTTTGCGATTTGGGAAGATAGCAGAAAGGTCCAAACAACAAATTTAATATCGGCGATTTTTCATGCAAAGTAAGCGAAATACCGGCGTCAAAAAAAGGAAATTTCATACATCTGCTTGAATTTCATAAGGTTCGTTTTGCTGAAACAGGTCAGATGTAAATATAAAATTACTGAGATACTACGCGCGCTCTCATTGGTTGATAGGTGTGTTTACAGGGGGATCATGGTAATCACGGCTGTGACGTTTTAGTTTCGTGCGTATTTCTACCAAATATTTCATGAAAGCAATAGCGGACTTTTCCCGTGTTTATATAGCCTCATCTAAACACTAAGGGGTTTAGAAGAATTCTCGAAAGTTATGCAGACTCTCGACTTCTTCTAGGGTTTACATAACTGTCTCGAATTCTCCCAAACACCCTAGTGCTTGGAGGTTATGCGAACACGAAAAAGTCGTCTATTGCTTATATACAATCTCTATTCGGTGAGCTGCAGTTAATTCTGAATATTTTGTCATTTGTAGAGCGTACTTTTCATGTGGAGAGCGCGGGGGCTTTTCGGAGAGAGGACATGAACAAAAATGTGAAAGATAAGGGTGGTGAGAACACAATGAGGTCAACGAAAGTAGCGATAGGCAAATTATTTCAATGAAAAGAAAACTATAGAACCCGAGGAAAGACTGAGTTTTTGCGTCATTTGGTACTATTGAATATTTCCTTTGAAACGTCAGTTCACAAATCAGTGAATAATTAACTGTATGTGTTATCAGTCACAAGTTGCTCACGCAAGTAGTAGTACGCACAACAAAGGGTTTCAACTTGCAGTGCAACCATGTTGAGATAATTTTAAAGAGAATGTTGCCGTATTGCTGCACCTTAATTATTGAGTAATTCTAAACAAGCGGACTGGAATAGCAAATAGTATCCAATTTCTAATCGGCATTTGAAAGGCTTGGTTTTTATATACTTCTCTTATATATTGGAACTCAGACCCTTCTTTCTGAAAACTCTACAAACATCCGTTAAATATCACAGCTTACAATTGCACAAGAGTTGATACGGTTATTCCCCACTTTTATTGATGTTTTTTGATACTTTTCTTACAATCCAAACGAAAGCTCTAAAAACATCTATTAAGTAGTTCCTTACTCTGCCGATACATTGCACATAGATTTCATCTCATTCTCTGCAATTTGGAGAACTCTTTGAGCCACATCTTCAACCAAGCTTGCGTACAGCTGTATTATGTTAGATGTACAATCGATATCTTTGCTGTAAGACTCATAACACTTGTTAAGTTTCTCAAAATCTTTGCACATATGGCGATTTTTGATCAAAGTTATGTAGTACTGCACACACTTCTTGTGCACTTTCACAGCGCAAGCTTGAGGAGGGTCGTACACTGTCAAAGAAATTGACACATTAAATTGTTTTTCTATATTAATATTTACACTTTTGTTTACCATTGTTCTATATGATAGATGTCATGGTTTGCAGCTGGGATGTCTCGCTTAAGAAAAATCTAAAAAAGACAGACAGTCACGCGTGTCTGGAAATAAAGTTTTGCACATTCCTTTAGCCAACTAAGGATGTTGGAGTTATGCCACTTTCCCTTTCCTGTTTGTCCTTAATTGCTGGTGTTTTTACTGTCAAAGTAAAGAAAGCCGTGAACACCTGAAATATACTAGGAATGTTGATTGCGTAGTGATCAATCACAACAAAGTTCAGGGCACGCAAACAAACCTGAAAACCATATATAAAAACGTCTGCATACGAGCCTAGTGGCCCATCAGGCCGGAGCTTATCCCGGTTTCTGTAGCATGAAGCGACAGAGATTATTTCTACTCCTCCCCCGGCACACATTTATATACACCTGGGTGAAGAGAGGCACAGTGAGAGTAAAGTGTCTTGCCCAAAAACGAACGCAGTGCCCCGGCCAGGGGCTCGAACCCGAGTCGTCCGATCCGTAGTCCAGCGCGCTAATCATTAGGCCACTGGGCCTCCAAAACCCAAATTTGCTACAAACTAATTGCCGTTGCTTTTTTTCGCTTTAGCCCTCTCACACCTGATTCGCTTTTTCCTTGTAACCCAAAAACATTGCATAGATGTTTCTGGTGTTACATTTCTCTTAGTTTTACATTAAATGCAAGTAATTTTAGGATAGCAGAAGACTAATTCTCTTCTTTTCCTGTATTCCTGAAGAAACTACACAGAATTTAGTAATAAATTAATTTATCTCACCAACTTCGTCCATGTAACGACTACCTTTTCCTACATCTGTTGGCAAGAAAAAAAGTAAACGAAATATAAGAAAATTAATTTCTGTAAAAATGAGAACATAACTTACTTCCATCAGTTTTAGTTTGAATGTGTCTCGACAGAAAAATGTTCCAGTTTCTATTTAGAAAAGAAAGAAGCCGGTGGGAGACCTCCTGTAAATTTTTGCCCATTCCATCATTGACAAAAACGGCCCACAAATATTAACTTGAACCAACAACTCAGTAAGGAGGGGGGCGTAAGGGTTTGCGGTGATGCGGTTTTGCGTTATTTTTGGTGCGGTTTTGCGGTAATGTTTATTGTAACTCGCGGTATTGTGGTTTTAAAACACTAAGCGGTTTGTGGTTATTACAACCTTTAAGTCGCGGTTTTCGGTGAAAAAAGTGTCTGCGGTGATAACGCTCTTTAGAACGGTCGGCATTTGGTTAGTAGTAAATAGAGTATAATAGTGTAGTACAAAATACCGTTGGCGTTATGATGGTATGTTTAATATTAACGCACAATGTTATCAGAATATATCACCAGTCTTGCTGTCGTCAGATTTCATATTGTGGCCTCCATAAACGTGCGGTTTCGGTATTCGGGAAAAATCCGATGCGGTTTGCGGTTGTTTGGCGTATTTCTGTGCGGTTTTGAGCTTTTCGGACCCCCCTTACTCCCCCCTCAGTAAGGTATTCAAAGTCAAAAACGTATAACCACAGTGAAAATGCCATTACCACAACTTCACGAAAAGTTCAAAGGGTCAAACCTGATTCTTGCACTAAGCTCTTGAGTGCAGCGTAGTCGACATCTTTACAAATTCCTAACACCTTATCCATCATCGCCATTTGTACAGTCCAGTAACGGAACTTTTCGATAAGTTCACCACCACATTTGGGTTCATTGGCAACACAGGTGACAATTTTCTGTTTGAATAAAATAATAAGATAATGCTATAAACAAGACGATATGAAAAGTGTAAATTATAAGTTTCAAAATGTTTCTATCTCTTAGAGGGTTTTTCAAGTTGAAATAAGGTTTAAGAAAGGAATTTCGTATCGAGGGAATAAGTCCCGGGTGCGAAAGTTTCTTTTTTTTAGTCGGTGTTGCTCTTCAAAGAGATCACGTTAACTAACTTTTGGTCAGCAAATCTATTTCCTGGTAAGGCCGGGCACCAGATGGTCTGTCTCAACATTTATCGTCTTCATACCTGCACTCTGAAGCAGTGTCCTTGTACGCTTTCGTGAGTAGCGGTCAGATCTCCTTTGTACATGTTTATACAACGTTTCGTTAAAGCAATCTGGCATCGATCCGCCATTGCCGCAGTTCTCAAAACAGCTAACACGAAGAACACGCTGAACGCCGTGGCATGATACTTAGCCATCATTGCAATGAATTTCTTCACTGTACTATTGAGCAGAATAAAAAACACAAAATGATCTTCAAAATACAGGCTAAAATCTCCCCGAACTTACAGCAACTATCATATGCGTCGTCAAAGTGAATGATAGTCGATGATAGTTTTATAGATAACTAGATAATTGCCTGCATTATACCCAATAATGCTGCGAACCGAAGTGATTATCTATTAAAATTATTGACCCTCATAAAATCCTATTGTTCTCTCTCCGCATTACATCGGCGATTCAAGTCGCCCCTTCACATTGATGTTTTTGTACACCAACAATGTAATTAGCATGTATTGTCTAGTAGTAATACAAATTGTATAATCCTTTCTCGTTTCACTGAATTTGGTCATTGTTAACACCTCGCAAAGATGATCATTGACTCTTATAAAATCCTCCTGTTATCAGGCTTTCTCCAACAATATAATTAGCATGTATTGTGTCGTAGTAATACAAATTGCATAATCTTTTTTTCATTTCCCTAAAGTAGTCATTGTTAACTCCTTGCAAAGATTATGTAATTTTCCACATCTGTCAGGGCGTTATTGAATTTTATGGAAACGAGGAAAGGTAATTTGCATCGCATAAAACGCAATGAATTTTGGTTGTTTTTGAGTTCGTTCAACGAGGGCTAATATTAGCTCCGTTGAACGAAAATAACTGTAATCTATGTGTTTTTGAACCAACAAGACTGTATCTGCTGAATTCTCGTAGAATCAAGGATCCCACCAATTTAATTAACAGTTGTTTACAACTTAAATTGGGAGCTATGAAAACAAACTTAAAACGTGCCAGCGCGAGAGGTGATCTGAAGCCTTCGAAATCTATAAGGGCTCAAATGAACTAAGAAAAAGAATGCTACTTCGGTGATCGCTTCATTTTCAAGCAAGTCCAAGATTAATAGTGGGAAATAATCAATAACTAAGCGACACGTGAAGCCGGTATGGTTCGTGTCAATTTGCGACCGTGAAACCACGCAGATCAAATTGCTTCACGCCAACAAATCATAGCAAGCTTTGGTCGCTAGCTAAACCAAACGGCAAAA
This sequence comes from Blastomussa wellsi, assembly GCA_947652115.1. Lineage (NCBI taxonomy): Eukaryota > Metazoa > Cnidaria > Anthozoa > Scleractinia > Plerogyridae > Blastomussa > Blastomussa wellsi. Next base: position 10,430,016 of record OX393561.1, read on the forward strand.
ACATCGTTAAAAGAACAAGTTCTACTCACATCAAGGTTTGAAGTGTGATTCAAAGCGACTTCCTCGACCATCTTGGCGTACGTCTTATGATATATCCCGGATGTAACAATTTTTTTGCAAATGTCGACGGTCCTTGCTAGCATATAACAGAATATTTTTAAAGACTTTCGCCACAGTAAATTTCAAGCCAAATATCGTTATGACCGCCTTCAAATCAGCCCTTAAGCCTAGTTCAGAGTCCTAATTGATGTGGCTTAAGTCAGTTAGCTGTCTAAAGCAAGCAAAACATTATCTGTACCCGCGCACGGCTTAGCGAGTTCATTTCAACCCGCTAAAGCTTAGTATGAGGTACGATAATAGCCGACCCATAACTTGAAAATCGCAGGACTTCCACCTTCATTGGACTTTATGATGTCCTCCAGCAGACTTCCTTTAGACAGCAAAATACAAAGCTAAATCAGACCACTTCTACTTCGATGGACTTAGCGCGGGAAACTGAAATTCAAAAGTACGCTAGAGACTGGGTTGAAAGTACAAGAAATTAGGGAGGGTGGGTGTTGGGGTGTTTGCGATTTGGGAAGATAGCAGAAAGGTCCAAACAACAAATTTAATATCGGCGATTTTTCATGCAAAGTAAGCGAAATACCGGCGTCAAAAAAAGGAAATTTCATACATCTGCTTGAATTTCATAAGGTTCGTTTTGCTGAAACAGGTCAGATGTAAATATAAAATTACTGAGATACTACGCGCGCTCTCATTGGTTGATAGGTGTGTTTACAGGGGGATCATGGTAATCACGGCTGTGACGTTTTAGTTTCGTGCGTATTTCTACCAAATATTTCATGAAAGCAATAGCGGACTTTTCCCGTGTTTATATAGCCTCATCTAAACACTAAGGGGTTTAGAAGAATTCTCGAAAGTTATGCAGACTCTCGACTTCTTCTAGGGTTTACATAACTGTCTCGAATTCTCCCAAACACCCTAGTGCTTGGAGGTTATGCGAACACGAAAAAGTCGTCTATTGCTTATATACAATCTCTATTCGGTGAGCTGCAGTTAATTCTGAATATTTTGTCATTTGTAGAGCGTACTTTTCATGTGGAGAGCGCGGGGGCTTTTCGGAGAGAGGACATGAACAAAAATGTGAAAGATAAGGGTGCTGAGAACACAATGAGGTCAACGAAAGTAGCGATAGGCAAATTATTTCAATGAAAAGAAAACTATAGAACCCGAGGAAAGACTGAGTTTTTGCGTCATTTGGTACTATTGAATATTTCCTTTGAAACGTCAGTTCACAAATCAGTGAATAATTAACTGTATGTGTTATCAGTCACAAGTTGCTCACGCAAGTAGTAGTACGCACAACAAAGGGTTTCAACTTGCAGTGCAACCATGTTGAGATAATTTTAAAGAGAATGTTGCCGTATTGCTGCACCTTAATTATTGAGTAATTCTAAACAAGCGGACTGGAATAGCAAATAGTATCCAATTTCTAATCGGCATTTGAAAGGCTTGGTTTTTATATACTTCTCTTATATATTGGAACTCAGACCCTTCTTTCTGAAAACTCTACAAACATCCGTTAAATATCACAGCTTACAGTTGCACAAGAGTTGATACGGTTATTCCCCACTTTTATTGATGTTTTTTGATACTTTTCTTACAATCCAAACGAAAGCTCTAAAAACATCTATTAAGTAGTTCCTTACTCTGCCGATACATTGCACATAGATTTCATCTCATTCTCTGCAATTTGGAGAACTCTTTGAGCCACATCTTCAACCAAGCTTGCGTACAGCTGTATTATGTTAGATGTACAATCGATATCTTTGCTGTAAGACTCATAACACTTGTTAAGTTTCTCAAAATCTTTGCACATATGGCGATTTTTGATCAAAGTTATGTAGTACTGCACACACTTCTTGTGCACTTTCACAGCGCAAGCTTGAGGAGGGTCGTACACTGTCAAAGAAATTGACACATTAAATTGTTTTTCTATATTAATATTTACACTTTTGTTTACCATTGTTCTATATGATAGATGTCATGGTTTGCAGCTGGGATGTCTCGCTTAAGAAAAATCTAAAAAAGACAGACAGTCACGCGTGTCTGGAAATAAAGTTTTGCACATTCCTTTAGCCAACTAAGGATGTTGGAGTTATGCCACTTTCCCTTTCCTGTTTGTCCTTAATTGCTGGTGTTTTTACTGTCAAAGTAAAGAAAGCCGTGAACACCTGAAATATACTAGGAATGTTGATTGCGTAGTGATCAATCACAACAAAGTTCAGGGCACGCAAACAAACCTGAAAACCATATATAAAAACGTCTGCATACGAGCCTAGTGGCCCATCAGGCCGGAGCTTATCCCGGTTTCTGTAGCATGAAGCGACAGAGATTATTTCTACTCCTCCCCCGGCACACATTTATATACACCTGGGTGAAGAGAGGCACAGTGAGAGTAAAGTGTCTTGCCCAAAAACGAACGCAGTGCCCCGGCCAGGGGCTCGAACCCGAGTCGTCCGATCCGTAGTCCAGCGCGCTAATCATTAGGCCACTGGGCCTCCAAAACCCAAATTTGCTACAAACTAATTGCCGTTGCTGTTTTTCGCTTTAGCCCTCTCACACCTGATTCGCTTTTTCCTTGTAACCCAAAAACATTGCATAGATGTTTCTGGTGTTACATTTCTCTTAGTTTTACATTAAATGCAAGTAATTTTAGGATAGCAGAAGACTAATTCTCTTCTTTTCCTGTATTCCTGAAGAAACTACACAGAATTTAGTAATAAATTAATTTATCTCACCAACTTCGTCCATGTAACGACTACCTTTTCCTACATCTGTTGGCAAGAAAAAAAGTAAACGAAATATAAGAAAATTAATTTCTGTAAAAATGAGAACATAACTTACTTCCATCAGTTTTAGTTTGAATGTGTCTCGACAGAAAAATGTTCCAGTTTCTATTTAGAAAAGAAAGAAGCCGGTGGGAGACCTCCTGTAAATTTTTGCCCATTCCATCATTGACAAAAACGGCCCACAAATATTAACTTGAACCAACAACTCAGTAAGGAGGGGGGCGTAAGGGTTTGCGGTGATGCGGTTTTGCGTTATTTTTGGTGCGGTTTTGCGGTAATGTTTATTGTAACTCGCGGTATTGTGGTTTTAAAACACTAAGCGGTTTGTGGTTATTACAACCTTTAAGTCGCGGTTTTCGGTGAAAAAAGTGTCTGCGGTGATAACGCTCTTTAGAACGGTCGGCATTTGGTTAGTAGTAAATAGAGTATAATAGTGTAGTACAAAATACCGTTGGCGTTATGATGGTATGTTTAATATTAACGCACAATGTTATCAGAATATATCACCAGTCTTGCTGTCGTCAGATTTCATATTGTGGCCTCCATAAACGTGCGGTTTCGGTATTCGGGAAAAATCCGATGCGGTTTGCGGTTGTTTGGCGTATTTCTGTGCGGTTTTGAGCTTTTCAGACCCCCCTTACTCCCCCCTCAGTAAGGTATTCAAAGTCAAAAACGTATAACCACAGTGAAAATGCCATTACCACAACTTCACGAAAAGTTCAAAGGGTCAAACCTGATTCTTGCACTAAGCTCTTGAGTGCAGCGTAGTCGACATCTTTACAAATTCCTAACACCTTATCCATCATCGCCATTTGTACAGTCCAGTAACGGAACTTTTCGATAAGTTCACCACCACATTTGGGTTCATTGGCAACACAGGTGACAATTTTCTGTTTGAATAAAATAATAAGATAATGCTATAAACAAGACGATATGAAAAGTGTAAATTATAAGTTTCAAAATGTTTCTATCTCTTAGAGGGTTTTTCAAGTTGAAATAAGGTTTAAGAAAGGAATTTCGTATCGAGGGAATAAGTCCCGGGTGCGAAAGTTTCTTTTTTTTAGTCGGTGTTGCTCTTCAAAGAGATCACGTTAACTAACTTTTGGTCAGCAAATCTATTTCCTGGTAAGGCCGGGCACCAGATGGTCTGTCTCAACATTTATCGTCTTCATACCTGCACTCTGAAGCAGTGTCCTTGTACGCTTTCGTGAGTAGCGGTCAGATCTCCTTTGTACATGTTTATACAACGTTTCGTTAAAGCAATCTGGCATCGATCCGCCATTGCCGCAGTTCTCAAAACAGCTAACACGAAGAACACGCTGAACGCCGTGGCATGATACTTAGCCATCATTGCAATGAATTTCTTCACTGTACTATTGAGCAGAATAAAAAACACAAAATGATCTTCAAAATACAGGCTAAAATCTCCCCGAACTTACAGCAACTATCATATGCGTCGTCAAAGTGAATGATAGTCGATGATAGTTTTATAGATAACTAGATAATTGCCTGCATTATACCCAATAATGCTGCGAACCGAAGTGATTATCTATTAAAATTATTGACCCTCATAAAATCCTATTGTTCTCTCTCCGCATTACATCGGCGATTCAAGTCGCCCCTTCACATTGATGTTTTTGTACACCAACAATGTAATTAGCATGTATTGTCTAGTAGTAATACAAATTGTATAATCCTTTCTCGTTTCACTGAATTTGGTCATTGTTAACACCTCGCAAAGATGATCATTGACTCTTATAAAATCCTCCTGTTATCAGGCTTTCTCCAACAATATAATTAGCATGTATTGTGTCGTAGTAATACAAATTGCATAATCTTTTTTTCATTTCCCTAAAGTAGTCATTGTTAACTCCTTGCAAAGATTATGTAATTTTCCACATCTGTCAGGGCGTTATTGAATTTTATGGAAACGAGGAAAGGTAATTTGCATCGCATAAAACGCAATGAATTTTGGTTGTTTTTGAGTTCGTTCAACGAGGGCTAATATTAGCTCCGTTGAACGAAAATAACTGTAATCTATGTGTTTTTGAACCAACAAGACTGTATCTGCTGAATTCTCGTAGAATCAAGGATCCCACCAATTTAATTAACAGTTGTTTACAACTTAAATTGGGAGCTATGAAAACAAACTTAAAACGTGCCAGCGCGAGAGGTGATCTGAAGCCTTCGAAATCTATAAGGGCTCAAATGAACTAAGAAAAAGAATGCTACTTCGGTGATCGCTTCATTTTCAAGCAAGTCCAAGATTAATAGTGGGAAATAATCAATAACTAAGCGACACGTGAAGCCGGTATGGTTCGTGTCAATTTGCGACCGTGAAACCACGCAGATCAAATTGCTTCACGCCAACAAATCATAGGAAGCTTTGGTCGCTAGCTAAACCAAACGGCAAAAACATCGTTAAAAGAACAAGTTCTACTCACATCAAGGTT
>OX393561.1:10435520-10448020 GCA_947652115.1 Blastomussa wellsi
ACGAGTCTAAGTGCGAAACTATTCATATGGAAATGAACACGTTTTGCATGAGAATGAAACTGCAGGTAAAACACATTTTCATATGAATGGCTTCGCAGTTGGACTCGTTTTGACACTGAGGCAAAAGAGTTGGCCTATTTGGGCTCTTTTCTTCTGACGGTGAAAAATGGATTTTGCTAACACTTGTCAGTAACATACTGGTTTATTCACGACTCCAGATTCACTGATGCTCGTCCGCACGGCCACGGACGGCAAAATGATACAATCGCATAATCTGCACAAATAGACGCGAAGACTCGAAACATACAGTGAAAACTCACTACTATCGTGGCCCGATTATTGCGTGTGTGTGTATGTGGTTTACTGCAAAAAATACAAGGTTCCAATGTCTTATACGCTCAAAAAAAAGGGTCTACAAATGTCCACGGTGTTAAACTTACCGAAGTGTATAGCCTCCCAACAAAACAAATAGAATAAGCTCTGTAAACTCCAAACTAAATTGATAACAAATCCGGCACCTCAAAGCACATGGCGAAAATACAAGCTCGAGTGGTCACGTGACCACAGAAATTCTAACTCAGGGGAGTCGGGAGTGACACAATCCGACTTTCGGGAGTCGGGAGTGACAACACTGTATTCAGGAATTGCAATTAACAATAATAATAGTTCATTATCCCTCCTGCATACTCATTAGCATTTAGTTATGGGAAAGTCACCCCAGACGAGCAAGCTCGCTGGGGAAAACATGAAGAGTGCCAATAGAGTAAACAGAGGGCCAGGGGTGGGTGGGTGGGTCGATTCCAACCAAAGTTAGGCAAAACTGACAACCATGAATAATTAACTCATGCTTATAATACGCACGAGGGCTAATGAATATTAATGAAGTATGAATAGTTCATTATCCCTCCTGCATACTCATTAGCATTTAGTTATGGGAAAGTCACCCCAGACTGCGCCTCACTATCGCCGAGGAATTCGCTTGCTTACCCCCATAACCAAAATAAATCCCCAACCTTACCCATCCTTAACGAAAATCACCCTAATTTCCAACCCTCACTAGTAGAAAGCAAAATATGGTCATAACCAGACTTGTCATCAATCTTACTCATGTAGGAGTTGGGATACACGAAGCGAGGCACCCCAACCAGCGTTTCCAGTGAAAAGGGAGTGTCTGCCATCCACAAATTTAAAAACCGGGCATCAATGCATAACCTTGGCTTTTGCGGTTCAATCGTCATAGGAAGGACGAGATGGGGCGGCGGCACTTCACCCACTTTACCCCAAACACGGATCGCCCCTGTTTCAATACGCTGTAAAATTGTTTCCGTAACAAACTTCGAAAACTGTCTGCAGGAGTAGTGGTTCTTGAAAATCATAGAAGGGTGTTCCGCACTCTCATACTTTATGCCCCTAAATGATCCCTGAAAGGGCTTCATGAACTTCTTGACATCCACCCCATGCTCCAACCATTCCAGGACATCCTTCGCAGGTTCGTACCCGGCCAAAATTTCTTCCCAGAGTTCGATTCGAGTACGAAGTTGACCCGAACGAAAGGAGTCCGGATCACGAAACGACAGATCCCGTAAGTTGGGAGTTTCCCCCGCGACAATGCCTTGAACATGGGTTAAACAAGCGTCTTCTGAAGTCATTTTCTCCGAACTCGGATTACCCTCCCAGGATAACCATCGGATTTTGCCATGCTTGCTTCTTTCCTCCGCCTCTAATGGCATAAAGGTCATCGTATCTCCCTTGAGACGTTTTGACTTAGGCTAAAACCAAAACACCAAATAAAAAAAAAAAGAGAATCAAAAAGACGTACTTAAATGGAGACTGCAAATCCGAGTTCGGAGAAAATGACCACCGTAGCCCGAGTAATCGGGCTCAAGGGCATGCCTAAAAGCAAAACGCTTGTGGGGTCATTCTCCCAACCTCGAGACCACAGGCCAAAAGAAAAAAATAAAACAACACATATTTAATAGTGTCTTTACACTTTATTATTGTCAATACAAATATCAAGACAATCCAGATTTCCATTCCAGAACAGGAAAACTTCCAATGATTTCACAATCTTAACGTTTATCTGGGCAAGAGCGCGAAATATGACCCGCCTTTCCACACACCCAGCACTTTCTCGCCGAAGGCGGCCTGGGGCTGCAATTGGAGCCACTTTTGGTATGGAGCCGGAGGCCTGCGCGTCCGTCCAGTGAACGAAGGTTGACTTACTGCCGCGTGCTGCTTAGTTGCCTTGGAAATAACCTTTGCCACCTCGGCCTCATCCTTAGACGCCACCAACTTTATTAACACCTGTTGAAGGCACGGGTTGCCTAATAAAGGACGACACTGCCTCAGCACTATTTCAAATCGTAAAGCTCTTTCATCCTTTCTTTCCTTGGTGACATTAACCACTTCATCCAGGGCGGCAATCGCCGCATATGGATCAAAAAGAGCGGCTGGGCGCGAGATCACCATTTGGAGAGTAGACAGCGCGCACTCGATTGCCGATAAATCGATTTTCCTCTTCCACTCATCCAACTCCTTCTTGAGTGAACTGACCGTTGTGTTCGGGACCTAACAAAAGGAGAAAACGCCATATAACTCCTTGATATCCTAAAGCCAGTCCCTACTTTGCACTGAGACTGTATCCTTCAAAATCACATATCCTATTCCTTTAAATTTATTATTTCACACCCTGATGCAATTCCAAATTCATAACATAAAATTACAACGAACCTTCGCATAAGTTCTCACAACACGTAAAATAAAGCACACGGCCACCAAGTGACCTAGCGAAATAACCTCCTCTCCTTCACGAGGACTGATTGAAATGGATCTAACTCCTTCTATTCCCACGACACAAGGCATCTTTTTTATTTTATTTTTGCCTTATTTTTCATTCACGCCACCACATGAATCAGAGCTTACACTCTGCTCAATCGGCCGACGACGTTGTTTTTTTTTTTTTTTCACGCCAGAAAAAAAAAACACAGAACAGACGCCCTGTTCATCGGTCCTCGACCGTTTTCTTTTGCTTTTTATTACTTTCTATCGCGCCACCTCGTGGCTCAGAGCATACCCACTGCTCAAATGGTCCTCGACCATTTTTTTTTCCTTTTTTTTTTTCCATGCCACCTCGTGGCTCAGAGCAGACACACTGCTCAATCGGTCCTCGACCATTTTCCTTCCTTTTTTTTTTTTCCACGCCACCTCGTGGCTCAGAGCAAACACGCTGCTCAATCGGTCCTCGACCGTTTTTCCCTTTATTACGCCACCTCGTGGCTCAGAGAAGACATGCTGCACAATCGCTCCTAACCATTTTTTTTAAAAATTATCCATTATTATTTCCCTTTGACGCCACCTCGTGGCTCCGAACAGAAACAAACCCTGGCCGAGACCACACGCCCCGCGCCCTTCCCAAGGGACAAGTAAGAAAAAAGGTGTCAATGGCATAGCTAATTTTTCCCGTCCCGAACAAAAAAATAAGAAACAGCTCCCAAATATTGCAAACCCTAATTCATAAGTATAAACGAGAGCAACAGCAGAAAAAACACAACATAGAACAACAACCTATCCCCCAACATTTGAGGAACCGAACCGCGGCGAGTCCAAAGGAATAAATTAACAATCATGTGCTTGAAGCACGAAAATTAAAACCGGCTCCCGAGAAACCGGAAAGAAGCATAAACAAGAAAATGCAACGTGATGCACCCAAAAAAGAAAAAATACCGACAAACCCCAGCTATAAGGTACGAAACTAAAAAGGAAAACATTGCAGCGGACATATACCTCAAGGCTCACCGACGAATTATCCGGCACATTCGACCCCGCGGCGTTTCCCAGTGAAGAACTTTGGAGCACATTTTCACCGCTCGCAGTTGTTCCCGAAGTTGTACCGGCACCAGCCTGAGATAAAGACGAAGACGGCGGAGTGGTTTGCTGAACAGAACCTTGAAGAGGTTGCAAAACTCGCTGAGCGCTCGACGGGTCGTTCACGTTAGACGGACGCTCCGGTTCGGTCATCTTGACACGATTCCAACCAAAGTTAGCAAAACTGACAACCATGAATAATTAACTCATGCTTATAATACGCACGAGGGCTAATGAATATTAATGAAGTATGAATAGTACAGCAAAGTACAAAATTTGAAAAGGATTCCAGTTGCCCAGTTTTTGTAATTAATTTCTTAAATATTTTTTATCTTAAGAAAGCGCTTTCATCTTGTGAAAAAAGTGCTGTAGAAATATTTTTATATTATTGATATGGACATCATTTCGCATTGTATGGTTTTCATTTATTTAATATTTGTAATCTTGAGAGTGAATTTTGATTTTTATTATTATTATACTTGATTCAAAATTTTGATTCGGATTCTCGACTTTTTATATACAAGAGTCAAGAAGCGTTTTGATCGAGAATAATATGCAATAATTTTTTTATGGTTTTAATTTAATTTAATATTTGTAATCTTGAGAGTGAATTTTGAATAAAATTATTTTTATTAGAGAGATTAAGCATGACGTATGTTTTTCCCGCGAACGGCAAAAATTCAACTTCTGTGGTTGGCCGTCATGCGTTTGTGCGCGGAAATAAGCCGGTTCGTGTTTGTTGTGAGCAAGTGAATTTTTACCTATTTTCCTGAGAGATTTATTTGAGAATTAGATAAAAAGGTAACAAAATGAAAGGCAGGCTCGCGTTTGCCGTTTGCCTTATAACGTCATGCTTAATCTCTCTATCGTTACTTTCATTGTCATTGTCATTGTCATTGTTATTTTCACTCAGTTGAAATACAAATTGGAACTAAACAAATCAATGTACAGCCATTATTTGACACCAGTATTTTTCAGCGCCGTAAGTACTCAGAATACCGAGCTTAGTTGAGTTTTACTGATAGGAGTTTGCTTTCAGAAGCGCTCTTTTTTAAGGTCAAAATTGCAATGTTACTGTATTCAAACACATTGGGATCTTTTTTAATTGGTGTTGATGGATCGTTCAATTCATGACTGACTGACTGACAATCATTTTTTACAAGTTAGTTGTACTTTGCCCTTCAGACAATTCCACAATGATTTGATTTGCGTGCAAACATTTAACGATATTTACAGTTTTAGGATCTGGAATGTTCTAATTACAAAACATTTTGACTCCAAATTGTTTATTTAGGATAACAGACCCCCGGACTTTTTGGAAAACGGCCAAGCTTGCCGCACCCAAAAGGAGCGCATTTGTTACCAGGGTAATCTCTTAGGCAAACGTGGGAGGCTATTACACGGGGGAGATCTTCCTAAAATATTTGCTGGAGATATATATAAGGCTTATTGTTTTGTAATCTTAGCTTCTTCCAAGACAAAACATAAGATCTTCAAACCAATCTTTTCCGTATTTCCAAAACCGACGTTAGACTCGTGCTTTCTCAAAACGTTACATCATTTATCAGACGTATCGCCGCTGCTTTCCATTCGTAAAATATACAAGAGTACGTTGTCAAATGTAACATATGTTTTGGGATTTTTTGTCTCTCACATTTCTTCAGTTTGTTTAAAAATTGCCCGCTTCGAACAAATAATTATGAAAAACGCTGTGCCTATTTCGTTCCAAAAGAGCTCAAAAGCCGTGCATTTGAAACTCACACAGTCGAGTTCCTCCCTTCAAAGAAAGGAGGAAAATAATTAAAGATATTAAGGAAAGAAAATCACTATCATTTTATTATTACAGTTTATAATATACAAATCACAAAAAGGGCAGTCTGTATATTGTATTTCCTTAGAGTTCGTACTTTTTTCTTTCTTCGGCGTTTCCTTGGGCAATTCGTTCATGGAATTCAGTGGTGCTGTTAATTTCCATGCAAATGTTGCTTCCATAAATGTGCTCCGATTGTTGTTTTTTCTCCCAGCCTAATCCTGATGCACAAGAGCGCATATATCTAATACGATAAAGATAGTAAAAACAGTACATTAGGCAATTTTCCCATTCACAATTTAGTCAAAGAGAAGATGACCTTCAATTAACAAATATTCCACAAAAGTGAAAAAACTACATGTATAGACCTACTGATTCGGTATGATAAAAACGTATGATGACTTTTGAAATTGATAGACTTACAACGGAAAGCAGAAATACAGAGAGCAAAGGAAAATCTCGACAACCTTGGTAAATAAAGAAAAGTAAGATGAAACACTCTAGAACCAAGTTTAATTTCGAAGTCTTTATCTCGTGGAGAGAAGCAGGGAAGATGTATACAAACCTACTGATCTGTCTGGGTGCATTTAGAGCTCTCTTTGACACTATTTACAGTTAACTGGAAACAAACAGATGCACTCTATCAGAGATGAATTCGACAATGAGTATCGTACTCAAGCCAAAACCATTCATCTTAGATTTTTGTGTTGGAAATTGTAATAACAAAAGTAATTCACAGCATATCTTGAAATGCTTTTACGCCTTTTAATTATTGCAGTCACTAAATTGACTACGAAACTATCTCACAGTTTTAACCTAAAACTTTTGATACAAATATTGCAGTCATATTGAGAGTATATACCAGAAGTGTGCTATTCGTCCAAGCGCAAAGTAAGTTAATTTTATTAATGTAATGTAACAAACGACAGTACAAACGGATATAGTTGTTGTTCTGTACTGAAAATACGTGGACATTGTACTAACCTGACAGGGTCGTTTAGACATAATAACAAATTTAGTTTCAACAAAGCTCCCCAGCAATGCCTTGAATACGTTTCTGCAGTAACCATCGAGACTGTAGGCCAGTACTAGATTATAGGAAATAAAATAGCAAATGTTGCAAAAATGAGGAAATTATTTCTTGATTTATGCAATTAGAACATCTTACTCAACACTTAATTGCAAATTTCACCAGAAACACTACATACACCAAGAGAAAGTTAGTTTTCAGTTTCGTGCAAAATATCTCCTGCCACCAAGGGACTCAACTTTAGCATTTGGTATCCCTGGTGAATAGATTTTGGTGATTAAATGGAAACAGTTCCCCGTCATTGTGCTGTAATCTCTAGAGCTCCAAAACTGTGGTTTACCAATAGTGTCATCACTTGATAATTTCACTGACTATCAGCTCGGGATTCAATATTTTCCTCGTCTTAATGTTTCAGCCTGGCTTAAGGACGACCTGCCGATTCTCATTTGGTTTAAAATGGTAGATTTTGGCAACAGTTTAATTTCAATTTAATATATGTATGCTTGTTTTATGCTGGTCAATTAAGCTTTTCATGTATTTACAGCAGTGAACTTACCCTATGATTGCTAGAAGTTGTCCGCGAGCGTCTAAAAACTCGTGACAACATTCAGTTTACACGTTGACATAGCTGCACAGAAGTTTGAATTTGTCCATCAATTGAATTCATTCTTATCACCATTTATTTTCCCTAAATAGGAAATAAGGCCTTCATTCTCTCGACATTACTCGGGTGAATTCGATTCAATGCAGTAAGCTGGTGATTGAAGGTCTGTTCGCTTCTTGAAAGATTACTTTCTCGCTATTTTCTCAATCCAGTCTTGCTTAATATTCATATAGCCATACGGGAAAAATTCATCATCTTTGTTCCACCTCCATCGACACTCTCAAATGTCGTATTCACCTGATAAAAGCAGTCGAACGTAATTTGCTTACTCTAGCATCATGCTCTATATTTTAATTGTTCGACTATTCAAGGTTGAACAATGTGGCAGATTACAGAACAGACTAACATGGAGGAGCATAATTATTATTTTGTAAACCTTCGGTGCTGCATTTATACAGTCACTTCTTCAACCGATAATAGATCCCCAAAGTGCTCATTCAATTTTCTGATTACCGCTACAACCCCGAAACCTACTGTTGATGACTACTTGCATATACACAGTAGGGAATCCCTACGAATTTTGTTTGTGTTCGGATGAAATGCAACACATTAGATTGATTACAAGAAAAAGGAGTTTCTAAAAATCAGTTAAGTTGATGGAACTCATCTGAAGAAACTACTTCTTTGAACCTTCCAATATTTCCTTTCAGCTTTAGGCCTTATTTTTTCGATGCTTGAATTTTTTTATTTATGGGTGCGGAATTGTTCTAACCACATATTCTACCCAGAGCAGTAGTGTCCTAACGAAAAGCCACAACAAGTTTGCTTTTCTTGAAATTTGACTTTGGCTCCGTTAATATCGATCCTTAGTTCGTACTACTGTTTAGGACTCAGTCACTTAAATACAGCAGAGAAAAGACATTTGCTGTAATAACAAACAGATAAATATATTAATATTTAAAGCATGTACAACAGGAAATGAAACCCAGTACAATATACCTTGTATTTCACGGCATGACCTCTAGCAACTCGGGAAGGGATGGCTCTAGTTTACGAAATGTCTTTGACTGTTTCCAGGTACAGCTGAGACGAAATCATTGGGTTCACCTTGATAAAAAAATGCTAGTATCTTTTCGAACAAAAAATTAATAAAATTGCACCAGAAAATATTGAGCAATATCACATCTTGTCCAGAATTACATCCGGGGCTCAGTGAGTTCTGTTTCGTGCGTGTCGCGCGAGTGGTCTCTTACGCCTTTGAAGTCGGTTACGCTAGCTGCAAATCGACCTTAGTACACAAAATTGTCGAACATTAACAACAATGGACGGATGAGAGTAAAAGTAGTAAAGTTATTGGAGACACCATTGTAATCGCAAAATCCCTGTATATACTGTTCTGGTGATTGGCTGTTCGGCAATTTTCCGACATTTACGCATGGTATTAAAAGACAACTAACACCTTATGAATTATATAAGAACCTTATTTTAAGCTACCTCTCTTCGCAGCATTTCGACCTTTTACGGAAGTTCTTGTCCCACTGTTTACTGGCATATTATATAAATTTTGAAATAGGGTCGCGTTAACATCGAGAAGAACAATGGAGTACAAGAACGTTTGATATTATTTTCAGGTTAACTTACCAAGGTCAAGAAAAGAACAATGGAAACCTTCCAAACTTTTTCCCATTATCTCGTCAATGTACCAGAAGATGCATTAAAAATGTTGATAGGCAATTTTTTTCTAACCCTTAAGTCAAGTCTAACATGTTTTAATTAACAATTTAGTGCCAGCAGTAGAAGAATAATGTGCTTGAACTTGAACTTGAACTTCAGTTCCATTTGTTCCACAATTGTGGCAAAGAAATAAAAGGCATGTTTGAAATGTTTTGTGTACAGAGGGCAGTTAGGCAATTACGGCCAATTGTCAAATGGGTTTAAATTATGCTAGGAAGAAGATATATCAAATATACCCAGTACAGTATACTGTAGAAAGAGTGATGGGTTGGAGAAGCCGTTTGGACAAATGGGAAACAGGGATGGCGCATGGAGGGCGCTTTCTACCAATGTGGCTCGTGTTCTATTCCCAGACCCAGGTCATACTTGGGTTGAATTTGTTGTTGGTGTTCTCGTCCTTGCTTCGAGGATGTTTTTCAGGTTTTTTCGGTTTTCCTCCCAATACAAAAACCAACACCCAAAATTCGATTAGGAATCTGAGGACCACAGGTTTGTTAGTTGAAAGACTATTCTGTGCTACTCCCGTAAAACAAAGTCGATTTATTCATTTATCCATTTATTTTATTTATTGTCATAATCTCTTTCAGCATTGCAAGAGAGCCCCCTCGGCTCATCACAAACGAATGACAACAGATTACAAATTAAAGAAGTATGTGTCCGAGATGCGTTGCTGTACAATAAGGTATGATGTGAAATGGCCAATCAAGTCGACTTTCTCTTTGTTCCCTTGCCTACAAAATAATCTTTTTGGACAGCAGTAAGCAGACAATAAAAAAGTGAAAAGTCAAAAGCAGGGACGGCGGAGCCGGGGGGACTGGGGGGGGGCTTCAGCCCCCCACTTTTTAAGGTTCGTATTTACAAAACTTCCAAAATATTGCTGTAGCACAAAAAGTACCTGTCATTTTACACTTATTCAGGTTGTCTGTTTTTTTAAGAAATATCTCATAGAGAACGTTGAAAATACCATTTCCGAGCCTCTAAATTTCAAAGTTTTCTGGGGGAGGATGCCTCCAGACCCTCCTACAAACTCGCGCCTTCGGCGCTCAGTTTCAAGCCCCCCCCCCCCCCCCCCCCCTCCCCACTTTCAAATACGCTCCGCCGTCCCGGAAAAGAAAAAACGAGGAGGCAAATATTACTTTTAGCCACTTACTACTTTTACTGAACCAATCAGGTCACGTTGCCACGCTACCAATGTTCATATAACTCATCACCACGAGCAGTTAAACTTGATTCAAGTTCTTTTAAACCATATCTGTGCACATTTTTTTGCATTGAGACCCTGTATTGTTGAAAGGCGTTCAACATAAATCCAATGATTAGTTTCAGGGTGTCTAACGTGTTCCAAAAATATTTGCGTACGTGAGTGATTAAGTTATGAAGCCAGTTGATTTACCTTTCTGTACTCTTCTGTACACCTCTCAACGATTCCACTGAATGCACCAAGTGTATCGGGTCAAAATGACGCTTCTCTTGAATAATAATAATAAAAATAATAATGTTATTTAACTAGGGTGACCTCTTCAGAAAAAAAGCTGATATCAATAAGGGCCCTGCAAAAGTAAAGAAAAAAAATAAATAAAAAGCCAAAAAAGCATAAATACAGACAATCACTTTAACAGTAATTAAAAAGCTTGTGATCTGTACAGGACCGCAAATGATCCCGACCCGCAAATGATCCCAGGACCGCAAATGATCCCCAAATTGGACCGCAAATGATCCCCGGACCGGAAATGATCCCCAAATTGTACCGCAAATGATCCCGTACCGGAAATGATCTACTCCTCGTAAACGCTGGAAAAGCGTGGACTTGGGAATAGAGACAGTGGATTAAAAAATCCCGGAGCGGAAAAAGTCCCCAGATTGTACAAAAAATATTCCCGGACCGGAATGTTCTACTCCTCATAGCTGAAGGAAAAGTGTGGACTTACGAATTTAGACGGTGGATTAAAAAAAATGAGCGTTTTTTTTTTCTTACTGTTAATGAAACTGTAATTTACACAGTGGACTAAAACATAAACGCTTTAATTTTTTCTTATTTTTTTAATACAACTGTAATTATAAGTAACACAACAAATTGTGGAATATTAATTTCCACTCTTTGCACTTCGCTGGAAATTTTAATGAAATAGTTAGTACAATGGACAATTTAAGCTCTAAATTAATATTGTGGCTTTGTAATAATCATTAATTAATACATTTTAACGAGAAATAAAATTCAACAGTGCGACCAAAATGTTTAGTTAATTTATAACAGCTTATTCCAATATTTCCAACATAAATAACTGAGTTTTCACGTATTGGACACATTTTTAGCAATTAAAAGACACATGAGCAAGAGGTCACCAGAGGAGATGACAACCTTAACAGAAAGAATGAAAACGACTGTTCAAATCTGGCCCACTACTCTGACTCTGCCAAGCAGTCTTCACAAAACACGCTGTCATCGGAGTACACCTGTAAAAGGCCATTCTCTCCCTCGAAAACCCCACTCGAATAACACTGAAATTTTTTGCCGCATTTAGGACAAATTTCGTCTTCAGTTATTTGGCCTGCACCATACTTTAGTTTCAATTGCTCTGCTACTTCTGGTTTCTTGATGTCCACTGGCTGAAGGCTATGGAAGTGAATTTCAGCTTCATGACCAATCAAAGCAATGCTCTGAAAATTGGCTTCATTACTTTGGGTTGCGGATGCGGCTGGATAGATTATGTTTAATCCATCCTCGCCTAAGCTGGAAACCACAGCAACAGGAATGTCGAGCATGTTCACCAAGCCTAGCAAGGCAATATAATCGCCCCACTCGCCGTCAATGGACGCACGTGAGACAGAAGTAGACTATAAATCGAACTTGTGAGGAGTATAAGAAATAAATTTGCAGTGTTCTTGAATGGAAATACAATACAAGCTTTTTACCTTCTTGGCAAAAACTCCAGGTAGTATCGGCAGTGTTGAAGAGTCAATTCATTCATGTTGAACCATGCTAAATGTTATTTTTCTTGTTTTGTCACTTTTGTCCTAGTGACGAACAAAATTATCGAACTACACCTGAACCTAAAAATTCATTAGTTCCATAGTTTGGTTTTGTGTTGTCTTTTGTTTTTCTAATTTGTGGCCGTTTGCGTGTGAAGAAAACTAAGCTGCGAGCAAAGGAGGAGAGACGGTGGAAACAAATTGCCGCCGTATTGAGCGCTAGCGACCTGCAATCTTTAAACATAATTTTCAATGTTGGTACAAGAAGAAAATCCCTTGGCGCAGAAATATGGAGCAACAGAAATAAATAAACTTTCGAAGGAAACCATTCTTTACCTAACCTTCCTTGCTATTCTTACTTTTTTGTGTTTAAACGTCGCGCTGTGGGAATTTTGTTTTACGCCATTAGATTACAAAAGCAACCGGAAATGCAAAACTGACTTGATGATGATTTACCACTCATACGCAGTGCGTATCGCTTTGGTGCT
>OX393561.1:10453020-10472920 GCA_947652115.1 Blastomussa wellsi
GAAGTCGGTTTTCGTGTGTTAAATTGATGGGGCAAGCAGCACCTCATTGAAGTGGCAATACCATTGGGCGTTGAAACAATAGAGAACACTCCTAAACAAAGCCTCTAGCCCTGATAACAAAGACAACTATTGTTAAGGAGAATGAATGAAAAAATCAGTTCATATGAGGTGCTGGACTACTCAAATTGATTGAGTAAACAAGTGTAGGAAATGTGGCATTTTTAGAAATGATACAGAGTTTGTCTTTTTTAAAACTTCTTTCATTTGCAAATACTATTCAAGCCCAGTGCAAATCTTTTGAAGTAAATCCAGTATTGCCACAACATTTTAATGGGTGAATTTTTCCTTCTTCCTTAATTGGCTGTACTCATGGTTTATACATTCCCTTTTTTGTTGTTGTTGTTGTTGTTGATAATAACAATAATTGTGATGTGGTTAGCAGGAGTTGATCCAAGTTGGACTGGATGGCTAACCCCCCCAAACACCTCACATTTTAAAATAGAAAATAAGTTAACTTGCAATAATATTGTTGATAATGTTAGCTTAAACAAAGTGAAGATGTTTGTTTATAATCCAGGTGCCCCATAAAACAGACCTGTGACTAAAATAAAGTAGTAAACACATATTTGCTAAAGACCATTCCTTCCACTGAAATGGAACAAAGTTTTCCAAAGCTTTGGTATCCATTCAGCTAGAATTACACGTACGGGTATGGCAATTAGATAGTTGCAGGAGTTAACATCTTTATCTGTCCCCTCTTCATGAATAGGAATATTCCTTGGATGGGCTAGGAATAGGGGTAACAGTCAGTTGTGTGGAATGAATATTTGAGCTTCATTTTTGGTATCATTTCTTCAATGAAGGGACTATATGTATTCAAAGGGGTCAATTAAAAACTGAGAATCTCAGTATTTTTATCTTTGTTCATTAAAAAGGATTTACTGTTTTCCTGGTAGCTGGGATATTGTCTTTAATGATAAGATGAAAAAAAAAGCAAAGTAAACAAAAATCATGCAAGAGTGTGCCATCAAGCTTAAGGCCAGCTCAAACTGACATGCAGGGTGTTGAAAGACGAGCCTTTGTTTTTATTACATGGATACTGAAATACGTAATATTGCATCATGAAATGCAAGGCTAACTATACATGTCATAATTATAAATAAAATGAGAGGCAAAATGGCCGTTTTCCCTAAGAGTAGCGATTTTTTTCACCTGATCTGCTGAGTTCATTATCTTCAATTCAATGTCATATATTAATATATGATCACTAATTAATTGGAAAACATTTTAAATAAGTCATCCCTGAGGAAAACAATATTTTTTTAACATTGATAGAAATAGCTGAATGTTCTATGCTTTCAAATTAATTAAACACCAAACAGAACTTCAGCTTTAAGGAATTTCAGTGTTTTTATTATTCCATGTCATCTAACAAAGTAAGTACATCACATGTCAAGAAAGAAGACATTGCTGAACTGAAATTAAAATACAGAATGCTGCAAGATATATTTTGAGGCAGCACAAGAGGCTTACCTGGGGCACTATTTAAGAAACACGTTAAGATGTTTATGGATCTATTCGCATTATATTACTCATGATCAGTGTCTGTAATTAGTGCCATATCTGATAATCTACCAGCCTGTGTACGACAAAGAATCAAAGAAAGTACCAGCGTGGTATCAATTGTATTTCAGCAAAAAACACCCATTAAGCTAATGGCTTAATGACATTTTTGTGAAGGGCTAATTTTCTGGTGGTTTGTCTTATCTGCATCTGGGATGGAGATAGGGAAATAGTTAGAATTCCGTGCAGGCTCAAATCATGCATTTAATGCTTTGTGATTCATTGTTGGTTCAGATAGCAACGCACGAACAACGTCAGTCTTTGACTCAATTTTTTGGTGATCTTGAAAGTTCTACGCACCGTGTTAAGGCAAGTACACTACTTTGTTATTTCCCCGTAGCATGCGTTGCGCTTACGTGTAGTTTCTCTCTCGATGTGTAGTTATGGCTGAACCTCGGGTTTTGATTTTGGGGCACTCCTTCATCAGGCGTTTGCATGAGTTGGTACGTCTGCCTACAAACGCTTTACGGGAGGATTTTGACATCACCACCCCTATGAACCTGCGCTGGCATGGAGTAGGGGGACGAACTGTGGCCAAAGTTATACGCTACGATTTGGAGATAGTCCGACAATTTTCGCCTGACATTGTTATTCTCCAGTTGGGTACGAACGATATCAGTGATCGTTCAATCCGTTCTGCTCTAACTGTCGGTTCACAGTTAGAAGACCTAACAAAGCTATTACATGAACAATTTGGTGTAACCGTGGTTTGCGTGTGCCAAACTATACTAAGAGAGAACGCGCACTTAAACGTACGCATTCGCACGTTGACGGATTACTTACGCGTTGTCCTACAGCCCCTTCCGTTTGCATTTTACTGGATAATCTACCAGCCTGTGTACGACAAAGAATCAAAGAAAGTACCAGCGTGGTATCAATTGTATTTCAGCAAAACATTTTTTTTTTTTTTTGCGTTTTTGCTGTAATCTTAATACCTTGTATCTCGATATCGTGACGCTGTGAAACGTTGTTTTGAGCGCTGCGCGATTCTCGTCCGACATATCGGACATGGTCTTCGCCACTGGATTTGTCACAGGCAGCCCAAGCTCACGTTGTGATCAGGATCACATTACATAATAGCTATCATCACAAAAATATAAGAGTTTTACGGGAATATTTTACAACACCTTTTAGCAAACCGAAATACTGCCAAATCTTAAATAAAATTGCCTCACCTTACTTTCACTGTGGTTTTCTTCTTGTCTGAACGTTTATTTTGCCGATTCTTGGCCATTTAGGCGAGTTATCGCTTTCTGGTTTCCCCACTACAAAGAAAAGAACAAGGCTGCACACTCCAGTTCGGAACGCCCGACGAGCCAAGAAAAAAATCCCAGCTTAAAATGGTCAAACGGCCTCAAATCCATCGCGAATTCCAAGAAGAGATGTTCTAGTTTCATTTTAACACAACAACAACTCAGTCCAGGCTCTGTCATCGATGCCAAGCGGCCGTTTGCTTTCAAAAATCCAAGGTAAAAAAATCTCCATTGTGCCTGTACACGCTCGTCACGACACACGACCGTTATAAAACTTCTTGGTAGCCCCGCCTCATTAACAAACTATACCTCACCATGGTACCGCACCGCCAATTGCTCTCAACAAGTTTTGTGTTACTCCCCTGGTCCTCTCAGGACGATTATCGAGTTTAGTCAGTTTACCTTTGGTGCGAATGGGGTAAAAGCAATCTGTTCTACTTGATTGGTAATCCCAAATCGCCTTACCAGCTATGCTCTTAACTGACTTTACTAGAGAGCCAAGGGCAACAATTCAAGTCATAGCCAGTAGTCGATAAAATTGAAATGTTTTGTGTGTTTTTGTTTGTTGCTATTGTTGTTATCACCATTTGACAATGATGCACCTTTGTCGCTCAGAGGAATAAGTAGTCAAGTTAAAAATATAACAGCCAAACATTTTGATAAATACTGAAAAAACAACCATTATCATGTGAATGTCCACAGACCCTCGTGATACCAAATTATAACTGTCTAAAGGGTTTAATTCTCGGCAGGAGCTGATGTAATCATTCCACCTTAAAAGCACAAGCTCGCCATGATCGAGCCTTTGAAACTGTGCATGCGGTTACATAAAGCATTTAACTGCGTCTTGAGTCGGATTTAGTTGTTTTTATATCCATATGCAAATACATTTTGGATTCATGTTCCTTTGAGCGAGAAACTCGAACGCTTCTAGTTCTTTACTACGTACATGAATGTGTTTAATTGAGCTAAGACGAAAGACAACTTTAGACGTCAACAAAGTGCAAGCCGTGCAAGATGGCACGCTCATATTTCTGCCTCTAGCTTGTTGATGCGACTCTCTACATAGATGTTGACTGAAGTACTCTCGGTGTAGACTTGCAGTGCCTTGCCATTTATCTGAAATCGTGATAGCAGGACATGCGGAAAACGTTCCCCAGTTCCATCAGTTCTCTTCAAGGAGTGAAATCAAGGGAGGTGACTGACCTGAAAGGTTCTCGCGCAAAAGCTACCTGACAACTTTGGAACAGAAAGTAAAATCTAATTTGTTCAAGTATTCGAAATTATCTTTATAGATCACACTGGCGTTCCATGATAGGGATAATCAGAACTGAAGAAACAGCGGAAAGCAACTAAAGTAACAGACGGCATAGTAATATTTCGTGACAATGAAAACAAATTAAGATCCACTGGTTTCTCAGCTCCTTGACTCTCTCCTTGAATAGCAGCAGAAGAAGCCAGAATGCAACTTTAAGTGGGCAGTAAAATACACTCTTTGAGAGTTTTAACGTGCATAATTCTAAGGGAAGGCGTTATCAGAGTTGTTCCTCAACGAAGTGGATAATTCCTACGTATCATTTGAGGGACACAAAACTGTGTGATTAGGTACATAAGCCAAACAATGCTGTTTTACGAAGCCTGTCTTTGGTGAATTCTCTTGAACGAATAATACATTCTCCTTGCAATTAGCTAACTGACGCTTATCATTATTCAGTATTAAATAAACTTCTATCAAGCAGACTAATGAAAAGTTCATTTGCCCATTTGTCACCACAAGTGGTGCAGGTCTTACGTACAACTGTGATCACAAAAAATATCCCGTGGCAAAATCTTTATTTAGTTCACAGTTCACATAGCATAGTTTCATTTTGGGCTGAGCTACGTTAGATCAGTAAAATTGTTATTAGTAATATCTAACGTTATTCAAGACATAAACTGAGGCATCGCTTAAACTCGTCGTCTTTGTATTTCCTCTGTTTCAAAATAGAAAATGAAAAATAATTATGCTAGTAAATGCTGCCTTAAAAATTTTCTTTTAAGCAAACTAAGCCTTTAACTGTTCTCCACTACAGCGAAAATAACTCTAGATAACATGAAATTACAAACAAACAAAAAGTGTTGTAGTCTCGTAGAGATTCCTTTTGGGGTTTTTTAATGATGCCACAAATGAATAAAAATCAGGAACTTTTAGTAGCATCCGCATTCCTCAACAATCATATCCCGGAAAGTGCGCATCACGAACGAATCACGCTTTTCGATGTAATGAACGAAAGACATTGGTTGTAGTTTGGTGGGGACACAGCATGCATCGCCATCGGTTTTGATGCCCTTCTTCCTTTTCTTCAAAAAAGCTTTGAGCAGCGAGTGGTTGACAAACCTTTTCCTCTGGGTTAAGGAGCATTTTCCTTTGCACTGAAAGGCATTGAAGCTCTCAGGCTGGATGAATTTGGTAGACAGGCCAAGATCTTTTGTGTTGACAATGAAGTCCTCCTTTCGGCAACCAATCTCTTCTTTGGTCGTCTTTGTTTGAATGTCGCGTTTTCTTCTGTCAGTTCGGGCGTCAGGATCTAGTCAGGAGAAATAGCGATCATTGTTTCTGTGAAATCCCGAATTCCATATTAACGGCTGCTGTCAAAATCTAGCTCACCCAGCTAAGTTGTAACCGTGAAAGAAAATGAAAGTCATTTATAAAATAATTTGAAAATAATTGCAGCCAAGGTGCAGCGCATACGTGGGTGTTGGTGATCGTGGCCTTATTTATAACACGTATATACTCCTAGTTTTACTAAAAGACGATATTGGTGCACGTAACAGAATAATGCAGAATAATGACGCGTTGTCACTGCTTTCGCAGCAGAGCAAACCGTTTATGTTCAAAAAGGCATAAAAACAACAGATACAATGATGTACAAAGGACATGACTTTCTAGTTATTCTAAAAGACAATTTTGGTACGTGAAAAGGGATTATGAAGATGTACAGGTAATGTTTTGCTAGAAGGAGTTTAAACGAAGGAACCTCACCAGGTGCTTCGTGGTCCTTGGTGATCAGAAAGGGCAGAGTCTTTAGATCAGGTGATTCTGATGCAGCTTTGTTCACTTGAGAGGACGGATGGTCTTCTCTGTACTTGGCATGTTCTTTTCCGATCACCGATGGATTCACAAAGAAAATTTGCGAGGCAAACAGGGAGAGAAGCAAAGAGAGCATCGTCATGAAACTCAAGTTTCTGACCGCGTCAATTTGATCTTTCGAAAGTCCCTTAAAAAACTGGTTCAAAGATAGGTGGGGCTTCATCAATATGGCACGTACCCTTTGTTAGCCTAAACCAATAGGATACCTTTTCGTTCGTGTTGGTTTATAAAATTATTTTGAATTCTGAAAGTTTCTGGTATCCGTTTATACTTGAACTTATCAGCTGGTATAATCTCAATCGTGTTTCGGCAGCTTTTGCTATCAAAAGTAAATTATGCTACCTTTTGTACTTCCAGTGAAAATTGACTGAATTGAAAACAGATCGTGAATGCATCGAGTCAAGCACACAAGTTACTTCGCAAGATTTGCTTGCTTAATCGGCCACTCATGCAGATGCCGGGAAACATACCTTCTTCCCACGAACGATTGTAACTGCGATTTGTTTCCACTGCGACAAAAAAACACGGTAATAGTAGAAGTTGTTAAAGTAGTGTTGTGTGTCAAACATTTAATAATAATTCAATTGCTCTAAGCCGCCGTCCCTGATGCTTAGAGACAAGTTGCGAGCGGAAATCCGGTTTTTCAAAATCCTAATCGCACTTAAACATATTCATAATGTCTTCAAACTGACTAGCAGGAATCCAGATGTAATGACATATTTTGGCGTTTCTTTCTAAATATTTCCCTTTTGGTCTATTTCAGGCTTATAGCTTTATTTTGAAAGGGAGTTGCACCCTTTTCAAAACAAAAATTTCGTTCGACTTATCGCCTCTTCATTTTCTGATCAGCAGTTTAATTCTGTATTTAAATATACATGATGACGTTTCGTTTCAGTTCATCTTTTACCAAGATCACCTTTTACCCTTTTGAAGAAGTTGAGATTGCTAACATTTTGTACTACATCAAAATTATGACCGATCGTTCCATTGCACTCACGAAATTTGAGCGGCTTCCAATCGCAACATAGCAAAAAGCATTTCACCCTTGGGCCTCTCTAAGCTAACTTCATATAATGTAATAAGTTCAAATCATAAAAAACAGTTTAGACCATAAGTCAAGACCTCATTTTGCGAAGTTTACCACATCTTTTGCCATGAAACAGTGTACACTTAACCCTCGTGAAAAAAAGCACTGAGCGATCGTTGTCTTTCCACTTTCCCCAGTTTACAGAAACCAAAAGCACTGGTCATTATAAAGAAGTTTCTTATACCAAATTTTCTCAAGAGGGCTGTGTCAGCTTGTTCCAGCCGCAGAGAACGAACGAACGAACGACGCCGCTACTTTATACTCTGTTGATGTTTGACGTCCCCAGAACACTGTTGTCTTTGCGGGAGTCTTGAACAGTGTATTTCATTAATATTATTTTTTAAAAAACAATAAATAAAGTTTAAAGATTAAAGTTGGAAAGTTGAACTCATGACACAATAACATTATGTGTTCTATAAGCGGTTCCGGTAGAGAGAGTCAACCGCTATCAGTTACTAAAGTATAAGAAAAATGAAAAGTATTGCGCGATGTAAATGTTAGAATGCAGATTGCGTATCATTTCAGTACAGCAGGATCAACAATTTAAAGAGTGCTTCAGCTAAACAAAGCTTGTTGTCAAGTCAAACGTTGAATGAACTACCGCGTTCATATAATTAGTTCGTAAAGCACCGCAGCAAATTTTGCTACGTGAAATCGAAAATGCGAAACAGTCATGTGGTAAAATGAGAAAACTCGGGTCAAAATAAACTTTTGAAATTTTGTGACATACTGGCCACGCCGAAATAAAGATGATTTTTGAAAGACGCGCGTGCGTGTTTTTCCTTATAAGCCGTCACTATCAAAATAAACAAGGTACCATTTTTCTTGCACGTTAAAAACTGTTCGTGGAATGAATAGCAGCAAGAAGTTCTATCAAGCGGGGTATTCCAGCGTACCCGACGCCTTAAATCAAATGTCTGGGTACAATTGGCTTAACAGGTTAATTGTTTTTGCTTTGTTCCTTACCAAAATTAGAAAAAAACATATTTCTACTGAGCTATTCTCTGAAATGGCTCTTGTAATAAACATACCTAAAAGCGGTAAATATTAAGTAAAGTTAGTCCTCAGCGGTGGGGAAGATTCGCATTGCATGTCGTTGCTGTTATAGTTCAGAACTGTTCTGTTATCTTTCAGAAACGTTCAACGTTAATAGGTTCACAGATTAACAATTTTGTTGCAAGAATTACTGTATTAAACTATGCCATGTGAACCAACCATGCCATGAAAGCGAAAATAGCAAGATAGAGGTCAATTCCTTTACGTATATTAGGGGGGTTTTCAAGGCCTAAAAAAATCGGATAAGAGATGCCGCATCCCTTTTGTAGGTATATATCAAAAATAGTATGCGAAAGGGTATGTCTTTGGATCTTGGTGCGAAGCCTCCCCTATGATGTGGCAAACCCTTTATTTAGTTCCTTCATAAAGTTTCTACAACTGGAAATAATGTAACTACAGCAATATAGTTAATAGTTTAGTGCTGCATACAACTGAACGCCATTCAAGAAATAACTGATCTGAAGGCAGCTCTTAAACTCGTTGTGACATTCACTCTGTTTGCAATAAAGATAACATAATCATGCTATTAAACTCTACCCTTTTAGTAATCCAAACTTTTATATAATTGAAATAACTAACAAACTAAAATTGTTCTAGATTCTTTGCGATTCCTTTACTCGTTAACTTAGGTTTTTAATGGTGCCACAAATGAATCAAAGGCGGAAACTTTCAGTAACATCCACATTCTTCGACAATCATATCCTGGAAATTGTGCATCACGAATGATCCACGCTTTTCAATGTAATAAATGAAAGATTTCGGTCGCAGTTTGGTGGGAACACAGCATGCCTCTCCACCGGTTTTGACATCCTTCTTCCTTTTCAAAAATGCTTTGAGCAGGGAGTGGTTGACAAACCGTTTTGCCTGCGTTAAGGAGCATTTGCCTTTGCACTGATAGGCATTGAAGCTCTAAGGCTGGATGTATTTGGTAGACAGGCCAAGATATTTTGTGTCGACAATGAAGTCTTCCTTTCGACAACCATTGCCTTCTTCTTCGGCCTTCTTTGGTTGAATGTCGCGTTTCGTTCTGTCAGTTTTGGCGTCAAAATCTAGTTAGGAAAAAATAGTGACTATTATTATGAGATCCTGAACGCCATATAAACGGGTCCTGAAAATATCTCGCTCACCTAACTGAGTCGTAACCATATAGCAAAACAGAATACAATTGAATAATTATGTGAGAATGATTGCAGCTGCATGTTTGCGCGTTGGTAATCTTCCTTCATTTATAATTTGTATATACTCCTTCGACTTTGCTAGTTTTACTAAAAGACAATTGTGGTACGCGGAACAGAATATTGAAGGTTTCTGCAATGTCACTGCATTTCGCCGCGAAGAAAGCTTTTATGTTCTAATAGGCAGAAAACAACAGGCAGAGTGATGTAGAAAGACACGACTTTGCTAGGTAAATTGCTAAAAGGCAATTGCAGTGCGTAAAACAGAATAATTAAGTTTTCTTGTTAATATTTTGCTAGAAATTGTTGAAATAAAGAAGCCTCACCAGGCGCTTCTTGGTCCTTTGTAATAAAAAAGGGTGGTGTCTTTTCCTCCGGTGTTTCTGGTACTATTTTGTTCAATTCCGAGGATGAGTAGTCGTCTCTGCACTCAGCACGTTCTTTTCCGATCACGGACGAAGTAACAAAGAACAGTTGCGAGGCAAAAAGCGAGAGAAACAGATAAAGCATCGTCATGATGTTCACGGCACAGTTCTGGTGCGTCGAGTTGATCCTTCCAAAGCCCCCAATAAACTGGTTCAAAGATAGGTGGGGCCTTTCTTCATATAGAACGTGCTCTTTGCTCGCCTGAACGCACCAATAACATTTACCCCATGTATGTGTTATTCAGCACGTACCCTTTATTCAGTATTGAAGTGTATCAGCGAGTCGACTTACCCTAGATCTGTTATCTAATCTTATCTATAAAGCCGCATAGCTTCAAGCTATGCCAAACTTGAGCTGCGTGTACAAAATATAAGCATATGCACCGTTGTACTGTAAGCAACGAAGTAGCAAAGAAGCGGGTCTTTTGTCCCTTGTGCAATGCAATCTCATCGTGCATGGTGCTCACAGAACATTTATTTTTGTACCCTGGGCTGCTCGTAACGTGTGACTTCGTCTGTTGTTTGTTTCCAATGCGATCGGATGAGACATATAAGATTTTGTTTTGGAAGTTTAAAGCTTTAACCGTAATTCAATTGTCATTCTGAGCATTGTGATATCTGCGAGTCGCGTTCATCTTTACCGCAGAATTAGCCTGTTTTTATTTTCTGCGAATAATAGATTAAAACTGCTCATTGGGTAATTAGCTCTCTTTTTCAAGCCACCTGTAAGTCAAGGTGTTGACTTTTTATGACAATTCGATATTAATCTTTCCCTCACATGAAGATAAGCATTGCACGAACACTATGAACAGAGTGCTTTCATAAACCAGTATCCTTTTTCAACAAAGTGTAAATAAAATAAACCAAATAATCGAGCCATACTTAAGCCCCCGGGGAGAATTCGCATATGAAAAAGGCGGGATGTTCGTCGGAAATTTTAAATTAAACCCCTAAAGGAGACCAATCTGGGCTTGGCCCAAGCTTTTTTTGATCCCTGAAAGAGACCATGAAAACTTTAATTCTATGAATCGAGTATATAAAACTAATTAGAAATATACACATGAAATGTATATTTTTATATTTCTTCGCGTGCAACCCTAAATTAGACCTTCAAGGCTAAATATAACGGCGTTCTGCCCAGAACATCTTAAGTGAGACCAAACTCCGAAATTTACAAACCTAAGCGAAACGACAAGCATTCCCACCCCTTTCATATCCGACCCCCCCCCCCCCTCCCCCCAGCCCTAATTGTAGAGGTAAATGCCGATATCTGGCCTAACGGCTAAACGGATCTTCCCTTCTTGATATTTTGCTTAGAAATTTTTGTAGAGATTTCTTTTACTGAATCGAATATATCTCTAAAACAGGATCACAGTGATAGTTTATCAAAAAGTCCATTTCCTGAGCGTAAATTGCCATAATTCCAACTGTCTTTAAACGTCTTTAAAGATTACGAAACTTTATTGGGAATATAATTGGACTCTACGTGAGATAAATATAACCCTGGCGAGTTTTGGATCGCCGTTGTTTAGTCCATGCGGAACATTGAGTGCTTAAAAACGTTCGAGGTGGTCTACACACGCAGAAACTTGATGCTTCCCTTCTATGCATGGTGGCTATTATCATAAATAAAATAAATAAATAAAAGAAATAAATCAAGTTTATTTAACAAGGGTTTCAACTAACAAACCTGTGGTCCTCGGAATCCCGATCGAATAATTGGAATTTAGAAGTGTTGGTTTTTGTTAGAGGAAGGAAAACCAGATAACCCGAAGAAAACCTCTCAAAACAAGGACGAGAACCAACAAAAACTCAACCCACACATTACGTCCGGGAATCGAACCCGGGCCACGTTGCACATTGAAGGGAGGCGAACGCCCTCACCACATCGCATTGGAAACATTTTTTTGCCACCGTTAACTGAAGTCAACATATTTAGGCTTGGTTCTCCTTGGCGGCGCCAGATTTCCCATGTTGACACGCCGGCCTTATTGTTTGTAAGAAAACAAAGTCTTATGTTTATCAAACAAGACTTTGGTGAATTTTGCAAGGTTACACTTCTTTTATTTCTGTTGTACTTTATACACTTGGACGTTTGGAATGGTAGTTAAGTGAGAAATCAGACGTTGAACCGTAAGGTGTAATTTTTATTTTAATGTTATTTTTTAGTTAGTTTGGATTTGAGTCCTTGGTTGAGTAAACGCCCACTTGCAGTCGACGAAGGTACTGCTAGCACCACTCGGTTCGGTAATCTTTTGTTGACATCGCTAGCTCTTAAACTTCTCGTGTAAGGTTTTAAGACGCAACGGAAACCGGGCCTGCTGATTGTTAGTCTACAAAATGTAGAAAGAGTGCTGCGAACACTACACACATGTTTGTTTTTCTAATTGAACCTAATGTACTAAAAACGACTAACCACTAGTAGATAGAGACCAGAGACCTTGCGATGAATTTCGCTGTCTGTCAGGCTTGAGGTCTTTAGTAAACTTAAAAGGACACTGTCACGCCTGAATATACAAATTTTTATGTTCTAATTTCCATCTGATTGTGCCAAATGCTACCAAGATTCCACAGAACAAGATAGAACTGATATTTTGGGGAAGTAGAACAGGATTACAAGGATGAAAGTGGATTGCAATTCATCAAATTGATTTCTGGACAGGATGAAGAGTCCGGAATCCGAGCTAAAATTATCAGCTAATCCGTGATCCACTGCATTATCGAAATCCGCGAATCCGCTTAATTTTTCGCTGAAATCCGAAATCCGTGTACTTTTTAAGGCTAAATCCGTTGATCCGCGAACCTATTCACCCCCCTCCTTTAACATAGCAAAGATTGGAAGGTAACAAAGTCTACGAGAAAAAATAGAAGGCACAGTTTTCCTTAAAAGCTGAACATTCATGGCATCATTTGCTAAATACTATCTGTCAGAAATACGTATTATGACAACCATGGGCAGTTGTTTTAGCGCGCTTGACTGAGCTCATGGACGCCGACATGTTCTTTGCAATTTACGAATAGACTCCTTCACAACTTGCAGTATTTTACCCTGCATCCAGCTGTCACAAGGTGAACAAGTCTCTACGATTTTGCCTTCGATGCCGTCATTTTCCTCTCCGAAATTCGCTGCATGATTGCTACTTTTGAGAATTAAGGAAAATTGAAGAATAAATGGACGGCATTTGAGACAAACGCTGACCTTCAGGGCATCACAGATTTCAGGATGCTTTAGCTCCAAGACTTTAATATAAGCAGTGCATCGACATATACATCCAACTAAATCCACTTGGCATGATGTTAAATATCATCCATGTCTAGACTATATTGAAAGAATAGCTTCGTAGGATCATAACGATTTAAAAAACTTTGTTAATGTGGCATAAAAACCTGAGCTATTGCTAATTGAACACTTATCCGAGGATTTCCTTTCAAATAACAGCGTTCTTTAACCATATCTTGATATCCCAGACAAATGAATTTTATTCAACGCTGTGTTTTGTTTTTAAACTACCGAGCACACAATTTTGGCCTTGTCACAAGAAATGAACCATTTGAAGGAAGGTTTTACCAAATTATCTAAACAATATGACTAAACTGAGTTCAAGATATGGGTGAGCTTTGGCAAATACAAAGCGGATATTTTCGCCTTCGACTGTCAAGACCATTAGCTGCCATGCATCTTACAGACGCTTATTAGCATGTTTGCTAGAAGGGCGTGAAGCCTGAATCTACTGTACAATGGGAAGACAAATATAACTGGGCCTCATTATTCGTAGATTTCCGGGCGAATGCCGCCACTTCAGTGGGTAAGAGAGTCACCTCAAACATTGTATAAAAGCTAATGCAGTACAAGAATGTTCAACGCACTGGCGTTCGCTATATAATTTATCAAGGTCCCTTAGCTGAGATTTTAGATTTCTAAAGATTTAGTAGAAGTAGTTTGTTTCAGTACAAGAATCTAGTTTATATGTTTCCCTAATGAGCGGCCATGTTATATTTTCTCAGAGGCTTGGCCGATTCCATCGGATTCAGTGGTATATTTGGCTGAGACCTTTACGACAATCTCTTTAAATAACAACGAACATAATAGTTCTCAAATAATTATGTCGAGTTAGGAACAGACGTATATGCCTATTTCATTTTGCTTCTAACAGCCAAGCACTCCTCGCGCTAGTTCGATAAATGTTAAGTGCTGTTCTTGAAACTGAGTCCACAAAAGCGCTGCAATTTACACATGACTTCCTGTAACGCAGTGGATTTCTGATTATCCTTTTTTTTCTAATTATGCTAAGCCGTTGAACTAAACCACATATGCTCCTTTTTTTGTTGCGTCTACAGGAGTCATCTCCAGCCGCACCATAGTGATGGACCAACTGTTTATGTTCCCTTTATCCCAGCTCTCCTTTTAGTCTGTTACCGTGCAGACGCAATATCTTTCGTTCGATCACAGATCTTGCCATGTTCCGCTTTCCCTGAGACACGAAACCACAGTCACAGCCTGACTCATTCCATCCCCTACTCCATAGCTTTAAATGTTAGAAAAAGTAAAGACGTTCGTGAACCAACCGTGCCATGAAAGCGAAAATAGCAAGATAGAGATCAATTCATTTACGTATATTAAGGGGGTTTTAAACGTATGTGGAAGGGGTGCTATTTTCTATCGAAGGTATATGAAAATTACCTTCTCTGTCAAAAATGGTATACGAAAGGGTATGTGTTTGGACCTTGGTGCGAAGCCTCTGCCCCGGATAAAAGAAATATTTTAAATACCTATGATGTGGCAAACCCTTTATTTAGTTCCTTCATAGCTAAGTTTCTACAACTGAAAATAATGTAACTACAGCATTATAGTTAATAGCTTAGTGCTTGCGGCATACAAACGCTATTCAAAAAATAATCTGAAGGCAGCGCTTTAACTCGTTGTGGCATTCACTCTATTTGAAATAAAGATAACAATATCATGCTATTAAACTCTACCCTTTTAGTAATCCAAACTTTTATATAATTGTACGTTACAGATAAAATGATCCAAAATCAATTGAAATAACCAACAAACTAATAGTGTTCTAGATTCTTTGCGATTCCTTTACTCGTTATCTTAGGTTTTCAATGGTGCCACAAATGAATCAAAGGCGGAAACTTTCAGTAACATCCACATTCTTCGACAATCATATCCTGGAAATTGTGCATCACGAATGATCCACGCTTTTCAATGTAATAAATGAAAGATTTCGGTCGCAGTTTGGTGGGCACACAGCATGCCTCTCCATCGGTTTTGACATCCTTCTTCCTTTTCAAAAATGCTTTGAGCAGGGAGTGGTTGACAAACCGTTTTGCCTGCGTTAAGGAGCATTTGCCTTTGCACTGATAGGCATTGAAGCTCTCAGGCTGGATGTATTTGGTAGACAGGCCAAGATCTTTTGTGTCGACAATGAAGTCCTCCTTTCGACAGCCATTGCCTTCTTCTTCGGCCTTCTTTGGTTGAATGTCGCGTTTCGTTCTGTCAGTTTTGGCGTCAAAATCTAGTTAGGAAAAAATAGTGACTATTATTATGAGATCCTGAACGCCATATAAACGGGTCCTGAAAATATCTTGCTCACCTAACTGAGTCGTAACCATATAGCAAAACAGAATACAATTAAATAATTATGTGAGAATGATTGCAGCTGCATGTTTGCGCGTTGGTAATCTTCCTCATTTATAATTTGTATATACTCCTCCTAAAAGACAATTGTGGTACGCGGAACAGAATATTGAAGGTTTCTGCAATGTCACTGCATTTCGCCGCGAAGAAAGCTTTTATGTTCTAATAGGCAGAAAACAACAGGCAGAGTGATGTAGAAAGACACGACTTTGCTAGGTAAATTGCTAAAAGGCAATTGCAGTGCGTGTAACAGAATAATTAAGTTTCCTTGTTAATATTTTGCTAGAAATTGTTGAAACAAAGAAGCCTCACCAGGCGCTTCTTGGTCCTTTGTAATAAAAAAGGGTGGTGTCTTTTCCTCCGGTGTTTCTGGTACTATTTTGTTCAATTCCGAGGATGAGTAGTCGTCTCTGTACTCAGCACGTTCTTTTACGATCACAGATGAAGTAACAAAGAACAGTTGCGAGGCAAAAAGCGAGAGAAACAGATACAGCATCGTCATGATGTTCACGGCACAGTTCTGGTGCGTCGAGTTGATCCTTCCAAAGCCCCCAATAAACTGGTTCAAAGATAGGTGGGGCCTTTCTTAATATAGAACGTGCTCTTTGCTCGCCTGAACGCACCAATAACATTTACCCCATGTATGTGTTATTCAGCACGTACCCTTTATTCAGTATTGAAGTGTATCAGCGAGTCGACTTACCCTAGATCTGTTATCTAATCTTATCTATAAAGCCGCATAGCTTCAAGCTATGCCAAACTGGAGCTGCGTGTGCAAAGTATAAGCATATGCACCGTTGTACTGTAAGCGACGAAGTAGCAAAGAAGCGGGTCATTTTTCCCTTGTGCAATGCAATCTCGTCGTGCATGGTGCTCACAGAACATACCCTGTACCCTGGGCTGCTCGTAACGTGTGATTTCGTCTGTTGTTTGTTTCCGCTGCGATCGGATGAGACATATAAGATGTTGTTTTGGAAATTTAAAGCTTTAACCGTAATTCAATTGTCATTCTGAGCATTATGGTATCTGCGAGTCGCGTGCATCTTTACCGCAGAATTAGCCTGTTTTTATTTTCTGCAAATAATAGATTAAAACTGCTCTTTGGGTAATTAGCTCTCGTTTTCAAGCCACCTGTAAGTCAAGGTGTTGACTTTTTATGACGATTCGATATTAATCTCTCCCTCACATGAAGGTAAGCAGTGTGCTTTCATAAACCAGTATCCTTTTTCAGCAAAGTGTAAATAAAGTGAACCAAATTTTCGAGCAATACTTAAGCCCCCGGGGAGAACTCGCATATGAAAGGGGCGGGGATGTTCGTCGGAAATTTTGAATTAAACCCCTAAAGGAGACCAATCTGGGCGTGGCCCAAGCTTTTTTTGACCCCTAAAAGAGACCATGAAAACTGTGGATTCTATGAATCGAGTAAATAAAACTAATTAGAAATATACATATTAAATATATATTTTTATATTTCTTCGCGTGCAACCCTATATTAGACCTTCAAGGCTAAATATAACGGCGTTCTCCCCAGAACACCTTAAGTGAGACCAAACTCCGAAATTTACAAACCTAAGCGAAACGACAAGCATTCCCACCCCTTTCATATCCGAGTCCTCCCCCCCCCCCCCCCCCCCAACCCTGAGTAAGCCCTAATTGTAGAGGTAAATGCTAATATTTGGCCTAGCGGCTAAACGGATCTTCCTTTCTTGATATTTTGTTTAGAAATTTTTGTTGAGATTTCTTGTACTGAATCGAATATCAGAAAGTCCATTTCCTGTGCGTAAATTGCCAAAATTCCAACTGTCTTTAAACGTCTTTAAAGATTACGAAACTTTATTGGGTATATAATTGGACTCTACGTGAGATAAATATAACCCTGGCGAGTTTTGGATCGCCGTTGTTTAGTCCATGCGGAACATTGAGTTCTGAGTAACGTTCGAGGTGGTCTATGCATGGTGGCTATTATCATAAATAAAATAAATAAATAAAAGAAATAAATCAAGTTTATTTAACAAGGGTTTCAACTAACAAACCTGTGGTCCTCGGATTCCCGATCGAATAATTGGAATTTTAAAGTGTTGGTTTTTGTTTAGAGGAAGGAAAACCCGATAACCATAAGAAAAACTCTCAAGACAAGGGCAAGAACCAACAAAAACTCAACCCACACATTTCGCTGGGTCCGGGAATCGAACGCGGACCACGTTACACATTGGTGGGAGGCGAACGCTCTCACCACTGCGCCAACCTTGCTCCCCCACATCGCATTGGAAACAGTATTTTTTTTTGCCACCGTTAACTGAAGTCAACATATTTAGGCTTGGTTCTCCTGGACGGCGCCAGATTTCCCATGTTGACACGCCGGCTTTCTTGTTTGTAAGGAAACAAAGTCTTATGTTTATCAAACAAGAATTTTGCAAGGTTACACTTCTTTGAAACATGAGACATTTTCAGCAGCATTATATTGACAAACGTAACCGTAGGTTTGGACTGCTTTAAACACCGCTCTCCTCAAAGCTTTATCTTTTGAATAATAGAACTTATTATTCTAAATCACTCTACCCTTAGGCGTACGGGCACCTTCGGACTTTGGGGGACTGTAACCTCCATGCCCGAAAAAATTACACAATTTTCGAATGCGTTAGCATTAAACCGGTGTACAACCGCCCAAAAATTACTACTGCTTTTTCCCGAACCCTGAGCGTTTTGCCCGAAAAATGTCGAAAATTTTCGAAACTGCACCCCCCCCCCCCCCCCCGGCTCGTACGCCTATGACTCTACCTCAGAGTATTGTTTTCACGGTATAAAGATTAGTTGAAACCAAATCGGTAATAGCGCTTTAATAAAATACATAGGTAGAGTCATCGTTCGGTGAATTAACGTCTGTTGTTGTTCATAAGATCTGCTTTTTGGGCCATATTCTTGACAGGTGATTTGCGGCCAGTCCACTCAAACCCTGAACCTATTTAAGACACAAACCTCTGATTTCTTACCTACTTAAGACAGAATACTGACTTTTACACCCCGTCTTGGACATTTAACATGAAATCATACCCTGTTTGATTAGAATCCATTTATAAAATAGCTAGCAGAGCCGCGCAAATTCAGCATACGTAAAAGTGCTCCTTAATCCAATGGAACACGCTGATAACGTGATTTCTACTAGCAATGTTATAAAACAATTGGTTCATGCTTTTAGCTGTGCACCATGGAGTTGTGGTGCACTTGGAAAGTTTGGAGAGCACTCAAACTTCCCGCGCGCACCAAAACTCGATGCTGCACGCTAAAGCATGAACCAGTTGTTGGGCCGTTTACGTTAATTCCGTCAGCAAAAAACAGTAAACACCTGTCTTGCGATGTTAAGATACCTTTTCAACAACATCAGACATTCACCTTACGCTGATTGTTTCTTTTAGTACAGCTAGTTCGTAGGAAACTCAGACGATGAGTTGAACGGAATCATGAATTTTTAGTATTTGCTTGTTCTTGAATCAATCAAGTAATATTTTAGCGTTTCTAATTGCTTTTGGAACCTATTTGGAAATGTTCTGCCATATTATTCTATTTTGTAGTACTCTTAGATTACAGCCTCTTTTAACTGTTGTTTGGTGATTGCCACAAGGAGAAATTCAACCATGCTCCCCGTCAAAAAAAATATTCTGTGTAACAATACAGAATACAGACTGATCACACACGGTGATCCTCAGGGAACGGACCGCTAACATTTATCATCTTTACGAATGATCTCCCTCAGTCAGTCTCCCGGTCAATAGACTTGAATGGTTACAACATAAGGACGAATTAAATCTCCAAAAGACTAGTTTAATATTTAGGCGTATCAATGATGAAAACAGCTGTCAAAATTATATAACGAAACTGTTAACTAACAACTCGGACCGCCATAACAGAACAAGTCGTTATGAAAGGTACAACTTACTGTGTCCCTCCTCCAATAGAGAAACAGAAGGGGGTCGTTCCTTTCAAGTCAATGGAGCTAAACGTTCGAACAGTATTCCTTCAGATATCCGCAAGAAAGAGTCCATCTGCGCTTTTAAATCCTCTGTTCCAAAATATTTTTTATCCAGAAATACTTAGCATAATTCAATTAATTAGTATTATCACCCTTTAAATCCCAGTCTCCCTCCCTTATATCTACATAAAAAATTCTACATATTTTTCATATTTTTAAATTCTAAAGGTTTTGCATATTTTTATTTTTTATTATTATTATTTTAATGATATTCTTATTTTTAATATCCTGGATGTATGTTAGTAATTTAATATTAATTTTAAATAGAGGGCCACTTGTTCATCAGTTACACTGTTATGTGCCACCCTCTTTAAATAAAATTGTTACTTACCTGCCTGCTTCTCTGCCTGCCTGCCTGCCTGAAAGTAATAGAGGGGGTAAGTTTCTAAAGAAACCGTGGTGCTGCGTCGGTGGGAAGTATAACAATATAATTTGGTTTTATCAACTGGGTTGATAATGTCAATTGGCCACCGTAAAGAG
>OX393561.1:10473120-10498120 GCA_947652115.1 Blastomussa wellsi
AGCTAAGAACAGCTGCGAGGCGAAAAGCGAGAAAAACAGATACAACATCGTCATGATGTTCACGGCAAGTTTCTAAAGACGCCGAGTTAATTCTTTTGAATTCCCCTCTGTAAACTGGCCGAAAAAGAGTTGAGACTTTTTTAAAGGTAAACCGAAAGGGTTAATGTCTTTTTGTGCGTGTCAATTTGGAAAAGTATTTCAAGTACCAAGCTGATACTGTATCCGTTGTATAATTTCTAATCGCATTAGGGAGGTCTTTGGTGGATAAACCATTCTTAAATCTTTTGTATTAACTCCAATGGAAAATTTAATGCCAAGAACATGTCATGTATATTGAAATAAATTGCTCGCGACGAGCCAAGTATTCGACTTCTGGTCATACATATCCAGATGGTGCTTACAACCCTTAAATTCTTTTTAGGGTAACAGAAAGATGACCCAAAAACGGGGAGCTGCATGTATAAATAGGGGCCTTGTTACTGGCATATTACAAAACGCCAGTGGTGGAATGATCAAAATTTAATGCAAGCAGCTTTTCGAATGTGGAAAAAAACTTGGTTTACTAATTATATTTCACAGATATATGTTCATTCAACAAAAGGGACCTAAAGTTTTCAACTTTCATTTGCTTTCTCTTTTTGTCTTTGTCTTTGACTTTCATGTTGATTCTCTACCCTTAAATAGGGTCAGGGCCTAAGAATCTTTGCGACACACACACCTATCCTTTAAAATTGATCCCCCACCATGGCGGTCTTCTTCTTCTTCTTCTTCTTCTTCCTCTTCTTCTTCTTCTTCTTTTTCTTCTTCTTCTTCAAGCTTCTTAGTTCTTGTTCGGTAACACTAAACCAAATCGTGAGCTGCCCCATCTATTCTCTAACTTGGCGTTGGTCGTAGTTGCCACAAACAACAAACCAAAGCGGATCTGTCCGTGTGGTAATAACCTAAATGGACAA
Organism: Blastomussa wellsi; assembly: GCA_947652115.1. Taxonomy (NCBI): domain Eukaryota; kingdom Metazoa; phylum Cnidaria; class Anthozoa; order Scleractinia; family Plerogyridae; genus Blastomussa; species Blastomussa wellsi. The sequence continues at coordinate 10,474,074 of OX393561.1, forward strand.
ATGATCTTTATCTCCTGGACATTTTGAAGAAGGTTGAACTTCGTTGGAAACTGTACATTGGTATTTTAAATACTCCAAAAATCTCAATATCAAAAATAATACAAAAATTTCAGTGAATATTGAAAATAATGTGATGAAATTTAAGAAACAGGTGGGCCTTCAAGATGTCCGCACTATCTCAAAATACTTCAGTCTCCATAACTCAATAAGCACTGCATCGCCATCCCACTGAACTTCCATATCTTCTAATATTATTGTCTTAAAATTATATTCATACAAATCGCGAATCTATCTTTCTTCTAACGGCGTAGAAAGACTGAACAACATTTTTCGAGAGGCCTCACCGATTCCTTCGACTTAGCTAGTTACGATAAGCAATCTAAACTTCCGCCGGATGAACCGCTTTCTAAAACTTACTCATAAAATCCAACTCAACAATTTCCTTTATTCATTGCAGGTCTTGAACAGAACCCCACAGAACAACTGCATCAGCAATCGCGGCAACACGCACGCTGAGGTCGAGATGACTGCTTATGCTTTTCAAATTTAGAGACGCAATCGCTTCGCTTGCTTACTGAACTATCTCTCGGCTTGACAGGAGACAAGAAGGTAAAAATAGAAATGACACAAAAGTGCGGCATTTCCTCCGTGACAGCCGAGAAGCACGCTGCTTCCACCATCAATTCAATTCGAAATGCGCAACCATAGTTTTCAAACTAAACCCCGCATCAAGATCAACACACCGAAAATGATGTGGCACTGATAGAATAGCCTCGTAGGACAAGGCTAAGGTTTCAAGAATTTTCCTGAACGCAACGACTACTCTCAGGTCGGGAAGTCACCCTTTCTCTCGGATACACTTTTCTCAACTTATGCTGCCATTTTCGACAACTAATTTATTTAAAGAAATTAAAGACCTTTCATGAAACCATGGGTCGCTAAATCATTATTTCTCATTGTAACTAGCGACTACGCTTTTTGCAATTTAGCCTGACGACTGAGTCACTTACTACAATTTCTTTCATCACTTTCACTGGAACATTCTTGTACTGACAAGAAACGAATGAATATCCTCGTTTTAACCGGTAACTAGTCGAGTACACAATTGCTCCCAGTTTGTTAGTTCTTGAGTGCGTTACAACGATATTGTTAAAAAGCCAATCCTGGACATAAATTGAGTTCACAAAGTTATACGGCAGACTTACTAATTTATTTGTTTTAGGGGGCATTGGCAACGTTTACAACAATGTTATCACAACAATCTCTCTTTATTCGCCTTCTTTATTCAATCAAAATTGTGGCTACAAAGTGAAATATGGTAAATCTACAATAATCATTCTACGAATTAACATTCTACTGACATACTTCATGTAAAAGAAATGATATCGCTAAAATTCCTCATAATATTCACTTTGTTTGAATATAAAAATTGAAACTATAAATTTTACCTTATTGTGGTTTTCTTAGCATCTAATTGTCAGACTGCTGAAATTGAACTGAAAGCGACCCAAAATATGTTAGGCAATGACAAAAAAACTTAGCGTCCTGTTTTTCTTGAGATACATTTCTCGTTGCAATAATATTTATCAAGCTATCTTGAGCTTATGCTATGTTAAAAATAAATCAATAAAAGTCTCGACCTTAACTGTCTTCACTGACTGACACATCCACATTTTTCCACAACCACATCGTCAAACGTGCGCACCACGATTGATTCATCCTTTTCGAAGTACAGGACAGATATCGGTCGCAGTTTCGTTGGAACACAGCATGCGTCGCCCTCAATTTTGCGACCGGTCTTTTTCTCCATCAGGGCCATAAGGAGCGAGCGATTGAGAGACTTGCCTCGCCGTGTTGGGGAGCATTTACCTTTACACTGATAGGCGTTGAATGACGCAGGTGCAATGATATCAGACAAGCCAAGAGCTGTTGGGTCGACGAGCAGGTCCACTTTTCGGCAAGCATCAACGTCATCTTCAGCATTTTCTGGAAGAATGTCGCCGAATCCTCGAACTGTCTTTAGTGAATTTGGAAAGGTTTCATTTACTTTAGTGGATGGATGTTCGTCTCTTTTCTCAGCTTGTTCTTCCCTGATCACCGACGGATTCGCAAAGAACAGCTGCGCAGCAAAAAGCGAGATGAGCAGATACAGCATCGCCATGGTGTTCACGGTGTCGAGTTAATCCTTTTGATGCTCCTCAGTAAACCGGATAAAAGGCAGTTGCGCCTATATTGATAGCACCTTCCCTTTTAAAGCTAACCAATGGGATTAATTTCCTTTTATGAATATCATATTTTGGAAAAGTACCAAACCGATACTGTATCCGTTACATAATATGTCAGGAGCCCATTAGAGAGGTCTTTGGTAGATAAACTATTTTTAAATCTTTTGTGCCTCCAGTGGAGAACTTAATCTCCGGCAAGAACATATCATGTGATAAAATAAATTGCACGCGACGAACCAAGTTTTCGACTTTTTTTCATTCGTTTAGTGACAATGTCTGTAAGTTAATTTGAAAAGCTGGGTGGGGAGGGGTTCTAACCAGATCCAGATTGGGCTTATTATGAGGGGTTATCCCCGCCATAACTGTCTTTTCACAGCATTTTATGATACTGTTTTCCTTTTTATTGTAGCAAGTTTAATTTCATTGCAGTCCTCTCTTTTCACGATATATCCCATTTTTAAACAGGTCCAGAAATCCAGATATGTCACATGCATGTAACAAATGTAACTGATAAAGTTGAAAACGCAACTTTTTTTCTCCGGATTAGCCTTCCGTCCACACTTAAAACAAACATAACTGCATTCTGATACTACGTGAAAACATTGACTTTGCGAGACAACAACCCGACAGAAACCGATAAAGCAAGGCTGCAACCGTGGACAGCTGTTTCGTTCTTATTGGAACTCGTCAGCAAGGTGTAGCAGTTCCAAATGAAACCAGCCAGAAAGCCAGCTTTTAAGCATGGTTTTGCCAATGCGTTTCAATGTTGAGATGGTTTAGCCATCTACATTTTGACTTTGCGAGACAAGAATTCGATACTTTGCCTGTTTTCTCCCTGAAACACGTGATGTGGCGGCGCGTGATTCGTGGGGCGGACGGGTCAAAGTACGGAACTTCATAAAGCGTGGGTTTTGTTGCATTATATTTGAGCTGGCTTTCTGGCTGGTTTCATTTAGAACTGCTACACCGTGCTGACGAGTTCCAATAAGAACGAAACAACTGTCCACGGTTGCAGCCTTGCTTTATCGGTTTCTGTCGGGTTGTTGTCTCGCAAAGTAAATTTTTTCACGTAGTATCAGCCTTGCAGTTATGTTTGTGTTACAGTTTATTTTTGGCTGATTAGGTCTCTTGCAGGTCCTACGTAAACTAGCAGCATTATCGTTCGCGGTCCTTTGCAGTTTTCACCTCCATTTCACACTTAAAAGACGTTTCTGGTCACAAAAAACGGATTATTTTAAAAAAGTTCTCCAGAGTAGATAAATGTGAAAACGCCGACTGAGTGTATTAGTGTCGACGGCGAAAACGGACCTTTACAATTTTGGAATAATTTGCTAAGTAAGGCCCTGTTTATACGTCGCACAATCGTCGAATTTAATTCGGACGAATTTAATTCAAGGACCTGCTGGTAATTAAATTCGACGATTGCGCGACGTATAAATCGAATTACATTCGTCGGATGAATTAAATTCGTCCAAGACGTTGCATCCGTCTGGCTAGGACGGATACAATTGCGATAGTGCGTCTTCAATTTAAGCGTCGCACAACGGACGTATCGAATTAAATGCACACATTATTAAAATTTGTATATAATGTATATCCTTTGAGCCCGTGGTAGATTTCGTTCATGTCGCAAGCGCAAACAGTTCCTTCGTTCTCACTTTTTCCAGCGCCTTTCCCGCTTTTCTTTGTGGAAGAAAAGTTGCCGTCCGCGTGCACAATTTGCCAGAGGAATACATGATTGGAATGTTCGATTGCCGAAGAAAACGAAGAGACGTTGGGATGGGAGGTAAACATAAGTGTGTATTATTGTCTGCCGCGTGCTGGAGCTACTGGGCAAAACGAACCCTTCAACGAAGACCCTCGCCATTTTATATTTGTTTATCCACGTAATCTGCGTGTTTCATGCGTTTGTTTTTTAATTCACCGCTGGTTACCAGATAAATTCTGAAGGCTCGTGTATGGAAGCCCGGGTAAAAAAATGAAATTCGTGTTATTAATTCGACGTCTAAACCCCCCGTCGACTAATCGTCGACTGATCGACGAATTTAATTTGAATTGAATTCGCCTGAATTAAATTCGACGTATAGACTGTCTAGACTAGGCCTAAGAAAAATACCAAAGGAGTGATACTAAACCAAAAAGGAACAAGGATGGCTGAGGATGGAGCAGATTGAAATTAGCGGATTGGACGTGACGATCTTGAAAATTTTTAGGCTAAACGAACGATGATATAGCTCCTTCAACATTGCAACTTTACCTCAGTGATGGCATTTGCGAAAACAGATTGACCTTCGTCGTTGTATCAACCTTTGCAACGAAACACATGTAATCACTGTACAGACATGCCACTAAATTTTATATTGCCGATGCCTCAAAAATTGTATTTAAAAGGTGCAGCTCTTAGCTAATGAAATGCAAGTGCCGAATCTATCTATTTTTGTCTTCCTACGGTAGCAGCCTCCGAGTTGTGTGATGTACACTTACGGTCGACCACTTCCAACAAATTCTTCATGAAACCGCAAATTTTTAATTTGATTTAATTGTTTAATGTTTGAATCAAGAAACCTGTTCGCAAGATCATCGCTCTACAACAACAATTAGCTTTATTAGCAAGACCATAAATACATACAGTGTTGCAAAAGCTTTACCTCAAATAAAAAAAAATAATAAAATAAAAATTGAAATAATAAAGATTATCTTAGATATGTAATTAAGGCATACAGTAATCAAGTTACATCAGTAAAACTTGAAAGAATAATATTGCGTACATCAAGGTAAGATGAAATTAATTTCGCTAATTGAATATTAACATAATGGACCGACGTCTTAACGGTCCCTGAATTTCGAGAGCGCTTTTCGTCTCTTACTTAGCTGTGGATACCTACAACAATGGGATCTAATGCGTTGCACAAAACCAGACAGTCTAGGAAAGGAGGCACGTCTAAAATTATGTGATACTGAAGTGTGTAGTGTACCCATATCATTGCCGGGAAGAAAAGAAGCTTGAACAAAAGTTGCTTTCTGTCTTCGAAAAACCTGCATATTTCGCGCAAAATGTCTTCCTAATAATTGTTATGTTCTGTGCTGCTGTCACGAAGTAGTCATAATCTTACATACAGGAACTCTTGAAACGAGTGCGTTCGAACTCGAGTGCAGATTAAAAGAGTGTGTTCCAGCGTACGAACTACGCCGTGCTTTTGAATGATCTTTACGATAATCACCTATTCATTTTATTATCATTATTTCTCAACTCCCCCTAAAAATAATATTTTGAAGTGTAACGTCATTTTTACCTCAACGTGTAGAAGTTGAGAATAGCAAATATTTTATCCATTCAGAAAGCCCGCGGTGTACAAATAGGATACTCAATTAGCTTTTTGTACACTTCCGGATAGGCTCGATTTCCGCCGCTCTCTCGAGTCCGGTCTTCGGAGGAGCGCGGGCTCCGGTTCCCGAACAGCGGCTGGTAATCGAGCCTAACTTCCGGATCGAGTGGTTTCACCCTTTCCCTAATGAGATAAGCAAGTTAACACAATTATCATCAAGTCTAAACTGTATCTTTCTTCACAAAAGCAAAATATTCAATAAATCTACCATAAAATCGAAGTATGTCAACCCAGCTGATTAACCCTGTCATCCTTGGATCTGTCAAGCTGAGAGGTAACAAATGCCTACAAAAAATCTGCTCACGATATCTATTACCACCCGGACATTTAAAATTAAAACCTTTGTCAAAAACTGCAAATTAATTATTTTAAACAATTTGATACCGGAGGCAAAGATTGAAAAGAATATCGTGATGACATAGAGAACTTGAAACGGCTGACCTCAAGCTGCTCTTTGTCACACTATGAAAATGCCGCTTTATTGCCCAAACTTCAATGTTCATATATTCTGACACTAATGTTCCACAGTTTAAATGCGTATCAAAAACTGTGTTAGAATCATCATTGTCATCATTGTTAACGTTGCGGATAATGCAATGTGAGGTGACGAACTATATTTTTTCTTGCCTGCCAAAGTTGGGCAAGGTTTTTTTCCCAGATGCATTGCTGATTCCCTCGATTTAGTCATAAAAATTTACGGTAAGCCATTTCCGAAAAGTCTTTATGAACACCAACCTAAGATTTCCTTTAATAAATACAGATTGATTAATGCTCCTTTGGGGAAAATTGTTCCATTCGAAGCTGAATACTCATGCTTATAACATGTTGGCTGAAAGTGGAAATCAAGATAACATGTTTATGTTACTTTTTTGGTAGAGTTTCGGCCGCTTTGAGATTCGCACTGACCAGTGGATGTCTCTGATCTAATGAGTTGTAAAAAAACTTGTGTCCTTGCAACTTTCGTTGCTGGCGCGAACTGATCATCTATAAACTTGTTTAAAAGAGAACTGTGGTGGCAAGTGGAATACCGTAAATACAGAAAGAAGGAAAGCATGTAAAAACAATAATACACTATAATTCAGTTGCGGTCATTGCTTTTCTCAGTACTTGCAATTGTTTCAGAGCACGCCATTCCCATTCGCCATTCCCATCGATTACCATTGATTCAAAACACTTGTTATAACCGGTAACCGAAAAGAGTGCACAATCGCTTTCAGGTCCGGTATGGGTTCTTGAGTACGTTTGAGCGACGCTGGAGCATTAATTTCATTCTCGTTAGCTTTGGCACTGGCGTACACGGCATGCATGCTAAATGAATAGTTTACCGTGAAGAAACCAAGCGTGCAAATTTTTGGGTTTACCTCGGGGTAAAAACCGATGATTTTTTTCTTCGTTTATCAGGGTTTTTTCTGTTTTCTATTGTTTCGAGGTTCTTTTTTTGTCTTGTTCGTTCTTTTCTTTACGTCACTGGTGAGTTTCACAGGTTTTTACACCGAGGATGAGCTAAATTTTCTATCTCGAACGGATCACAAGGAATCTCTCGTGGTAAACTTTTGTGTTTATTCATCCCATTGAAAATTAGTCTTACTACAATGTAAAATATTCTGAAACTACAGCAATAATAGCCAGATTCGGTTATGCTCAGCAAAGTCTGACATTAACGTTAAACTAATCACTCCATACAAAACGTTATACAAAAATAAATGCGAAAATCAAAAACTATTATGCCAATAAATGCCACCTTATCAATTAAGCAATATAAAATAACCCAAAAAATTAGTTTCCCTTGTGTTCCAAATTTCATTTTATCTTAATAACTATGTATCATAAAAATTACTTTTGCCACAAATACGTCAAAAGTGAGAACTCTCAGTAACAACCACATTCTTTGACAATCATATTATCATACTTCTGAAATGCGATTAATCCGCTCTTTTCAACGTAGAGGAGAGAAATTGGTCGCATTTTGATTGGGACACAACAGGCCTTGCGATGGGTTTCGATACCCTTCTTCTTTTCTAAGAAGGATTTTACCAGCGAGTGGTTAACAGATGGCTTCTTCTGTGTTGGGGAGCATTTTCCTATGCACTGATAGGCGTTGAACATCTCAGGTGTAACGATCGTGTCCGACAAGCCAAGATCTGTTCGGTTCACTAACATGTCCACCTTTCGGCAGGCATCACCTTCGAGTTCAGCTTTCTCTGGAGGAGCGTCATGAACCTCAGCTTTGGCGTCATCAGGGCCTACAACAAATAAATGACGATCGTTTAACTTGATAAATATCAAATGCGAACAATATTATTGGCTAGCTTAATCGTATGATTGCGGCAGTGGAAACTGGAAGATATTTCTTAAGTTATGTCTAACAAGATTTCATTTCTAATTTGTTTAACGACACGATCTAACACACGCTCAGCTTTATCAAATAGTGAGGATCATCAGTCCACGATAAAAAAAACACAATTCTACCTCATTGAGTTCATGTGCAACAGTAGAACAACAATACAATTGGTAAACTTACCATCTGCCTGTAAGAAGGAGTCTTTGCCATGAACTTTTCTTTCCGTCATGTTCTGTTTAATTGTCGGAAGAAATGATGCTGTATTGGGGTTGGTGGATTCCGGTACGGTCTTGTTCACCTCCGAGGATGGAGTTTCTCCTCCATTCACAACTTGTTGTTCTCTGATCACCGATGGAGTCGCCAAGAACAGTTGCGAGGCAAAAAGCGAGAGAAACAGATACAGCATCGTCATGATGTTTAAGTTTCTGATAGTGTCGAGATCCTCCGAATTTCATCAATGAACTACTTTAAAGACATGTGGCGCTCTCCTTATATAGTTTACTCCCATTGTTGGACTAAACCAATAGGATTTATCGCTTTTAGTTCAAGTTATATGTGGAACGTATTTTGAGTAACAAACTAATTTTGTATCCATTACATACATAATGGCTCAATCGCATTTAGGGAGGTCTTGGCACTGAGATAAACTATTGAACCGTTCAGTGGTATCTCCAGAGAAAAACTTTATGTCAAAATGATATGCCAACATTGTTTAAGTAAATTGCACTGACGAAGCAAACGCGCAACCTAACTTTGATCCTGAAGCTTCTCTTTTCTACAGTCTTGCTTTGTTGTACTTCTCTTTAGCTGCTGAGGAAATGGTATTTTGCTCCCCCAACACGTAATTTCCTCCTTTTCTCGTTTCTGCTTCGAAAGCGGATAACATTCATACAAGCATCTGCTGGTAACTAAAAGATAGTTTGCAACTTAGCTGTCATTTTACATCATCCCCCCCAGAGATTCATTTCTTCCAAGATTCATCTCTGCTAGAGGTCCAAAAAGACCCATTCCTTTAATTTCTAGAAGGAATGAATCTTCATGGACCCCTAGCAAAGATGATGTTTCCTCTAATATCTAGCTGCATCTGACCTTTCGAAATTGCCAAAGGAGTGGCATGGTAGATTATGCCAGAAGGACGTATGAGGGGCCAGTACTCCCACTGTTGATCAGTTGTTGTATAGTTACAAACGAATGCCCAATCGTTGTTGAATAAATTTTTCTTGTTTCCTTCATATTTGCTGTCATCATATAAGAACACTCTGCTAAAGTATTCTTAATTTTAGCTTCTGAGGCTAATAATAATCAGCCTGACAAAATACCAAAGAGAAAATATCTACGGAGGGGGTTCAGAGCCGCCCTTAAGTTTTCCGCCCAAGCAACCGATGGCTGATTCAGCCCATCTTCTCAAGTTCATCATTTCGGCTTTGGCTTTATTGTTTGCTTTTTAATTTTACCTCAGTCAACATTTTTAGGAGTTAATGTAATAAGCCTGTATTTTAATGCTTAAACAAAATGCAAAATACATCACACGCCAAAAAAAGTGTCAATGGCTTAACTCTGTAAGAGAGCGATATTATAAACAAATAGGCCATGCTATTCAATTCAGAGGATGAAAGCGATCGAACTTTTCGCTACAGGTGAAAAAAAAACTTGGGATCTCATGTAAACAGCTGAAACGTGTCTCACATGATTTGTATCGCGGAATTTCATACGTTAAAAGACGGTCATTGGCAAGCTTAAAGTGGTTTTTGGTTCAAATGTCTACTATTGACTTACATTAAACACGAAAGAGAGGTCAGTTTGCATGAAAGTAAATAAGGTCTTAAAGTGACTCGAAAAACTGAGAATGTGTACTCGTTATTTCTCTTTTAATGATAGTACTATTGATGCCAGTTGTTATATTTTATCTTTTGAGAAGTGGCAATTAAAGCTCTTGTCAAATGTTTCCGCAGAGCTAGGCAGTTCCTTAGTTGGCCCTAATCTGAACTTGGGTATACGTTCTGGATCAAGTATTGAAGGACACGATTTTGTCTGAAACGGGTAAAGGAGGCCCGCAGATCACTCCGACCAAAATTATCAAACACGAGCAATTTAATTAATTGTAAGGGTACTCAAACCGGGATTCAATTATATTCAACATTGCATAATTTCATACTTAAGAAGACAAATGATCCAAATACTTTTATAACCAACTGATAACTTTCTTTTGCCAACAGAAACCTCACATTGAAGCAATAATTTTATCGTTAATAATGTTATTGTGTCAGATACGTTGCTCAAGACTCCCGCAGCGACTATCGCGTTATTATATTTTCAAAGCTGGGTTGACATTACACAAAGTGACCATTTTTCTTATGCTTGTTCTTAGTTACACCAATCTCGAAAAAAACTGTCATAAAAAACAACTGTTACACTTCTTCATTAAGCCGTGTCTCAGATGACGTCATCGCAATGGAGAGTGCTTAACTTTATTTGAAACTATATTTTATTAGTTGTCTTTAAGTGGGATGTGTTAAACGAGAAAGAGAGAAACCATCTGTCTCATTATTTTAGTGAAATTTCAATGTAGTTATTTTTGGCAGATTAACTGAATGTTTTGGTAACCTACAGAAAACCGCTGTCACGCTGATTTTAACTGAGCTTCAGAGCGAAGCGAATCAAAGGGTGCATGGAAAACTTTTTGTTTCGTGCAGCGGTTGGAAACAATTTGATTTTCTGAAGTGTCATATCAATCTGCGAGTTGCAAGGAAAAGTGATTTTACAAAAATGCAAATTTGAAAAGTAATGATCGCAAATTGAATAGATGCTTTTATTAAAAGGAATTTTGGGGTAAAATACGCCTACCTCAAACTAGTGTTTTCGACTTCCTTTCTGGCAGCAAGAAGGCATTCCATATCATGCAAATCTATTGCAATTTCGAAAGGTCATATGTAGCTAGATATCAGGGGTGAAAATCATCTTTGCCTGAGGTCCAAGAAGCTTCATTCCTTCTAGAAAGGAATGGGTCTCGTTGGACCTCTAGCAGAGATGAATCTCTGGGGGTGCTGGGTGCAGACTGACAACTACGTTGCAGTTATCCTTTAGTATAAAAGAAGATGCGTGTATTTATTTGTTATCCGCGATGGATGTAGAAACGAAAAACGAACGAAATATCCGAGGAGGAGAGCAAAATACATTTTCCTTAGCAATTAACGCGTAATGCTGCATAGCGAGACTGCACGATAGAAAAAATTCAGCTCACGATTTCATTCAACATATAACATATTTTCCTCTGAAGGTCTTACTGAAAGGTTCAATAGTTTATCTCAGTGCCAAAGACCTCCCTAAATGTGATTGAGTCGTTATGTATGTAACGGATACATCATTGGTTTGATTCTCAAAATATGTTTCAAAATAACCCAGAAAGATTAATCCTATTGGTTTGGGACAATTGGTGCAAGCTATATATAAGGAAACCTTCACTTGTCTTTAAAGTAGTTCATTGGTGAAATTCGGAAGATCTCGACTCTATCAGAAACTTGCCCTCAAACTCATGACGATGCTGTATCTGTTTCTCTCGCTTCTCGCCTCGCAATTGTTCATGGCGACTCCATCGGTGATCAGAGAACAACAAGATGAAAATGGAGGAGGGGTGAACAACACCGTACCAGAATCCACCGCCCGCAATACATCATCATTTCTTCCGACAATCAAACAGAAAATAACGGAAAGAAACGTTTATGGGGAAGGCTTCTTTTTACAAGCAGATGGTAAGTTTACCAACTATGTTGTTTTCCTGTTGCAAATGAAAACAATTAAGTACAAAAAACTTAAAACGAGTTTTTTTCTTCTATCGGGAACTAATGGTCCTTTATATTTGACAAGACCGAGCGTGTGTTATATTGTATCATGAAACAAATTATAGGGAGAATCTTGTTAGACTTAACTTAAGAGATAGCTTGCAGTGTGTCCACGGCCGAAATGTTACGACTTTGTCCCTGTAGCCTTAGATAATATTTGCACTCGAGATTTATCAAGTTAAACCACCGTTATTTATTTGATGTAGGCCCTGATGACACACAAGTTGAGATTCATGACGCTCCTCAAGAAAAGCCTGAACTCCAAGTTGATCCCTGCCGAAGGGTGGATATGTTAGTGTACCCAAAAGATCTTGGCTTCTCGGACACGACCATCGCACCTGACGTGTTTAACGCCTATCAGTGCCGAGGAAGATGCTCCGCAAGACAGTTGAAGACGTCTGTTAACCACTCGCTGATCAGATCCTTCTTAGAAAAGAAGAAGGGTATCGAAACCCATCGCGAGCCCTGTTGCGTCCCAACAAAAATGCGGCCGATTTCTCTCCTCCTTTACGTCGAAAAGAGTAAGCTGGTCGTAATGCGCACGTATGATAATATGATTGTTGAAAAATGTGGATGTTACTAAGAGTCCTCGCTTTTCATTCATTTGTGGCAAAACTAATTTTTTATGATACACACAGTTATTAAGGAATTTAGAATCTTTAGAATTTAGATTGTAATTTTAATTTCGGGTCTTTTCAACTATTAAGAAAACATGTACTGAATAAGGTAGCTCTTTTTGGCATAGTTACCATTATGGCAAATGAATCCAGATATCTCAAGCAAAAAAGACACTTTCATTTTTGTTTGTAATTTTAATTTTGGGTCTTTTTAACTCTCAAGAAAATATGTAATACGGTAGCTCTAATTGGCATAATACTCTTGGTGTTTGCGAATTTCAGACATCATCATTTAGGTTTTGCATAAAGTGATTAGTTAATTGTTAATGTTTTGCATGATCTCTAGTCGAGTTTTCTGAGCCAGTTCTGAACCTGGCCATTATTGCTGTAGTTTTAGAACATTTCGCATTGTAATAATATTTCTGAATGGGAAAAATAAACACAAAATGTTTGCCACGAGGGATACTTTTTGATCAGATAAAACATTTGTACGCTAATAATTTATACTTAAACAATTCACTTAATATGTATGTCCTGCCATTACGGACTAAATTAATGCTCTGCAGGATACGGTTTTTTAAAATATCGCTCAAATACACTCATGAACCCAAGAACGCAAAGCGATTGTATACCCTTTTAGTTAGCGGTTATAATATAACAAGCAGTTTGGTTCACAATATAATTTAGTTTTATCAACTGGGTTGATAATGTGAATTGGCCACCGTAAAGAGATTCAAGAGCTGACGTTTCGAGCGTTAGCCCTGCGTCGGAGTTGTTTAAGGTTGCAGAATAGACACTGACCAAAAAACAGTTACTGTATCATTTATTACTGCTTTATCTGCTTTCGAGTAAGGGATTAAGCGTGCGGGCGATGGGTGCAAGAAAAAAGAATGATGATTGCTGTGGCTTGTTTTGACTGCGTCTAGTCGTGAAAACTCTTAGCCTTAACCACTTAACCACTTATCCTTCCAAGCTATGTGTCGTCGATCGTCGTGGTGTTTAGTTTGGTGATAACCGGCGCATTTTGAACTGAATTTGATTTACTGACTTCTCCAAGAAGAAAGATCACTTTGAGAAAATCTACGAATAAAGATCATTCATGAAGGCAACATATATAAACATGTCATCTTCCACTTTAGCCAACATAATAATGTTATAAGGATGTGTATTTACCTTCCATTGGCACAATATTTGCGTTGGGGTTCATAAAGACGTTTTCAGAAATGGCTCATCGTGAGCTATCATGACAACGTCTGGGCATCGGCGAAGTTTCTGAAAAAAACATAATGCAAGAAAAACAAAGATAGATTGTTCCATCGCATGATATGCTACAACCTTTCGGTGTAGTCTCCTATAATAACGAAGTGCAAGTACGTTGTGGGGAATTTGTACTGGCAAACGTTATGAAAATTCCGTTTCACGTACATGCAGGGCTTAGTTTGGTCAAGCACTTTATTTTGTGACAAGGTCATCGTTTCCTCTAATGCCATCATGTTATTTTTCAATATTTCTAAGTTGTTTCAAATAACCAATGTGCGGTTTTTGATTAAGTTATGCCTTATAAAAAATATCCAGGATGTAGGTAACAAAGATCGTCAGCAGATTGTTTTGTCGACATTCGTTACCTCCCAGACAGAACCAGGGTCATCCAAGCATAACATGATATGGCATGGTTAATCAAGTCTATCAACGAGGTTCTTTTAATTTGATTTTATGGAAAATTAATTAAACGTTTTGGATACCTGCGGAACACTACTGTTTAAACTTGATAATTCCGTGAACTTACTTATCTCATTAGGTAAAAGGTGAAACCTCTTAATATTTGGATGTGTAAAAAGATAATAATTGGGTATCACAGTCAGTCCGGATGTAAACACTATTTGCCATTCTTCACTTCTTCACGTTGAGGTCAAACGTGACATTCGCATGACACGTCAAAATATTGCTCTTAAGAGGAAGTTGACAAATAAAGATAATAAAGTGAATAGGTGATTTAGTATAATGACTATAGACCTTTATGTATCCCCCCTTCTGTTTGCTGGGCAATAGGAAAGACAAAAAACAAACAAGCCATGAACCGGTGTAATACATTCTCGTCCCCAGAGCCACTTTTCCCTCTTAGCCGTCTGGGCCTGTGCACGAGGAACAAGTGGCTCTGGGGACACATGATTTGATTCGCTGAAATCAAACAAAGGGAGTCCAATCACATCAGCCGTTTTAAAGTCCCAAATCATTAGCGCGTTTAAAACGGTCGATGTGATTGGACTCCCTTTGTTAGATTTCAGCCAATCGAATCATGTGTCCCCAGAGCCACTTGTTCCTCGTGCACAGGCCCAGCCAGCCAAGAGGGACAAGTGGCTCTGGGAACGAGAATGGGTGTAATATGGCTATAAGAAAAAGGCTCATAGCCCCTTTAAGAGATATGGATTGGAATAATATGTGGCCATGAGCAAAGGACCATAGCCATATCATTACTAAATCTGCCAAAAGAATTTATATTATCCCAAATTTACAAATAATTATTTTCCCCAGGAAAGGTGAGGGCAACAAACACATAAGCCAGAAGAAGGATTCAACAGACTTTTCGCTTTACCAATGCCGTCCATTTAGATCACACATTTAATTGGATATTGGTTAAAGAGGAGTTCAGCTGGACTAATAATAATAATAATAATCATAACCATTATAATTTCCTCACAACTGATTGGTGCATAAACTGCTGTATTTTGCATTAATTAATCTGCAAAGCTGTTATTGGACAGTTGGCTGTAATCGGACACCGGTAATCGGACAGTTACATAAGCCAATCATTTTAATTCCTATCAGCTAAATCCACCAATCACCACATTGATTACAACCACTATAGCAACAAACACTTACCCGTCACAGCTGTGGCTTTTCCAAAATAGCGAAATTTGTAACTTTAGATAATGTCTCTACTGGAGATATACTGTATATTTTTCGGAAATTGTAATTATCATATTTTAAGAATTGCTATTAAAAGCTTTTTTTCAAGGGAAACTGGGACTCCCGCTTCACGGTCGATTACAGACTGAATTGGACTCCACTCAGTCCTATTACCATTATTAATAACAGATAATATTTTTTGAGGATGCTCCCGTCACAAAAAGTGACATTCGAAGACTAATCGAAGACAAACCGGCACACTTAGCTACTCATTCCTTCAATTGATCAAATCACTTGAGCAAAACTTGTATTCTGGCAATGCCTTGCGGGTGATCACCTCCGACTGCAAAGAACTAAGGCAGAAGATGGAATGCTGCCGTTATAAGACCATTAAGTAAAACTACTGTCCCAGCTCACTGCAAATCGCGCTTCTGAACTATTTATTATCTTGCGCGCTGAAAGCTGGAGAGCAGGGGGAAAAGGGAAAACATTCGAACAAAAATAGTTACACATAGCTCTTGCTTCGTGATGGTTGACAAACACGCTGACTCAGTGGGCCGTCAACGATTCAGTTCAACGTCATGCGTCGTTATTAAACCAAACGCCGCATCGACACAACGAAAATAACACAACTCTAATATAATTATGTCAAACTTTCGTAGGATGAGTGTTTAATGGCAATTTTCACTATAAGAAGTGAAAACCAACCACATCATTTAAATCACGAAAGAAGTCTGTTGTCTTCTACCCAGCTCCTGAACCGGTGGGTGCCAATAAAACCGAATTGATTTCTCAATCGCTGCCTGAGTTGATGGTTTCTTTAGTGCGTTTGAGCGACATGTTAAAATTGTAACTTGCGTAAGCCTTACTTAGCTTTGACAGTGGCACGTTTTAAGGATTAACGCACATGGCGTACAAACGGTCTATCTGATCACAAAGAGTGTCTCGTGGCAAACACTTAGTCTTTATTTATCCTGTTCAATGTGAACTATTGGGTAGTATTAATTTATGTTAATGCATGTAATTATTGGCGAACAGTCATTGGCCAGAATTGATCATGTGATCTGTACATGTGCTTTAGTTGTTGGACAATCTCCTTGCGTTAGGCCTTGACAACCCACCCTTCCCACCCTCAAGGTGAAAGGGCAGGGGTCTCTCTTTGTAAGATTTCTTGTTTGTCATTTTGCTAATAAACTTGTTGAACCCCATCTTGGTGTGACAGTAATTCTGAAAATACAGCAATAATTGTCAGGTTAACTTCTGGCTCAGCAAAATAATATTGACCGTTAAATTCAGTAGTATTATAAACATTTCATATCGGGCATTGTGGCGTATACATTTTAGCCCGCTGCGTGGACCAATCAGAGACAAGAAAGTGAAGACGCCAGCCAATCAGAATTGAAAACAATTCAACTGTTCGCGCCATTTTCTTGCTCGCAAGCAACTTTTCAAGCTCCGTCTGACTCAATTGAGGCTTTTCCATCCGTGCTATTATATTCTCTAGCTCTATAAGGACAAAACGGCTTAAACGCCTTACAATTAAGCAAATTCTCACTCTTCTCAGCCAGATGAAGAGGAATTTGTTTATAGAAACTCAAAGAAGAATCCAGGCAGGCAAACTGAAGTGAACTTAAGTTTGTTTTCATCGAGCGAAACTCATTCAATGCCAAACTGTCAGTTCGGTTTATTTTGAATTTTGCTGCACAATTCATTTTAACAACGCTAATTAGATATTTCTTTGCTGTCTATAGAATTCTGTATGTTTAATTTGAAGAAAACGTAGAGCAAATTTTGTTCTAACCGTTAAACATGATTGAATTTTGAGGTTTTCTGGCAAGGTTCGAAAATGTCTTTAGTCTGATTTCGATCAAAAATAAACGCCGACTAACTGCCGGCAGTGTTCAAGATATTGCTTACTGTCTTTGATTGCTGTTCTCAGTGCCCTTTTAAATGATTATAATAGTAATGAAGCTGATGTTCTTGGGCGTAAATACGGCTCGGGCTAAAATGAGTCTGAGTCGGGCCAAAAACATATTTACTCCCGCGAACATCAACTCTATTTTTATATTATCTTCGACATTGAAATTAATGCTGTATCCGTTACATACATAACGACTCAATCGCATTCAGGGAGGTCTTTGGCACTGAGATAAACTATTTAACCTTTCAGTAAGACCTTCAGAGGAAAACTGGATGTCCAAATTAGTTGCACTGACGGAGCAAACACGCAACCTAACTATTTTTCATGAAAACTTGTCTTTTGTCCAGTCTCGCTTTGTAGCATTTTGCTTTAGTTGCTGAGGAAATGGTATTTGGCTCCCTGCCTCTCTTAATTTCGTCCGTTTCTCGTTTCTGCTTCGCTAGCGGATAACATTCATGCAATCTATTGCTTGTAACCGAAGGATAGTTGCAACGTAGCTGTCATTCTATACCATCCCCCAGAGATTCATTTCTTCAGAGATTCATCTCTGCTAGAGGTCCAAGAAGACCCATACCTTAATTCTAGAAGGAATGAGTCTTCTTGGACCTCTAGCAAAGATGATTTCACCTCGGATATCTGGATACATCTGACCTTGCCAAAGGAGTTGCATGATAGATTAAGCAAGTCTTTATTGCCAGAAGGATGTATGAAGCTTCTATTCTTTGAAGAGCCAGTACTCCAACTCGATCAGTTGAATACATCACACACCACGTGTCAATGACATAACTCTTTAGCAGAGCGATATTTTAGACAAATAGGCCATGCTATTCAATTAAGCGGATCCTATAGTTGAACCAAAC
The DNA here is from genome assembly GCA_947652115.1 of Blastomussa wellsi. Lineage (NCBI taxonomy): Eukaryota > Metazoa > Cnidaria > Anthozoa > Scleractinia > Plerogyridae > Blastomussa > Blastomussa wellsi. The sequence goes on from OX393561.1 coordinate 10,492,170, forward strand.
TTGGGCTTTTATGTAAACAGTTTGAAATTGACAAACGCTATTAAACATTCCATGAAACATGTCTCACATGATTTATATTGCAGAATATCGTACATCAAAAAGACGGTTTGGTAAGCTTAAAGTGGTTTTCAATTCAGCTGTTTACTATCGTCTTACATTAAATACGAAGGAGAGATCACTTTGTAATTGAATGAAAGTAAATAAACACTTAAAGTAACTCGAACAACTGAGAATGTGTAGATCCTGTTTATAATATTAAGATTGAAAATGTTACAAGAATTTATGCCGATTGTTATACTTCATCTTTTGAGAAGTGGCAATTAAAGCTCTTTTCAAAGGTTTCCGCAGAGCTAGGCAGTTCCTTAGTTGGCCCTAATCTGAACTCTGGGTCAGGTTTTGAAGCACACCAAATTTATCACCAAACACGAGCAATTTGATTAATTGTAAGAGTACTCTAACAGGAGTTCAACTACACTCAACATTACGTAATTTCATACTTAAGAAGACAATCGATCCAAATTCTTGTATAAGCAGTTGATAACTCTCTTTTGCCAACAGGAACCGCACCTTGAGGTAATAATGTTATCGTCGATAATGTTATCGTGTCAGATACGCTGCTCAAGACTCCCGCAGTGACTATCGCGTTATTGTGTTTTCAAAGCTGGGTTGACATATTGATCAAAGTGATCTTGAAGACCTCTTGTGCTTTAACTATTTGATTAAATGTAGATGGGCAGAGCACAATATAAAGTAACTTTCGATTAAAAAACCGATTTCCTCGCTTCCTCATAGTCAAATTGATCTCTAAAATGTTGTAATATAAAACAAGCTTACACTTCTTTCTTAAAAAGTTTCTCAGATGACGTCATCACAATCAAGAGCGCTTAAGTTTACTTGAAACTATATTTTATTAGTTGTCTTTAAGTGAGATCTAAACGCAGAAGAGAGTCAACAACTGTCTCATTATTTTCGTGAAATTTTAAGTTAGCTTTTTTTGGCAGATTATCTGAATGTTTTGGTAACCTACAGAAAACGCTGTCATGATGATTTTAACTGAGCTCAGATCAGAGAGAAGTGAATAAAAGGGTGCATGGAAAACGTTTTGGTTCGGTTCAGCGATTGGAAACAATTTGATTTTCTGAAATGTCAATCTACATTTTTCAAGAGAAAATGATTTATAAAATGCAAATTTAAGAAGTAATGATCACAAATTGAATAGATATTTTTATTAAAAGGAATTTTGGGGTACAATACCCTTATCTTAAACTATTGTTTTCGACCTCCTATCTGGCAGCAAGAAGACATTCTAAATCATGCAAATCTTTCGCAATTTCGAAAGGTTAGGGGCACCCAACGAGTCTGTTCCTTACTTTATCTGTTCCCCAGCGCCATGATGTTGCTGGCTGGCAAAATTGAATGTTTCAGTAGATGTTCTTTCATAGGTCTGGAGTTGTCACTGATAAAATACTATATTTGCTCTGGCTGATTGAACCTCAGTAAATGTTTTAATATTATATATTTTTATTCACTTAGGTAAAAAATGCATTCTGTCACAGTTTGTTCTTAGGTACTCCTGAAAGGTCAGATGTAGCGATATTCGAGGTTAAAATAGTCTTTGCTAGAGGTCCAAGAATATTCATTCCTTCTAGAAAGGAATGGCTTTTGTTGGACCTCTAGCAGCGATGAATCTCTCATAGAACGAATCTCTGGACGCTGAGTGAAGAATGACAACTACGTCTTTAGTATACCAAAAGATGCGTGTATGTATATTATCCGCGCACAATAGATGCACAAACGAAAATCAACCGAAATATCAGAGGAGGAGAACAAATTATATCTTCGTTTGCAACTAACGCGTAATGACGCATGGTGAGATTGCACGAAAAAGAAATTTCAGGAAACACGTTTTGTTCGTCACGTGCACTTTTATTTAACATCATATTTTTCACATTCATTTTTCCACTGGAGGTACAAATGAAAGGTTCAATAGTTTATCTCAGTAACAAAGACCTCCCCAATGCGATTGAGTCGTTATGTATGTAACGGATACAGCATTAGTTTGTTACCCAAAATACTTTTCCAAAATAACCTGAACCAAGAAAGTTAATCTCATTGGCTAACAGGAAAATTGGTGCAAGCTATATAAGGAAAACCTCACATGTCTTTAAAGTAGTTCATTGGTGAAATTCTGAAGATCTCGACTCTATCAGAAACTTGCCGTAAACATCATGTCGATGCTGTATCTGTTTCTATCGCTTCTCGCCTCGCAATTGCTCATGGCGACTTCATCGGTGATCAGAGAACAACAAGATGAGAATGGAGGAGAAGTGGTTAAGATCGTACCGAAATCCACCGACCGCAATACAGCATCATTTCCTACGACAATTAAACAGAAAATGACGGAAACAAAAGTTCACGGGGAAGGCTTCTTCTTACAAGCAGATGGCAAGTTTACCAATTGAATTTTTTCCTGTTGCAAAAAACGAGTGGTTTTTTTCCCATCGGGGACTAAAAGTCCTTTATATTGAACATGGCCGAGCGTGTGTATCGTGAATTAAATTATAAGTAGGAGTTCTCAGACATAACTTAAGAAATAGCTTCTAGTGTGTCCACGGCCGAAATTTTATGATTTAGTCACTGTAGCCGTTGATAATATTTGCATTCGAGATTTATTAAGTTTAACCATCCTTATTTATTTCATGTAGGCGCTGATGACACCCAAGTTTATGACGTTCCTCCAAAGAAGGCTGAACTCGAAGCTGATCCCTGCCGAAGGGTGGACATGTTAGTGCACCCAAAAGATCTTGGCTTGTCGGACACGACCATCGCACCTGACATGTTCAACGCCTATCAGTGCCGAGGAAAATGCTCCCAAAAACAGTTGAAAACGTCTGTTAACCACTCGCTGATCAAATCCTTCTTAGAAAAGAAGAAGGGTCTCGAAACCCGCCGCGAGGCCTGTTGTGTCCCAACCAAAATGCGACCGGTCTCTCTCCTCCTTTACGTCGAAAAGAGTAAATTAGTCGTACTGCGCAAGTATGACAATATGATTGTTGAAAAATGTGGATGTTACTAAGAGTCCTCGCTTTTCATTTATTTGTGGCAGAACTAATTTTTATGATACACACAGTTATTAAGGAATTTAGAATCTCTAGACACTTTCAGTTTTGATTGTAATTTTAATTTCGGGTCTTTTTAACTCTTAAGAAAACATGTACTGAATAAGGTAGCTCTTTTTGGCATAATAGTTTTGGTATTTGCGAATTTCAAAGATGGTATCATTCATTTCCTATATAAGGCATGAAATGATTAGTTAATTGTTAATGTTAGACATGATCAATATTCGACTTTTCTGAGCCAGTACTGAGCCTGGCCATTATTGCTGTAGTTTTAGAACATTTCGCATTGTAATAATGCTTTTCAATGGGAAAAATAAACACAAAATGTTTGCCACTAAAGATACTTTGTGATCAGATGAATTTGCGCTACGAACTAAATGCGTTACGAACTAAATTAACGGCTCTGCTGGATACGCACTCAAAAAGCCATGAACTGAAAGCGATTGCATACCCGTTTAGGACGTTTAGTTCAGTACCGGTTATAGTTTTGAATCACAGTTGATTATGGTTGCCAAAAAGAAGGATGACATACTAACAGTAAAATAAGTTAAACGTTATTTTTTAAAAGGACTGCTTAGCCGGTTTAAGAAATTGTCGAAATTTATCGAGTAAGCAGGCTGAAGTTTTTTCCTAATCGAAGGGATTAAGAGCGGTCTGCAACGGCCATAAGGTGGAAAGACGAATGATGACTTCGCGACCGCAAAGCAGTGGCTTGTTTTGACACCCAGTCGTGAAATTCCTAAACCTTGACCAACTAACCTACAAGCTGACCCTAACCACTCATTTTCGTCGTGTCGAAGTGGTTTTTAGTTGTGGACGATAACACTTTCTGAACTGAATTTGATTTACTGACTACTCATGGAAGAAAGCCGTGTATCTCAACTGTCACGAAACAAATACAAGTTTCTTACAACTCATTAGATCAGTTGTAATTATCCACAACTCACTAATAAATTCAAAGCGGTCATCTTCCACTTTCAGCCAACAAGTTATAAGCATGTGCATTTAGCTTCCATTGGTACAATCAATTTGCCTCAAAGGAGGAATAGAAGATTTTTGCATTTAACCAATGATTTTCTTAGGTTGGTGTTCATAAAGACGTTTTAGTAACATTATCTAAAACCTTAACTGCAGATTGTATAAAACTGTTCTTGATAGAGAAATAAATTTTAGCGCAACTGATCTGGCAAACTTTATGAACATTCAGTTTCACGTCCATGCAGGACTTAGTTTGGGCAATAAAGAACATACTTTTATGTCGTGACAAGATATGGTTTATTCTAATGCCATCACGTTATTTTTTCAATCTTTGCTAAATTGTTTAAAATAACCAATGTGCGGTTTTTTTAATAAAGTGTTGCCTTATCAAAAATATCCAGGAGGTAGGTAACAACAGTGGGGTGGTCGATAACAACTGGCAGTTCTAGTTTCGTAGGCTATGTACGTGGCTACTTGTTGGGAACACTTAAAAGTTAATTTTAAAATGTGTCTTTTTTCAAGATGCAATGGAAAAGTTCGGACTTTTTTGAAAAATAAAATGAAGTTGAGAGCGGTTCAATCGCGAAATTAATGCCCTTTTTCACATTTGCCTATTGAAATCGCGAAAATGGATGTTTCAACCGAGCCTTAGCTAGTTCAATGCAGGTGTTTGAGAAAGAAAGCAACCCTTCCATTCTTTTCGGCAATATGAAAACATTTTTAATTTCTTGAGTACTGTTGGGACTAACAGCTAACGTGTTTACATCCTTGTTGCTCCCAATTCAGATCATGAGATGATTCATTTGGGAGGTTACAACTGTTCTGTTGGTACATACTCCCATGGACTCAGTTACGCGTGACAAATTGCACAATTGTAACCTCGTGATGAGGGGCTCAATGTACAAGGGCAACCAATTTATTTCAACACATATTTTTTAGTGGTGTTAACCCATGCAGGTTATTTTTTTGGTTTCTTTAGAATGCAGGATTTTTTCTTTTTTTCTTTTTCCTTTTTTTTTCTGTCATCAACGCCAAGCGGCCGTTTGCTTTAAAAAAATCCAAGGTAAAAAGATCGCCATTCTGCCTGTACACGTTCGTCACGACACACTACCGTTGAAAAACTCCTTGGTAACCCCGCCTCAATGATCGTCCTGAGGGGACCTAAGAGGGGACCACAGGAGTCAGACAAAACTTGTTGAGAGCAATTGACGGTTTGGTACTCCGGTGAGGTATGGTTGGTTAATGAGGCGGGGTTACCAAGGAGTTTTTCAATGGTCATGTGTCGTGACGAGCGCTTGGCGTCGATGACAAAGCCTGGACTGAGTTTTTGTTGAGTTAAAATGAACTAGAACATCTCTTCTTGGAATTCACGATGGATTTGAGGCCGTTTGACCATTTTAAGCTGGGATTTTTCTCTTCGCTCCTCGGGCGTTCCGAACTGGAGTGTGCAGCTGTGTTCTTTTCTTTGTAGTGGGGAACCCAGAAAGCGATAACTCGCCTAAATGGCCAAGAATCGGCAAAAAAAGCGTTCAGACAAGAAGAAAAACACAGATAAAGTAAGGTAAGGCAGTTTTATTTAAGATCTGGCAGTATTTCGGTTTGCTAAAAGGTGCTGTAAAATATTCCCATACAAACTCTTATATTTTTGCATGACAGCTATTATGCAATATGATCCTGATCACAGCGTGAGCTTGGGCTGCCTGTGCGTTAACCAACATTGTTTGTCCAGATGTTCCACGATGAAGACAACTTTACAGGAGATTGTGCCAGGAATATTTACGAAGAAGTTGTTTTCATCTCGCTCGCTTTCTCCGTGTGTTTCATTCAACTTACAGAACGAACAACGCACCACTG
>OX393561.1:10510620-10620620 GCA_947652115.1 Blastomussa wellsi
TTTGCCAGCTATAGTTGAAATGCTCTGAACCACTTTTATACCACCATCTATCTAGAATCAACTGACTGCAATTGATTTAGCTTGGATTGGTTACCAGTTATCTATATTTAGCTACCGTCTCTGTCTCTCTGTGGATCGTCTGCCAAAGATTATGTTTTATTAGCAGAAGGTAAAAGGCGTTATAATTTTGTCAAAGTTTACTGTTATTCTCTCATAAATATTTCTGGAATAACTCTATCAAAAACAGATCATGAAACACATGTTGGTATAAGCCAAAAATTTGATTAATGATTCCTCAAACAATGCATAACTTAAATTTAAAAATTGAAATCGCTTGTTTTTGCCGTAAAAGCATTATTTAAAAAATTGCTGGTTAACTGGTATTTTTGGCAGCAGGAGAACGGGCATTCTTTATTGAGAGTTTTAGGGCAAGACCACTTGAGTCTTACTCTAAATGAATATTTCAAGATAATAATTAGTTTGTGGTAGTATAAACACAATTCTTCGTGGCACGCTGCAAGTTTTCTTGTTTCCTTAGATCTTAAATCAAATGCAGTTCACGCAACGAGGGGCGTTGAATGGCCCAGCAGGGTCGCGCGTTGTGCGTATCTTTTCTAATCAACACGCTCTGTGTGCAAAGCGGGCAGGTTATCAACCTTTATTCAATTGTGCTGACCCTTTTCTTTCACTGCAAGCGAAAATTCATTATGAAAGCAATTAACGCTAAAAAGTCCTTGGGGGTTAATTCTCTTTCTAGCATTATTCCCATAGTATTCATTCTCTCCGCAATTAAAGGGCTGTTGTTCAGTTCCTTAAAGAACATAAAATGGGTCAGTCTCTTTAGAAATCTTTTAAAAGAAAGTAGATATAACATTCATAAGCAACTCACGACTCTTGTTTGATCAATTGACCGGTTCAAAGAACATTTTTAAACAGGTCGTTGGTGCGGCTGCGGAGCATATTTGTTCTAAACTTTGCTATTTTGGCAAATTCATATGCAAATTTTTTCTAACGCGTTGTTTACGACTCGAAGGCTGGCTCATGCAACTTGTCATAAGGACGGGCAAAAAAGATTTGTCATTATTAAAGTCGTGAAACTGTGTTTTTCTTTTTAATCTGATAGTAAATAGAAGAAACTTGTTCACGAACATTCTTAAACCAAAAGATACTTTTTTCATGGGATTATAGGTGAATCCAAATTAGCCATTCATTTAGGCACCAGCAGTTGTCCAAAGATTGAAAAGGAATTAATGATTGTAAAGGGCGTCATGGAGTGTTACTTTTCCGCTTATGGCTCCAGTGATTGCTTTATGATCTAACACACAGAGCCATAAAACAGGAAGAAAATTACTTAAAATCTGGTGCTTTTAAAGTTTGTTTAATTCGTGTTAAGGAAGAAAATCGAGGCAGATAAAACTCTCGTTTAGTGCGCGTTACAATTGTTTTAACAAGAATATTTTAAGATACTTAAGTTAATTATTTCAATTCGACTCCTTCGAACCAGATAACCAGCATTGGAAGTGTATTTCTGTGGCTTTTTTCCTAGCTAAAACATCTAGATAAACAAAGAAAATGAAAATTGCAATTCCGGTCGGCGATTTCAATAGAATTTTTTAATTAAAAGATCCTGGATTAGCGTTATTGACAGGTCGCGTTATTCATGCGCCATGAACGTGCTCGACTTAGTGGGAGGAGATTGATGTGGTGCCCGAGGGACCAAAACCAAGCGAAAAATCCGCCACGAGAAAGTATACAAAATGCCACAACTATTAAAGGTTCTTTCCTGATGCTATTTTTCACTCATAAGACAAACGGGTTCTTAGGTAGCTTGAAAAGCGCTCAAAAAGTGAGTGAGGGGCAATGAATAGCTTAATTGTCACTTTGGAAAGATGTTTCCTTTGGAGAAGAAAAAATGGCAGAGAAGTCATTATTCTGAATATGAGAGCAGAAAGACAACGAACTCGACAATCACAGCGCTTTTTGTTTAGGAATCGATTTTCTTAATTCCAACAGCCTCAAGTATTCGACAACCTCATCTTGTTACTGAAGAAAAGGCATATTCTTTACCGATATTCACTGACACAAAAAGCCGCCTGTTTGTTTTGACAACTCTTCTCGATGTGCCTCTTTGAATTTCTCTACGTGTGTCATTCTTGCCACAGAGAGAAGGGAATTGTTTCTTTTTCCTACGCTTTTCCGGCCTCGTGTTGAGAAAAAATTATTTTCAACCGAGAAGATTCAGAAGGTTTTTAATAACAGACCCACAACATGGAGCTAGGGTTCATTGGTCAGAACACCAGGTTTCTGTAAATTGTGCTGCAGTCTTAGTTAACTCAAGCATAATAAACGGCTCGTAGAGAAAAAAATTAAACTGTCGTTAGAAAAGTCTTTAGTTTTCGCTTTCAGCTGTTTCCTGTTTTGTCCGCCTAGACAGGTGTAGCTTTACGCGGTAGTTTAATAAAGGGTCACAGTTGTGGATTCAATCTGTGTATTCACTTGTAAAACGAACTTCTACTTGGCTCTTACTGGCCTGCTTGGCCTTCTGGAACTTCACCATTACTCATCTTCGGCTAGCTCAGTCGTGCATTTAACGGATATAATTTACGTTTATTGCGTTCTGTGTTTTTATCCTTAACCACAACATTCACACGCTTGAGGGCAAATGCAAATTCTCAAAACGGCGAAGACAAGTGCCTAAACAAGACGGCCTTCATTCTGTCGTTTAACTTTTCGGCGTCAGTGTTTGTATGACCCCTTATCTTGCTTTCACGCCTTTACAAAAAGAAACGAGACAATTTTATATAAGACCCCCATCCTCCCTGATTGTCGGGGAAGATTTTGAATTTCCAAGATGCCTTTAGAGTCGTTAGTATTCATTCGCGCGTCCATTATATAGCTTTCAATGTGTTGCGGCTGTAATTCCGTTGCTAATGGCTAGTTCAATCCACCGTTTTATCGTTAATTTCATCTTTTACGACATCCTTATCATAAAAGGCAAAATAGCTTTGTAGCAAGTCAGAAAAGAAAAAGAAAAAATAATAAACTCGAGAAAAACCGCTTTGTTTTTCCCATTTTCTTGTATCGGCACCACTTTAGTGTAACAAATAAGTGTTTATATGCACCACAAGAAGTTACATCTATATTAGTTTTACTCACAAAGGGATGACTGTGTTAAATTTGAGGCTGAGCGATTCCTTTGAATTCACTTTTGAAAACTTTTATATTGTGTTGTTCAAAAGACATAACCCTTTTATTGTATAGTTTTATAGCTTCTTGTACTGTCAGCGAGTAATTTTACCATTAAATTTGAGTTGAATAGGTTCAAGACAAAAGAGTAGACATATCAAAGTTCGATTTCAATGCACTATAGACATTGAACGTTGGCTTCCTTTATCAAGATTTTTGTGGTGCGCGAAAGGTACATTTCCGACATTTTAGCTTAAAAACGTTTCCCCAGAAGTATGAGGACTAAACGATACGATTTTTGCCTCGTATTTTTATCAAACAAAGACGTTCTTTACAAAATAACAGCGTTGCCTGTGGATACCATGACCACGAAGTTCTTGCCCTAAATTAAACGTTTCTTTTCTCCTGTTTAATGAAACATAATCACTGTTGTTTTATCGCTTAGTTTAGCATGCGAGTATTTGACCTTCTGCTCGTAACCAGCTAAAAATCTTTCACAAACAATTGACGCTAAACGCATAACAGAATATTCAAATTTTATTAGTGCGATAACACTCAAACGTTTTTAGTGCCGGCCAGCATGCAGCTTGCATGGTCACAAAAATAAAGAAATCCAATTTTCACCCTTGCATGATTAGTCGCCGGGTGAAGAGTACAGAACAAAATATTCATGACTGTGTAAGAAACATCTCTCACCCGAATAGACGGTGGTCAAGCTTAACCGCCATCTTTGATTTAGGTGTGAAAACCCTGAATAAATAAATCAAACAAAGAAGCACTCGCTCGGTTATCGCCGTCATAGCTGCTAAAAGTGTGCAAACTGTAAATTATTTAGATAAGAAAATAAATGATCAAATAATTCTCTGTCTAAATTGAATAGAGGAACACAGGTTTTATTCAATTTGTTATCTTGACTAGCCTCCTCTACCTGTGGTCTTCACTCATCAATAAACTTCGTCAAACATTCGCGATGTAAAGATCGCGGCTCAATAGTATAACATTATAATCCTATAAACTCATAGTGTTTACAATCGTTTCTCGCAAAAAGTAAATATAAACTTAGCTAATAATTGAATGTCAAGTGTTGGGAAAATTCTTTTTGACATATGAATTGGAAGATAAGCTGTCTTTTTGTACCGTTAGATACACAAAGCAATAATACCGCGCGTTAATCAGTCAAACCTATACATGCCGTTGTGTGTACAGTTGAGGGTACGAAGCACTGGATTCTGACACTTGCTGACTATGAATGTTCTGTGCAAAGGACGCCGCCGTGGAAAATGCCGACACGGCGCTTGTTGTAGGTCCTGGCTCCATAGCGCTGCTGTAAAGATGAGTCGCCGTGTGTCCGTGAGGTCCCGTTGGAGATACCATCATTTCAGTCGGACGAACTGGATAGGGTAAATCATGCACGCTGTTAGAATGGCTTGGAGGCGGCGGTGGAAAAGCATGCGTTTGTCTTTGAGCATGAACAGCAGCCATATCATACATTGGATAAGTGGCGTGTTGTTGCATCTGGTAGTACTGATGTGGATACATGGTCTCCGGTGCCATAGTAGGCGGGTATGCCGTTAATTTCATGGCGGCAGCGTGGACTGCAGGCTCCGCGCTCGCATATGGAAACGAGTATGTCGATTTCTTCATTAACTGCTTTTGTTTTCTCCGTCTTGGTTTGTACTTGTAGTCTGGATGTTCTTGGCTGTGTTTCTCTTGAAGTCGCTTGGCTTCGTCTTGATACGGTCGTTTGTCGTGGTCCTTCATAAGTTTCCATTGCGCTCCCAAAACTTTGCTAATTTCCGAGTTGTGCATCTTCGGGTTTTCTTTGGCCATTTCTTTTCGTTTTTGCTTTGACCAGACCATGAAGGCGTTCATTGGCCTCTTTATGTGATTCGGATCGGTTTTGCTCATGATGGTGCTGTATACGAGTCAAAACTTTGCAAGCGCTTTGTCCCACTCCGCTTTCAAGTGAATAGTTGGCCGTGTCAACAGGTTCTGTCCTTCAGAATAAAACCATAGTTTCGTGTGTAATATTCAACAAAGCTATTTACATTTCTGGCGTTGCATGCGAACAATGGAGTTTTTAGAAATCTTTAATTACCATAATCATTCCAAACATCAAAAGGACAAAACACAATAGAGCAAGTATTTAACATATTTACTTGAATAATTAATTATTCGGCGATGCTTTACCAATGCTCGTTTTAATCCCTGTAGCTCTTTGAGCGTCCATTATTCCATAACCTGAACCCGCGCAATTACATGCGACAAGTGAAAGTTTGGTTTTCGAGTGAAAACCGACATTGCTTGTTAAACCTCATTTTCATTACAGCACAGCTGGGTATCTGTGAGATTAATCATTTCAAAGTTAATAACATGTTTGCTTTAATATTTATGTCCAATTTAAGCGAATATTGTAGTAAATGTATTTCGAAACCGACAACAGAATGTAGGGTCATGAAGCGCTTTGTTGCTATAAAGTAAGATTAACAAGAATTTAATTTATCCAGCTATTTTTCGTTTCGGTAGGAAAAAATAAAGCTAAAAGGACCCAACAGCGGGCAATTAAAATTAGGCCTCGATAGTATTTCATATTCATAATAAACAGAGGTTCTCGAAAAGTTTTCTGACAGTTTGTATTGTCATGCAGATGAATCAATTTACAACGAGCCCAGAGGCCTTTTGGCATTACATACACAGATCCGTTATAAAGGAATCAAATATTGAACATAAACATTCGAGTAGTGTAATCCAGTGATTATTTACACAATACTCAGCCGTGCAGACAAATTTTGATATCAATTAAACAAGTTGGTAACACAATAGACCGACAATATAATCCTTCATATTACACTTGACCTAATTTTCGTCTTAGACCGTGAGAGATGTCGCTTTTAACTCTGACGCTTTTGTCGAGTTAATTTTTTTAAGCAGCGATAATGATGGAATCACAACGACAACAAATCGGCTCGAGAACAAAAATAACAATGATTGTGTCGTTTGGTTTGTGTTTCGAAGTAACAAGGACGACAACTTAAACTCTTTTACAAAATTTTACATAACAGGAGATAGCGAAATGAGATGATTTCTGCTGCTTTGTTCTTTCTTTTTCTGTAGCATTTGAACAGGAAGGAGGATAATTAGAAGAAGTGAAAGAAGAAATTTGCTCGAGCCTACAAACTTGTTAATTGCCAAGTTCTCAAAAACGCATTACTGAATGGCGTTAATTAACGGGTAAACTTTGAGAAAAAAAGAGCGTTCTCGAACGGAAATAGGTCAACAACACAAGGAACGCAAACAAATATTGTCCAGTCTGTTGCCCAATCTGATGTTTATTTTTGAAAGAAACACGCACTATTCCGCACTGCAAGCATTTTTTAGTGCACGGATCAGGTAATTATCCCGAACGGTCGCTAATTCATGTCGCACTGGTAAACATGTGACTATTTACAAATCCTCTAATCATTGTAAACGAAACTTTCTCCGAGTGCATCTTGAAATTTGTATTTTTATTTTTATGATTATTATTTTTCTGGCATCCGAAATGATTTGCAAAAGTTTAAGGGCCTTTGATGTGAATCGAAATCTGTCAGTATAAAACAAGGACTGCGTACTGCGGACTACGGACTACGGACTATGGACTGGTTATAGAACACGGACTGAGGTATAAAATGTGGTGATATTTAGTTAGTGGTTTATGTTCTTCCGGTTCCGCTTACTAATTAGCACCGTTGTCGTCGTCGATTTAACAAAGTGTCACTGGATATTGTTTTCTTACAGAAATGCAGCTTGTTCCCCATTTACCCTAAATTCCTTGATTTTAAACTCAGCCGACGTGAGTTTCAAGTCACCTCAGCTTGCCGTCGTTTCAAGGAGGATTTACTAAGTACGAACTGAAACGTAAAATTTCTCTCCGTCACAAATTCAAGGAGTCTTACGAGCGAGCTCGTACGTCTCTTCAATCTTCCTTATCACCGCTGGATTTTAACCATATTTGCTCTAGCCTTGAAACCAAAGCGTCGAAGTTGAAGGATCGCCTTTCGCACTGAGCAGCGATGATATCATCTTCAATTATTCACATCGAGCTTTGACGGAGGTTGAGAAATTGGTATTGGTGGGAGGTTTGCGTTTCTGTCTACCACCGAAAAAAAAATGGACGGTTATGCGGGGGCTATTGCGGGGCTTGTTTGTGGAATAACTTTCCCCAGGATTTAAAAAGCGTTGGTTCTATTGGGCAGTTTAAAAGGGGTATTAAGAAGGTATCTGAGATATCGCATTCCCACACGGCAATCATGTAAAGCAGTTGTAATGAGTTTTACTCGCAACAAAAGCATGGTCACCCAGGGTTTCTGAAGGGGGTGCTGAAGGCTGCTAAATAAACAGATAAAGAAACATTAAAATGTATTACTGCTAAATAAAATAATAATTCAAATCTATTTATCTCCAGCCTGGAGTTACCAGTACACTTTGCATGTCATGGTTAGATGATGATTCAAAATTCCAATACGACCTGGGAAGATGACCCGCATGAAAACCAGCTACGTTATTTATTTTTTTGTTTATTTATTTATTTATTTTCATTTTATGAATTTAGTAAATAGTTATGCGAACTCAGTAGCTGATTTTCCCAGCCATTCAACTGGTTGATTGAACAAACCAACCAACTAGCCCACCAAAAAATGAACGATGGAACGAACGGACGGACGGACCAACGGACCAACCAATGGACTAACGAACGGATGAAAGAATGAACAATGGCACAACAGACGAAGAAAGGACGGACCGACGAACGCGCGAACGAAAGAACGGTGGTTGGACGGACGATGGACGGACGAAGGTTACAAAAATGCCGTAATGAATATTATAAATAACGTTAGGAAGTATTATATCAAACCCGACAGACTGTGTTTCATTGGGATATCCAAACACCGAGAAGAGAGTTGAAAATAGGATAGCCGATGAAACACTATCTCGAGTGTTTGATATATTTTCTCAATCGAAACAAAATCTAAGGAGTTAATGGAGAAATAAAAGCGTTAAAATCTGTGCTAATTAAGAACGGGTTTCAAAACCTCCTTAACTTGATGAATTATTAATGAGTTTGAGAACAACATATCAAGAGCAACGGTCTGTGGAATTTTTCTTTTTACGTCTTTTCGGCGTGTTTTTATCCCGGCTAACCGCGAGCGCGAAAGTGTGGCGCGGTGCAGCGTTACTAGCGCTCTTGGGACCGACGTTTCGAGCGTTAGCCCTTCGTCGGAGCGAATTTATACACGCTTCAAAGTAGGGCGGGGGTAGTCTTTTAAGGGGGCTCGCTCAAATTAAACACCGGCGGTTTGAAAGTTCCAACAGAAAAGTTCCTCAAAAAGAGCCTTGCAATAGTGTGAAAATTCCCAGGGGAATGCCCCCAGTCCCCTTACAACAGCATCAATTTTGCTAAGGTTATTGCTATTTTATCTGATATTGGGTTTAGATTGATAAGTCAACTAACGTTTTATTTTTTAACAATTTTCGGAGGGGGCGGGAGGGTTACCCAAGTATTTTGGATGGTGAATGTAAGGGGTGAGGGTTCACGCTTAAATATTTTGATGAAAACGGGGCTCATTATGTAGTTAAAGAGAGACTATCGATCAAATCCCACCAAGCTTCTCCCTCCGTGCTAATGAGCGTCCCCCCCCCCCCTCGGGACTGCACAATCTCCGCCTGTGATGTTTATCAAGTCCCGCACGATGAAATGTAAACAACCCAAAATGAAAATTACAGGTAAAACTTTTTTCTTCATTATTAACATCCGATATCGTTGCAAAAAAATAATAAAGAGAAGACGAACCTCAAGGATATTCCAAACCGACGTTTCAGAACATCGAGAACTCCCAAACGAAACGACCCGTAATGGCGGACTTACAAACTTCATGTACGCAGTTACCGAAGTCTAACGTATCAACGAATTAAAAACTGAAATGTAAACAAATCCCGAGACTGCGCAATACGGACTGGAAATGGCCTTTAAACAATTAAAAGAGTAATCTAAATAAATTAACTGGATGGCGGCGCGAGACTGGCTCCCTTAATCTGGCAATTACGAACAATTGCCCCGCGAATAGATTGTAGAACGGGCAATCTTTTTTTCTCGCTGTGGTGTTTCAGTTGTAAGACAATGATAATTTTAAACATAAACTTACCACAAACATTTTAATTGCAAACTTTCAGGCTTTTTTGTGTTTGACGCTATCACATTTTTTTCTTGGGGCGAAAAATCCTCGAATCGACATTTTTCATCCACAATTTCGCCTCGCCACAAAAAATTCTCAGTACATTCGAAATCATTTTTCACATAGATCCTTCCACAGAAATAGGAGCTACACCGAGATTTTTGTCAAACGTTGCCTATTGATTGTTGGTGTTATTGGAACTTCCCTTCACTCCTCGCAGTCATTGTTCGTGTCTTCGGATTTGCAACGTCCGGGGTCGTCCAATAGTTTTAGTCAAAAGCAAGACCGACGTCATCGCCTCCCAACTACCACCAACTGGCAACATAATTTTTGCTTAATAAAATATTTTAATAGCACTCTGAGTTGAAAAAAAAAAATAGAAACAGGACCAGATTATTTCTTCTAACCTTCTATCTTGCCCCGATATATTTTTTTCTTGAATTTAGGTGGTATACTTTTTATTTCGTAAATTTCTTAGTTTCCCTTTCAACTTACCGAGGAGATTGAGCAATTTGTGCAGTTGCATAATTAGCGCCAATCTTTCAATTGGAAATTAACGCCTGACTTTTTCATTTGCTGGGTTAACTGAACGAAGGAATTAAAACAGTAATGGGATCATTAAGCTCCAAGGCCCGTTCAATCCGTAAAGGTAGCAACCTTCGCGAGGCGTCCGAAAAGAAAATCAACTATGGAATTGGCGACGAGTGTAGCTCAACAACCGATACCAGTGAAAAACCGGAGCGTTCCGCTACAGCTGAAGAGGAACCCGAAGCAAGGAATGAAGAGGAATCAAACGCTGGTACAGCCACAAGAAATGAAAATCCCGTCGCTCCTAGGGTACGTCAATCATTTTCTTGGCTGGCATCATCACCAGTTGTTTCGATCCCCACTGCAGATGAACAGAAAGGAAAAGGAAAAAGACCCAAGGAAGGTGGAGTGATGTCAAGCAATGCCATGAAATACAATAATGAAAAATATCTCAACTCCTTGCAGTTTGCCGCCGAGATAACGGATCGAAATCCACAGTGTGGTGCTAGCTCGTCCTCCTCTCCGTCGGCCGACAGCAACGCGAAGAGCCAGAAAAAGCCGGCCAGTCCGAGTTTGGGAAATGTCCGACATGTTCTCTCGTCCCGTATAGGATTTGGAGTTCTTGGAAGCGAACCTTGTCATCCTCCTGTCGCCTTGAAGAAAGCACCTCGGTATGAAAGCTAAAGTGAGCGAGACTGGAAATTTCTCATTCATCTTGGGAACACGCAATAACTGTCCTAATAGGCAACGATGTAATACCAACCAAATATCTGTTCCATTTTGATGCCCGTTATATGTATGAAGGTAAATTCATTGAATATATTTCTCTTAATTAGATGGAGATAGAAAATTTTATTCTATCTACCCAGCTGATTTAGTTTTTTCACTATTCTGAGTTTTACCAAATTGAGTTAATTGTTTCTATGAGGTTATCATTTCTCGTAATTCTGACAAAATTATACATGTTAAATGGCTGTTGTTGTTGTAGATATTCCCATTTATTTATATCATGTAAAAAGCTTACATTTCTACCGACGGTTTCATTTCAATACTTAGTTTGCTGTGATTTCGAGTTCAAAAATTTACGTTCAAGAATGGAAAATTTCAACGACAATAAGCAGCGATAGCTGGTTATTCCTAGTAAAATCGATAAATTTCGCGCCATGGTGGCAGAAGAATGGTAACGGAGTATGCTAGCATTTGTTTTATGGTTTATAATAATTGAATTATGCTAGCTGCAGAGGGTTTTTTAAAAATACCAAGCTATCACAACCAATAAACATCATTGTATAAAATGTTTATGAAAATATATACACTAATTTCAAAGCGTTAAAATGTCTGCCAAGCCGCACTCTCTTTAAAGTGGCCTTCAGTACAATGAGTCAAAGAAATTTTATTGTATTTCCATTATAAAAAATTCATTGTACTTTGATTATATTTTTGTCATAATCCAACTGAAATTTTTTGTTACGTTTTGTTATTGTAGTTCAGCAAGAGAGGATAAAGGGTAAGATATAATCCCCCTTATGGGCCCTATTCCTAAGTTAATCCATCTCAAGTTATTTTTAGATCACCCCAATCCCAGAGGGATCAGTAAATAGCCAATGATATGGCGCGAACTTTGATGACGTAGATAGCCCACGCAGATCATCCACGCAAAACCCTCGTGCTTTGTGCGAGGTGACCTCAAATAAAATATATGGCGCAAGAAGTGGAGAGATGTTTTGTAGACGAAAACGATTACAGGAAAGTTTCTACACCAAGCGACGCTAGAAAACGACGATGGGAAAAGAGTCGTCCGTCCTGGTTTATAGTAGAATTAAGTGCTGAACTAAATATTAGAGTCGAAGATTCAAATGACAGCGAGGGTTAAAGCGAGGAGGAAGAAGTTGCCAGCGATCTCGAGAATGACAGCGATCCACAAGGAAGCTCCTGCTCTGCATGAAAGTTGCACAGGAAATATTAGTGATAAATACAAGAAGAAAGCTACTGACTTCAACAAAGAAAAAACAGAAAGCCTCAACTTCTATATAAAGCAGAAAGTAGGAAAAGGTGTCGAAAAATGCAAAGCTTATCACGGAAGATGAAGTCGGGGAATTTTGCGAAAGCCTGGAAGAGGAAAGAGAAGATTCAATTACTCAGATAAAAACAAAGATGGAATCTTCGGCAAATATAGCGTTTTATCCATCAAGAGCGGCATTAAAGGACGCATTACTAGCAGAAGAACACGCCTTGAACGAATTGACGTGTGATTTTATTGACGAAGTTGTGGACGCGCTAGAATGAGTGCGTTCTAAAAATAACTTAAGACGGATTACCTTAGGAATAGGGCCCATTTGGGGGATTACATCTCTTACCCTTTATCCTCTCTTGAGTTTAGTAATTAACACCGAAAAGCCCCGTTGCAGAGTGTCAATAAAGTTTCTATTGTACTGTATTCCTTCTAATTTTTATGCTGTTAAATAACGATATATGTCAGTCTCAAATTGTTTGAATATTTGAAACTATTTGAATATTTGAAACGTTCTTTCTTTAGTTGTGGGGCGAGGAGTCATTCAGCCATTTTCCAATTTGTGTGTGACGTCAGTCACTAGCAACGTCATAAACAAAATCTCTAGAAGCTCATTTTCGATTTTTTTCGGGCTCGTTAGGACTATTCTAAAAAGGGCCCTCGGTTCATCATGGGTCGGGCATTGACACAGTGCGCGATGTGTAACCTCTCACAAGAAAAGAGTCGGGAAAAGAGCACGGTTTGGCGTTCATTAAAGTTGCGAGAGGGAATCGGTAGACAACTTGCAACAGTCCGTCTTTTCTTCAAGGGTCGTAGGGTTGGGAAACTGGGCGACCACAACAAGGCGGTATGGACGGGAGACGTTTGGGTGGATGTGAGAAAAAACTGACTGCCGTATTTTCTCGATTAGGAGCCCTCTGCGTTCATTTAAAACTATGCGTTGTTGTCCCGGCGTTTATTTGAACCCAGCTAGCGTTTATACGGGGCCCGGAATTTATCATACCAGCGAATTTTTCTCATTATATTTGAAAGCCTCGCTTTTTACTGAATTTAAAAAAATCTTTACTGAGTAATAGAGCAAATGTTAGTAAACACGTTCACCAGAACAAAGTCAAGACGCAACCAACTTGTTAGTTGAATGTGCGGGAGAAAAACTGATAAATGGCTGTTATTGAAATTGAGCCTGCGATAATATATATACTTTTGTAAAGACAGCATATGAACGATGCGGAAGGGACAACATATCCCACAACACAGTGCGCGATGACCCGTTAGCCTCGTTTGTATGAGAAACTGCCAAGAACTGTTAGAGTGCGTTCGCCTGTGAAACTAAATTATTGACCATTTTCGCATTGCCCATAATACACCTTGTTTACCCCCCAAAATTTTGCATATTCTTTGTTTCCCAATTCTCCTGGGTATTACAGTCGTCTCAAGAGAATCTGAAGACAATGCTTATGCAAAATTTTGGGGGGTAAAGAAGGTGTATTATGGGCAATACGAAAATGGTCAAGTAATCTATCTGTCGATAAGATTCAGTCGTGTAAGTCCGTTAGCTCAGCAACGGAGAAGAGGATTGGACATCTGGCCAATTTAAGTTGCACGCGCGGAATGGCGACATAAATCTTTATGCTCTTGCGATCGATTGCCGTTTTAATCGATGCGTGTACTGCTTTTAGATCGTTATAAACCTCGCTTAATTCACAGTCCAACGCATTAAAACAATACTGCTCTACGACAAGATAAATAAGAAGACTTCAATTGTTGTTTTGCTGTATTGAAGGCATTTACAAGCTCTTTTCTAAGAAGTTGTAAAACAAAATACTGTCTTGACGTGTCTGTGCAAACACACAACATTAAAATTGGCCAGATTGGCCAATCAGCTTCTCCGTTACGAGCCTGACTGAAATCAATCCCTCCTCGTGTGTCTTAACCACTTTACCCTTCATCATCACATTGTCAACCACGAGGCGATAGCCCACTGGATCCACAGACTACTTACACAATTTGATGACGAAATTCATGATCATTAACCGGACAGACTTTGACGTCAATTTAGATTAACAAATAGATTGTTTTCACGTGACGTCACGGCGGCCATGTTGGTGTACCACACTTGTGGGAAATAAACTTTTGTGCAAATCTTTACCAGAAATGATGTATTGTTATGTACACCAATATGGCCGCCGTATTACCGTATTACACGAGTGAAAACCATCTGTAGACGTCAGTTTGTTTTGGGTATTTCCTGTAATCGACCACGAATTTCATCATCACATTGTCAAAGTTGGTGTTAGTCCGACCCCTGAACTTTCCATTCGACGCGCCCTATATATTTTAGGGCTGAACCCTGACGCGAGAGAAGAGAGAGTCCAGGATAACTTTTTACGTGCATGTGCGAGCTCAGAAATCCACCCTTTTTTCCCCTAAAAACTGAGAGAAAACGCTATCCATATGGCAGCACATTTGGCAACGCGCACGCACAGATGGCGAATTAAGTGCGCCACCACATACTAAAGCAGGAACACAAGAATACCTTTTGGAAAAGCCACTCACAGCTAAAAGCGAACGACAAACCCATTAACGATATCAACTAACTATAGCTCTTTCAATTAAAGCTAAAAACTTATCATTTGTACTTAGTTACTTGCTATAGAGCTCAAATCTCTCACTCAAATGAGGAATTTTCGAGAGTGAACTACGTCATCTGTAGTGGTATCTACGGCTGGTGTATTCAGATTTTTTAGGGGTTACTGGAATGTGGTTGGGGTAACATTTTTATTAACAATGTTTAAGGCTGTTCCTGTATTTAGTAAATGCTCATTTAATTCGCAATGAACGACTGTGAGTACTGTGACGCGATGGATAAGGTCCGCATTCCGACACTTTCAGGGAGACGTGGAACATTATCCATTAAATTATTTAACGATATTGTAAGTAATGAACATCGCAATCTCGGAAACACTACTCCGCCTGGCTGAGTTAGTGTTAACACTCAACTGTTTTTCATTCGCGGACAATTATTACAAACAAATCAATGGCGTGGCCATGGGTACCAAAATGGGACCCAGCTATGCCAATCTTTTCGTAGGCTACACTGAACACAAATTTTTCAATCAATACAACGGCCCAAAACCTGAACTCTATCGTCTCTACATTGACGACTGTATAGGCGCTACCTCTTCTACCAGAGAAGATCTCAATCAATTTATAACCGCTGTTAATTCGTTTAATACTGCCCTTAAATATACCTAGAAAATTGCCGATACTTCCTTAGCATTCTTGGATATCAAAGTTTCTATCGAAGGCAACGGTTTATGCACCAGTGTGCACTACAAACCCACAGATTCTCATAGTTATTTGTTGTATTCATCTTCACATCCATCACATGTCAAGAATTCCATTCCTTATTCTCAGTTTCTTAGACTTCGCCGTCTTTGTAGTGACGACTCTGATTTTTCCTTAAAATCAGAGGAAATGTACAATTTCTTCGACAAACGCGGCTATCCTGCTTCTGTTGTTCAAGCGGGCAATCATCGCGCCCAACAAATCGATCGACAGTCAGCACTACAAACGTCACAGAGAGAAAACAACGATAGAATTCCATTCACCCTCACATTTCACCCTCACAACCACGCAGTAAAATCCATCATTCTCAAAAACTTTAAATTACTTCAGAATGATCCCGAAACTGGTAGAATCTTTTCGCAACCTCCATTAATTTCATTCAAATGCGACAAAAACATAGGTAACTTTTTAGTCAGAAGTGCATTCCAAACAAGTGATCAACCCGGAACTTTTAAATGCGCTCGCGCACGATGCAAAACATGACCTTTCATTCACAACGTCGACAAAATATCGGGACCCAAGCGATCTATGAAGATCACTGATCATTTCACCTGTACCTCAGCCAATGTCATCTACTGCATAACTTGCACTCTTTGTAAAAAGTTATACATCGGCGAAACAGGGAGACGACTAGGCGACCGATTCCGAGAACACCTTCGGGACGTAGAGAAAGACGACAAAAATGCATCGAAACCGGTCGCGAGACACTTCAATCTCCCAAATCATTCTAAGCAACATATGGCAGTCTGCGGCCTTTCCCTTCACCAAGGAAGCACGGAAAGTCGCAAAACTCTAGAACAAAAATTTATTTTTTAAATCGGCACTCTTAATCCTCACGGTATCAACGAACGCTTTTCATTCAACTAATTTATTCCGTTGTTTTCACGTTACCAGGCACCTACCAATAGCGAAGCTCCATCTTTCTGTATACAAACAACACACGACTCACAATTCCTTGATTCGCTCCGACGAAGGGCGAACGCTCGAAACGTCAGCTCTTGAATCTCTTTACGGTGGCCAATTAACCCAGTTGATAAAACCAAATTATATCTTTTATTGTTAGTCACGCGATGTAAATAACCTTTTAAGACAATTGTAATTTTTTTTTACAGTTTTAAACCATTTTTATTGTAATTTTTATATCGTACGTAATTCAGTCTTACGACTGTAATGTATGATGTTTCTAGTAAACGAGTTTAACGAGTTGATGAGAGTTGACTCTAATGATAGTTTTCGTCAACTCTCACCGACTATCATCAATTTGGACCAAACGAGAGAAGACTTCCACCGACTCTCTTGAAAAAGTTGAGCACGTTCAAAGTCGATGAGTGCATGAGAGGCAATTAGAGTGAATAACAGTTTCAGGCTCAACGAGGGCGAGTTTGGACTCTTATCAACATTCATCCTCATTTGCTTTTAAGAATTCCCACAAGCCCACTAATGTTTAGATGAGGCTGTGTAAACACGGAAAAAGGCATGCGCCTTGTAGCGTAAGTAAATTTGTCATTTCAGCGAGCAAGTTCAACACGAGCGCGCATTCTTCCGTCGTTTTTGATTGGCTCGTTTTGAGCATGCGCATGCAAGTTACCCCGGTCTCTCTTCTCGCGCCTGGGTTCAGCCCCTATACAGAGTGCGCGGAAGGCAAAGATCAGGGACTTGACTAAGTTGGTGGATACATACGAGGCGATAGCGGAATGGGTCTGCACACAACTTTGACAATGTGATGAAGAAATTCGTGGTCGATTAAAGGACATACCCTTACAAACTGACGTCTATTTTTTACCACAACAAAACAAAGCCAAAACGATTAAGCGAAGACTGTTCGAGCGAAACCTCAAATTCTAAACACGACTCCGAAACTTCAAACTACGTAAAGTAACTCAAAACCAAAATGTAGAAACCGAATTTAATAACTAACCTTAACTCCACTGGGAAATTTTTGCAAACCCGCTGAATTATTAGAAAGTTCAGTCCACTCGTGGTGCTTCAGCAGAACATGGCAAAAATGACAGATTCCATTCAACGAGTCACACGTCAAACTTTGGCGTTTCCCTTTCACAGATTAACTCAATCTGGATTCATATTCAATGCTTATTTTTGAGAGCCTGAGAGCCTGAGAGCTGACAGCAGTAAACTGTTTGACCGTTTGACAAAATTTTCAACAACCGCCTGTGATGCGTCATACTATGTCATTTATGCTTCCATGCAATGAGGGCGCGAGAATTTCTGCAGTTATGGTAAAACAAATTTTATCAAGTCCAGGAGCTAGACCCTGAAAAATATCGTTTCGTTCAACCCACTCGAAAGAAAGGGTTTAACACCGGATTGTAATCGAAGAACTGCTCTTTAAGACTGGGTACTATGTACTCCCGAATTGTAGTACCAGTGACGAGATAAAAAGGGGTATTTTCCCAAATTTGGTGTTCAACGTGAAGACGAGGCTCATCGAGTTTTTTCCTTTCAAAATTTATGTTTTCCATCAAAATATTCCAGTACACTCCAAAACATCACAAGTACGTCGGTGGCTAAACCTTGAGTGAATACATGGCCTAAGATTATGTCACGTGACACGTTACATGACCGTTTTTCTTCAAAATTAGTTTTTTTGTCAATTTTGGCAACTTTCAATTCCTGCTGGAACCTTGCTGATGAATTTTTTTTAATTCGTTATGTCTGAAAAAAAGCAACACATAGGTATTATTCTTTCAATTTATGATAAAAAAATTATGTTTGTGCAAACCAACTTACAGTAAATTGGGGAATAAATCTACGTCCTTGGTCAGCATGGAAACGAGGCTGAAGCTGGCCTAAAACGCGTGGAATATTTGAAAGTGAGCAAAGATAGGAGGAGGCGATTGTGTGAAAAGATGTTCTCAAGATGTCTGTATGGATGTTTGTTGCTATGGTAACGGTTTCCATGAAGATTCGCTTTAACTACCAAAATTTCACTTTTTCTTTTACATGGAAGTATGGAAGTACATCTTATTTGCAGTTGTGAGGCTATTTACTACAAATGTATGGTGAGTTGAATCAACTCCTTAATTAAGACCTTTTCCAGGTTCCAGCTCCTTGGCCAAACAAGCGTAGACTCGATTTCGCTAATTTAAAGTGCGGGCGAAACCTGAAAAACAACTTCGAAAGTTATAGCATCATAATCTTCAAACTACATAAAATAGCCCAAAAACAAAATGTAACCGAATTTGACAATTATCCTTTAAAGGCCATTTCCAGTCCGTACTGCGCAGTCTCGGGATTTGTTTACATTTCTGTTTTGAATTCGTTGTGACGTTACACTTTGGTGATTGTGTACATGAAGTTTTTGAGTCCGCCATTACGGGTCGTTTCGTTTGGGAGTTCTCGACGACCTGAAACGTCGGTTTGGAATATCGTCGAGGTCCGTCTACTCTTTATTATTGTTTTGCAAGGATATCGGATGTTAATAATGAAGAAAAAGGTAAGTTTTTACCCGTAATTTTCATTTTGGCTTGAATACATTTCATCGTTTGAGGCTTCATGAACATTGCAGGCGGAGATTGCGCAGTACGGACTGGAAATGGCCTTTAATTATTGCAATCGGAAATTATTGGAAAACCGCTGATTACTACAATGTTCAGTCCATTCGTAGTATTTTGACAGAATACGTCAAACGTTAACAGACTCCATTCATCGAGTTTCACATCACACTTTTGCGTTTTCCCCTTTAGAGTTGAATTCAATACGGATTAATATTCCTTGTAAGGTTGTGACGCAATCCGCCGGCCACACTAGTGGCGCCTCTTTAACGCACGACCCGACCGACCACGTGCATAAACAACTCATGAAGACAAGCAAAAGAAATAATTTGAAAAAAGTAGTTGTTAATTCTAGGGCTAAAGAATAACACCATGAAATATGATTAAATCTTTTTACAAAGAAACAAGTGCTAATATAAAATACTAAATTTAAAGCGCATACTAATTATTCGATCCCACCAAGATAATGCATATTTACAAAGCATAACCTATATAATGTTTGTCCTTGCGTTTCGTTCGGTCTTCTTAACTTTGTCTTTGTACCCGCAACACCTTTCCAGATCCTTACAAGTCCCGAGCAGTACACTCTCAATACAAATACCACAAACGAACCTTCTCTCCCTGAGCCGGTATCTTTTCCCGGTTAGGCCCGCGCGCGCGTTTTGTCTTCGGTTTTACCGAGGTATCGGTTCACTTCATGTCTCCACTTTACCATTCGTCATCACGGAGCAGGCAGCTCACACTTTCACACAGGCTTTCCCCGGTAAATGGGTTTAACCGTGAACAGGGTCTCGCCGCGCTGATGACTCTCCGCAATGATTCCGTGCAATGTGAAAACAAATGACAAAGAAAAGAAAATGTTTTAACACAAAAATAGCTCACGATCTACATACTTGCAACATTCCATGACAAAGATACGGTGATTTAGAGGGGGTAAGTTTCTAAAGAAACTGTGGTGCTGCGTCGATGGGAAGAATAACAATATAATTTGGTTTTATCAACTGGGTTGATAATGTAAATTGGCCACCGTAAAGAGATTCGAGAGCTGACGTTTCGAGCGTTAACCCTTCGTCGATTCGCTCCAACGAAGGGCTAACGCTTGAAACGCCAGCTCTCGAATCTCTTTACGGTGGCCAATTTACATTATCATGACTGTATCGCGGGTTCAGGTATAGAGCTAATTTGACTGCTGAGCGGGAGATGGGTTTAGGCTGTATCGTGAGCTCAGACTGCCAGTTTTTTTTTTCATGATCATCCTCAGGAGGATTTCTGGGATTGAAGGTGGCGATTTATTTCGGCTGAGGAATCATTTGTGAGTAGACGCCTACGCCAGGCGTATTTGATAACTTCAATGGGCACTTCAATGACAGTATTTTCAATGAGGTTATTTTCACAAATTATTAATAAGCAGCAAAAAATTGGAGGTACGCTTTTAGGCCTCAGTGGCTAAATCTAAATGTATCAGGCTATATTACACGACTACATTTCCTGCACGTGAAAACATTTCTCATACTCTAGTGACGTCCCCCTTAAATCTATTTATAGAGTTTCTATTTGCAATCTGTTTGTGATCGAAAAATTACGAAACCCCAAATCGATCAATGACGTAATGTGATATTACCTTCTGCCTGTCGTCTGTGCAAACATGAATGATACAAGGAACGTTTCATGGGGAAGAGTTACTTTTCTATGGACATTTTCAATATCGTTCAAATACATTGATGCATTTTGCCTGGGAACTTTGCCAGTCTAAGAAAAACTTATAAACTAACCGCAACTATATAAGCTAAATTATAATTACGCATTGTGTTTGTGTTATTGCGTTACTGCTACGTGTTAAATTGGACAGTGCGCGTTGCACTAAAATGGGTTCGTTTCCCTTCGGATTCAGTAAGCTTTTCGTTCTTGTTTTTCCTCAAATTTTGCTTAGTTATGATTAACTATTGAAAGCACCTACTCATATTTCTCGTGTGATCACAGAGCGAATTAATTGAACGCCACTTAATTAGTCCTAAGTATATTTCTTGTAATTTTCGGTACCTCTGTACTTGCGCGAATATTACTCAATGGTCATAATAATATTCGAGTAAAGGTCGTTCCGATATATATCCATAGATTTTAACACTGACATTAGTGAAGAAATTCCAATGATTTTAGCAACATTTTTTCATTTATGTTATTGCCAAACAGTACGGCAAGACTGACATAAATGCCGACTCTTGCGTTGACCAATTTAAATCTGTCTCTGTTTGCAGCGTGATCTATCTCAAATCAGAATTTAATTACCAAGTACATTTCTGAGCGTTATTTCTGAAATATAACGCATTCAAACCCAACTTAAATCTTTCCTCCATAGTAGATGTTTCATTGCAATTGATTGCACTCTTGACCATACATGTATACAATTTGGCGTTCGACTGCATGCACTGTTGGCCTGGAGGGTCGTGTCATACGTGCGGAAAAACTCTCCCGTTGAATATTCCTCGGTATAATTGATCGCATTCTTGAAGGAAGGAAGATTCAACGTGGGAGTTTTTTCGCACGGAGAGCACGTTGAATGCAAAATTTTATATGGTCACTAGTGTATTCTTTCAATGTCCAACTCGGGGCAGCACACAAGTCTTGGTTTTTTTTATTTTTGGCGGGAAAATAAGAGATTTTTCCTGGTCGCGGCACAATATGGCGGGAAAACACTAACACCACACACATCCCCTGAGAAACTGCCGATTTTCCGTGGTTTTGATTGGTTATAATATCCAAAGCATGGAATAAATTGAAATATACTTTGTCTATTATTTTTGATACTTGCTTTCGACCATCATTACCACTAGTGTTTTGCTGTTGTGCTCATTTCACAATTTTCACGCAAATTAAAATAATGCACGATTTCCGTGCAGTTGCTTAGAGACCTGTGCACCTTCGGGGGTGTTAATGAAGGCGCACAACATGTCATTTCATGTTCGAACTACAGTATACATATTGCTCTTTTTAACATATTAATCTTTGCTCTGTCCAAAAAATCCGTTGATTTTTAATTTTTCCTGAAAACTGTTTCAAGTCAAATAAACCTGTGATAAGAAGACATTTGAAATTTAATTTGAGAATTTTAGCTTTGTACTAAGAATGATTTTAAATTTAATAATACGATACTTTAGAAATTTATTGATTGTTATTTCTCGGTGCCGTCAAATGAAAATTTCGACTTGTTATAACTTGATGTTAATTTTGAAAATAATTTATTCGTTTCCTTTGTATGAAATTACGCGGTGAAATTATAGGATGAAAAACTAACCGTTGGAATAGCAATAATTGGAATAAATTGGATATCTCCTTAAATTTGAATCGTCGTTTGAGAGGCGAATGACCGAGGTAACAAGAAGATTTTTGGCGCTTCCCCGCCAAACTATGATAAACAGTTGACATTGAATACGAAAACACAATAGGGTAATGGTGCTATTAATACTTTGGCCAATCGCTGAGCCTTTTAACTGGTCCATATTGTTTTACCTTTCAAATGCTGTTCACTGATTGGCGATGCACGACAGGAAATTTACAATCGCGCCAAGATCGAGCGGGTGGCAAGAAGCGAGCCACTCATGGCAGCTGTGTGTGTCTTAGTGACGATTCACTCGAATAATTACTAGACCGCAAAACGCGAAGCCCGAAAAAGGGGGAAAAATACAGGACGCAAACAACGCTTGAGAGAAAAGAAATTTTATGCGACTACATACACGGAATTTTGAAGGGTACTATGAAATAATCATACGTAAATGGCTGACTTGGAACATGTAAAGCCCCGTGACCTGTTCGGCGCGGTGGACCTAGATGGAAGCGGGTACATCGACCGAGAGGAATTAGCCGCAGTCTGCGACTTGGACGCTCACGATTTAGCGGAAGTCTTTGACAAGCTCGATGCGGACAGGGACGGAAAAATAAGCATCGAGGAGTTTTCGGAAAATTTTAAAAAGTTCAAGTCTGTGGTGACGGGGGTGAAAAGGAAAAAATCAGAGCAATCTTTAAGCGTCGATGGCGAGTACGACGACTTGAAGGACAAGTTGGGACAGCAGTTTAGCCTTCTTAGCGGGTAAGTTAATTCATAAGAGAAATGAAGAATATTCTATTGGAATCTAAGGTTGCGACGAGTAAAAGACACGCTTAAAAATCAACTTACGTGTTATTACAACAGATAATACATGCTGAAATAAACCCGTATTTCACGAGTGAGTTATTTTCCAAAATGCAGCTACCTTTTTCCTGCGAAATCCTGTTTAAATCCACGCAAAATTACATTTAATGGCCAGTATAATCATCTGTCTTCGCAGCTAAGCTACGCTGTCAGGAATCGTGATTATTTCTGGTCTATATATATTTTAATTTTTGATCTGACGCGTGCAAATACATTAGCCGTGCATCCACTTCAGATATAAAAAGAGCAACTTAAGATTCTTGTTGAAGATATCTACTTGGTAAAAACGAATTAACAAAACGCCTGACAATTTCGCCCTTAAATGTTTGGACTTCTTATCGTGCAAGATTGCCGGAAATTCTGTAACAAAACTAAGCAATTTAGACTCGTTTTTATATTCAATATTGCTGGTTTGTAACGCGTATGGAACACAACAATTTCATAACAAGAAGGTCGAACTGTGATTTTCTAACGATTGAGGGGTAAACCTTGCTGTAATATTCCACTAACTAAACGCATCCAATTCTACAGAGATCTAATAAGGCTTCTTCCACTGAATTCTGGAGGAATGCATGTTTTGTTGCGAATTATACGTCATTAGTAATTGGCAAGGGCACCTATCCACTTGTTCTTGGTGAACTTGTCTCTGTATTGAAAAGAGGAATTTGTTAAGGCCGAATACATGACAGGAATGCCGGGCTAATATCAAACCGGTGAATTCGACGTTTCTAACAATTTATGTTTGCTATATCGAACTTTCGGCCTCACGTTGGTTGTAAACTGGGCGCCATCAAGACAGCAGTCCACAATATTTATTTATCTCACCCATTTGGTTTATAACTCCAGTAAGAAAAGCAGCACGTATTTTTCTTTTTGTCGTTTTCGTTTTACAAGGTTTCCTAGAAAAGAGCAACTTGCGACTTGCGACCTTTACCTTAAATAAAATGACTCGTGATGGAAATGTCCACAGGATGACGCAAAAAAATCAAATTTTGGGACTTACAATATACAAACCTTTAACAAACTTGGTTTTACTTTTCAAATTGTGAATATTTTAAGGAAGGAAAAAATACGATTGTATTTCTTGTTCAGGTGAAGAATCGCGTGTGAAAATTAAACTAAGCAAGAAGGTTAGACGAAGGAGTGAAATTTGAGGATTATTTTTAGCCCTCATATTATCTATCTGAGCCGTATTTATTATTCATACAGTGTCTCCGGGAAAAGCAAACATAATTCAAATGAGATTTGAAGAATTTTGCGGCGCGGTTTGTGTATTGAATATTGCGGCAACTATTGCCTGTTTGCTTGTTTTTCGATGTGATAGATTGCTGCTGTAAATTGGGCGTGCGACTATCTAATTTTTGCAGGCTGGTTTGTCTGTTTCGTTATGAAAGCTTCTTTCTAACCTTGAACGCTCTGCATTAGTTGTTGAATCATTTGCTATGGATGTTTTTCCAGCAGTTTTGTAACGTAGAAACAGATTAGGAAAACTCAACATGGCACGAAAATCCCCAATATCTGCATGTCTTTGCCACGGAAATAAACTTTAAGATACTTGTTGTGGGGAAAAAAAGTATTTTAAACGTTTTCTAATGAAACATCAGCGATGGAATCAACTCGATACTTCGGTCTTGGTTTCTAGGAAAACGCTTCATTTTGCAAAAAATGCGCCAACTGAAAACAAAGTTTTGAAACGTGGGTAGGGGGTCGTGACACAAAGACGGTTTCGTAAAACAAGCGAAAATGTTTGTCACTTATGCCTCAGTTAACTGATCTTTCCTATTATTTCTTCATTTTAGAATCTACACAGATTT
The DNA here is from genome assembly GCA_947652115.1 of Blastomussa wellsi. Taxonomy (NCBI): domain Eukaryota; kingdom Metazoa; phylum Cnidaria; class Anthozoa; order Scleractinia; family Plerogyridae; genus Blastomussa; species Blastomussa wellsi. Next base: position 10,535,415 of record OX393561.1, read on the forward strand.
TATAGTCGATTTTAGTCCAGGTTGGCATTCACACTACTCACAGATTATAATTTAAGCGCTTACACCTCGTAGAATGATAATTTACCAAAACCTGGAGTCTTTTGTGTCAAGCCCGAACTTAGTCCATAATGAACAGTAATGAAACTGAAAAAACATCTTAGTTTTGTGATCAGTATGTGTGTTATAAACAGCCGTGCTATTTTCAAGCCTTGCAACTCAACTCGGAATAGAAGCGGAATAGCAACTCGTTTATCGTGGTATTGACCCGGCGGTCGATGAGCCTGTTAAAAGACCGATAGGAAATTGCACCAACAATCAACACCAAAATGAAACAGGAACGAGCCAGTTGATCAGCGCTTTTATTTAGGAGCTACGAAGCATTTTTATCCTTGATCTTAATATCATCACAAAACCTTATGAAAACCAGTGAATGTGTCAATTTTCCGGACGAGAGATAAGTACACACTTGTCTAAAAGTTACATGGACAAACCTTTCGGTGCGACCCATGCGCACCACACAGTTTTCTCCAAGTTTGGGTTGATATCAATAAAATAAAACTAAACAATCTTTCCAGGCTTTTAACGTTAACTTAAAAATAAAGCGAGGTGTACCAGCACAGATTAAGAACATAAAACACAGTTTTAACTTAGCAGGTGTTAAATAATGCAATATATTAACATTTACTATTGACACATACGCCGACAAGCAAATATGACATTAAAGAATGCCAAAGTTAAGGCAGACGGTTTTAGTTTCATGTTTATGTACATGCTTTAACCAGCTGCTTCCGACTAAAAGTCAATGAGAAAAAAAATTAATATCTTCGCATTTCTTGCAAAGAACAGTGGGGAGTATCTAGATTAATATAATACAAAAGGTTCAAATAATGAGCGAAAAGTGCCGTGCAACGGAATAACGTAACGATTTCTCGTCAAAATATGATGTATTATATCCTAGGTAATTCAAAAAAAATGAATGTCGCAACCTGTCTCGATCGATTTTAAAGTCACAGTCATTGAAGTGCATTGCTTTATTCGGTTGTTGGCTTTTATGAGTATTTTAAATACATCTTCTCGCGAACAATTTTGTCCCAAATAAATTGTGACGAGCTGATTTTATGAGACAATACGTTTAAGGAAGTGTAATGACACCTAACCTCTCTCCATTTTGTTTTCAAAGTGGTCATTCGCCGGCAAAATTAGAATTGCGCAATTAGACGAAACTGTCTTTAAGACTTCTTATGTTGAGTTAACTTGGTATCAGTTACACACATTTTCTTGCAAATTTTATTCAGGCGACGGAAATTTAGTTTATGAAATTTACGTCCATCAGTTATACACGCACATTTATATATGACTCCTTTTGAAAAGAATATTCATTACCGGCTTTGATAACATCTTTCTCGACCGCATGATTGTTAAATAATTTCTGGTATTTATAATCTGACGCAACACATGCCTGATATGCCTGATCAAAACAGTGACACGGATTCGAAGCAGCAGTTGCCGAAAAAAATTACTCAGATCGAAAACATCCAAAATTCAGTTGAATAATGAGAGGAGTTTTTCTCAAAAGATCACACACGTACATTCATACATAGTTTTATTTGGCAGAGTAGGTCAGAATAAAATTGCCAACAAACTTTGTTCACCTAAACGATGCCTACCCTGTTCATATGTATTCACACCCAGCAGGGCTAAAACACGTTTAAGGACTGTTTAGTCGTTGGCAACTCGCTCAGTGATGATTGTCGTCTTGAAATTAGACATTCAATTAAAACAAGCATCGATCGAAAGCATTTGCAAAATTAATCACAGTATTGTCTACCTCGCCATATTTTCCTGTATTTGAGGTCACATTTCTCCTTTGAAGTGTTTCTTTCAGGAGAGTAAAGCAAACTGAACTGCTGCTCCACTGCCGGCACCGATGCCATGTTCATTTTTTTTTTCACGATCTGAAGCAAACTAAAACTAAAAGGGATAGAGTTTTTTGTAAACATTCCTACTCTCCCCATTCGTTTATCCACATAGGGTTTGCTATTAATGACTTTAATCGAAGCCTGCACTTTTTTCGTGGCGCAAAAAGGCAAAAAGCGTAGCCACTAAGTTATCAATTTCCATATTTTGGAATGCAAGCCCCAGTTTACGCTGTAAAACTATACCTTAAAGAAAGTTTTACTTCAGTTCGTCTTGCTAACTTATACCGCATTCACATCAAAGCTAAAATGCCGGCGCATAAGAAGCAGATTAGGTAAACATGGTTTAAAATCGTTGAACTTGCTTTCTGTATTTTTCCGAATTTCAATTTAGCACAATGGAAGTTTTTTTAATCTCATGCAAAAAAATTGGTCTTTAAGTTTTCCCTTCCTTTTTTTAATTTAATTTTGTTACTCCTGGTTCAACTAAGCATTTTCCAATTGCTTTAAATTTGAAATTCACCGTGATGATCACTTCTCATGCACTTTTAAGCATGTTCTGCTGGTGTGAATATTAATTGGGCATTAGTTTAAGAGATGCCTCAAAAAGTGAATCTCCTTCAGTCGGCCGATAAATTTACTTTAAGATGCTAAACAGGAGATTTTGATTCAATAGTGTTAATTCTCTGCTTCTTTTTTATTAGAGTAAAACGTTTGTATGCACTGAAAGCTTTCTAATCTAATAGCTACCATATTAAAAAACACTTTACGAATAAATTTGTCTTGCTCAGTTTTTTAAGTGGCATTTGGGGAGAAACATTAAAAATAGAACTAATTTCCTGTCGATGACCATTGACTTCCTTGACTTTCCTTTCTAGCTGATATTATGTCAAAAGTTTCACTTAATCACTTTTTGAGCTGAAAGATTGAACAAATATTTCACCGATCTAACGACAAAGCAATTGTTTGAGTGCTTTCTTTCACAAATGAGTACCGTGGTGAAAGGAAAAAAAAGAGCCTGGAGGACCAAGAACGGGATCTCTTAGGACTAGGTCATTACAAAATCGCCGGTAAAGAATTCAATTATTCTGAAAGTATTTAATCCGTTTCTGTAGCATTGAGTGGCTAGGAGTATTGCTACACTCCACCCCCCCCCCCCCCACCCCCCGATGGGACACTACTCAATCGGAGGCTACTCCTCAGGGCTCTGTCAGACTGCCCCAATAATTCGCCGGTACCCATTTATACACCTGGGTGTAGCAGTCTGACAGAATGCTTGGGAGTGGCCTGAGATGGACTGGCACTGGTGAGAGTAAAGTGTCTTGCCCAAGAACACAACGTAGTGCCCCGCCCAGGACTCGAACCCAGATCGTCTGATCGCAGTCCAGCGCACTAACCATTAGTCCACCGACCGACCGAGCGAGTGATCTGGGGCTAGCTACAATACTCCTGAACTTTATCGAATTCAGTCGTAAAAAGGAATGAAATAAATTTGAACTTGGCCACAAATTTATCAGGGAGTTTACAGGCGCTAGATTGTTATAAATGTCTTTATCTTCTATCTTTATTATCTGCTGAACGTGCCAAACGAAACGGTTCGTTTAACCCCGAACCCGTTAAAACTGTCCAGTGAGTTCACGAAATTCACAACAGTTATGAAAGTGAGAAAGGCGTAGAAAAAAAGGAAAAAGGTTTAATTTCCAAAACGAGAGAAATGAATCGACCACAGCTGAAGTCTTAAATCCACTGAGAGAAAGGATAACTAAAGTTTAACTTATTTTTTATCATATTTGCAGACCGAATGTTTTTTCGGCGTCGTTCTTTCATCAAGTTTGTTCCAAAATTTGGTGTACTGTATCAATAGGTCATGTTTTAAAAATACCGTAATACTCTCCAGTAGGCTTAGGTCGTAGCTACATTAATTATTCAATCTTATTGCTCTTCAGTGCAGGGCCATGGATCAACATGGAATTTCGAACACATAAATTAAGTCAGTTTGTGCTTGCCGAGAGCGACGTGATCTAGAATTAACGCCTTGAGACAAAATGCCCTAATTAAGCAAATTTTATTGAAGGGAAGGAGCTCGAGCTAAGGACAAAAGATATTACAATACAATACCGTACAATACACTGTTACAATATTCTCTATTTGTACTCCCTTGCCTATGAAAATATTGAAAATAAAAATAGGGAGGTCTGAAACCAGTGTACTTCCTGAATTCGAGGCTCAATCTGCACTTTGAAAAATATTATGGTATTTCTAGGCCTATTCAAAAGAGGCACATTGGCCATAATTATCTTGCCCCAAGAGAGCTGAAATGTTTTCAAAAATGGACCAAATAAATAGATTACTCGAAGGCAAATGTGCCGGACTGTTAATCTTTTAAATTTTCATTTTAAAGCTACCGAAACGTCATAAGTAATTGCTAAATATTTTAGAACATAAGTGGTCCGAATAAATCAAAGCTAAGCTGGGAAACAAATCAGTTATCGAAAGGGATAAGTGAGTGGGATTTTAGAAATACGAAAATCTGTAATCTGGCAAAAGTTTTGAAAAAATAGTCTGTCTTCCTCATCTACTCTTTTTATGAGAGGGAAAACTGAAACCATCAATACCAAACCAAGAAACAAAAGATATTAATATTAATAGAATGATAAAAGCAATAAACCTCTTTCAACGAATATAGCACCACTGAATGGTTATCGATAAATATTTCAAATTTTTGGTAACCAGAGTCTTTTCTTGCTAACAACTCGGGTAATGCTTGCAACTCACTCCCTCCAGGCAGGCAGCAAATGTTTTTTCGAAAGTTAAAGTTTAATCCCAAGAGACAATAACGTGATTCATATCAAAAGCATCTGAAAAATGTATTATCGAACTATTCCTTTGGTATTAATTAGTTTCGAAAACTGCCGCGAAAATAAAGCATCTGACCGCAGTAAGATTTTCACAAGACGTGGTTTGGTTCAAATTCGTTATTGCTTCTTATTACATAATGATAACAGGACTTGTGCAAAGCATACTGAAAGGCAGATTATTCAAGTGACACAGTATTGTTGTTTTATATTGATATTTGTTCTGTATAATTTCTTAAGAATACATGTACACGACGTCACCGTGACATTTCCGTCCTTCTTGAAACTTCTGAAGACTCTTAACTTGCAAGAAGTTACGCATGTATGCTAACTAGACTCTAACTATAACTCAGATATTTTATGGTCCACGTGATAGGAGTCAATATCGTTAACTATTGCGGCTGAAAAAAGTAAGCAGTAAAATCAGTCCTCCTTGTTAATCTTATTATGGCGGTACGGAGATCTCATCTATGGCTGTCGATTATATTTGTATTTGTGAATTTTTATCAGGATTTAGTCTATCGCTAATTAAAAAAAATTGAGCATTCTATCTCTTCGGTTGTCATAAAAAAATTTCCCGATTTTCAAGCGATTTATTTCACTACTGCCTAGTCGTCAAAGGTCAGTTCTGCGCGGAAAGCCGTTTTGTAGCCCATGCTGTCAATGCCCTGGTTGGTCGGAATGTTTGCTTCCATGCACCAGTGTTTTTTTTTTTTTGCCTTACGTTATTTGCCACATGGAGTGGGTCTTCAATGACGTTTATAAAACCAAGCATCCTTGACCCCCGAACAATATATGTCGTTGGCTTTCCGTTAATCCTTTTGTCTTTGTTATCGTAATTGTCAGAATCGACCTGTTGCGTCGCTATTCTTATGCAAAACGTTAGACGTTTTCGAGAAAAAATTTGTCCATGACGCGTCTTGTCCACAAATGATAATTTTGATGTCGCCTTGACAGTTATTGTATTAGTGGTTATTAGTATATTCAACGGCGATGAAATAGTATGGCTTCAGAAGCAAACGGCGATGCAGAAAACATCGTCAAAGACATTTTCAACGCTTGGGATCTGAACAAAAATGGATTCATCGAACAATCCGAACTTGCCTGTTGTTGTTCCGAGCTGAATTTGACGATTGAAGAAGTGAATAACTTGTTCAATGAACTAGACGTTGACGGAGATAAGAAGATCAGTCTGCAGGATTTTTCCAAAGGTTTCAAGCGCGTGTGTTCTTTATTCGAAACGGACTTCGATGAACTTTCCAACGCGGAGGCGCGCGAGACGAGAAACTTTAACAAACTTTTGGACGCCCTTGGAGTCAGGGACCTCTTATCAGGGTAAATAAGTCTTGTTATCTTACCGGCTTATCTCCCACACCGGCAAATTTATAATTCCTGTATTTAAAAGGACAAATGCGCTCAGGTAAAACGATTAGTAGTAGAACGACATAAACGAGGAAGTACAAATATCAAGTTGAAACATGATACTATAATCAAAACATTTGCTTCGACACATTCACGTTAATTTTTAACTCGAACATTGCTCATTTGCTTCCTAAAATCAACATGTCATTGCTGTTTTAAGAAGAAGTTTCAACATTTTAGCGATTATATTGTTCATGGCTGGCTTGTATGGATTTCCACAAGATTCAGTTAATACTCGAGCAAGCGGGAATGAGGTATTGACACTAACTTTAATAACATGCTCCAGTCAATTTCCAAACAAAGTTCTAAAGTTACCAATTTCACATCACAGTTAATATTTGTTTTAGTATTGAGACAAGGGCGGATTTTAGAAGCAAATTCATGATGCTAGAAGTAGTAAACCATCATATTTTTGGGTTGCGCGAATATTCTAATTGTGAAAAAACAACGTGGTTGTCTGGCTCGCCCCGTCGAGAAGAATGGGTTCGAGAAAGGGAAACCGTCGACTTGTAGATTTCTGCATGACTGCATCTTTGAGGGATTTTTTGCGCGAAGTATTAGCCAGGTGATAGTAAAAATAATAATTGGAATGTAATTAAGTATATAGGCTTATGTGTTGTGGAAGAAAGTTTGACAATAATTTGTAAGTTTTTTTCGCAGCAAATATAGCGTTTCTTCGATCAGCCGAGGCATTAAGTTTATAGTGAATTGAGGGTTTCCTTTTTCACTAAAGGATATTTAGCAGTTGACGTGGAATGCAATTTTCTCGACAGGTAAACTTTCTAATTGTTCAAGGTTGATCTCCGTAATCCCTCTTAGCCTGCTTGAGGTCCTGGTTAATTTAATAGACAACCGAAATCATGGAAAAATGTAGTTTACTGAAAATTTCTGAACCGAAATCTTGAATATTTTTGACGTCATGTTGACACTTATCATTTGTATATGCGGCCAACTAGTGTCAGCGTATTCTTTGTCAGACAAACGTGAAACTGCATAACTATACAATGTATTATGTAATACATGCAAACTGTATGAGAGCAAAACAGAAGGCATTGTTTGGTTTGTGTGTACACACACTCTGGCAACCAGCTAGATTATCTCCACAGGCAGCCCAAGCTCTCTATGTGGACCGTACGAACAATATGGCTTCAAATAACCCTTATAATTTAAAGCCATATTGTTTGTACGGTTCACATAGAGAGCTTGGGCTGTCTGTGTTATGCACCCATCAGTGTTAAGCCGGTTTGGGGAGGGGGGGGGGGGGGGAGGGAGGTGGTGAGACCAGGTATAGGTGGGGGATTTGACAGTAGTTATCATCCTTTAGTGGGGACTTAATGACCTTTCTAGCAACATTTTATTGACTTTTAGTTACTATTTTGACAATCCACAAATGCTCTGGGATAGGGCATTTAACAGAAAATCTCAGCTCAGTTCAAATGCCCCAGCTATGCCCGGCCTCCTCCCTCCCCCACCAGCTTAACATTGATAGGTGCATTATCTCATTCTAATTATCCACAGATCCAACTACATGTAATTAACTATCTGTAGGCAGCTGCTTCTGTCATGGTTTCCAAGTCATAACTCCCCTCAGTCTCCTGAAATTGGGGCCATGTTTGAGTGGAGGAGGCATATTTTTGAGCAGCAAAAAGTCAGATTTTTCTCTTTATTATTATTTTTTTTGTTTATGGCCTTTTTGATTAGAAGTAAACATAACGAACTACCATTAAACACTATTTTTTTCTTTACTTCATTAACTAAAGGCACTTTTCCAGCCCATTTCCCCACTTGGGTAAAGGAGACAATCATAATTTTGTTTTCTTTTTCACCAGGCAGGAATATGTCTCAGAGCTGTTCCATTACCTGCATAACTCTGCTGAGTCACCTCAACTTTTGGCCTTACTGGAAAGCTTTCTATTTAGTGTTGTCAGAGATGTTAAACATTATTCATCTGAAAATCAAAGACTGGAAGATGCTCTTAAGAGGTATGTTACAGTGCATATGACACAATAATTTTTGCTGTCGCTTCCAGTCTTAATTAAAACTGGGCAGAAATATCTCCATATTTCAAAATATGTGCTTTAGGCTTCGAAATCGTCTCTTGTTTTGCTTGGTCAAAATGTACATGACTTGCCTGTGTTTTATTAAGGCTCAGTCTAAATGGAATTGAGTTGGTTTTTTATTAAAAAAATGGTGAAGAAGTTACATACAGCAGTTGGAGAGAGTTGAACTTCAGCCCCTGGTCTTCTTCACCAAACCTTTGCCATATCTTTGATTGGCACAAAAGTTGTTATCAATCTTCATCAAAGTACTACGCCTTTGCAATTGGCATTTATCCAAGGAGTGACAAACGTACCTTTGTTACTAATAGCACGTCAAATCCTTATCAAAGGTGATATAAAAGGACTCATTTACCTTTGACATCTGTTCCAAAGTCTTATTTTTGATGCAGTCAAAAGAGTGGCAAAGCCTGAATGTTTCTTGCAGTGATTGTAAAGAAGGTTTTGTTTGGTGGAAGAATGTTGTTCATTTTACCAGGGACTTTGTCATGAAGTGATTTGAACATTATAATTGTCAGGATTCCATTGTCCATGGTTAATACATTTAAATAACTACAATGAACTTTAATTTATAAATCTCTTGATTCTGCAGGACATGTGAAAAGCACACAGAACATATGGATCAACTTGACAACGAGCTTGAGCAACAGATGCAAAGGTTGGAGGCACGTGTCAGGAAGGAGGTGGGCCACGTTAATGGTTCAATAATTCTGGCTTTACGCTGGAATTCCTATGGCAGATCTTTTTGTGCATGGGGAGGGGGTGTCGGTGGATTGGGTTTATAAATGTAGCTAGCCATCCTCTAAATCTACTCCATGAGGGGATGTACTCCTTTAAACTTCTGATAGGTATGTGCCAGTAGGTTATTAATTAAGAAATCCTGACCCTATTTTATAATTAAGAGGTTAAAAATCCTTACTTGCTTATTTTTTGTTATTTTCCAGGAGAGAAGTAAACAAGAGAGGTCAAATTTGGATATTGTTTGGCAGCTGGAGAATAAAAATAAAGAGATACAAACTTTGAATGCAAGAATACAAAAGGTATTTAGTTACCTTTTTTTCTTTTATTTGTAAATTGAGACATTAAAAAGGTAAACCATGGAATATTGATCCTCTTCTATTGGTCTATCCTTTATACTCTGTCTTATTTATTTACATGTTATTAAGGTAACATGTGTTTGCTGCCATTTTTTATAGCTTGAGGGAAGGCTGAAAAAGAAGGAACCAGAAGAACAAAAGATCAAAGAAGAGGTTGATGAAAAAGTTCAGGTAACAATTAATTGCAAACTCATTAAATACTGGTAGCAATTTTTATTTAAATGGTGTCATAGTTAGATTTTTAATTTCAACAATCTTACCCCTCAAAGCATTTAAAATGGTAATATATTAATTTCATGTTAATTTACTGGTTATAACAATTATTTTATATCAATATTAACCTCTTACTAACCAAGCGTGAAGGCCGTACTGGGGCATATTGGCCCAAGGTCGTGGCAGTATGGACCTCGCTGTGCTTGGTCCATACAAAAATGGCCAAGGGCCAATATTCCCCAGTATGGCTTGAGCAAGCTAGGGTAAGTAGTTTATTATATGCCAATCGGGACATACATGCTTGTTAAAAACTGACACACTTTTAGTGACATGAGGTTTTCTGCCGTAACATGTTTTGATGCTGGGAACAACTCAGAAAGAACAACTACCATGATTTTTAAAACATTATTTTTTTTGAAATTAGAGCATTTATATATGTTTTCTTTCTGCAATTATAGTTGCAAATTTTAAATTATCCAACTTAAGAAAAAAAAATATGTGGCTAAGGACTGTTTCTATGAAAATGGTCTGTATGGCAAAATCCCGACTGAGAAAGAACCAATCAGAATGCTTGGATTTTCCTTGTCATATAATAAATGGATATATTTCTGTGAAAGAGGTGTTATCTTGAGCATAGGACATGTTTATACCAATATATGCTTAAATCTTTAATTCAATTTATCCGTTGTGCAGGAAATAAGATTTCTGCGGAGTCAGGTTACAGATGCACAAACGAATCTGGCTGTTTTGCGGAGTGAGCTTGCTCAAGTTAGAAATGATTACGAAGAACAGGAATCACAGCTTGCAGCGTAAGTGATAAAAACTAGTTCTTAGTCTTGAGAATGACTGTTGTCAGTGACTGAGTGACTGATATTTCGACAACCTGAGCAGAAGTCATCATCAGAGTCCTGCAAATAATCACATGACTCTGATGATGACTTCCGCTCAGGTTGTCGAAATGTCGGTCACTCTCGCCGACAACAGTCCTTCTCTGGACTACCCTCACCCAGATGATCAAACTACACGATCAATCATTTCTCTTCTCCAGTGTGGGAAATTTTACTCTAGCTGATCTTGGGCAGTGGGCTAAATCTGCTTTTTTTGTTTGCTAGCGAGAAGAGAAGTGTAATGGAATGTGTTCAAGAACAGGAGAGCTTAACAAGGCAGCTCCAGTTGCTTCAGTAAGTTGAACGAACCAAGCACAAAATCTTATTTACAATCCTATCCAAGCAAGTTCAAGTGAAGGACTTTCAAGACAGTATTATAATTGAGTTGTCCAAGAAAAATATATTGTTGCTCCTCTATGGAGGGGTTTAAACTTTTGGTTTTTAAGACACCCCGCCCCACCCCTTGAAATTGCCAATTACCTTCCATGGTGAGGGTAACAAAAACCAACACTTCTAAATTCCAAGTCGATTGGGAAAACGAGGGCTGCGAGTTTGTTAGTTGTAAGACTAATGTGTGACTAACCCTCATTAAACAATATCAATTTATTTACTCTTTTCATTCACTCTATAATTTTAGTTATAAGCAAATATTAGAAAAAATAAGATGTCAATAAAGGAAGATCTAACTTTGATTGATTTCTTTTTCATTGTCAAAGAAATATTGAATTAAGAATATACACATTTTGTTTAACTTTCAGTGAGGCAAACAAAAAACTTCATGACACGAATGATGACTTGCGATCAGCTTTAGAGGTAAGATATACTTTGTAAGTTGAGAGGTAGGAAAACCCACGGAAAATACTAACTCAAACAGCCTCTTTGTAATATCCTCAAAATGCTGATAACAGAAAAGGAATAACAAAGTATTTATTCCCCATTGAATTGCCCTGCGTAAAACTTAACTTATACTTTAAATTAATATGAAACTTCAAATTAAAAATCAGAGAAAAAGGTGAGAATTTCTTATTACATCTTCCAACAATTCTAATTATTTGTTTAGTTTTTTTACCTCTCTGTCAGGTTTTTCCCTTGCAAACTATTTTCTACACTCATTTCTACATGATGTGAGGTTGTCATTGTTTGAAAGAAGATTTTAATAATTAAAAATACGTTTTAATACAATCTCTTGTAGTCAAGAAAGAATGGAGACAAGAGAAGCCCTTCACCAAACAAACGACATTCAATATCAACACTGTACTCACCAACGTCTAGTGTGACATGGAAAAACAAGTCACCTGCAAACAGGTGAGATGCGGTGATACATTAAACTTCTGAAGGGTGATCAACAGACAATTTACCCTTACAATTCCAGTGCACAGTTAATTCTTTCTTGACTGACCAGTCTGTAAGATGGACAAATAGTGTTTGCCCCTATGTGCTGTTCTTGAGTCATTTTACTGTATATAAACTCACTCTTAGCTGGGCATCTCTCTAAGACGAACACTTACATGATGCTGTTCCGATGGTGTCTGCCTTAGAGATGGTTCCTTGTATTAAGAATGTTTTTTTTTTGTTACAAGCATGGTCATGAGAGTAGGGGGAATTAAAGGAAAGGATTTTGGGGGTGGTGGTGGTGGGGTATTGGAACTGTGTGATATTCACGTTTTTTTTTTTAATTCTGTTGCACTTAAAGCCGGCGCTCATCAGCATTAGTGGGGGACTTAGCAGCTGATAATGTCGATGGCAAATCTGAACAAACAACTCCGCCAAGAAACCTACCACCACCTCTTCCTAACAGCACTGGAAGCTCTCGGAGAGGATCAGCACTGCTTCCCAGCCAGCAGAGCTGTGAAGTGGATGATGACACATTATCAAATGAAAACTCACTGATGAGTGAGCTAATGCAGGTGCAGCAACTCTCAGTAAGTCAATACATGATTATTCTAAATTATTATTACAAATTATGGAAAAGGGTGTTGGGAACAGAATTCCGCTGAAGAGTGGAAAGCCGTTAGTGTACATTTTCGCATGAAAGCTTACACATAAGTACTGGTTTTCAGGGCTGCATTAGTTACAGTCAGACATTGGAAAAATCCCAGCTGAAGTCGAACAGAATCTCTGGACAATATTTTATGCCTTCCAGTGCAAATGCCAATGCTTTTTACCGTAGTTCTGTAATGTGACGTCCGATATTGCCATTATTTCATCTGATCAAAATAATGACTTAGATGGACTTAGATGGACACATTTGCAACCCTGTGGCTTATCCTAAGTCCTTGCGATTTATTTCCCTGTCCTGTTCAATATTATAAGATGGATTCTTCTGCCACATCAAGCTGGAGAGCGAAGGTTGTACTGTAACATTTAATAAATGATATTGAGAGACCAATAAAAATCTTTATCATTTCATAGTCACTGGAACTTTAATCCAGTTTGTTTCCAATGTTATTAAAGAATTAGAATTAAAATATATAATTAAGATAAATGAAATAAAACATCATTCAATCCATGAAATAAAAGTGTGTTAAATCAATTTGAACGCCATAAGCTGCATGATTTAAACGAAGTAAAAGTTTGCACGTTTTGAAATCTGCTAAATATCACAAACTTTATTTTTTGAACCTAAATATACTATTGAAGTTAAAGCTGTATTATTTTGACACTTTCAAGTCTTTCAAGTCCACAATAGTTTTTTCAATAAAACTAAAAGTAAACTTTGTGTAAACTTTAAATAGAAATATTAAAAATCTTGAATTAACTTCAAACACAGATAATTTGCATCAAGAATTCTTAAAATATATCATTCTTTCTTTATTATAAAATTTAGCTTTAGCATACTTTAATATTGAAATTAAAAAGTAAAAACTTTTTATTTAATGACTGAATAAATATAAATTAATAAATTAGCTGAAGGTTAAATTCTAGTAGATGATAAACTTATAACAAGCAAACTTCCAGGTTCCCGAAGATATTGCGGAAGAAGAGTGCGAATCTGAGTTAGACTATAACAACAATGCAGGTGTACTAAACAGCCGGGAGACCGGCCTGATACATCACCTATTACCACCGGCTAGACAGTCGTGTGAGGTTGATGATCATCTTATTGCTGACGACAAGTCCTTCTATGACGAGCCTGTCATTCTTGGGTATTGTACAATGGTATGCTTCATAAATTTAAGTTTAACCTAAACTAGGACTTTAACAGAACCTGCAGAAATGCTGTTTGGCCAACTTCACTTCGACATAAATTATCAAAATCTAGTTTCTCCTCACATCTTCGATACATTGCCCAGCATATAGGTGATGAGGATATAGGAAATCATCAACTAAGAGATAACTTTCATGATGTAGCAATAAATTCCCATGAGTAAAATTGAAACCATGCAATGTACTGCAAACAGTGGTGGAAATTCACATTTTGATTAGTGTTTGTCTGGCAAACAGTGTGTGGTAAAACTCATTTTTGTCAGGGTCGTGTTAAGGTTGAGTAAACTTTCAAATTTTAACCTGAACTTAATTTTAAACTAAGCAGGATAAAGCACATAAAACGAAAGACACTGCACAGTTACCTTCAGACATGGATACGAGTGAACAATCTGACGCTTCTAAAGACACTGACAAACTGCTGAGCAACAGAAACAGCTCAAGATTAAGTGCGAGATTTGGAAAATACTTTCGCAGACTGTCAAAAAGTTCTAAAAACAGAGAGACAGGCAGACCAAGTGAGGAAGAGAACGATAATGGTTTGAAAAAAGGTGTTAAGAATGATGCTCCTTTGAGAAACAGTTATGCAAAACATTCCTCTTTGAAACAGAGTAATCCAAAAGTTAAAGATTCTGCTTTGAAAAAGAGTGAAACAAGAAAAAATAAAAACTACATGAACTATATCAAAAAGAGAACTGACGGCAGCTTGCAAAGTAAGTCACATGACAAAGTGCCCCAAGGTGTTAAAGAAAGTAAGCGAGGACGAAACCTTGGTGAGGCTCGCAGTAAGTCAAGGTTAGCAACACGAAAGCATGACTCTGACTCGGAAGGAATTGAACAGCATTCTAAAAGAGGTATTGTAGACAGGAAAAGTTCAAGCAAGATTGCTGGAGCTAACAACAGACTGCGCAAGAACCCTTCAGTGACTTTTTCGCCAACTGTGACTTGCACCTCAGACACTGCACATACAACAAAGAACACGACTGATAAGAGAATGCCGACACCTACTCACAACCGTGTACATGTGATTGCTAGTGAAACATCTGACACTGACAGTACAGTACAGGAACTGCCAATGGTATGACTTAAGTAACAGTCCACTGTCACGCCATGCTAGGATGGCGTATCGTTGTGTGACATAGAGAGGGCCATAACTAGACAATTAGAATTTAAAGCCAGCGACACTAAAACATTATTTTTATTAAAAAATCTAACATTTTCTACTAAACTAACTTAACTGTGATATTAAAATTTTCTCCCCAACAAAGTGATTGTAGATGCAAAAATCAGATTTCTTGTTGCACACTCATTCCCTAAGAAAACGATCTCTGAAACCCCGATCACTAACGCTTTTTCGCCCATCATCGACCCTTATATGATATGGCTGAAAAAACAAGTGAAAGTGTGTAACAAGAAAAGTCAGATTTCTCATGCTTATGCTAAAATACCAAAGCATAAAAATGGCACAAAAATAGTAGTAGGTTTGAATCGAAATGGAAGTGTTAAAAATGAAAGTGACACTATAAATAAATGTGAAAAAATTGAAACAAACACTGTAAAAAGTAACTTTAGAACATTTCATGTTGGGTAATTTCACTCTTCTGCCGTACAGTATTCGCCAAATCCGAAATGTTATGTTCTGATATTTGCAGAATTTTCACCGAGATTTAGAAGAAGAGGACGAAGCATACGATACACTGAGATCGTCTGAGAGAAAAACTTTCTCTAAGCAGCTGGACATATTACAGTAAGGAATTGTCTCTTTGTACTGTATGGACCTTCACACGTCTGTGAAAGGTTTCTTAACTGTTCAGGAGTGGTTTTGAAATGAGTGTCGTAGAACATAAACCAAAGTAAGCATTCTGGCCAATCACAAAGGACCCAGACAATCCATTGAACCAATCAAAACTCGAAGTCAGATTTTGGTTTTACTTCTGATTGGCTGAAGAAATGGCGTGAGATTTTCAACCAATCACCAAGCGCAGTAATGCAAAACAAAAGCAAACGTAAATGTTTGTTTCGCGGCTCCGCTCTGAAGTAAGAAAAAGCAGTGTCTAATCCCCAAAGAAATATTTCGGGCTTAATTAAGCGACCAAGGAAAGGACATACAGTGTCATTCAGGTCTAAGTCGTATGTTTTATGTGACAATATAATTTGGTTTTTATCAACTGGGTTGATAATGTCAATTGGCCACCATAAAGAGATTCAAGAGCTGACGTTTCGAGCGTTAGCCCTTCGTCGGAGCGAATCGATTCGCTCGAAACGTCAGCTCTTGAATCTCTTTACGGTGGCCAATTGACATTGTCAACCCAGTTGATAAAACCAAATTATATTGTTATACTTCCCACCGACGCAGCACCACAGTTTCTTTAGAAACCTACTCCCTCTGTTTTATGTGACTAGTGTTTACGTTTCAACCTCTCGGCAGCACTCCACTTACTCGCATAACTACTAGTTTTAAATAAATACTAAGTGAAGAAATGCTTAACCGAAACAAACGCACATTCCTTTCAAAACACTCTACCACACTTCGATAACTGCAATGTATAGATTCTCTCGCGTCGCGACTTACAGTAGGTGAGCAGACTAATGCATCGAAAGATCATAATTTTGCGGTTATGTTGATCACCACTTGTGCATTTTCTTCTTAACAGGGAGACCAACAAGAGACTATGTGAAAGTAATGATGACCTACGTGCAGCGCTCGAGGTAAGGCACGCTTTTGTAGAACAGTACTTAAAATTAAAAGTGACCGGGACGTATAACTTGGGATATCTCACAATAGCGAGGATGGAACTGGATTGTACAAAGTGAGCGAACTTGAAAATGCTGCAACCAGCAGTCAAATTTTGGGCAATAGCCAGTGGCCTCTTATTTTTTTGAACCAATATACATTTTTCATTTTCATCTACGTATAATATTTTGTATATTTATATAGCGTTTTTTAAGATAAATTCTATTCATAAAGTGTGAACTGTTATTTCAAAAATAGAACTTCCCAGCCCTTCGATTGGTGCCGGGCTTCCGAACTGTTGTGTTAGAGCATATCATGTTAACCAATAACTTATTCTTGTGGTTGCAGGCTTTGACCAGCAGACGATCGACAACCAAACCCTCTAAGGTATTTATCAGACAAAGATCACGGCCTTATCAGTGTTGCTAATTAAAATTAAATGAATCAAGACCTTTGTGAAGTGATCTCATTTCGTATGCACGACACCTTTGTTGTAATATGGGGACTGCAAAAATCAAATGTTAAAAATCAATATTTATAACTTAGGCACTAGAGGGTTATCCAGGACCCTGCTGTCATCACCCAGATGCAGGAGCCCGCGAGAAGGAGCCTCCATCTCCCATACTGACCATCTGAGTCAACCCTGTCCCGTATCTTTCTATTTTTAGAAGCATTTCCCACGGTGGTTTTCGCGGGTGTTTTTGTAATAGCCAATCATGTGAGAGCTCACTGTTCTAAAAATAAAAAGATACAGGACAGGGTTGACTCAAGGGCAAAGTACGAATGGAGGCTCCTTCTCATGGGCTCCTGCCAGACGGTAGAATATACTTCTGTTTACCTTCCTCTGTGAAATTAACTGTCAATGCAGTAACTGACATGACACAATCTTTCATCAACAGGTTCGGAGAAGTGGTGAGAAGTGCCATAGAAATCCCAGCATTCACAGCGATTATGGATCCATTTCCAGTCGCAGTATCACTCCAAACCAGTGAGTACTGAATATTCTCACATCAATTAACTCATTTCTGCCTGTAATATTAGATGGGAAAGTTGTTATTTTTGGAAATGTTTTCCCAGATTTCCTATTATATGCAGTAACTGCCGCTTTCCTCTTTGCTACCATTGTAACGTTGATAAAGATGAAATGTTCATTTGTCACGAGCGTGGGAAAAAGAAAAGATCTGAGTCCCCGACAGGATTCGAAATCATGACCTCCCAGATACCGCGGTTGGACCTTTGAGACCCTTTAGCCACGCAGAGACTCTAGTCTGTAATATGGTTATTTTGAACATACAGCCAACGAGTGAGTCTTTTGTCTATTTAGTCAAGATTTCCAATAATATTTTTTGTGACGTTGTTGTGTAGTCTGCAGGGACCCAAATCCGAGGAAGATGTTGCTGATGGCGCTGAGGCAGACGAGTTGTCCGGATACGAACCAGAGTCTGACGGCAACACCATGACGGTATTATCACGTTTTACTTGCAGTTTTTTAATCTACTGCTGGGTAGAGACAGTGAGTTAGTGCTTCTTACTATTCTTGAATTCCGGGATGGTCTCGCGTCTCATACAGGCGAGAAGTCGCAACCGGAGTTCAGACGCACTCTTAGATAACGCTATTGACTATACTACGCTGAGAATTGGAACGCACTTTACCTCTTTCTTCAGTCAGTCGAGCAGTCAGTTGTATTTAATCGATGGGATGATTAATCAGTGGTAAATCTGGTTGACTGCTTAATTCATTGCCTTATTAATTGATTGGTTGATTAATTAGTCAATCGATCAGTTGATTGATTGGTTAGTTTGTCGGCTGACTGATTGATTGTAAAAACTCATCGACCAACTAAATTTAGTTGGTCGATGAGTTTTTGGTTACAGTGGGGCCCCATTTACATGGAAAGAGGATGATCCTAGTGCTAGGATCATCCTAGAAGGTTCATTTGGTTTACATGCTAAAACGTGGCTCCTGGGATCAACTTTTCATTTAGTTTACATGCAGGATCGCACTAGCACTCGGCGCGGTTGCAAAGCAGTCAGTTTTCTCTTTTTTGGGCGAGGCTGGCTACCATTAAGCTCATCTTCTTGAGAATCATCCAACACATTCTGGCCTGTTTGCACACCGCTCGCAGAAAGACTCGAAAAGTCACTACTTCCCGCTGACTCTGTACTTTGGGCCCTGTATTTTGAAAACAATATTGGCCCTGCACCTTGCACATCTTCAATATCGTCGTCTTCTTCGTTGGGCAGAGATATTTGAAATTGTTGGTCTTTTGAGGTTTTAGTCGAGTGCGAAGATCCTGCCATGTTGTTTATCACAACCTCGTCCCCAGGGCCATCTCTGGTTTCACGACGGTGGACGGGCAAACCGGGCTTCCTGAGGCCGTTTACATGGAGATAGGATGATCCTGGCGCCAGGATCATCCTACCTCTCAGATAGGATTATCCTAGCAGTAGGATGATCCTAGCGCTGGAGCCAAATGCAACCCTTCGCATGTAAACTGAATGCTGAGAACATATCACACTCGGATGATCCTAGTGCTAGGATGATCCTAGCACTAGGATCATCGTCTTTCCATGTAAACGAAGCCTTAGGTTGTTGGGTGGCCAAGTATTCAATTAGATCTTTGTTGTTTGTTTCACTCAGTCATATGCTCGGTCAGTTAACTAATCGAATCATCATGTATTCAAGTTTAAAGAAATTCAGCTTTAAACAATTTTCTAATTTAAAACAGGTTTAAACTTTCAATTGTTAAGACCATATCAAAACTCCGTCTGTTGAGTTACTCAATACTGTCATTCGTAGCTGTAAAAACCCTGGCTAAAATTAACTGATTTCCTTAAAATCATTAAAGATCTTAGAAGAAAACATTGAACTGTACTTGTTAAACTAAAAATTAAATCTATTCACAAAAAAGAAAATACATGTTGTGTAAAATCGATAGTGAGTAAATGTTTAAAAAGTATGATTAAACGTTATTAAACAGTCGTTTTTGAATCAAACATTCAGATAAATGCTCGCCATTTTGAGGCTGCTCCTAAACTTTCCAAACTGTCGGCAACGCCACATGAACGTCACGTCACACTCAAGGAACGCGCCGATGACGTAATGTGGGAAAGTGATGCAGAGAACGAACCAGGCCCCGCTCAACCACAACAACAGCTACAGCAAGAACACAAACAACAAGCAGCAAGCATCGAAACAAACGCAAACATTCCTCCGCACTCGCCATTTGATCGCAACAGTCACTTGAGAAAGCCTTGTAGGCATAAGAGTCTAGAACAATTGTTCAATAAGTCAAACAGTAAAGGCGATAGGTCCGCTTGGCCTTCTATAGCACGAGCGGGAAAGTGGAACAGCTTAGAGCAAGTGAGAAAGAGAAATGACTTCGTTGGTGGACGCACCAGGTCACTGCCGACGTCGCGTTGGCAAAGCGACGAGGGAATCAACTCTGGAAAAGGAGTCGGTTTTTGGCAGCTTTCTGAAAAACTAAACGCTTTGCGCTCTAGTAGAGAAAGCTTCGCTGAAGGAGGAAAGGACGATTGTAAAATTAATATTATTACCGCTTCGCATGACCCGGCCAGTTTAGCGGTAGTACAGAACTTCAATACTGAAATTCAGATTGCTAATCATGAAGACTTGGATCAGCTGATCAGAACGCCGGTACCAAGACAGCGAATTTTCCACCCAGGAAATGTCACCGAAAGACTTCTCAATGATGAAGAAAATAGTCTCGAACCAGTTGATCGTGTCGAGGGTTCTGGTCTCAAAAGACGAAATTCATTGGTAATAAAACGTAACCGAGCGAAGGTAAATACCTTTAAACCTTACACTGCTAACAGAATCTCTTCGATCTTCCTAGAAAATAAAACAGCTTTTTCCTATCACTGAATTTTCCCAGGAAGATCGAAGTGACTCTGGTAGCAGTGTAGTTAAACATAAACAAGTAAACTTTAATAATATAAAATAAAAAATAAATCGTTATTAAAGATCCTTAGTCCATCATTACCTTTATCAACCAAAAAATGACATTTTGAATTTTAACTTTTAATATATAATTTTTAACATACCGTAGCGTTTCTTTTTAAAAAGGCTGGGTTTCGAGGAAAGTTAAAATACAAACTTAAAATTCCTTCTCAAACAACATTATTATTTATTATACCTATGTTAGGCCTTAACCTTTTTAAAATGGTGACTTTAAATTATAACGTCATTAAGTTATTAAAAAAGGCGATTAAGGCTAATAACTAAAACATCAATTAATAAAATTAATAATAAAGCAAAACTTTCCCGAACGATAAAACTCCACAGTTAATAAACGAAAAATTAAATTTAAAATGTTTTCAAATTGGTGTCCGTGTACGTTCGCATATTTTACTAGTATTTTTTTTGGTTGTGTGAAAGTTTTCTGTTAACGGCATAAGTGTTGAATTAAACCTTGAGTATAAAACTCTGGACTGTAAACTGAAATCATAAAGGAACCCTTTAAACATGTCAAAACTCGTGAGCACAAACCCTTACACAGCTAAATACTTCACAACACTAGCACTGTAATCCAGCTCTGGTCCTCTCTCTGTCACGCAACGCTCCCGAAAGCGCAGCATTGTGTGACAGGGAGAGGACCGTAACTGGACAATGCGGTCTGTTGTTGTTTGCAAACAGTTTCTAAGTGATCAATAATGCAAACTCTCTGATTACCCTTCCCATCTCCTTCACCTTTATCTACTGCTCAACCTCCTTTCCCACCTCCTTCCCAAAAAAGAAAGCATTACTGTTTGATCGTGGTCCTTAATCATCAATTAAATTCGATCGAGAGCTCAATTTCTCTTGTAAAAAATTATTTTTATCGCTTATGTTTTGTGGAGTTTGGAGTTAGTCAACGTCAAAACTGGAGGGCAAAATACAATCAGAAATACTTTAAACAGCGCGGCCCAGAAACTTGAAAGTGGCAAACGTAACTGCCCCTGTGGATTATTAGAGAGGGTGGGAATACAAAGTAATGCAAGGCTAAACCTAATACGCTTGCACATTTTGTGTGATCCTCCAACAGACCGACTCTCTTCCCGAGTCAGATAACAGCAAACCTGACGCGCTGAGCGCAGAACTTGAAGCTCAGGTGAAATAAACTAGATTGTCTTAACAATAAAATGTACAAGTGTGTGTATAACTTTTCAGTTTAACAACAGCAGCGCTTTTTTCTTCACCTAAAATAACCTTAAAAATGATCTAAAACAAGAAATTCATTGCAAAAGATTTAAGTGAAGAAATTCGTCTTAAGTGGATCTTGGTGAAAGTTCGGGGGAGTTTTTGATTCACGCTTACCCAATGAAATGAAAGTACGAGCACTCTGAAAATTGTGACGTCGTATTGTTACCATGGGAACACGTCATTTTGCCCAGTAACTTGCCGAAGTGATGGACCACTGGCGGCACTTGCATCCGCCATAGCAAGTCTCCAACGATTCGCTATGTTTTGATTTGATAACGAGAATTTGAATCTCCGAGTGAATTAACGAAGATTTGCTCACAGCGACTCTTGTTTCCAAATTCAAGGCGACAATGTAAATGAGAACTAATCCTAGTTTTGCTGATAACAATTAACAATAATTGCGCTTAAACTTTCAACCAAATATTTGAGCTAACCAAACAGTATAACGCTTGTTTCCATAATATCAGAATAACATAACTATTCGGCAGCTTATAACAGTAAATCATAAAGCAGCTTGGAAACACTGGCAAGCTCTGATGTATCCGTCAACTATCACAATCTCAACGCTAATAATGTACCATCGCTAGGACGTTTATATGACTGAATAAAACATTAATTCTTACAAGGGACAATGTCCTTGTGATTTATTAAGTGTTCCTAACGTTTGACCGAGAGCTGCAACCAGTTGCAAAAATGTTGAGACAGTTAGTGCCAAAAAAGGCTTTTCTTACTTCTATGGTTCGCAAATTGCCAGTTTGTCAGAGAAGAACATTTTGCACCCCTTTCCCCGTTTCAATGTTGTCCATCTGAGTTTTGTACGTCATATTGCATAGCTAGCAACATTGGGAAGGGGAGGAGGGGAGAGAGATTACGCGCAATAGCGCGGTGAAGAGTCTTCTCTCGTTAAGGTAGGATGTCTCAACTACTTATGCAACTGGTTGTCTTTCCAGTGTATTGAATGAAACATAGTCCAGCGGCAATGGAGATGATTTAGAACGAGCTAAATACTGAAATGTATTGAAAAAAGAAAGGATCCGTTCGTTTCAAGAGAAAAGAAAAGGTAGAGCGCGCAGATTTGGATGGAATCTTGCAAATACTTAAGTTACGTTTTGTGACGTAAAGAAATTCATCAATCGAATTTCTTGTTCAATAAAGGCAAACGACATGGTTTTTAAGGAGAAAATCAAACCAGAACTAAAAGCTTATGTAAGATTCCATCGAGAACAGGGTGATGTACCTGTTAAAGAAATAGTACACCGTTGTGGAATATCCAGGGCATCGGTTTATCGCTGTTTAAAATTTGCAAATCAAGCACAAAAGGAAAGTAACAGGCATGGCAGGCCGCGATTAATCGATGTGCGCCAGGAAAGGAAAATCCACAGAACAATTGGAAGACTTCGTGAACAAGAGGGAAACTTCTCATGCCGCAGAATAACTGCAGGAGCGGGTTTACACAATGCTTCACTGTGGACTATCAATCGAACTTTGAAACGAATGGGATATGCCTTCTTGGAAGCAAGAAAAAAAGGAATATTACTGGAGAGAGATTTCAGAGAGCGTTTAAGGTTTGCACGTAAAGTGAAAAGAACTTATTGCAACGACTTCTTCATGAATGATATCTGCTTTTATCTAGACGGGGTAAGCTTTTATCATAAATACAATCCACTCGACGACACTAGAGCCCCTAAAGGTAAAATCTGGAGGAAACGAAAGGAGGGACTGTCTGTGACTGCAAAGGGAACGCACGTAGGCTCGGGCGGAAGAGTTGTTAAAATGATTGTAGCCATTTCATATGGAAAAGGCGTTATATACTGTGAACAATATGAAAAACTAGATGGTAATTATTATGCAGATTTTATACGCAGAAATTTCCGAAATATGTTTCAAAAGAGCGGGAAATGTTCAAAGCTATTCGTCCAAGACAATTGCCCCATACTGAATTGTGCTAAGGCGCGAAAGGCTCTTAAGGAGGTTGGGGGAGAATTATTTCCTATTCCGAAAAGAAGTGGAGATCTTAATCCTATCGAGAATGTTTTTAATGCCGCGAAAGAAGAGCTCCGAACACAAGCTGTGAGGTTGAATTTAACTTATGAGAGTTTTGAGGCCTTTGCAAGAAGAGTGAAAAGTACATTGTATTCAATGCGAAGGGAAATAATTGACAATACCATCGCTTCAATGTTTAA
The DNA here is from genome assembly GCA_947652115.1 of Blastomussa wellsi. NCBI lineage: Eukaryota > Metazoa > Cnidaria > Anthozoa > Scleractinia > Plerogyridae > Blastomussa > Blastomussa wellsi. The sequence goes on from OX393561.1 coordinate 10,559,186, forward strand.
GCGCTTGGATTTAATCACAAAAAATAAAGGCAGGCGTACAAAATACTAAGAAAAATAAATCGAAAAGGAAAAAATGGAGCTTTATAAATAATGCAAAAGTGATCTTTTATTTACAATGCGACAAAATATCTCATGTAATGACAGGATATTGCGTGACATATGTTATTATTGCGTGACTAATTTAAAGAACTTGAACGTATGAGATATTCCTGCATTGAGTCATTTCAAAAATAAAGATTTAGTGCATTCCAAAAAATAGCCGTGGTCCAAAAATGTCTTAGCCATCATAACTTGGATTTCCCAACGGTCTACCATAAAAACACGGTCTACCCTCACCACGGTACGAAATAGGATATTCTTTTTTGTAATTACATTCCGATGGTAGACCGTGGTAGACCGCCGCGGTGGATGATTGCGTTTCTATTCACCTATACACTGTTTCTCCTGGCCTTACTAAAGGACTCATTTTAGCTAAGCACTAACGAGGCAAAGCACCTTGCACACTTCGGGATTTCCTTTTGATCGTTTTGTTCAATTTGTACATTAAATTGAAAGATTTTCCACCTTACTTGCATCATTTCTGTTTCACGCTGATCGATAACTCCATTTTTAATGTAAATAAAGGGTTGTTTTCCCGTACAGAAAATTGGTGTGTCTTTTTCAAATACAATGTCTTTCGCGTAGTGTGTTTTGGGTGCAGGGAGATGCACTACTCTACCTTCAAGCATAAGAAGAAAATCATGCCATTGTATAACTTGTTGCGACCAGCGGAAGTCGTTCAAGAAAATGCATTCTGCATCTTCCGCTCCAACCCATCCAAACAAGACCTGGCCGAAAAAGATCTGAGTAAAAACCTTTCTTCCAATGACTTGTATCACTACAAGAAATGATTTCTAGAAAAGTTGAATTTCCTTTAAGTAGCGAGCAATTACAATAGAAGGTGTTATTGTCTGTATTGCAATTTCGTCCAGGAACTTTATCTCATTTTAATCTTACGAACACGTAGTGCGCCATTTTCATACGTAAATGCAGTTGTTTGACAATATTTGGAAATTTTGCGCAAGAATTCGAACCCACAGCAAATTTCAAACAAAAAGGATTTTTAATTGACACGTGTTTATTTCGAAACTCAAGCATACTTGCTGATGTCTTCCCCAGGGTAAATGAACTGTGTAGATGTTACGTCATCCTATACACCCCAAAAAGAGGTTTTTCCGTGGCCATTTTTGAGATAGCCAACATGTTACCCTAAAACTTTTTCTTTTGAAAAGCTCCCCTGAAAAGCTTCGACAGGTGTGATTTTCACCTCAATATATAAGAGAAGAATATATTTTTTGTGCCTTGCATAAATCAGACAACCAGTTGCAAAAATGTTGAGACAGTTAGTGCCAAAAAAGGCTTTTCTTACTTCTATGGTTCGCAAATTGCCAGTTTGTCAGAGAAGAACATTTTGCACCCCTTTCCCCGTTTCAATGTTGTCCATCTGAGTTTTGTACGTCATATTGCATAGCTAGCAACATTGGGAAGGGGAGGAGGGGAGAGAGATTACGCGCAATAGCGCGGTGAAGAGTCTTCTCTCGTTAAGGTAGGATGTCTCAACTACTTATGCAACTGGTTGTGGCTACGTCGAAATGAAATACAACAATAGCAAAATCGGTGAAAGCAGAGAATTGTCAACTAAAAAGAAAAATGTATTACTGCAAGCTCAAAATATTACCAGAATGGCGCAATGGAACTTTTGATTTCTCGGCATCCTGTCACAAAATCAATGAAATGATGAAATGTGTAATCCACTCTCATTCTTGTAAAACTGCACTTCTTCCCCAAAATACTTGTTTCATTCTTTTTTATTTAATTTATTTGTATATTTGGTGCAATTGTCGGATCGGATCTGATAATATCAATGCAATATCTAATCTGTTGAACTCAGGAATACTTTTTATCGTCTACCAGCAAACTATCAGAAGTAAAATTACAAGAATATAAATACCTAATAGTTGAGGAGATCTCGGCATTGATTGATTGTTTTCCTGTGCTGCAGTTCAAGAGTGTTATTGAAGAGGACGACGAAGACATCGACGAAGATGATGTAGGCGACGAGGAGTTGGCCCAGCTTGTTGCTATGGCAAGAGCGCATACAGAATCCGAGGATGACTCCGAGACAGAGACAGAGGCACCCGAGGGGGAGAGGGGTGCGGCTGTTGGCTCTGACTCTTTGTCGGATGCCTCTTTGAACACTCCATTACATGTAAGTTGTTTCTCGCTTTGCTTTCTCTCTATATTTTCTGCTCTCCTTAAGCGTAAAGTGAACGCTTCAAAACAAAAATGCTTCTGAAAGCATTATGGGGTATATCCAAAGTCCTCCTCCCCCTGAAATAACACCAGCCCGTCCTTTTCATTTCAAAATTTAAGTGCCCATAATATCTAGGCAGCCAACAGGAAAGTTTGAATGAATTTCTGTGGTGAGTTCTATTTCTATGGAACTACATGAGCTGAGACCTGTTGTAACAATTTGTGGAAAGTAGTACTTTACGGAGAGCAAGAAAATCACAAGAGGTGTTAATTCAGCTTGAAGGGACTTTGGCACTTTTCTGCGCATGTGTAGCAATTTCAGTTTCTGGTCGGACCTCGCGAGACTTGCAAAAGCTGTAAAGAGGAAAGGATTATTTGGTCATTTTTGGAAGTTTTAAACGGAATATATTGCTTGTATTTTCATATGAACATCACAGGAAATATGTTGTTCTCGAGAGGTGATACACAAAGCCGTTCCGATGGGACGAAAGCTAGAGGAAAGGAATGAGGCTGGACAAAAGAGGTTTTCGAGGGCACATGAAAACTCAAAAACAATTTCAGAAGACCGCGGTGGTTCGTGGCAGTGTGCAGTGCGCAGTCTTACTAAATTTGTATTGGTTAAAATACTTTCGGTGCGAATCAAGGCTAAACATGCGCATTATCGGGACTTGTTGGTGTTGCATCACTATTCTCAGTGATTGGCTCAAAAATGTCGCGCCACTTTTTCAACCAATTAGAAGTAAAACTTAAGCCAATCGTGACTTGCGCGTGTACGTTTTCCCGCGCTTTGTGTTGGGTACGTGTCATTACTTCGAGTTTTGATTGGATCATTGCATCGTCTCTGTCCTTTGTGATTGGCTGAAGTAATTACTTTGGCGGTTTTGGTTTTACGACACTCAATTGAAAATCGCTCTTAAGCGTAGTTTTAGTAATCATATGAAGACTGGTAAGTAGCGTTTGCTTGTTTCCGTTGCAGGCGTCAGTGGCAGAAGGGAATGTCCCAGAGCGCATGTACAAGCTGGTGTTAGCGGGAGACGCGGCAGTCGGCAAATCCAGTTTCATACTAAGATTGTGTAGGAACAGATTCCACAGTGCTTTGAACTCCACGCTTGGTAAGTAAAACAACAACATCTGCCCAAAAATAACGGCCAAATGATACAAACATTCCCAGATTTATAATAAATTAGATTTTGCTCTTACAGAGCCACGCGCCTTAGTGTGGCCACCCAACAAACTTTCTTGACAAGTTAGTCAATCAGAGAGCGCGAATTTGTTTGAGTTATCTCGCCTCTTTGTTTAAAGCGCGACAGGCTTCGTGACAACAGCTTTGGACATTTGCAAGGAGACGGGGCAGCTCAAACAAATTCGCGCCCTCTGTTCGGCTAACTTGTCAAAAAAGTTTGTGGGTGGCCACACTAAGGCGCGTCGCGCTGTAAATAGCAGTAACTTCAGATCGATTGTCCTTTTACTATAGAGCTAGTTTTTCATTTTATATCAACACTGTAAAAATAATAAACAACAATATTTAGAGAGGAAGCCAGATATTTTAGCCTTAGCTGGTTTTGATTTGGGTCGTCTATCTATGCCAAATTGGAATTTATAACTATTCAGTTACGCACCCAAAAGTAAGATTTCGCGTGTAAAAATACAAACCTTTTTGAAACGCGAAGTATATTGATGGAGGCAAGACAGTTATAACACACGAACATGGAAAAAATTAGCAAAGGTGAGGAATTTTTGTACATCACCTTTATTTGAACTCTGCTCTATTTGTACTCGCGCCCCCATATTTGAGAAGCTGACCTCGTGTTGAAGAAATATTCAGTTGCGCACCCAAAAGTAAGATTTCGCGTGTAAAAATACAAACCTTTTTTAAACGCAAAGTAGTTCCGTTAGTAAGCGAAGCCGGAAACAAGTACATCAAAACAGTCTTTTGAACAAAACAATCAAAGCCTCGTGCTGATCGTCTTCATTTTTCGATAGCAGAAATTAAATTTCATGTTTTAAATGCCCGTTTGTTGATCAATGTATTTATTTTATTTTATTAGGTGTGGATTTCCAGATGAAAACACTTGTTGTCGACGAGAAAACCATCGCATTTCAACTGTGGGATACCGCGGGGCAAGAAAGGTACTGTACAGTCGTCATGTAGCGCATCACTGAGTGTCAAATTAGGCTGGAGACTCAGATAACGACACGGAATCATAATAGACCTTTTTAGCTACGTATGCAAATTGCCCATTTCAGATCATGTGATGCTCTTCCCAGAATTACTCCTTTGTCCATTTGGAAATTATTCATTCATTTCCGCGTGGATTTGTTTGAATTTGAAAGCAATAAGTCTCACGGGTATCATCACGTGATCTGAAATGGGGCAACAAGCAAACGAAGCTAAAAAGGTCTGTTAAACTTCTGAGTGTCAATGTTCCTGGACGTAAATAAACTTTTGGTTGGTCATTTTTACTTGAACCTCAATCGACACCGTTGCGTATGGTATGGGACACTTGTTATGTGCCTGACGCGACTTTAACTTTATCTCAAATCGGCATAACCTATCTTAAATTTCTTCTTTTAATGCGTCTTTGAAACTTGTTTTTTGAATCTTTACTCAGGGAAAATCTACTTGTTGAGGGTCGCAGTGATAAGGGTTAGGGTTACCCGCGACCCGCGCCCGCGACAATTCACGGGCGACAAACTGTTATGTGACACTAACCCGCGACCCGCGACAATTCCCCTTGTTCCTGTTTCTTTTCCACAATGCTTACGTGTTCAGTGTTCGTCTGACAAAATCTGTTTGTTTTCTAGGTTCCGAAGTATCGCCAAGTCATATTTCCGTAAGGCGGATGGCGTGCTGCTACTGTATGATGTCACGTGCGAAACCTCTTTCATTGATGTTCGCGACTGGGTGGAAGCCATCGAGGTACGCAGTTTAGGCTTGTGAAATCGGCACTAAACTACAGAACACAGGCCCTCTTTCGCCCATAAATCAAACGAGCCGGCTCCTTTTGGCTTGTCTGCTCACTGGGATAAGTCTCTTTCAGTCAACCTTTTGGAAGTAGTTGTTACTCATACAACTTGTTGTTTTACAGGATAGCACATCAAAGCCTATTCCCATCATGCTCTGTGGTAACAAGACTGATTTGCGGCAATCGTATATTGATGAAGGCAAGACAGTTATAACACACGAAAATGGAGAAAAATTAGCAAAGGTGAGGAATTTTAGAACTCCACTCTTTTTGTACTCGCGACCCCATATTTGAGAAGCTGACCTCGTGTTGAAGCTGTTTATCAGCAATCGTCGGAATAGTCTTTGATAAGTCTGAGCGCATTTACAAAGACGTTTGAAAGAGAAACTTACAGAAAATTGTAGTAGCAAACCAAAATACCAGGCAATAAAAGCTGGAAGCTAAAGTTACTTCATTTGCCTCGTTTTCTGAGTTCAAGCAAAGCATTCTCAGAGTGTTTGAAGCAATTTTATAAATTTCCTGGCAAAAATTCTGGCGTGCTTGTGCACGCTGAGAGCGTTTGACCGCTGAAGATTTTTTTTAGGGATGGGGGGTGGGGCACCACTAAGGAATGACGTAACTGACGGGTGACGTAAGGATTAGAGACCGAAACACTTTGCTCTTAAACTGCTCCAAGAAAGAAGTTTGAAGGGGGAGAAACTGCGACGCATTTAACGAATAGATTCCATGTTGCCGTGCGTCTGTTCAGTAATAGATCACTGATGACGTCAAAATGTGGTAACAACAAAAACGTCGCACACGAGGCGATAGCCGAGTGTGTCACTGATGTTCTTACCACATTTTGACGTCTTCTGCGATCTATTACTGGACAGACGCACGGCAACATGAAATCTATCTGTTTTATGTAATAAAGAACAAAACATAAACGCTATCAGTGATCATAGGTAGGAACCAATGAAAATGCGTCGATAATTTGGCTTACTATATAAAAGTTGTTTCTATAATGACCCGTGTGTGTATTTATTTGTTTGCAGGAGTATGGCGCTTTGTTCACCGAAACGAGCTCAAAAGAAAACAGAAACATCACGGAAGCGTGTATTGAGCTAGGAAGGTGAGAAATGCTGTTTGCTGCAACGCGTAGTCATTATCTTGATTGTATTAGAAAAACTAAAGAAGGAATTATTGTTTTGTTGTGCTATCAAATTCTCAGAAGTAGCATTAAAAGGAATGTATGGAAACAGTAAGGAGAATTGCTTCTTTGGGTTTGCAAGGCATAAACTATGAGCAGACGAACTCATAAATAATTCATCAGATTTAAACAAAGAAATCATAACCGTGACGGAGGTTTGGGTATCCGGCCATAGTCAGCGTAGATTTTTACGATCTTATTTCTCGTTTACTCCTTTAAACACTCTATCAAACACTCGGGAGTGTTTCATCGGCTGACAAAACACCTCGATCGAGTTTCGTCAAAAATGCTTCGTTGCGCGTTGTATTTTCGACTCTCTGCTTTATGTTTGACTCATCCTCGGTGTAAAAACCTGTGAAACTCACCAGTGACGTAAAACAAAGAACGAACAAGACAACAAACAGTCTCGAAACAATGTAGAACAGGAAAACAATAGCTCAAAAACAAAGAAAAAAGTCACAGGTTTTTACACCGAGGTAAACCCTTGTGTTTGGATATCTCGATGAAAGACATGAAACGCTGTTTCTCGTGTTTGATATATTACAATTCCCTTTTGCTACTATTTGTTGTAGATTGCTCAGAAAAATCGAGGACACGGAGGTAGAGGAAAGCAATGGATTAAGACTGGCGGAAGGAGACCATAAAAACAAGAAGAAAGTCAACTGTTGCCCTACGTAGCATGTAAAATACAAGTAACCGGGGAAATACGTACCAATGAAACCGCATTAACTGTAGAACGCGGTTGCCATTCGAGGAGTGGTTACTTAGCAGCTCGGCGACTTTCGTTCGGAGTTCTCGTGCGATTTTTGATTGGCCGACACCAATCGGAATTTGTTCTTGAACTTTACGAAAATTTACCTAAGCGGTATTTTTCGGTGAAACGAAAAGACACCATGGTGTTCTGTGCGATGCCCTTAGAAATTAGAAGGTTTTTATATCGTCTGTCTTGCTCATGAGATTTTCGTATTTACCCTCAGTGGAAGAACATTATTAATCACATGTACAGAAAATGTGAAGCCATTTATTACATGTATGCTCAAACTATTAATATTTACACTGTAAATAATCCGTATTTGGAAACAAATTTCAATTGGAATTTTTTTATTTACAAGTGCCTTGGGACATAGTCTTAACATACAATGTATGCAAGAATTCACAATCTATTGTTTGAATTAGTATTTTATTTATTAAATTCTCGTCCTCCTCTGGAGGCGAATTCACGTGATGTAGAAGAGACATAATATAAGTATATTTAAGGTTAATCAGCTTTCAATTTCTTAATTTCAAGTAAGAAATGTTTTGTAAATAAAAATTTCATTGAATAGTATACGTAAATAGGCCACGTAATGTAGGTCGGCGAGATTGTTTTAAGAGAGTTTCGCCCAGTCTTTTTTACTGTACAGAAGTCTTTTCTTAGCGTAGCACAAGCCATCAGGGATGGGAAAGTATTTTAAGCGATGAACAGAAAGCAGAGAAGGTTGATTACGGTGTAACTTGGACATAACCAATGTGCCCGGTAAAACGCAATTCGTGTATAAAGTTTTGTATGTCCACCTTAATGAGCAAACTGTTTGTTTTCAGATTTTTTCTATTTGCAAAGAACTAAGGATGAAAAGATCCCCGGAATGCATCAGTTTTACTTTGATTCCCCAAAAAGGTAAAAAAAATTGTTTGAAGGGACGTCAACTCAAGCAGTGTTCGTCGAGTATTCTGGTTCAACTCAACGTCGTTGTCGTTTATTTTTTTTCCGATTTTATGTTTTCGTATTCTCCAGAAACTAGTGATCAGCGGTGCTACAAGACTTGTTAGTTATGTCGGAGCTGCACCGGAAAATTCAACCGCCCTTTGCAAGGAAGCTGGTATTCCTGTTGCGTTTTACACGAATGTGTCGTGTTGTGGTGTTCTTGTGGCGTTTGAATGTGTATTACATGATTCTTAGTGAATTATTACGTGTAGTAAACGCACTAAATGTTACACATGCATTCATACTTTTGCAAGTTTTTATTTAAAAGCGCATTGAATATCGTACTTTTTGTTCGTACATAAAAAAATATTATGATAGCTAACGATTTTGTACATAATTTTCACGATTGCCGAGCAAATAGGACGAAATGAAGTTGAGTACTGTATGCAGTCGAATTGGTAATCGACTTTTGTGCTTTAACCTCACAAATTCATTGCTCTTTGAAATGGAAATAGTTAAAGTCCCTTGTCATTTGTATCAGTAACAGAAAGAGTCAAGCAACGACTAAAGACCACAATTGAACTCATTTAACTGTTGGGATAAGTAGCTAAAGAAATCCAGTTTACTATGTCAGCAGCAAGTGAAGTAAGTTTATTAGCTTTTAATAATCAACTACCTGAGCCCAGCCTGAATTTGAATTTTACCCTAACTTTTCAGTGAAGTGTTTTGTTTCTGTTTTTGCCTTAAGTTCTGACATCGGCTAACAGGGACGACGGCAACGTCAACGAGAACGGCGCTAAACAAAAGATTTAATGAGCAGAACAATCGCTCTGCATGTGCGTTGTAAATCTTTGTACATTTCTTTGCCGTCCTCTGCAAAACAACAACGTGAAATGCCCAAGTTCTGAGTTTTGTGGAGGACGTGAACCACGACGGCTAAATTTGCGTTTTTCTGTTTGAAAAAATAGCGCCGTCCTTATATTTTCTGATAGCGCTGCGTTTGAAAGCGATATTGGCGCACTGGATTCATCAAGATAATTGCGAGATTCGTAAGTAAAACAGAATTCATTTTTAACTAGTCGTCGTCCTTGCTTAAGCTCCCTAATGATGAATATTAAACTTAACAAAATAGTTCTATCTAATAAAACACTTCTATTTAAAAAAACTACTACCTCGAGTAGCTCTGACCTCCTGCATGGTTTAGCACAAATTAGCTTTGAAAGATCTGGGCCAAGGCTGCTGAGAAAGCATAAACTCAGTTTACTTCTGTCCAAGCAGTTGATATCAGGGCTAATGATCTATACTATTGAACTCCAAGTTTATAATAAGCTTGACTATTTGCAGATGCTGCATAGTTTTAACTACTGAGAATAATAATCTTACATGTAACTAACCTTTCATTCGATTTTATTGATACCTCTTGCGTGTAACTCTGAACAAAAATTATTAAAAAGAAGTCGTTTTCAGCTGTACTTGTTGATTTTTTTTGATATCAAGTGGGGTTGGTGGCCTAACGGTAAGTGTACTGGACTCCGGGTTCGAGCCTCAGCCGGGTGATATTGCGTTGCGTTCTTGGAAAAGCACTTTATTCTCAAAGTGTCTCTCTCCACCCAGGAGTATAAATGAGTACCAGTGAATTGGGGGGGGGGGGGGGGGGGCGGGGCTATGAGCCAGTTTGGTTAGAAAAAGCGTTAGTACTTACTGTAATGTATGTTACATGTAACAAACCTTTTATTCGATTTGAACAAGAATTAAAAGTTGTTTTCGTGTTTCGAAAAAAAAAACACAATTTCCTCGTTGCTGAGAGCTTGTTAGATTGTGTTTTACAGTAGTCAACAACAAACGTGAAACGAAAACACGATTTGTAAACGAAATCTTCGGCGTCGTAGCTTTAACGATTTCTTTTCTCAGCTTTCGGTTAGGAACACGTTAGAAGTTACGAGTTTTATGACTTATCCGACGTTTCCATCTTTCAAAATGGAAAGGGGGGAAGGGGGTACGTAAATCCGCCAATCTCACTCGACTCCAAGTGCCGTCCCCAGCGTTTTCTTCTCTTTTGGCCAGCACTACGAATTAAAGGTGGACAGTATGTTGCCCTATTTCCGGACACTTTTTGCATAAACCGTAATATCTTACCTCAAAACAACGCAAACAAGCTGAAATTCAGCCACAAGTTAGCTTCCATTTCTGGTAAGTAGGTCGTAAAGTTTCATCGCCTGAAGATCTTTCGATTCTTTGTAATTTTGGAAGGAGTTTGTCGAGTTGGTTGCCCTACAGGTTGCCCTATTTCCGGACGATCTTTACGAGATAAATGCTCCGCTTTTCTTGGGTACATTCTTCTCCTTCGTGGCAAAATATATCTTATAAAAGTTGACTAAAGAAACATTAATTTAAAAGATTACTGTTTGTCCCGAAATCGAAAGCTTTTTCTTTCGATTATTTAGCAAAGAAGTCATCAATGTTTTGAAACCACTCTAGCCGACATATTTGATTTGTATCACGGCAAGACGAGGAAGACTGGCGACTGATTTATTAGATACTGGACTGGACTTGGAAAACAAAACGCAATTTTTTTTTCCAAATAATTATTTCAGATGAGCTGAAATTTCGAAAGGGAGTGATAAAAACGCTTGTCTTTCAAGAACTCTTCGTTAAGATTGCATTTAAAACAGAAACTAGTTTGCTGTCATTAGGTGTCCGGAAATAGGAACACCTCACCAAAAATGCAAATAAACTCTTTTGCGGTCAAGTTCAAAGATACGAAACTGAAAACAAAAAATTCTTATATGCTGACAAACCTAGTCCTTTAAGCTTTACCTATGTCCAAAAAACAGTTTAATCTGTATCACATTTTGCGAGAACAGACCGCTTAACTGTAAATAGGTAATTCGACGCGCGCTAAAAATCGCATTTAAGAAGAAACAAATTTTACCTACCTCTACTGAAAACTTTAATGTTCTCGCCTAAACGGAGTGTGGCTTAGCCACGAAAGTATCAAACGAAAGCTGACTAGTCGATAAGTCTTTAGAACATATCGATCGGATTTGTTTTACTGATTCAATGAAATACGGAATCGTTAAGTCGAAGTGTCCGGAAATAGGGGTGTCCAAGAAATAGGGCAACATACTGGACTCTAAAACACTGCCAATTCCAGCACCAAGGTCACAGGTTGTTTCGGTCACAGACGAGAGGGACCTTTCTAACCAAACAGTTTGAGTTGTCTTACGCGGAGGCTTCAACGATTCCACGCTTCGTGCAAGACAACCGCTCAACTCAAAACAAATCCGTTATCCGAATTTTGTTTTATGAACTCCAATCCGAATTTAAAAATAGGCTGAGACCTTAATCTTTGCGAAATTCTCAGCTCCTCCGCGAATGCACTCAGTCGGCTCTACCCACAGGTTACCAAAGCGTACTATAAAAGTTTGTACGAGAGTTTGTGTGGATTGAAAATTCAGCTGAAAATATATCTTTTAACCCTTTGAAAGGCTGCAATAAAGGTTAAAACCTTACCTGGAGTCCACTTTCAGCCTTTCTTGAGGTTTTCAAAGCCATACACGCGATTTTCATTCTAACGGCTTCTTACATAGTATGTGAAGAGACCGTTGCAAAGAAAATCGCGTGTATGGCTTTCAGAAGCTCAAGAAAGGCTAAAAACCTCTGACTCTGACCTCTGAAGCTGCAAGCCTGTGTTTCCGCCTGAATTCTGATAACAAGAAAAACTCGCATTGCAGCCAAAAAACCTATAATCACACACCCCACCCCTGCAAGGCAAATGCGCCACTGTGTAGTAGACACAAGAAAGGGCAGCGAATAAAGTGAACTGCAGTGGTGAGAATCGAGTTCTTGTGAGCTCAAGAAGTTTATTTGTTTAAAATCTTAAATGATGAGGTTTTCGCACCACCACCCGAGTGGAAACAATGGCTACCTCGTTTTCAAAGCGTTAGCAGAGTGACAACGTAACCGTCAGTGGAGGAAAATTTAAATTTTACATAAGAATTTCACATTTTCCTGCTTTCAAACGTAGCACTTTTAGAAAATATACGGACGGTATTTATTTTCAAACAAGAAAAAAACGAGAATTTAGCCGTCCTGGTTCGCGTTCTCCAAAGTACTCAGAATTTGATTTGGTTTATCAACTGGGTTGATAATGTGAATTGACCACCATAAAGAGATTCAAGAGCTGACGTTTCGAGCGTTAGCCCTTCGTAGGAGCGAATCAAGTAATTGTGGGTCGAATATCGGGACCCAAGCGATCTATCAAGATCACTGATCATTTCACCTGTACCTCAGCCAATGCCATCTACTGCATAACTTGCACTCTTTGTAAAAAGTTATACATCGGCGAAACAGGGAGACGAGAACCGAGAACACCTTCGGGACGTAGAGAAAGACGACAAAAATGCATCGAAACCGGTCGCGAGACACTTCAATCTCCCAAATCATCCTAAGCAGCATATGGCAGTCTGCGGCCTTTCCCTTAACCTAGGAAACACGGAAAGCCGCAAAACTCTGGAACAAAAATTTATTTTTCAAATCGGCACTCCTAATCCTCACGGTATCAAGGAACGCTTTTCATTCAACTAATTTATTCCGTTGTTTTCACGTTACCAGGCACCAGCCAATAGCGAAGCTCCATCTTTCTGTATACAAAAACACACGACGCACAATTCCTTGATTCGTTCCGACGAAGGGCTAACGCTCGAAACGTAAGCTCTTGAATCTCTTTACGGTGGCCAATTCACATTATCAACCCAGTTGATAAAACCAAATTACATTGTTATACTTCCCACCGACTTCCCCCTCTACTCAGAATTTGGTCATTTTCACGTCGATGTTTCGCAGAGGATGGCAAAGAAATGTACAAAGTTAAGAATTATAACGCACGTGCAGGGCTATTGAAAAAGGTCGGTGAAAACTCGAAAAGGTGGGTCAAACTACGATCGATTGGGTGCCAAATCCTCCACGATACTTTTACACCAGCTTCAGAGCATCCAGCTGTGAGAGTTTTACACAAATAAACTTCAGTATACAATGTCAGGATCACAAAAACGATCAATGCCCCCCACCCTCCCCACTCTGAACAGATTTGTCAACATGTTTTCCGGACTGGAATCTTTTGAAGAGTTTGTCATTTTCTTTAAAGAGACATGCCAATGTTCTCTTGCTGTAATAGTCCGAATCAGTGTTCTCTATGTTGTCAATCACATCTTGCAGAAGATGAGCTTTGCCAATTCCACACCCAGGAGCATCGTACTTGAGATGAGTAAAATGTACATGGAAATGATAATACGAAGGTTGGTAGTGCACATAAATCCGAAGCTGGTCTGAAGGGACGTTATACTTCGCCTTTATGGCTTCCTGCAAAAAGAAACAACATTAACGAGTACAACAAATATGTTTATTACAGTTCTGTGCACCTAACCATAGGCAAAGTCTGCGTCGAGCCTAGTGGCCCATACCGCTGGAGCTTATCCCGGTTTCCTTAGCGTGAAGCGACTGAGAGTATTTCTACTCCCCCCTGGATGGGACTTTAGTCCATCGCTGGGTTACCCCCCCAGCAGTAAATTCGCTGGTACCCATTTATACGCCTGGGTGAAGAGAGGCACTGTGAGAGTAAAGAGTCTTGCCTAAGAACACAGCGCAGTGAGCTGGCTGAGGCTCCAACCCCGGACGGCCCGATCCAGAGTCCAGCGCACTAACCATTAGGCCACTGCGCCTCCCACACCTAACCATAGGCGTATGGGAAATTTTCTGTGGAAGAAGGGAGGGGGGGGGGGATTAAACCATTTGCTCCAAAAATTCTCCCATGTTGCCTTGCCCAAATTTTTCTTGCTGCCCAAAATCTGAATTGCCCAAAATGTGGGGGCTGCAGCCCACCAACCCCCGGCTCATACGCCTATGTACCAAACCATTGCCACTCGACAAAGAATTTTAATATATAGATTTAGCCAAGCCTAAAAGCGTAGCTCCATAGTTTTTGCTGATCTTAACAATTTCAGAAAAGCGTACACAACTCCTCAAAAAAGATTTTGTTACCGAAAAAATCAGAATTGTCCACTCCAATCACATAAATTCCGCCGAAGATGGCCATGAAAAACTACAAAATCAACCAAAAAATCGGACCTGAGCCCGCGATACAATCGAAAACCATTAGCTGGTCAGCAGTCAACTTCAAAAAAACATGTGATCTCGATGAGTCCTAACCTGAGCCCGCAATATGGTCATGTGATACTGGTCAGCGGATACCTTGTTTTGACGGCTATTAATCGATCATAAAACTTCAGACTATCTGAAAAGATGTTGACTATACAGTTGCTTTGAAACTATATCTGCTACAACCTTGTACCAGTCCTTTTCTGGGCGTACATATGGGGGTTGTACGTGACATCCAAATTTTCGCGGCTCGATGGGTTTGCCAATCTTTATAGGTAATGATGCTCTGCCAGCACGCCCTTTGGCATGTGCGGTAGCTCCGCTATCACATTGTAAATTTTGACATCTTTTTGACATTTTTCAAACAACTTTTTGCTGGCTTCTTTTTAAACCGGCCAGCATTCAATCTCTTGGGAATTTCACAGTTCTCAACCTGCGAACGAATAGCATGTTGCAGCATTTTGATTGTCAAAAACTTTCCTACGTGACAATGGTCAGACGCATAGGAACGTAATAATTAAAAATGGGATGAGGTTATTTTTTGTCATGGTTGGGAAGGGGGAGTTTCAGATGGGGAAGTGGGTGTCATGATGTATTAATTTAAGCAGTTGCAATGCAATTTGTTACAAGTATTCCAGAAAGGTGTTATGATGGAATTCAATTTTGCTTCAAGATCAATATTCATATGATTAGACTGGGTTGGTGAGTGACGTCTTATCTAGTCATTGTCTTCCTAGAAATGATTCTTCTTGCCCCACCCCAACCTTCCTTTTCTTACTACATGTAATGGGAAGAAGGGATGGCGCAGTGGCGAGAGCACTCACTTCCCACAATACATGGGTTGAGTTTGTTAATGATTCTCATCTTTGCCCCGAGGATTTTTTCCCAGATTCTGCGGTTTTCCTCCCTTAACAAAACCAACACTTCTAAATCCCAAATTCGATCAGGAATCCAAGGGCCACAGGTTTGTTAGTTGAAAGACTATTACATGTATGTGCTATCCTCGTTAATCAAAGTTGACTTAGTTCAGGGATGTAGCTAAGGGCCAGTTTCCAGCTAATTTCACCGGCTGAAAGGGAGCTTATCACCGGCTTAAATTTGACGAGAAAACAAAGACTCAAAGTCAGAAAAGCCAGCTGAGCTTGTTAATGAGCCGGCTTTGTAATTTCTTCTAACCAGGCCAGGGTTACAGCCCAAAGCAAATAAAGATTCTTACCTGTCCTTTAAGCAGGATGTTCTTCAAGAGAGGTAGGTGCAAGTGATTGAGGTCCCTGAGTGACTTTATTCCTCGTTTATGGCATATAGCTACAAGATACATGTTCTCAATTTGCTTCTGATCCCATTTCAAATCTGGTAACAAAACAAAGCCTGTTAAAGGATCACTGTCCTCAAACACGACACGCTCCACTTCAGCTTTCTTCTCTAAAATGTTGTACACCCACTGAAAACAAGGAGAAAAACAAATAAAGTGGACAAAGGTACAAGTATTTGCTTGAGTTTTGATTGGTTCATTGTATTGTCTGCATCCATTGTGATTGGCCAGTGATTACTTTGGTTTTGATTTTACGACACTCACTATTTGAAAATCCCTCTATTGGTGTCCCAAACTAATACTTCGGAAATTGAGCTCTATTTTTGTGCACAAATTGCCTTTTTGTTTCAATAACCCAATATGGCTACTTGTCATGTGAGTGAAAATATTAATAATAACAATAATAATAATAATAATAATAGTAACAATGATAATAATAATAACAATAATAATAATATATTTATTTATTTATTTATTTTATAAGCCCAATTATGGATGCATTTTGATTGGTTCCTACCTATGATCTATTAAAGGAGACATGCACTGATGACTGAAGCTTTTTATATTTGTTTTCATTATTATAATATATAGATTTAGCCAGGCCTAAAAGCAGCGCTCCTTTCCAGGAGCCCATCACACTTGTTTGTGAAAATGCCTTCACAGCCGAAATAAATCCGAATAATTAAACATCAACTCCAATACGCCACTTTTGATATTCCTTGACCAGGTGTCATATTTGGGTTGAGTTTGTTGATGGTTCTCGTCCTTGCTCCGAGTGTTTGACTGGGGTCTCCGGTTTTCCTCCATCCATAACAACCAACCCTCCAAATTCCAATTTGATCTCTAGGCACGTACTAACAAGCTCCTGAAGAGCTCTTCAATGTTATATGGGCAGACATAACTTTATCACAATTACATATTACATTTTTATAAACAAACCTGAATACTGAATGACTGCTCTTCAATAAATGGCAGTGTGACTGATTTATAATCTCCTGGTGTCTCGTACACAAAGTGCGCATTCTGAGCAGAAAATTTATCCAGATGTTTAGCTGTTGCTGGATAGATCACAGTTCCCTTCAAAGTGTTAAAACATGACTGCAGTTGACATGTGTACTGGCTGTAAATGTCATTATTAAATTCCCTCACTAAACTGGTTTCTGCTGATAACATTTGAGGCAAGGTGTCCTCTGAGAAGGGTGTTTTCTCCAAAAGAACCACAGCATCAGATTCAGAATTTTCAAATTTCCCTGTAAGTATAATGAAGCATTAGTTTTTATTATTTTGCTTCGTAGACACTCCACTGGCCCTATTCTCCATATGGAGACAAGGAACTGATGATGATGATGATGCTGAGGGCCTCTTTATACAACCATGGGTTGGGTATTAATCCATGTTAGCTTCTTGATGAAAAAAATAATGCTTACATCAATCAACAATGCCCAGTCTTCAATACTAAGTGTAGTAAAGTTATGGTAACAGAACTGAACCACACATAAAAGAACAAGCCTTTGAGTAGAAGAGAACTGAAGGTGACCTTGCTATTTTCTTATGCTAATTAGTTTCTTGCTAGCCTCTCACGCAGACGTCCTGTGGGCTTCGTTACGCATTACTTCCCAACACAGAAACATGTGAGGAAGCCCAAAGGGAATGTAAAATGTAAAATGGTCTATCAGTTGGAGGGCTGTCCAATACTTCTGCACATATGACTTTAACTGATCGATACAATGCAGGTATATTGGACATGGGTGATCAGGTGGAAATTGTTCACCTGTTTAGTGGGTCATACCAAGTCACAAATGAATGAATGGGTTACTAGGCAAGATGGTTATCCAAGTTAATACTTACAGAAGATTGAATTAAAAGGGGGTACCCCTGGCTTAAACAAAATTTGAAATCCAAATATTTGCCCTATGGATCAGTTGCTCTCAAACTGTGCTTGCCGTCGGCAAGTCTACTTTACTGTTTATTTGATTTAGTAGGCACCACACAATGTTAGATTGGGGGGGGGGGGGGGTAGGGGCAGGTACGAGGGGCATTTGTTCACAACAGAGTTCACTCAAAGAGTTTTCTTCAATTTGGCCCATCTTTAGGACCCAAGGATGGGAAGTGAACCAAAAAGCCCCACACGTGCCAGAGTTTAGTTCACTAACTAAGATTTTAAAATAGAGGTTGTATGATCTCTAAATTCTTTTGCCGGCATCTCTAGGAATGTTTGATCAAATTTTCGCCTTGTGAAAACTTGTCACTCACTCACCATGTACAGCAACCGTCTTTGTTTGAGCATTCTCGTTCAGAACTTTTACGAGTTGAAAACCGCGAAAAGATTGAAGATTGCTGCTATTATCGTCCCGACTTTTGTCATCCGTTAGTTTGATTCTCTTGGCAGGACATTCATCGCTGATGGAGGCAGCCATGTTCTCTCGCAGATGTGTCGAAATTTTGTCGTTTTCGGTTTTATTCGATAATAATTCGGATGCAAGCTTGGTAGCCAGGCACATAACTTCGGAAATCATCGACCTTGACGTCCATGTTGTGTTTTACTAGTCGGCACGCCCTCACGGTGCGGCACATAAAACAAGCAAATCGCTGTGAATTGTAAATTCATCTTCATTTAATATACCCAGGATAATCGGATGGGACTTAGCCGATATATTTAACGTTTGTGTCCTGCGAGGAAACCGAAGAGAGTCACGTTTTGGGTGAGCAGGTTCCCGATAACTGCATCGGTAAGAACAGCTTTTGGAAATGTCTTTGGAAATACATTTCGGAAATATTAAGATAAGCTTAACTGCTTTAAGCGTATGATTTATGTTGTAAACGGAGAAATGCCTATCATTTTTAAGTATATAATCACGATCTTTTAATTAACCGATTCCTTTTACGGGGTAATTTTTGGCTAAATGTTTGTTGACGGTAATGTATTAGGAACAAAGTTTTTCCACCGGTCAAATTGTTGCAACACTGATTATTTCGCAGCGTTTGATCCGTTGTGGTCTTTGGTTCGTGGTTATGTCGAGTAGCATCCTCCGGAATTTACAGTTTGAGAACGTCATTTAGGATTTTAAAGGTTTCTTTTTAATTTCTCCATTTTTAGAAGTTTCCTCATATTTGCATGCAGTTACAAGTGCGAGCCTGAGGGATTTACGTCATCTCGTACGAGTCAAATATTGCCAACACTGTGAAGTTTACGCAGTAATCAGTACATGTCGAAAATCAATTCAAACGTAATGACATGATAAAAGATTGTTGTCATAACTGCCGTTTGGATGAATCTACTTCTCGTTGGGCAGCTTTTCCTGGAGGATTTTAAAAGCACCTGATATTGGCAAGCATTGCAAATATTATTTTGATGATCATTAATTCTAGAATTTTGCAGATCACGACTTTAAAATAGGTATTGCAGGACTTTTCCAGATGTCTGTCAAATAAATAATTGATGTGGGTAGAACTGAAGAAATGACAATATTTTTCTGCGCAGAAAAAAGAATCTTTTAGATTATTTGCCACATTTTATAAAATATTTTTGATGCAATGCTTCCTTGCAATGAATATGGCACACAGGATTTTCTGTATTATATTAGCCTTTCTTTCAATGAACTGCATCCAGAGTTCATAACTGTGTAGCTGCATGTATGCCACACATTATAATTGGTTGGTGATTTTAAAATTTGTTTCTGTCTCTTTCCCTCCATCGTCATTAATAAATGTGACATTTCCCAGAGGGACAGTGTATAGGAAGATTGAATTAGCACATTGAAACCTTGATATAATGATGTGCCAAGGACTGGGAAAATGCGTTGATGAGTGCAGGCTCGTTTAGTTTGCTCAGACATGTAGTTAGTAACCAAGTCCATAGAACAGGCCACGGTACATAGTACATACCGGTACTGTGAACTTGTATCTTTGGCCTGGCTAAAGAATAATTTAACAATTATTAGATATTGATGAGCTTGAGATTTCTGTGAAGTAAAAGTTGATGAGCCAGCCTCAGCCTAGTCAACTATCACCTAATAAAATCAAGAGCAAATAATCTTATTTTTTTAGTTGAATTCTAACTCATTTTCCTTCAAATGTTGTAATACATAATTATATATCTCTTCTTATGAACTAGTATAGCACTTCAAGCTTTGCAAGTGGAGAATGATAATTGCATTGAATTTCCAATTTAAGCAGTTGGAAAGAAGAAGCCTGAAAAAATCAGGGCTTCAACAGGATTCGAACCGGTGTCTTCCGTGAATACTTGTGTAATGCTCTCAGTTGACCTTGCTCACAATGTGTGGCTTCATAGCTCAGTTGGTGGAGCATTGCACTGGTATAAACGGAGGTCACAGGTTCAATTCCTGTCGAAGCCCTGATTTTTTTCAGGCTTCTTTCCAATTGCTTCAATTGGAAATTCACTGTGATGATCATTCTTCACTTGCATCTACATCTGCAGTTCAAATAAGAATTATGTCATATATTCTTCACTTCAAGCTTTAGCAAAATCACACATAGAACTGAATTGCCATTTGAAACTTTTAGCGGTGTATGCATGCCTATCTCTTCATTTGACAATTTTTATAGTATTGAACTCGCATAATGGTTGATACCCTTCTTTTAGTCTTCATAGGATATTGAATTTCCAGTAAATATTTGTAAGCTTAAACCGAATCTTTGGAGAAACTAGAAAATGTAGACAACCTTCAGCAACTCCACACCAATGGCTGACAGTATAACGTCCTTTAGCCAATCAGATTGCAGAATTTGCATTAGAATACACTTAGTCTAGTAGAATACTGCTAATGTTTGTTATTCCAGGGACTTTATTATAAAGAATTGGTTTTATAGCGGATTTGTTTCAGATACTCTGTACCCTGTCTTTCCTTCCTTTTGGAATAACCTCATCATCATCATCATTTATTTGCCTTTATGTGAATAACAAAGTTTAGAAGTACAGCAGGTTGTTAAGCGAGGAGACCTCAGTGAACCACCAGGCTTATAGGAGAGGCCACCTCAACGTCACCATATTAAACAAGATAAGGGCTGCGAGGAAGTGTGGCAGAAACTAACTCAGAAACTGTCAATAAAAACTCTAGCACTTAGTTCTTAAAGGTAGAAAAGCTTGCCAAATTGGTAATAGAGGCAGGAAGACAGTTCCAGACCCTAGGTCCTTGGTAAAGAATGGTGAATTTCTTGATGTTCGTGCCACAGAAATGCATGTAATAATTTCCAGCTGTTCTTGTGTCATATCTATGAACTTGACTGTTTGTCATAAACAGATTAAGGAAAAGTGGAGGCAGCAAATTATTGTGGTAGCAGAACACAAGTTTAGCAGTTTCGAGGGTATTGATTTGGAAGATGTCTAAAATTTTCAGTTTGGAAAATAGAGGAGCACTGTATGCTCGATAGTCTGAATTTGTAGCAGCTCGCACAGCCCACTCTGTTACTCTGCAGACCTCTGCAAGTCTTGAAAATGACATTCATTGAAGAAGGTCTAAACTTCACAGGCCTAACACTCTTTGTTCTACTCAGTTGTTGTGAGTTCTTGAACCACCCAAGCTTTATTTAGTGTTTCACCTGTGACAATTACGAGTGTGCAATGTACAAACTAAAGCTCTGCTTTGCTCTGTCTTTTTGCATTTTGTTTTCTTACAGTTATTTCTTGTTTCGTTAATTTTAAGTTTGAATCATCTTCAACATTAATCAATTGGCTAGTAATGTAGCTTAAATTGTATCAAATTTTACCTTTACAGGCTTTGCCGAAGTGTCAACATGGGGAAACTATTGTCTAAAATATTTGGTAACAAGGAAAT
The DNA here is from genome assembly GCA_947652115.1 of Blastomussa wellsi. Taxonomy (NCBI): domain Eukaryota; kingdom Metazoa; phylum Cnidaria; class Anthozoa; order Scleractinia; family Plerogyridae; genus Blastomussa; species Blastomussa wellsi. Next base: position 10,580,580 of record OX393561.1, read on the forward strand.
GAGAATTTTGATGCTGGGTCTTGATGCTGCAGGAAAAACTAGTATCCTCTTAGAAGATTGTTATAATTTACAATAATTCTAGTAATTGCTTTTTGTCCATGTACAAGGCCAGTATATTTTCTCACATGTAAGCTTGATAACACTTGGATTGGGGAATGATTAAGAAGTAGCTGCCAGGATGAATGTTAACCGCGGTATTGCTCGCCACAAAAACCGGTAAAACCTGAGACTTGTTTGGCACGCTGTGTTATTTCCGAGGCGAGAACGCAGTGTCGATCTGCAGTTTTACGGAGGTAAAAACACAGCAAATGGGTAAGCAGTTCCGAGCGGTACTCTAGTGCACTGGACACTGGATCAGGCAGTGCTGATTCAAACCCTGCAGTCCTGCTCACTATGAATTGCTGTGTTGGGCTACACAGTGCCTCTCTTCACCCAGGTGTATAAGTGGTCACCGGTGATTTTACTGCTGGGGGGTAACCCTACGATAGATTCCATCTAATCAATGGGGTGGTGTACTCTCAGTTGCAACAGATCTGGGATAGGCTCTGGCCAGTAGGTTAGTACACAGACCTAACCTTGCTCACAATAGATAAGCAAATTCCAGCCCTCAACCAGCACGCATAGGGCTAATGCTAGAGGTACAGTCAGGATTTTAAATTTACTTCAACGTAGTCTCCTTCACAGCCATTTTTGGGATGTCGTGCAACGTTCCCCCAAAGAAACATCCAAAAAACAGCTGCGAAGAAGACTAAGTATAACTCAGAAAATTCATCGCGTCATACCCCCTCCCCCCCTCCCTGGGACCTTCCAAACACCAGATGGAGGTGTTCTAACTGTGAGAGTCATGGTGAGCAAGCCATTTGATATGTGTAGGTTCATGTCACCATCTTTCCGTCTTTCTTTACATATACCTGTAGTTGTCAGGATTTAATAATGTACATGTGATTGACTCGGGAATGGCATAGTGTCCAGTTAGAGGTAGTTTCCGATTTTAAGTTGTTCAAATTGGATACCTGTGATTGGTCACCCATGTGATTGCGCACTAATTATGTGACATATAAGTGCACACATAACCAATCAAAATCAAGAATTTTGTCATGGATACAATTATTAGCTGCATTCTTTCTCCCATGGTAAATGCGGGGTACTAAATAAATACCTTGGGGAGAATTGGGGGCCTAATGGGTAGCATGCAGAACTCTCTCAGTGCCTCTCTCCACCCAGGTGTATAAATGGGTACCTGTGAAATAATGCTGGGGTGTAACCCTGTAATGGACTAGCATCCCATACAGGGAGGAGTAGAAATACTTCTAGCTGGGTAATGCTACAGAAACCAGGATAAGCTCCAGCAGTATGGGCCGCTTGGCTCGAGGGTTTACCTAAATAGGTGCAAGGTTCAAATAAAATGCCAGTTATCTTAAGGTAATTCCCTGGTAAAAGAACCCGTCATAGATTTCCGTTGAAACTTGGCACATGTTTGCATCGAAATGCAGCAATTAGGACGCTGTATGATAGAGTGGGAGCTTAAATGCCAATGTAGGGGTTAATTACAAGTTTAACAGCCATCCTCCAAAGTCGAACTCAACAACTAACACTACCACTTTATACGTTAATATGCAAATTTTGAAACATTAAGACCCATCTTGGCCAGAAAACTTGCCTACCAACATTTTCATTAACGCTTACTCTTCGATCGACGCAATTAATGATCGTTCTGCAGAAACTCCTTTTTATGGCCAGCATTTTGTTATGCGCAGTGCAAAACCACTGAATTACCTTAATTGTAATCTCATTTAACAATCACAGTTGTAAAACAGAGTGTATTTCTTAACTCCTATTAGCTGTATTATATAAACTTAAGCTTGGCCAGTCTGTTTCAACAATACCCACTGTAGGTTTCAATGTGGAGACAGTTTCTTACAAAAATGTTAAATTCAATGTTTGGGTAAGTAGTAAATTCTTAAGGACACTCAAACCATGAACACTGGGCATTTTGTTTTACATTTTTTCATTGTTATCCAATGTTTGCCATTGTGAATGGAAGAATGCTTAGGTGCAGAAAACAGTAATCCTTTGGTTTATATTATGAGTTCTTACTGGATAGTCATAAAAAAATATAAAAAAGGCAAGTGTTCATGGTTCGAGTGTCCGCACTGTAATGTAATCTACGTTTGAGAGCTAAAACTAGTCAGGACATCTTTTGGCTTTGCTTGACTTTTATAAACTTGTGTCAAGAACAGTCGAAGATTTCTTGTAGTAACAACCACCTTGGGAATTTGAATAAGAAATCAGATGTAAATTGACACAGCCAATGGAACTTTTGATGTATACCAGTTCATTTTCCTGCCCACAATGCTCTGTTGCATTTTATTTTCTTCAAGTTTGTGCCACTTTGTTTTGCCATTGATATCTGGTGTGATTGGCTGTTGTGATAGCTTTGGTTTTGTGGCACTGCAGGACAGGCACTGTCTCAGTTGTAATTTTGACAAGCGCAAAGCAAATTTGTTTGGCTTGGTTAATTTTCAGTGATACACACACAAAGATGAATACCTTATGTTGGGTAGACTGTTCAGAATTACCTATACTGAACTGCTGCCATACCTGGTTACTGGAATGTTGCTCAGATGCTACTCCTATCTGTAAGCTCATTCGATTGGTACGACTACTTTCACTTGATTAAACATAATATGTGGAACCTCACAACCACACGGTTAAGGTCATTTCCCAGTTCTGTATTGCACATCATTACTGCACATAACTTGCTGCATGATTAGCACCAGGGCATTGATAAATGGTGGATTTATATATTTCATTTTATGGCTAGAGTGAGGTAAATCACCATTTTCCCATGTGGGCCTTGATTGAGATATTGTGTTTTCTAGGTATGGTCCAGAGCTGGCTTCTAACTTATTTTGTTGCCTTAAAATAGAAAATCAAAAGATGCCAAAATTGGTGAAAGCTGCAAATTGATAATCTTAAAAGAAACATTTGTGACTTAAGATTCAAAATTTCACTAGAAATGAACTTTTGATTTGTCGGCATCCTGTCACAAATTCAAGTTCGATGAGCTGTAATCCACTTCCATCCTTACGATCCTGTACTTTTTTTCCAAAAAAAACTTGTTAACAACAACAAAAACCATTTTATTTTACTTGATATATAGAAAACAGTACAACAAAAAATACACTTAAATAAGCAAAAAACTACTCAGAATAGTAAACACTAAACAAGCTGAGTATCTGTTCTATCTTGTCTGCATTGGGCTGGCATTTGTGACTTCATTGGGTAGTTAGGAAAGAGGACACTCAATAAATTAGCAATTAGCTTTGGGACACCATCCCTTTGTCCCTTTAAAAAACTGGTAATTTCGAAGAAAATTAAAAAGTACATTTAATCCATGCCAACAATTTCAGTATTATGTGTACAATGTAGCTAGCCTCCTTTGAGCCAAAGTGGATTGTTGGCAACAAGAACACCATCAGTTGCATCTAAGTGTGAAAAACGTGAGGAAAATTCATGTTCTAATTGGGTATAGAACATTGCGTGTTTGTTTTGTCAAGTTTGAAGCAATGTCAGGCAATGTTTTGCACCAGTGATCACAGAAGTGTACTGCTGGTACATGTTAATACAATGTCTTTCCATTGCCAAAACTCTTTACAATATTTTTAAGTGGTGCAGATTAAACCCTCAAAAATGGATTTGCTTTGCTAAATCATAGGAAATTGAAATTGAAGTCTCGCACATTTTTTGAGAAAAGCATAGTTGTTTAAATAATTTAAATTTGGCCATATTTGTGCAGGTGTAAAATGTGTTTATGGCCAATACATTTTGGTGATTACTCGGGCAAAACTTCACCTAGCATTACTTCAAACTTTGTAATTTGACAAACAAACATGCAACATTTGATAGCCAGATGAAACATTTTTTTCCCTCTGTTCACACTTAGATGCACCCAATGGTAGGTGTTTAACCTGTTACTGATGAACGTTTCTTCTGACTTTAGGATGTTGGTGGACAAGATAAGATCCGTCCCCTGTGGCGGCATTACTATGCTGGGACCCAGGGCTTGATATTTGTAGTAGACTGTGCTGACCGTGACAGAATTGATGAGGCAAGACAAGAACTCCACAGAATCATTAATGACAGACTCATGAAAGAAGCCATTATTTTAATATTTGCGAACAAACAAGATTTACCAGATGGTAAGTACAATTATGTCTTTTTATATCAAGTAGTTTTTGTAATAATAATAATAATAATAATAATAATAATAATAATAATAATAATAATAATAATAATAAAAATAATTAATGATAATTTAATAGTAAAAGCATTTATTTAAACATGATAAAATGACAGTGTAGCTGATGTGGTCGTGTATAATTAAAATTAAAAACTAAGATAAAAAGTTAAAACAAATTGAGAAATACAGTTTAGTAAGTGAATTAGTAAGGGAATTAAAATTTCAAATCAAAAACTGTAAAGGGATTCACCTCTTAGCTTGCCTCGAATGTTCAAAAGAGCTGAGTTTCCTAGTGTCATTGTCAAGAATGTTCCAAAGTCTAGCACTCAAATAACTGATGGACTTTCTAGTTTAACAGTTTTTTAATAACACTTTTAATATGTTCAACACAGCAACAGATCATGTAAACTTACTCTATTTTCTCTCATTATTTTGTCTGACCATACAGACTTCATCAATGATCAGGGAGTTTGAAGGTGGCTCAAAATAGTTGAGACCTTCCCTTCTGAAGGCTTCTTTTGTATCTAGGCCAATGGTGTGGATGAAAAACATTCAGTGTAATCTTGTTAAGCACATATCAGTGAATCAAGTCAGATCAAAGTGACAGCAAACTTTGTTGCCCTGGCAATCCCAAGAGCGTTTAAAGATACCCTATGCAGGGCTTGACTTTAGAAAAAAACCTTGGGACCAGCGGGCTCCTAAGTTTTAAGATTTGGTCGCCAGCACAAATTTTTTGGTCACCAAAAATTTTCTTGAAGGTTTCCGCAGGTTTCCGTGTTCATCAATGTGTGGCGACTGCACGCGGCAATTCCATGTGCGTGTGTGTGAAACTATAATTTCAATTTGCAACCGGTGGGAATTGGAAGAGTTCAAAACGGCATACAAGCTTGTATATTCAATCGTTTTTGGAACCCTTTAGTCTCTTCCTTGTATTTTCTGTACAAACCAAACCAAACAAAACGTTACCATTGAAAGTAGGTCGTAGCGAACATAAAAATAATTTCAACACTGAAATACGCCTTCCTTATTCAAATTGGTTTGATCATCTTTCTTTTTTTTGCCATTTAAGCAGTTTATTTCAAGTCAACCTTTTTTCAAGTCGAAGTCTTTGAAGCATCTTGACGAGTCACGCCGGGTGGAAAATTCGATAGCATGCCAACGTGCTAAATACGGTAATTGAATTCAATCACAAGCGGGAATAAATACAAATGTTGAAAGTCAAAAGTGGGCTATTTTTGTTAAAACTTGAGATACATTGCATGATTGGAAGAAAAGTTAAATTGACATACGTGTATGACCAAAATACCAACCGCTTTTTAAGAAACCTAAACGCAAAAGTTTTCATGTTACAGCAAGATGAAGAAATCCGATATCTCCAACAAAACAACGCAAAATGCTAATGCGTGTGTCTGAGGTTTGCGTTTCGGCTGTTTACGATCCACTATCAATGTATTTTATTCTTTCACATGCTCTTTAGGAACTACAAAATATTGGCAATGAAAAAGAAAACTATAGTTTTATTCACGAGAAAGCTACAATAAATATACAGTCGCTACCTGTATTCAGTTTCTGGTCATTGATGCGAGCTTTCGTAAATTAAATTAACTCCCTATTCTTTTCCTACAACATACCGCTAATGTTATTTCTTTTGAATTGGATAGACCATAGTTTACAATCAAATGGTAAAGAATTTTTCTTTTTGCAAAAATCTCATTTTAGGAACAAATGTCGCTTCCGGAATGCTTTCAACCAAACATGTAGATAACTGATTTCACAGTAGTAATTATAGTTGAGGCGGTTTAAACAACTTTTTACATGAAAGTGATAAGAAATTGTGTTCCTCGTTGTTTACAATTAACATTCATTCATTTCATCATGGATCTTAGGAAATGAAAAACTAAATAAATAAAATAGCAACTTGAAATCGTGGTGGCCACACTGGCGACCACACGTGAAAAGTTAGTCGCCAGCGGACCAAATCCAGTCACATTGGTGACCCCACAGGTCGTAACGTCGAGCTCTGCTATGTTTCACCCTTTCAGGCCTATGTGGTGAAAGTTTTGTTTAAACAGCAAAAGAAACAAATCAGAAATTTCTGTTAATAGGTTTCAGAGCCAACTTAAATTCTTGAAAAAATGTGGTACTGAACTCTATGGACAGAATGTTTTCAAAATTAGCAAAAATGTTTCTTATCCTGGGTAGACATTAATTTTGTAAAGATCACAACTTTTCACTAATTGTTCATTACATTATTATTCTAGAAAGGTCAAATATAGGTATTTTGACCAGTTTTGATGCTACCATGGCAACACATTTTGATGTCAGAGGGGTCTCATTTTTTTTCATTTGTAAATCCCAGAAGTTCGTCTTCAGCATTACTTTGTAACCAAACACTATAATACTACATTGAAACTATTACTATTCTCACAAGAGCAGGGCTCGAAATTGCCACTCCCTGGTCGCCAGTGCGACCAAAAATTGAGCACTGGCAACTAAATTTTTAGAACTGGTCGCCAGCTGGCGACTCGCAGTTTGCCTGTTAACTAAAAGAAAGCCACAACACAACTTTTGTTTTTAAACCTTTATATTTATAAGTAAATCATTCTTTATAGAAAGATATCATTCAGATCTAGTAGCTAGTATACGACTCACCATTATGTCCCCACTAAAAATTATAATGTCTGAATATTACAAGAAATTCGTAAAAAATGACTACATTGACGAGGCGAAGCTCCCGTAAGCAGACTCCCTCGGAAAGCAATAAAGGTGTCCTCAACTGGAGTTGGCCGCTTACGGGAATGTGTAAATACCGAGTTTGTATGAGCTAGAGAAACATAACAGGTACTCTGCAGAGTACAATTTGGGATTAATTGCACTGCTCTCATCCAATCAGAATAACAAAAGTAATTTTGTTGAGTGCACCATAAATCACTAAATTTGTAAAATATTTTCTTCTAGCAATGAAACCACATGAAGTGCAAGAAAAACTTGGGCTCACAAGAATCCGTGACAGAAACTGGTATGTCCAACCCTCATGCGCAACAAGTGGAGACGGGCTGTATCAAGGATTACAATGGCTAAGTTCAAATCACCGGTCATGATAAACAACTTATTGTTTTCACAATAATTGGACAATTAATATTCTTTTAACATGTTGTCATACATAGATGGAACTCTGGACAGTTTTCTATGCAGATTATATTGTACTTTGTAAAACTGTTTTATTAGAGTATTAATCAATTTAACATACAGAAACATTTCCCCATGATCTGTACTCTTATGGACCATACAAAAGACACAACGAAACGTTCAATATCAAGTGTCAGTTTCACTGCAAAGTTTTGGACATTTTATAGGTCATTTCTGTGGTTTATAGGAGTCTAGACCGCAACAAAATGCAATTGATTTGTTTTATACAATAACACTGCAAATTTATCAGTGAATTTGCTGGAAATGAATGAGAAATTGTGTGCATGTGTGACAGCTCTTAAGATTGCAGGTTTTGCAATTGAATTCGATGAATGTGTTACAGAATCTATTTGGAAGTCACAACAATTTCTCATTTTCATGGGCTAAATTCTCATCGTCCATAGCTGCCAACCACTTAGCATGTGGGAAATTTCTCAGTTATTTTGTAAATTATTATTACTTTTATTAATTATTATTGACTACTTTGTCTGAGACTTGCCATTTGTTAACTGTCACTACTATTGCGTATATTATTATTGTGAAGTTGAACATTAGCATTCCCGGATGTCTTGGGGTCATTCTTAATGCACCAAGGATGATTGCCTTATTGGAATGTACTATTTGTGGGAGTTAATTTTCGCAAACTTGCAATTGCAAAAATTGCAAAGTAGAGATAATGTTACAATGAGGACACTCGAACCATGAACACTTGACATTTATTTTTACATATTTTTACCGTTATCCAATATAAACAGAAGAATTAGCTTTCTTAGGTGTTGAAAGCACTAATTCTTTGGTCTATTTCTAGAGCTCTCATTGGATAATCATAACAAAAAATGTAAAAATAAATGTCAAGTGTTCCTAGTTTGAGTGTCCACGTTGTAAAGTTCTTATACAGTATCATTACTTTCATGTTATGCATTTGTTTTCAATATTTTTCAAAGTGATTACTTTTTTAATTTTGATATTTGGGTAACTTGTTAGTAAGAGTGGGTGTTATAGATTAACCTCACAAAATCGTGTTGCTCCAGAAATGCCAAAAATTGTGTTTTGCTCATTATGTGGCTTTGGATATGATGCTGAATTTGTTTTGAATTTGTAAATTGACAGGGACATTGCCAGAGAAATTTAAAAGGCATCATATCATCCATATTTCCTGTATATTTTAACTGTAAATTTAATTTTATACTTTGAATTACAAAGTCAGCTAAACTCAAGTAAATTAAAATTTCCCCCATACGTGTAGGCCGCTTCAAAAAATACCATAATACTCTTTGTTTATCCCCAAAATTTTGCATAAGCATTGTTTCCAGTTTCTCATGGGACCTACAATGGTCGCAAGAGAAAACAAAAACAATGCTTATGCAAAATTTTGGGGATAAACAAAGAGTATTATAGTATTATCTGAATTGGCCTATTAAACCTCTGTTTAAAACATTGTGGAAAATATTTGATGTGGAAAAAGAACACCTGTACTTTTCTAAATGCTGTTTTGGGTGTCTATCACAACTTTAAGTACCAAACTAAGTACGGTCTTTACTTACACCCGGGCCCACCACGTTTTATGGTAATACCAAACAATAGCACAATTTGTGGAACATTTCATTAAATGAAATACCAAGTTCACAAATAGAATCGCCGTGCCACATTTAGCAATAATGGAAAGTTTGATTCAACCTTTAAGAAATATAGAAGTTTGAATTTTCTTGATTTTTGCAAAGAATGTGTGGCATGTATTCACATTTCTTTGTAAAGATCACAATTTTTTAATTTTTAGATTTCATCGAGTTTCAATCAGATCTCTACGAAACTTTGCGTTTTTTATTGAATTTGAGCATGCTGAATCTATTCATGTACCTAGTTTTTACTTAATACAATATTTTAAAATGTCATTTTAACTGTGAGTTGTGCTATTGTTAATTGACATTACTACAAAGATAAGACACTATTTTAGTTCAATTTGTTTAAGCATCCCTCATCTAATGGTAATGTCTAATGTCTAATGAATGATTTGACAAGGTGGAATATTTTCTAGACCTGCAGAAAGAGTATGGAAAATAGATTTGCCTGGGAAACATCTGGCCCTGTTTGTTTAAAGGATTGATGGCAATTTCCCCAAGGGAAAAATTCTGGCAGCATAGTTGGTACAATTGGACAGTCGTTTGTTTGTTACATAGTTTTATCATCCACCCTTTGAACAGCCAGGGCTAGCAGTTGTGACCAAGCTTAAACACGTTTTTACTGTAAAGTTTATTGCAATATTGTAGAAGAATGTAATTTTTTTAATCGTTCATGGAAATAAGACTTGAGTACCAGCGGCTATTTGGGAAATGAGCCTGTGCTCTTCTCAGAAGAGACAGCACTCTTTATCTTCTTTGAGAAAACAGTGGAAATCGTGCCTTGAATGGAAAGGAAAGTTGAGTCCCCCAAAATAGAAAAATGGCTTTGTTTTGGTTGTTTTCCTAGTTACATGCATCGTGTTCGCAAGGATCGCATTCTACTTGAGTTTCGTCTTGGTGCTGTATTCAGTGTCATGAGTTGTATATAGTTTCATATATTATGAGTCGCTCCCTTGTTTGTGAACTTTAATATTTGAGGAAGAAATATGCTGGAAAAGGATATTTTGCTGGTATTTTTCTTTTCCGCCATTTCTATATATTCCAAACAAGGCAGCTACTTGCAAGCTAATACCTTCACTGATTTACTTAATATCCAAGTCATTGAATTCAGTGGTTTTAATAAAATGGTTACAAATTTGAGTATTGTGAAATAATTTAACATGCCCTTATGCCGTGGTTTGTACGCTAGACTGCGGATTGGGCAGTCCAAGTTCGAGCCTCTAGCCGGGGCACTGTGTCGTGTTCTTGGGCAAGACACTTTACTCTCGCAGTGCCTCTCTCCACCCAGGTGTATAATTGGGTACCGGAGAAATACTGCTGGGGGTAACCCTGCGATAGACTAGCATTCCATCCAGGGGGAGTACAATTATTCCTAGCCGCTTAATGAAACTGAAACTGGAATAAGCTCCGGCAGTTTGGGCCACTAGGCTCGAGGATTGAACCCTTTTGTGTACCATGACGGTCACTTCATTCTCTGTTCCTCTCCTCTTTGGTTAGTGCGCCCGACCCCAGCCTCTCCTCTTTGGTTAGTGCGCCAGACTCCAGTTCAAGCAGGAAATGAATAGAGGGGGTAAGTTTCTAAAGAAACTGTGGTGCTGCGTCGGTGGGAAGTATAACAATATAATTTGGTTTTATCAACTGGGTTGATAATGTCAATTGGCCACCGTAAAGAGATTCAAGTGCTGACGTTTATCGCTCCGACGAAGGGCTAACGCTCGAAACGTCAGCACTTGAATCTCTTTACGGTGGCCAATTGACATTATCAACCCAGTTGATAAAACCAAATTATCCAGTTCAAGCAGCCTTGTCCCAACCTTGCCCCTAGGCATTCTCTCTTGCCTTGTTGACCGTGCGAAGTCTGGGGACTAAGAACTAACCCTCTCTCCACCCAGGTGTTGGAACGGGTAACGGCGAATTTTATGCTGGGGGTAATCCTCCGGTCGACTATCATCCCATCCAGCAGAGGGGTGTTCCTGTGAAGCCAGGAGTGGTGAGAAACAGCTGTTGTATTTGGAGGCTAGGGAGAACAATTGGGGCCAAAGAAACGGGTATTAGTCACCCCTTTCAATGTCACCGGGTTTGCAGAGCGTTTTTCAATCGATTGTCGAAAGTAATTTGCGAATTGCTTTGGTTTTGCATTATTACGCTCAGTGATTGGCTTCAAAATCTTGCGCCACTTTTTCAAGCAATCAGGAGTAAAACCAAGACCAACCATGACTCGCGCACGCAAATTCCCCCACGTGTAATTCGAGTTTTGATTGGATCTCTGGATTGTCTGGATGGAGCTTTCTATTCCTTGATTATTCCACCCGTCCTTCCTCTGTGGCCCCAATACTGCTTGAAGACTTTTCTTGTTTTTCCTAGCTCCACTTTGGTGATCCCGCTTCCCGGCAATCCCACTCTCTTTTCTCCCACCTCCCGTACCCTCTCGCCCCTATTCTCACCCACCCCTGGAGATTTGAAATCTTGACCCTGTTTAGGACAAATAACATTAAACATCCACGCAGACGTCCTTTGGGCTTCGTCACGCGTTCCTTCCCCACGGGCGAAAGAATGCGTGACGAAGCCCAAACGACGTCTGCCTGGGAGGCATCAACGCTGTTTAGGACAAATGAACCTGGGCAAAGGAAAACGTTTTTACACTACGGTACTAGTATCTAGTCCTGAAAGTTATCTTATGTTGACCGATGAACAACTAAATGACAGTGTCCAGGACAACTCCAGAGCCCGATTAGGAGCGCTTTATATTGTATACCCTGTTCAAGACTTAGGGGTCAAAAACCATACCCTATCCAGCGGCACGTCCCCGTATAGCCCATTATAGGGCAGTACCCCAGGGCTCCTGCAAATCCTGAGAAATTTGATCCCATTTGCCATCAGAGAGAATTCATTTGAGCTCAACCTATTTTTAATCGATCTCCAGGGAAAAAGTAGCGGATTTACTGGCTGGATATAGTAATTACGTTTCGTGAAAACGCCACGAAACGAAAACCTCGTTCGCGTTTCACTCTTACTTATTTTATTACCCATAGTGCTTCTTGTGCGTTGCTCCGGGAGAAGGCGAAAGGCTGGGCTCTAGGATGCTGTTCGCCAAGGTGTGTTTCTTTTCTAAAAATGGCGGAGACTATAACAATGCAGTAACGATATTTTGAAAGCCATAAAGCCATCTTTTCTTCGATCACTAACCCTGATTTGTCGATTAAGCCTCAAGGTAACGTATTGTTCTGTACTTTTATTCTAGTTTGTTGTATACATTGCTTTTACAGAAGGATTCCAGCGCTTCAGTACACTATGAACGCCGTCGTGTCTTCGTGAAAATCTTGAAACTTCTAATTAAACCCTTAGTTATTTACGTACTCTTGTGCGATTTTTCCTGTCCACATCTTGTATTGCACTACTTGTGTGATGCGGTGTCGTAACTTATCGCATCTGTGAAGTAAATTCCACGCCTTTGAGGAGTTTTCTGAATCAAAGGCAACTGTTTTATGGAACGCATTATTCTTGTATTTATTTTTATACTGTCTGCAGCTCTGTTTGACATTGTTTCCATTGTATGTAAATCGTTAATAATGCATTTTCCATCCTCCAGTATTTCCATGTTTCTAGCCAAAGTAATCAAATTTAGCTTATCGTTTCAGTACGGTTGTGCAATTGTAAATCAAATGGTCTCAAAATATCAGCCTTATAAGTCGCTTTGATCGTCGATATCAACTGTTTCGTTATAGCTGTGTTAAAGTACCAAAATCTGAGGTGAATTTCGCTTTAAAAGTGTAATAGTATAAAGTGACATTTTTACATGAAAAGATAAACCATTCTGTGTCCGCTTGAGCAATGGAACATGTACAATGTTCACTGAACGGGAAAATACTTTTTACGATGCATATGTGATAACACAAGTTATCATTTTAGAATGCCTATCATGAATATTGGATGTAGATTTGTCGGTAGTCAGCTTTGTTTGTAATATAGATTTAATATATGCCATGTATACTATGGTATAGTCAACAATGAAATGTAACTTATTACTTCGTTTGGAGGTCTCTAAATTTTCCACCTCCCATCAGCAGAGTGAATAGTGAATACTTTCAAGTTTTACTGAGATATTGTATGTAAATCGATTTTTGTATGTATGTAGATCGATTATTGTATGTATGTAGATCGATTATTGTATGTAAATCGGTATGTAAACCATTTTCACTTGATTGCCTGCCACAGCTCTCTTTAAAACTTTAGTGTTGTTTAAAAATATGGGATTTGTTAATGATACAATGTAACGAGCATGTCAACTCCATTTTTCAGTGTGTCTCCTGAAACAATTCAGTCTGACGATGCTTTGGTTAAATGGCGCATTGTTGTGAATGAATTTGGTGCTTATTTAAGGGTGGCGCTGTAACATTTTTGCTCTCAATGTGGGTGGCATGTAATCACGGGTGGTGCCTTTAGAAGCAAGTAAATAGGTAACCAGGACTACAAACAGTCTGACCTCAAACTTGTCTGACAAAAATTTTCCTATGTCCAATGTTCGACATTGTTACTGTTTGTCTGATCAAATGGTGAATGGGTAATGATCCCCTTGCGCTATGATGTCTTTTCAAGGACCATTGTTTTATTGTTTTTTATTCCAATAGATGTTTCACTATGCATCACAAAATTAAAATTGCAATTAAAATATAAATATAGAATTAACACATGGGTGTGTGGAGATAGGAAGTTTGGGGACGGGTTCATGTCATTGTAATGTTGGAGATAATTAAATTTAATACAGTATTCAAGTGGCACAAATCAAGCAGCTTTTTAGCCAGGTTTTTAAAATCGGACGTCCAGAAATTTCTATTAGCCCTTTCGCTGCAGGCCATTTTTGCACCCCTGTGCGGGCCTAAAAATGAGATTTTCACAAAATTATCACGTTTTTAAACAGCCCTTACCATCAGAAATCAATTTTTTGATTAAAACTAACTATTACTTAAATTATTTGTACATTTTGTCAATAAAAATGTCAGACCTATCGCTGTCGGGACATTCATTCTCAGACACATAGTCATCGTCACTTTTGCCATCTTCCAAGTCAGGAAAAGCTTCTTTGTCACCTGAATCATCCCAGATGTTTTCCAAGACATCATTGACTGTTAATCTACTCATAACTGGCGAAAGAATGAAAAATACGCTCGAAAAACACTTGAAAAGACACTTGTGGCAAAGCCAAGATGGCAGCTAGCATCAACTTGATAACATGTGGCACAAAGTACGGGTTGATATGTCATATATTTCTCACCAAATGTATTTTTTGTTACCAGGCCCTTATCAGTTTTGTTACATGTGGTGTAATAGACCAATTCCGATATATTAAAATTCTAACATGGCGCCGAGGCTTAGGGGAATAAAACAAAAGAAATTATTTATTCATCCCTAAGCCTCGATGGAAAATCTTTTGTTTTATTCCCCCAAGCCTCGGTGACATGTTAGAATATTAATATATCGGAATTGGTCTATTGTTTCTACAATGTGCATACGTTTTCATACAAAGGCTATACTTGAGGAGGTTCTCAGTATGCCCTTGTAGCATATGAGTAATCTGATACAGGACGTACTGGGTACGTCCTTGTAGCAGTGAAGGGGTTAGGCATGCATCCACCTTCTAGCCTGAGGGTCTTTGGATAAGATTTACTGTATAAGTATGTCGGGTTTTATTCTGCAGTTTTGAGTATAAACATAGTTGATAAAGGGGAGTGATAATGAAGCGCGACAGACGTCAAAGGAGCAAATAAAGTGGCTAAGATTCATGTTTGAAGGTCAATGAACATATACTCTTTTGTTTTTGGCTCTTACACTATGCATGAATTACATATTCGCAATGTTTTTTATTGGTTTGTTGCATGGACATGCATAACCACCTTTTGTATTTTGCCAGGTTTTGTGCCCATCCATCCCCCAAATAGACAGCAAAAACATATAACAAAGAACTTTGCCAGGGTTCATAACCATTTGACTGTAATAGACCAATTTTGATATTTTAATATTCAGCCTAAAACAATAGACCTCACTGCGAGGCTCCGGAGAATAAAGCCCACAAACTCTATAATTTATACCCCGGAGCCTTGTGCTTAGGTTTATTGTTTTAGGCTGAATTTTAAAATATCGAAATTGGTCTATTACTATGGTGTAAAAATGACTCTCAATACTCATATCAATTTTCTCCATCCAGGTGTTGTAGGCGTGGTGGCCTAAAGGTTAGTGCAGTGGACTCTGAATCGGAGGGTCCAGGTTCGAGCTCTGACCAGGGCGCTGTGTTGTGTTCTTGGGCAATTCACATTATCAACCCAGTTGATAAAACCAAATTATATTACTCTCAGTGCCTCTCTCCTCCCAAGTGTATAAATGGGTACCGGCAAAATAATGCTGGGTGGTAACCCTGCGATGGACTAGCATCCCATCCAGGGGGAGTGGAAATATTTCTAGCTGCTTAAACCAGGATAAGCTCCGGCAGTATAGGCCAGTAGGCACAAGGCATTACTTTCTCAATCCAGGTGCCATATGGATACCCATCAAGTAGGAAGAAAATTTGTCTATTACGTTTTCCTTTACCTTTCTTTTTCAGGCTTTGCTCAACATGGGGAAGTTATTATCTAAAATATTTGGTAACAAGGAAATGAGAATTTTGATGCTAGGCCTTGATGCTGCAGGAAAAACAAGTATCCTTTTCTTTCTTGAATGTATACGGTGGAATTAGCCATTTTCTAGATGAGCAGGGGGCTGGGTACAAAAATTTAAAATATAATGAAAAAACTGGCTACTTTTTTCAAATTTCAATCTACTTCAATCCTTGCCATCCTTAGTGACAGATGGCAATAAATGGTTTCAGTATAGTGCTACAGTCTTAGGTAACAAAACTACACCATTATTTTTGGGTTTCCATTGATGCAGGAACATATTTCAGCCGCCAAAATACCGTGACATTGTCCCTTTAAGAAATAACATTTAAAGAAATTCAATTTTTCACTATTTATCAAGCTCCTTTAATGTTGTTAAGTTGTTTCCTTAACCTCCTGTCAGCCATTTTATACAAACTTAAGCTTGGGCAATCAGTCACAACTATACCCACTGTAGGTTTTAATGTGGAGACAGTTTCCTACAAAAATATAAAATTCAATGTATGGGTAAGTGTTTCAATATCCCAAGAATCAATCTTGTATCCACAAGTCAGAATGATTGCATCGATGCATTGTAGTTACAGTCGAACCAAGCGAAGCATACCCCCTAGAGTACATTAATGAATTGATTATTGGAAAATTGAACCCATTATTTGTTTCAAATATTGCATTCGGTTTGAAAAGGCGCACATCGGTGCTCAAATCAAAGTTGAGTTTGGATTGGACTAGGCGAACAAGAGATGCTCCTTATATGGAATTATTGTTTCATTTTTAAAATGGTGGCAAGGAACAAACTCACAAGCTTGGGAAACCAAAAAGTATAAACCATAACTTGTGAAAACTTATTCAAATGGAACTTGGAAAATTTGCTTGACCAGGTGTCTTGTTAATTTGCACGATGCTAATACCATCAAATTTGGGATATGGCATTACAAAGTTGCATGGAAAGAATACATTGTTTGATTGTCAGTAGCAATTTTACTGTTGCCATTATTTGTACTCAAGTTGCATGATTAGATATAAAAACATGGTTCTTAGTTCATTAATCACTGTCGTCTTCATCGTTATTGTTGTCATCATCAAATGTTCACTGACACTAACTTTGCATTTCTTCTCAAACAATAAATTATGATGATGGACATCATGCCATATTTCCTGTTGTGATGTTTTTTTTAATTTATCAATTTTGCTTTCTTCACAAAGAATGGCATCAATTTTGTACATACTTACTGTCATACAATTTTCTGTGTCTGTTATGATAATTTGATTTTGCATTACGAAAGTCCTACTGAATTGATTGCATTCCATCGTCTAATCACATGTCTGTTTCACATGTACTGATTTTAAAAGGAGAGATTTGATGTTGCATACTCCCTGGGTATTATTATTTGTATTTCAGGATGTTGGTGGACAAGATAAGATTCGTCCTTTATGGCGTCACTATTACAATGGAACCCAGGGCTTAATATTTGTAGTGGATTGTGCTGATCTAGACCGTATAGACGAGGCAAGAACAGAACTTCACCGGATAGTGAATGACAGGGAGATGAAAGATGCCCTAGTTTTGATATTTGCAAATAAACAAGATTTACCAGATGGTGAGTCTATGCTATTAGAAAATACAATTAACCTTTAGGAAGTGGAATGATGTTTGCTCAAGAACGTGCAGGAATAATCATTCCTGCATAATAGAGATCTGGAACCAAGGTGTGTTGCCATAGCAACATCAAAATATACACCGTTGACTCTGCAAAATTTTGGAAGAATTCAACAAAACGTATACAAAATATTTTGATTTTTGCCTCACACGTGCTCAGAATCCTTCAAATTTTGCTTGTTTTTATGTCTTAGTTCGCACAATTCTTGTCTGCATGAGGAGACGCAGGCGATACTTTTTGGCTTGCGGTTGGAAGCCTTCGTTGCTAAAGACGCCATACCTAATCCAATTAATTCAATTAAAAAACTCAGTCTAGGGAATTCGATATTTGATTGCCTTTTTTCAACACTCACAGCATGCACAGCATGCATGCTTCTTGAAAAAGCTAAAAGGTGAAAAAGGTTCCATGTGGTCGTAATACATTCGGCGAATGTTCTTATCGTATTTTGCTCACTAACGTGCCAGTTTTGGTGATTGCTAGACCTCAAAGCAATCATTATTGTACCATAAAATTTTTCTGGCATCACTGTAAAGTCTGAGCTGGCATTTTCATACCAGCAAAACGCGAGATTCTGCGGGATTTGAAGCACATCAATGATTATCCACAACAAAACAGTGACAAAGCCGTGCATATAAATCAACCTTGGTAAGTTACATCTGTACATGCATATGCAAGCCGAGGAAGTTGACATCAGTAGCTAGTTGCGAGATCAATAGTAATTTCAATCTCCGGTAATACGAGGAATACACGTAGATTGGCGCTTTCGAGTGTCTATTATAATTTTATTTATTTATCGACTTTGTAATATTCCCTGCTATATTGCAATTTTAAAGGAACACTATCACGTTTCTGTGCATGCACCAATGTTTGATTTTTTGGACAGGATGTCCTGAATTCAAAAGATGCGAGAAGTGATGTAGCGCATTCAAAAATCCGTTTGCATCGTCCTCAATTTACTTCGATATCACCCTAAAACTACTCATAATTGTAGATTAGTGATATACGGTTCTCGTTTAGTGCCAATTTGTCTGAAATCAAGAATTTTTGGCGTCGTTTTCAATGCCGTGTGACCAAGCTTTGAGAGGAGGGAAGCGTTAATGGCGCTGGACGAAGGCTTCTTTCTCCTGGCAGCTTTTGGAAAAGTTCAGACAATCGGAGAAAGACTAAAAAGAATTGGAGCCAACATCAGAGTAGGTTTACGTAAAGAAATCGATCCACAAGACTTGAAAGAGGCTGAAAGCTGATCGTGTTCTTCAACACGGGTGAAACTGACCTTTACTCTTTGGTATTCTTCGTCTGTCTTCAGGCATGCTGTCTTCAGGCATGCTATCTCTCTGCTCAGGTATAGGCTGTGTGAATGATACCGGTATAATATTATTTCTTTTCTCAGTGGAAAAGGACAAAAAAGAACTGTAACAGCTTCTGACGACCCGTGCGTGATATGAACAATACCCGCGATTCACACAATTTCCGGACGACATTTACAGATTTAGGCTTGTTTTGAACGTGATCTTACTGTCGCCTTGTGCTTGTATGGCTTTTGCCGTGTTTCGTAGATGTACTAGCCAGTACTGTTTTTATCTGCCATTTTACATGGACAGCCGACACGCTTCTTCCCTGACTTGGTCGAGCAAGTTGACTTGCATGCAACGACAATACAGCTCTCCAGTAAAAGCGCAACCGACAAGATTGGCCGAATAATCAAACAGCGATGGAAAGGAAATAGCGTGCGATGAAATAGAAATATGTTTGTTTTCTTCGACGATCTCATCTTGTTGAGACTGTATTTTTCCTTTTTTTATTTCTGTCTGCGTTGTATCGGTCTCTTCTTTTATACTGTTCGCAGTGACAGTTCTATTGTTATAGTTGATAAAAGGCAGTTGGCGCTCGCACATGTGCAAAATCGTGATAGTGTCCCTTTAAGTATAGATGATTGAGAACCCAGAAAGTGATGCCCAGGAAAAGAGGTTGCACAAACTGCGTGCCCACTTCATTCATCCACGACATGGAAACAAAAAAACTGTAAAAACTGTATATAAAAAGTTAGACGCTTGTTGCATTTTTTTGCAACCTCAACTGACTCTCAACTCGGGTAGACAGTTTTCCTGTGGCTGTCATAATTATGTCAAGCGCATTATATTTATTATGACTTTTTGATCATCTTGTGCTACGCGCGCCAACTTCAACTTGTTTCACAATGTGCGATAACATAGAAGTACTCATGATTAATAATCATCTAACAGCAATAGTATTTTGTCCACCAGAAATGGCGGGTGTCACGCCTCAAACAGTTCGATGTGACATGAAAATTCTAATCCTGGAGCAGCAATAATATTTTGTCCATCAGAACTGGCAGGTGTCACGCCTCAAACGGTTTGATGTAATATTTTAGCAGCAATAATATTTTGTCCATCAGAGCTGGTGGGTGTCACGCCTCAAACAGTTCGATGTAATATTTTAGCAGCAATAATATTTTGTCCATCAGAACTGGCGGGTGTCACACCTCAAACAGTTCGATGTAATATTTTAGCAGCAATAATATTTTGACCATCAAAACTGGCGGGTGTCACGCCTCAAACAGTATAATATAATATGATAATATGCAGACCCAATAATATTTTGTGCACCAGAACTGGCAAATTACTCACCCCGTAGAGCTCGTTATCATTTTTCCTGTAATTTTTAATTCGGCATAATTATCCAGTTTGCTGACGACTGAAAATTTGCAACGAGTTGACATGTGAGTTATATTATGCGTTCATCCACCAAATGTTTCTGCGATCCTTACTGTGAGATCTGTCAACTGCTTATTGTGTTTCTTCAGTCCAGTTCAAAGATCGGTCATTTGAAATGACTGATCTGCAGAGAGTCTGCACGGTATCTAAGGCTTGCATCTCGTCATGATGTTTGTTTTCTACCGTTCACATTGCACTGGCTTCTGGGACGCTTATTTTGTGGAAGAAACAAGGAAAACAATGTATTTCAAGCGAGTTACGCATCCTTGAGTGAAACAAATGCAGAGTCCCTAACAACTGGAATAGAAAATGACACTTGTTACTCAGCGGTAACAATGTGCACTTGTCATTACGCATAAGTGTCGCATGTGTTAGAATAACAAATCAAGTATATGCATGGGCGTTTAGAGGCTTCGTTGTGGCGATCAAAGTTTTCTGTTCAGTAGCTTAAAATCTTGTTGCCTTTTTGATAGAAATAGACTGAAGCAGATGCAATACATCCTGCGACAACAGTAACGTTCTCTTGTGTATAACATTCTCTTTCAAAAATATTCATGTTGGTCTAAAGGCTTCATTAGCCGGTACGTCCACGTCCTGTTGTGGCCGAATCAACATTCGTTAATAGAAAATGTTGCAAGTTGGTTTTCCCGTAACAATGTTTTGAATCGATGAGCAGGGACATTCATGATGAACCAAATATCAAACGCTGAATGCTTATCAAGATACTCTAGCTTGCGAACAGAGATGGATTTTCGGCTTTTGTTTCACGTTGCCGGAAAATCTAACAACATTCCAATGGTGTGGTAATTGTTTTCACTGAAATGGTAAAGCAAGTAGGTGAAAGATAAACTGGTCTAAAGGAATGCGCTTTTCGTTGTGCGACCTTGTTTGATTGTGTATACTTGTGCTTAAATTAAGTTTGGTTCTTCCACGATTATTCAGTGTTTGAGAAATTCAAAATGTTTTGAACAAATCTGTTTATATGTGTTGTTCCTACCTGGCCGTTTTAGATTTTATTTGCTTTCAATGCCTGATATTGCTTTGCTCTAGCTTTCATGGCATCCTGCAGTGCGCAAGACCGGAAAGGAGTAAATTTCAAAATGGCAGCTCAAAATCTTAATGGCGTACTTAACAACGAACTTCAACCTTCGCTTTCTCCAACAAGAGTGGACAGCGAGCTCTCACTTCATAAATAATAACTTAACAACACATAAGCTACAAGATAAGCCAAACTGGAAAAAAAAATTTTGAGCGTCAGCCATATGTACCACCTTAAAACTTTACACCTTGTGTTTTCCCTTGCAGCAATTAAACCTCATGAACTTCAAGAAAGACTACACCTTACAAAGCTAAGAGACCGAAACTGGTTTGTGCAACCATCATGTGCTACATCTGGTGATGGCTTATATGAAGGATTAACCTGGCTGTCTTCTAATCACAAACATTAATTCTTGACATTGCAGAAGCTCGAGTGTGTATATATGCTCTAGCTGTATTGTACTATAAATTCCTGTCTTTCAATAGCCACCTTGACAACTGGACAAGGTATTTCTCAATTTAAATAACTACAGTAACTAATGAGATGAGGGCTGTGTAAAAGCATTATGTACAGCCATTGTGATTCATGCAATAGTCTCTCTGTGGTGGCTGGTGGAATAGTCTGTCATATAGCAAGCGAAAACAAAAGGAAAATTGAAGAAAATAGCTTGGCATTGCAGATTATTTATATCACAGCTGGTCTTCTAATAGCATACAGCAGTAAATGAACACGAAACCAGGGCTTGAGACTAGTGGCAGCAAGCTAGCCAACAGCCCTCGTTGGATATACAATGCATCTAAATTCTGACATGGCTCAGGGGCTTTCTGGGCAAAAATGCATTTTTTAATACAGCTTTTGTTTGCTAAATCCTGCAAGAGACTTGATACAAAGAAAATAAAACCAAATAATTATAGAAGTTTAACAATAAAGCCTCAGCACCATACTTGAATTTTGATATATCGAATGGGAGCTATTAAGACAAGTAAAATATTAAGTGTTCACTACCAGGTTTAGCATTCCAACTGGTAACTTTGGGTCAAGGAATTAAGAGCTCTTAAATGGCATTTGAGTTTGATAAGAGACAGGTTTATCTTGTCAACTAAAGACTAAAGTTAATACAGAACACACTTGCTGTTCATTTAACTTAATTTATGGAAGCAGTAGGTCCTTTGTAGTCTGTCAATACATGACTGAGTTAGTCATTCAGTTAGTGAAAAAATTAAGGGTTACTGAAGGTTGTCAATAGCCACCTTGTACTTTTGGGTGGCTAATCTGCTGGCTCGGGTTCTTTAATATACACTGTATGATGCAGGGCTTCAAATAATTTTTTCCTGTGGAAGGGCGTGTGTCCGACTATGTCACCAGTTTGATGGGACAAAACTGTAGTGAAGTGGGACGTCATTACAGTACTGCTCGATAACGCGTTGTCAATGCAAAACATTGGTGTTGAACTAGAAGGCAAGAAGAAATGTGCCCAGCATCCCTTCTGATCACAGTCGCAATTTCATTCAACATTTTGGTTGGCCATTGTCTGATGTCCACTTGTTATTTGTAGCCTTGCACCAGGTGACACAACTACCCACCTACTTCACAACTTCCTGTCAATCCTGGTTACCAGCACTCCAAAAAGGTTCATCAAATACCAACTTAAAGTGCACCTAACACCAAAATATTTTTTTCGCTAAAATACACCTTTGTGCCAGTTCGAAACGCATTTCACCTTCTGGCTATTGATAGCATTAGGAAAACTGTTCATCATTTTTTCCACGACCGAGTCAGAAGGGGCGTGGGTCTATTCTTGATTTGACGTCGCAAATTGATTTGCATCACATCAAGTCTTCGTAAACATGCATACAAATCAGTTTGTGACGTCAAATCAAGAATAGACCCACTCCCCTTCTGACACAGTTGTGGAACAAATGATAAACAGTTTATCGAAACTTTTAAATGCTATAAATAGCCAGAATTTGATGGAAAGGAGAAACGAAAGGTGGAATATGTTTCGAACTGGTACAAAGGTGTATTTTAGCGAAAAAAATATTTTGGTGTTAGTTGAACTTAAAAAAAGATGTGGAACTGGGTTTTTTATATACATATATTGGCTCCTACCCATTTAACAAGATATCTTGATCATTTTTAATTATTGAAGTCAAAGTCACTTGCAGATCCAGATGGGGAATCTCAATTCTGGTTAAACTATTCTTAGCTTTGTAAGAATTTATGCCTAAAATTTAAGGATTTCTGTATTTTGCATGCAGCCCAGCAGCTTTCTACTCATTCTCGTCCCCAGAGGCCGTGATCCTTTTGGTCAGCACCAAGAATCTTGACCTCTGAGAAAGTCAACTCCGGAAGTCCGAGATTCACGGACTTCCCGTCACTATGCGCATGCACAAAATCAAATCTGATTGGCTGAAAGCTACAAATCAAGTTCTCTATGCATGCTGGCAATTTGGTTGCGGCCAGAGGTCTCGATTCCTTGGTGCTGACCAAACGAATCGCGGCCTCTGGGGACGAGAATGCTTTCTACTTATGAATATTAATTTTATGATTGCAATCTCAAAATTGGCAACCTCTGCAATTAATGTCTGTCACACTCTTTTGAATCGATTTTATAAACAATCACGTATACCTTTTTTTAATGTTTGACACAGTCATTTGATTTCCTGCAAAGGACCTATTAGCAGAAATTGAAGTTTATCGCATCAAGTCAACATTGTTTTGCTGTTTTCTTATGTAATATTAGCTGCTGAATTTTTTGTATATTATCAAGAAATTTTGGATGCAGAGACATTGTTGTGGTTATACAAGGATACCTGAGTTCACCTTATTTTAGTCAAGTTGTATCTGTGTTGGCTGTTAGGTAGAATTTTAGTATGGCATAACGAGAACAGGGCATGGACTTTTGTAAGTTTGCTGTCACACAGCATGGCCACTGTACGGCCGAGAATGTTACTGCAGTGAAATAAGCATAATTATTTCCTCCCAATAGCTGTTTTTGACCACAATATTATTGGCTTCTCACTTCTCAGTCAATCAAAAAAAAGCTTCACATAGGGTCTATCATCTATCATTTGTTTGCTCACCCTCCCAGACATAGACTTAGTAATAAAAACTATGTTGAAGTAAGATACTACATGCAACTGTAAATTAATTAAAAACTTTTATTGAGAGGTAATGATGTGCTGGTGTGGTATGTCACTTCATGACAAATGGATAAATGTAGTTACTAGTTGATAAGTGTACTTAATCCAGTTGAGAAGTTTACTGAAATAGGTGATCTAGTCAATAAATGGACTTATCTAGATGATCTAGTTTGTAAGTGTACTTATCTTGTAGACAATCTGGCTGCATGTGTTAGGCATTTTTATTATTTCATTATTACACTTTTAATTCTGAGCAATTTAATTATAAACCAGTAGTTGAATTCAGCTGTAATGAACTTGTTATATAAATTATTAATAAATATTAGAGAAGAGGAATTATCAGTCTTTAAGCTTAGGATGTTTTTGCTCAGGAAGAATTAAGTGAAGTCAGAGATGGTTCTCATATTATTGTGAAAAGTTAAAAATACACTGTATTAGCTATAAGCAGTACAATGTGGACATAAATCACTTTTTGGGTAATCTGTTACACTTTTCTCTGTTGTATTGTAGACTGCTGATTTAGTGTGCGTCATTCTAGTACCTATCAGCTTTATGCCATGATTTCTGGTTGCACTTTATGGGATAAAATTGAGGTTCCTAAATAACAGACAAAAAAAACAGACAGGATTTTCAATTTACACTTGCATTGTTATATTCAGATGAGAAGAAAAAGAAAAGGA
Source organism: Blastomussa wellsi (assembly GCA_947652115.1). Taxonomy (NCBI): domain Eukaryota; kingdom Metazoa; phylum Cnidaria; class Anthozoa; order Scleractinia; family Plerogyridae; genus Blastomussa; species Blastomussa wellsi. The sequence goes on from OX393561.1 coordinate 10,605,533, forward strand.
AGTCTTCGGTGGACGACAAAGCTGCAAAGTGCTGCATAATATACCACAGCTTTCCAATCCGATGATTGTTAGAAATTCTTCAAGATGTGGAATGAAACAAAATATCATAGTCCGGTCAATGTTATGAGTCAGCGGGACAAGAGACTTTTGTAAAATAGTCTGCCTGCTAGCTAGCTTTCAGAAAAGAAAATACCATCCCCTGCGCGTCCATCAGAGTTCTTCCCGACCCCAGCAATGCACATCTGAACCATTCTCGTCCCCAGAGCCACTTGACCCTCTTAGCCGGCTGGGCCTGTACACGAGGAACAAGTGGCTCTGGGGACACATGACATCAGTATAATCCTAAGCGCAAGAAGAATGGACTGTGTCCGTTCTTCTTGCGGTTATGCTTATGCGCTAGTTAAAACCAGTCTTGAGAGGAACAAACGCGCTTGTTTTTCTCATGTTGTCTTCACTAGGAATTACCGCAACATTAGGTGGCATAAGCATAAGCACAAGTGTACATTCTTCTTGTGCTTATGCTTATGTCGTTATGCTTATGCGCTAGTGAAACCCAGCCTTAATACATCAGTGTGCCTTCAAAAGGGGCAGCATTGCAAGTTGCCAACAGCGGAACTCAAGGGGGTCTGGGGGTTCACCCACCCTACACACACAGGAACGATGGGGGTTCTGGACACAGCAGACTGTCATGCAAGTGTAAGCACCAAAACAAGGCGATCCTGGGGGTGAGTTTTGGCAACCTGCACAACAACAGGTTCGGTTTTGGATCCAGTCCGATTTTCGGACCGGATCCATTTGGATCAGTTTGGAATGGGTCTCATGTAAACATGGCCTATGGCATCTCTGAAAAACCAGCATGACGAAATGAAAAGTACTCGTTGAGGCAGGGCAGATCACATTTTTATTATTCAAGCAATAATGTAAAGTTAATACACATGTACACTGACTGAAGGTTGTCTCTAGATAGCCGTCTAATACTTAAATAAAAAAGGCATGCGTGGTTCAAAACACTATGGCATTCTCAACAGAAACTGTTCATAACACAATTCACAGTGTGTTAGCGTTGAGCAAAAGGATTAAGAGGGTTGGCGGATGGGATGTTCCTTGGTGGAGGAGGAGCCAGACCTGGTGGAGCACCTGGCTGATTGCCACCTCTTTTCTGCTGTTGTTGTTGTATTTGAGCTGGCGTCAATCGAAAATGGAACTGGAGGAAAAACTGCCAAAAAAAAGAATAACCAATTGTTTTTATGATAGCATCTTCCCTGCAGTTCTCACGTTTAAAAATACAATCCCATTTTTCACTTTGCTTCTGTGTACCAAAACGTAACATGTAGTATCGTGTTGTAAGTAGGATATTGTATAGTTTTGTAAGTAGTGTTATTGTAATTAAAAAAAATTAAAAAAAAAATACAATCCCTGTCACAGTAAATTGGGACACTTTGCTTCGGGGTCAGAGTACATGTATCCATGGCTTGTGGAACTATCACATGTATTTCTGTCCCAACAACTTATTTGTTTTTAATGTTTATGCTTTGTGGAGTTATAGGGAAGAGAAATCACATTGAAAAGTTAAAACTGAAAGCAAAATCTATGACATCCTTGCTTTAAACAACCCAACCCATAACAGAAGAAAGCCTGCGGAATGTTATTCAACAATTTGAAGCATGAATTTCAGCTGCCAATATTTTCTGTTCAACAATGCTTGGTCCACATTTTTCCTAGCTTCAGGTGTTCATACTGTTGCTACTCATTTTTATGATAATGGTTTTGTAAGGGATTTGAATATTTCAGGAGCAGTGCAGGAAAAAATTGAAATCCACTTGTGCAGTGGACCAGTAAATTTCAGTTTTCACTTTCCCCCACACAATTATTTCTTGCCTGATTGGAACACAACAAGACTGCTTTCAGGCTATTAATTTTATTTCATGGCAATTCAATTGGTTTTAACTTCCCTGAGGAGTGCTTACTGCATTACTGCATTACTGAGAGTAAAAACAATTAAATAAATAAAAACAAGGTTCACATGAGGTGTCAGGATAAAGGCAAGGAATCATTCAAGTGCATAGTACACTGACCTGCTTTGTGTCTTTATTCCACTCAGTCCAAAGTCTCCCTTCATCTTTGTCAATTTCCCGACTTGGAATCTATGACAGAAAGACATATAACATATTTTAAAATACAAAGCATCATTATAAATAGGAATTTTCAGTGGCATTTCATCCACAGTATCCCAATTGATTTGGACTACAAAAAGTGCTGGTTTTGTAGAGAGAGGAAAACTGGAGAATCCAGAAAAAACCCGAGAGCCTTGCAAGGTTGAGAACCAACAAATCAAAGCAAGGCCACTTTGGTGGGAGTTGCATGGTACAAAATATGTACAATGCAGGCCCCAGTTATGTCATTACCGTTGTCTACCACATAAATTTATACATGTAGGTGTTAATATAACCAGGATTCTCATCAGAAAAAAAGACCTGGATACCTTGACAAGAGTCGGTGCCCACCTACTTTCAAACATGAAAACATTCAGTTAATTGTGTTCTTTTCTGTCTACCTGCTTACCTGTGGATCCTCCCTACTTAAAATAATACAAAAATTGAAACCCTGAACTAATATGAGTATATTCAGTGGATAGCTTTATCCCTCCAATGAACAACCATTGCCTGGATGGCAAGCTAAGCTCCAAAACAAAGAAAGGCTAAGCTGGACTGGTTTAAGTCACTGGTTTGGATTTGGAGGCTTACCATTCTTTTGCCATCCAGCATCAGGGTCTGAAATAAAGTTTTTGGCCTTGACATCAGCTGGTGACTTAATAAAACGTTTTGGTCACCAGCCAGCAATTTGTGGTTACCAACATTTTTCCTTCTTCTTGCGGCAGAACTTGCTACAACCATAGATTAACAGGAAAGTCCCTTTCGATTCTATTTCAGAATTAGCGGTAAGATTGTTGGAAAGGGGATCAAAATTTTATGTCAATGTTAATGATTCCTTGGCCAAAAATCAAAGTTAACGTAAATTTTTACTTTTGAGACATTTGCACGTAACAAGTGTATCATGGTGAAGTTGTCCCAGAAATAGCTAGTCAGCCACTGGTGACCAATTGTAAAATTGCAGTCACCAGTCCAATTTTGGCGACCAGGAAGGGACAGTTTTGGACCCTGAGCATGGTGACTGTTTGAAACATCTTCAACTGATCACTTCTGAGAAAATTCTCCTGCTTTCTCACAAATGCTATTGTAACATTGTGTTGAAATCTGGGGCCTTATTCTTTGGTTGAGAGTAAAGGTAGAGGTGGGAGGTGCTTGGACACAAGCGGAACACATACCTTGAATGCTATTGTTTCATAAGGTTCTGCAGCGAACAAGAGATATTGCCACGCCTTGTCGGGAGGTTCAATACGCTGTTCATAAGCTGACATGAAGCGATGTCTTGGTGAAATGCTTTCTGCTATCTCGGGGTAATCGACCTGCAGACATCAAATGCAGAAATTGACAACTCGGTCAACATTGCAAAAAGGAAGAACACAATATCGCAGATACGGTTTATGCGAATGCAGCCACAACACTACTGGAACAAAGACCTGAAAAGAAAACTCCAGGCTTTGAACGGGATTCGAACCCATGGCCTCTGTGTTTCTGGTGGACAATCTTTAATTTATTATTCACCATACCCCGCCAGGTATTTCATCCACTTTAAGGGCTAACCCACATACGGCCGCTCTCATGTGGCTTTGATAGCTCAGTTGGTAGAGCACTGCACCGGTAACGCAGAGGCCGTGGGTTTGAATCCCGTTCAAAGCCTGGGTTAAAGCAACTTGTGCCAAAAAATTGCACAAAACAATTAAGCAAATTTTTGCTTAAGATTCTTACCTGGAAGAGTAAACTGTGCTGTCCTGTGTCTGCATCTCTCTGTTTTGTAACTAATTGTAAAAATAGACGAGATAAACATGTTTAGAATGTAATAGTATTATCTTTAAAGTCTCTACACTTCTGTCATTTTTTTCATGGTGTAATATTATAGTTCAAGTTCAAGTTCAAGTTTATTGCACACTGTTTACAGAAAACTAAACAACACACTATACACGTACAATCAGTTAGAAATTAACTAGTCGAGACAATAACTATGGCTAATAGTGTACAGTGACCAAAGTAGCCAATGAACTTTCGAGTTGGTCACCGTAATGGGGATATAAGCTGGCGTTGGCCGAATGTTAAGTATAGTTTGAATCATATTAATGACAAAATGAAATGTAAGGGGGAAGGACTATCGAGATAGAAAAAAAAAAGATTTAACTATCTAACCAGTAAAACTAAGGTCAGTTTTGAGTGGTCATGCAGTGTCCGTCATGTCTGTTGTGTATGTGAACTTTATTCCTTTCTAACCATCATAGAAATTCTTCTGTAGTGCGACTTCTAAAAGTATTTTCTAAAAAAGAATGTTTAATTGCTTGCCATTCTAGATGAAAACAAGGTGCACTTCCATCACATTAAGCTTATAATATATATCAGTGGTGCTAACAATAGTCAGAAATAATAACATCAAAAGGTTAATGGAACAAAGGCAAATACATATACACGCTTGAAACAAAGCAGATTTCCCCAAGGCGGGTGCATGGATGTTATTTTTATGGCAAAACCAACTCAAGTCAAAAGCAGGGGTTCATACCTTTATAACCTGGACGTCCTATCTTGACAAACTTTTTAACAGATACTCTTGGTTTTTCCTGCAAAGAAAGGATTTACTTGTAAAGATTTGGGTAAAATTCAAAATTATTTATCAAAATACTAGAGTGTATAGAAGTTGTCACGCCATACCAGACAATTGACCTCAAGATTCTCAATATTCCACTTTTTACAAAAAATGTTTTCCAACAGATGCATAACAATGCATGCGCAAATATGCTAAACAACAACAACAACAAAAACGAGTTGAGGCAGTTTACAGTTCACACATACATTTATCCTGTGGATAAATCACTAACCAGTGGATGAATGTTGACAAAACAAACTATGCAATCCATTGGATAGTGTTTTCCACCCTTTGAACAACCAGGGCCTGTAAGACAATCTTCCTCAAAGCAGCTGTATGCTTACATTATTTATCAATAAAGGGCAAAATTACTGAGCGCTGATTGGTTGAGAGAGAGGGCATTTTTTTTTAATCGAGGGCATTTTTAGTAATCAAGAGAGGGCATGATTACCTGTTAATGATTGGCTAATCCGTTAATTGCCGTAGCGCTAAACAGGCTGCCCAGATAAAAATAGACTGCGCGCGTGATTTTCCTTCGTATAAATTTTGCCCTTTATTGATAAACAAGTAATCCCATGAGACCTCGTACTATTAAGGATTAATTGCACTTGAGTTTTCAAAATTTTCCAAATTGCCCTCGTCGCTTCGCGACTCGGGCAATTTTGGAAAATTTTGAAAACTCTCGTGCAATTAATCCTTAATAGTACTTGGCCTCATGTGATTACCTATACAAAGCAATGGCTGCCGTGTTATTACAATTATCAGGGATAACAAACATGTTGTTCCCTCAGCAAGCATGAACATGACTGAAACATAAAAAAAACATGAACACTACACTTACAGGTGCTGGTTGAGCTGGTGCCTCTTTTGCTTCTTTAGCAGCACGGCGAGCCCTAAACAATATTACATTCACAATAATTACTAACACAAGAACTCTACCAAGGCCATTCAATTGAAGATGGAGAATCCTTGGACTATAATCAAACATGTGCATGGACTTGTATGATTCAATTGTAAATACTTTTTAAACTTCATTTATTTTTAGTAGTTTTATTGATTACAAATTTAGACAATGTTGTAAATGTTTCTTAAACTTAATTAATTTTAATTGTATAGTTATTAGTAACTTAAGTAATTTAAATAATTGTTCTTGAAAAGCCCCATTGGGGAGGTAACAATAAAGTATGTATGTATGTATTCCCAGCTCAAGGCTTAAAAACCATGTGGTTGGTTGCCTTAGACAGCAAAGGTTCCATGCCAGACAATTTTGGGGGTGTAGTTTGATCACGTGGGGATAGGTAGTCCTGGAAAGGACTGTTGTTGGTGACAGTGAGAGATGTTTCGACAAACCTGAATGGAAGTCATCATCAGAGTCATTTGCGGTGGTGATGACTTCTGCTTAGATTGTTGAAATGTCAGTCACTGTCACTGACAACAGTCCTTCTCTGGACTTCTCTCACCCAGACGATCAAACAACAATGTCCACATTCGACTGTTACCCCCCAGGTTCAAACCATTTACTTAATTTTATGTACACGGTAAGTAGTCATTCTAAAATACCCAGTCACTTGCTGATAAATTTGAAATAATTCAAGTGCAACTGCCAAAAAAAGTGGCCCATACTGCTGGAGCTTATCCTGGTTTCTGTAGCATTAAGGGGCTAGGAATACATGTATTTCTTCTCTCCCCTGGATGGGATTCTAGTCCATCACAGGGCTACCCCCAGCATTATTTTGCTGGTACCCATTTGTACACTTGGGTGGAGAGAAACACTGCGAGAGTAAAGCGTCTTGCTCAAGAACACAATGCAGTGCCCTGGTCAGGGCTCGAACTCGGGCCGTCCAATCCAGAGCACAGAACACTAACCATTAGGCCGCTATGCCTCTCAATTGCCAAGGCCTAGCAAAATTTAAGGGCTTCTTATCTGGAGGGTAAACTGAAATTCACATTTTTATAGCCCTGACGACTGACATAAAAAATCAAATCCAATATGATGCTTACAGGTTTGATTGATGCTTCTTTCCTTGAGTATGAGCCAAATAGCTTCCCTATAAAAATGAGAAGCAAATCTTAAACAACTGGATTCCAACTTGTGCTAACCATTTAAGGTTACTATGCACCTTGGGACCGGCCATTTTCGCGAAATTTGGATTTTTATGCTAATCAATAGGTCTAAGCGTGATCTTTCATCTAAAAAAAAAAATCAAAAAAATATTTTTTTAGCGGCGGAGAAAATGCGATTTTTCGTTTGGGGGCGGCGTTTGTTTACGAATTGAGGGTTTTGTCTTTTCGCTATTTTCTCGAGTTGAATTTTTCGCTAGATAGGGTGACTTTCAAAAGCTGCAACTCAAGTGCAATTTGTTCAATTGCCGCCAAATTTGGAGAAAAGTTAGTTTAATATATAAACAACAAAAACGTGTCTGCGTATTTTTAATTTCCCAAAACTTTTTTGTTGAGAGCCATTTTTGTACGATAACTTCGATTAATTTTTGCTCTGTTTTGAAAAGGCGCTGTAACTTTTTAATGCAAACGAATTTGACAAAACGCAGACACGGTTTTTTAGGTCTTGGGGTCCGAAAACCGGAAAACAAACCAATTAAGCAAAATATTAAATTCGCTTTGAGTTGAAGCTGTCAGAAGCCGAATCACGCGCTTGCGTTCAGACTTCGCGGAAAAATCGGCATTTCAGAATATTACAAAATGGATAGGATATTTAAAAAGCCAGCTCTATAAGCTTTAATTTGATATAGGGTTTTAGATATCTGCGATGTAACCCGCGCGCGCTACATCGCTTCGACGCGAAACACCCCTGAAGGTGCATAGTAACCTTAACCAAAAGGCAATTCCCATAATACCAGTAAGTAATCTGTTTTTATATCAGTTAAAACTCATCAACAATAGATGAGGTTGGGGGATGGTGCTTATACGATGGTGGGACCGAGAACGTACGAGCCGAGAGCCATGGTAGCCATGGTAACCATGGCAACCCTGTGAGCGGCAACCACCATCCAACACCGTCACACTGAATAGCAATTCAGTGGAAGTGTTGATACCCACCTGAAAGGGGAGGGGAAGGGCGGGGGAGAACAGCACGAAGGCTTCGCAAATTCAAAGAGTGAATGCACAATGATTCTCAGAAACCTGAGCCCTGTAAATATCGAAACCCCTGCGACTTACCAGGCTGCCCCGCAGCAACACGAGCCGCCATGAAGAAGACCGCTGCTTGCATTGTCTCGATTTTAACTTCGCCTAAATTACATTTAGCCACATAAAGGACTTACAATTACAATAAAAATGGTTCTTTAAGGACGTTCGCGCAAAATTTTCTACCATTGATTTTTTTCTGAAACTCTCACCACTGTAAGATAACGAGTAACTGATGTCAGAAATGTAAAAAAAATTGGGGTCACTGACTTCGTTTTGGAGATAACATGCCCAGAAGAACACCCTAAATCTGAAAAATCTCGCTTCGTTAGCGAATACGACTAGTGTCTGTAAGCACAAAAATATTGCAAATAAATCTTTGAAATGAACATTTCTCTGCCAAATGTTGTTTAAATGGACCCATAAAGTGAATTTATTCAATTTGTGTGATTCCTTAACGAAAAAATTCGCATTTGGCGACCAAATTTGCACTGGCCTAACAGCCGCAAGATGGCAGGATTGGATGTCCTGTGGGCAGAAAACCTTAAAATTTTTAAACTTCCTTCTCAGTTCATGAAAAAAAAAGAAGGGGTCACCGACCATTTAAGAGAGTGAACTACCAGCAAAGTTATGAAACGGCTTCTGGCCCTTTGTGCTTGATGGATGACGTGGCGCGACGAATTCCGTGTGCAGTACGATGCACAGAAACAATTAACGTGAACGTCCTTAAACAGTATAGTCTATGGTACGTACAGTACATTCCTAGCTTCAACTGGTAATTTATTCCAAACCTTTGGTGCAGCGACCACGAATGCGCAATCACCAAGTGTTTTCACAGACATTAAACATGGATGCATAAGAAAATATAACAACTGCCACGACATAAATTATAAGGTCCTGGTGAAGCCACAGAAATAAGGCCAAGGTAAGAAAGTGCCCAGCCATGAATTATTTTATATGTAAGAAGCAAAATCTTGAAAATGATATGTGGTTCAACTGGTCGCCAGTAAAGTTCCAAAAGTAATGGAGAAAAATGACAAAATTTTGGACCCCTGTACATACATGCAGACAAGGCAAGCAGAGGAGTTCATTTTGAACTCATTGGAATTTCTTTATTTACTTACCTCATTGTTGTGAAGTGTAAGGCATAACTTGCATTCATAGGAACCAAGATGATTTTTCATAAAATACGGATCCTGAAAAATAACAAAAAAAATGAAGGTACACATTAACATGAAGACAGATCACTGTACTTCCTCTTTAATGTATACATGAAAGTATTAAATATACAGTGATTGTTATAGGCAATACTTTCTTTCTTTTACGGCTTGCTTCAATTCCACAGAGTTTTTGGAAACACTCGTGAATGTTTGGAAGAATAAGAAAAAGCTTTTCCATCATCTAAAACAACAATCAAGGTACATGCATTCTGACCTCATGGAAACAATTTAAGGAAATCAACAGACAAACTCTTTTCTCATCAACCTTCACTCCACATCCTCAAGCTTGACAAATGGTGTGTTTGTTCAGGTTGACGTTTGAAGCTCTGCGTCATAAGAACTGCAAAGTTCTTATTCATTTAGTTAGTTATTTAGTATAAGAATCCAAGTAATCTTTTCTTCTATCTTCCATTTTTATGCATTGCAAGTATTTCGTACCCTTCTCAGCTGACCATGTGATGTATGAACAGAGAAAGGCTTTCAATGGAAACTTCATTCTAATTTTATGTATCAAATATTTTCACCTTGTTGAGGTCTATTGTTTCCAAAGCAAGCTGCCTCAAGCGTTCTCGGCGGTCACGGTTTGATTCTGACCAAGACGCGACGCCACCCGAGCCTGTTTTCCCTCCAGCACGGTTTTGAAAATCCATGTTGGAAGACCTCAGCAAGATATGATGCTGATATATGGCGGCTTTGGCAAACTCGTCGAACTCGTCGCCACGCGGATGGCCCTGGGGACGAGAAGGGAATGACATGAAAACGAGACTCATTTCCAGGACTCCATTGCGCCTCATATTTCTCGTGTTTGCTTCGCCTCCTTCGTTTATCTTTTGCCGACGTCATACAAGTACGTTTTGTAGCAGTTGTTTGGTGAAAAGGCCATGTATTTTTAGTGGGCAAGTGGCTTATTTAGCTACAAAAGGTAACCCTGTTGTCTGAATATTTGACCGACTCAAGTGCGAAGCAAACTCTGAAAACTGAAACGCTTTGCAAGGTGGGCGGAACTTCCCTTGTATCACGACGTTTAATTTGTCACTACGTTTGTTTGTGGTATATCACCTTGTTTGATCCAAACTGGTATATGTATTTATAAAACTATGTAGGCTTAATGAGGTTGATATTTTTCATTTCCCATAGAGGTTTCTCAGATGGAAGAAGTAGAAAAACGAAACTCGAAAGGAATCAAATCAGTTAGCCTCCTTCCGACGCCATCTTTGACTCACAGTTGTTCCACGCTTCTCAAATTGAAGGAAAGGTATGGAGCCTCTACGAACTTTATAAACCAGCCCGGGTCTTATTGAAATCAGCCAAGGCGTTGATAAGGCTAAAATGTAGCTTGGTAGGAAAAAAGAACTTTTCGAAATTATTTATCACGGTTTTTGACGCCATCTTGACGGCTTGGAAAGGCTGTCAGAAATATTACAGTGTTCGTATGGGAATCTGATGGGAAATAACTTTGTTGAAAATTGAAGTTTGAACCATTTATGGACCGCAACAGTAAAATACAGTTATACTAGCCAGAAGATTGTATTCACCAAGTTTGAAGGATGTTTTTTATCGTGAACCGTGCCAACCCAGCCAAATTTGCAAACGTATGGAAAATTAAAAAGTTAATTGAGGTTGAATAGTTTTTCAAGAACTCCTCCAAATGAACAGAAAAACTAGTTATAATATGCTGTGTTATGTGATCTAAAGTTCAAGCAACATAGGACACATGCAGAAATAGCTGCAGGAAATCAGCTGTTTGCTTGTGAGTTGAGAATTTGCCTCAAACCATCACAAAAACCAGAGATAAGTTTGTGGGATGACAAGAAAAGCAAACATGGCTATATTTTTGGACCCCAGAAATTCTATTGGCAAGATTTCCGCACAGCCCCTTACATTTATTATGCATGGAGTTCTTTGTTTATTGAAAAAAAATTGCCGGAACTATAGAGACCCTTTTGGACTTGCGCTCTTTGTTTGAGTTATTTCTTTGTTCGTCTAACTTTTCATTTTTAAACTTAGAAAAATTTAGCGAAATTTGTCTGGAATCGTGTGAAAAATACGTTATAAATTTTTGAAATTTTGCGTCTAAAATACATTAAACTCATCGCTAATGATGAGCTTGGGAGCTGGTGCCTTAAAGGATAGTGGGGTCGAAAAGCAAGAAGCAGAGAGGAGGTATCCATGGCTACCCTGGAAGCGGGAACCACCCCTCAGGCAACCCACCGACACTGTCACACTGATAAAACAATCAGTGGAGATACTTACCTATGATAATACTTACCTGACAAGAACACTTACAATCCTGCCCGCCACCCAATAGGGAGGGAGGAGAGGGAGCGAGAATCTGCAGCTTTCAGCAAAAATGATCCCAGACGATCAGCAAGCACTTATTGCGATGCCAGAACAAGGCTGGTGGGTGCCCAGCCAGCTATGCAGAGGAGAAGAGATGGCAATCCCATGAAGGAGGGGCACAATACAGGAGCTCGGTCATGGATGACACAGGTTGAACAGTTTAGCCTAACAATGTCAAAGTTGTGAATCACAATCGTTCTCGATCTTCCTCAGTCAAAGCCAGCCTAGGTTCTTCTGATTGGTGAATCTTTGGTGTTTTTCTACCTTAATAAACTACTAGTTCAAGGTTTCCTATGAGCAGAAGGCGATTTGATACACTGCCAAAGTTGACTTGTTCGCAGTGACTGTGCCTCTTTAAACCGAGGAAGATGCCAAGGCTAATTTATCAGACAATGCCGCTAACGATTCAGCGGGAGTCCTAATGTACAGCTGGAAGGCGTTGCTTGACCAGCGGCCCATCGATTGTATCAGATGATCTGGTACCCCATTACGAGCAGCAACGGTGGCTGCTCCGATGCGAAAGCTGTGTGAAGAGAAGTTGCCAGGGATCTGGGCAGAAGCCATAATCTGCCTGAGCCAATCTGTCAAGCTTGCACGAGTAAGAGGCCGTCCATCTGAAAACAAAAACAAGGGGCCCGCAGCATCCCCCCTTGAAGCAAGGTAAGACATCATGGCCTGAACTGCGCAGAGAGGATGCCTACCAAGCCCAATGTGGACAAAGCAGCCCTTCCTGAACGGGTCAGTCTTGGAACCTTTGATCCGTAAGCGCATAGACGAAGGCACTGATAAAGAATCCACGGCGATGTCATGAACGCTCAAGTGAAGGGAAGGAGAAAAAGTTGAGAGGTTAGGCACAGTAAACTCAGACGCACGGAGAAACCCGAAGTATCCTAATGACCAAGCGGCCCAGAACATGTGATGATCTGGAAGGGCAAGATCCAAAGACCGCCAGATGACCAGCATTAAGTCGTCCGTGGCAGTGCTTGATGCTGCGAACAACCCTCTGCAAGCGGAGGCAGGCAGTAAGCAGGCAGAAAGCAGGGATGTGATGGGAATGCACGAGAATCCATTCCACCATGTCAGCAATTGAATTGAAGATGGATTGAAGGGGCGGAGCGCAACCCAAAAGGTAAAGCCAAGTTGACGTAATATTGGTTGTGCCATTTCATTCCCAGCAAATAACGATCTGAAGGGTGCACCGGAACATTCCAATACGCTGATTCAACGTCAAATTTAGCCATTAGGGCCCCTTGCCAGTATTGGGAAACAAGGCTGATTATCTGATCCACCATAATGTAGTGGAGTGTAAACTCCTCCGGGTTGATCCCATCATTGACGCTACACCCCTCGGGCGAAGAGAGATCCACAATGAGACCCCACTTCCCCGGTTGGCCCCGTTTTGGAATAACGCCAAAGCTGCTCACTTGGAGGTTGGGTAAAGTGGGCAATTCAAACGGGCCCGCCACCCTACCCTGCGACACCTCGTTGGCCAGGTACTCATCAATCACTGAGGCATGCTGGTCTGCCGACGGCTTATTCTTTTTAGCTGGTTTAAGAGGACGTGTATGGCAAAACCCTAATTTAAACCCGTGACAAATCCCCTCTGGTACAAATTGGACCAGCTGCTGGTTGGGGTGAAACTGCAGTTCCCAAGCAAACTGCTCAGCCTCTAATGGAGTGACCACGGAAATGGGCGGGAGGGATGCTAAAGTGGAAATACAGGGAGAATACAATAAATAGCTTCCTTCGGAAACCCCCCCAGTCTTGGAATAAAACAGCAAAAAAAAAAACTATACCAAGGAGACATTTTAATTAAAAAACAAGCTATGACCAGAAAAATAGTGATACAATAAAAACGATCTACTCCTCCGCCCTCAAGGCGAGACAAAAACGAAAAATAACATATTCAAAATAGTTCAAGATCGCCTGGACTTGCTGCCGGAACGAGAAGGAGAGGCAGGGGGACGTTTGGACTCAGCACTCAGCCTGCTAGAAGTCGCAGAACACTCTGACACGATGCTGGCCATAGCAGCTAGAACACTTGTGGGCGAAACGGCACACAGCAGACGGTGCAACACAACGGCCAGTATTCCAAGACCTGCAGATGATAGTCGATGATGCAGCTCCGCGTGGCTCGCTCGAGACGCTTAGAGCGTCACCACGGACCGCGGCTCCAGTGGCATGAAAATTGAAAAGCTGGACATTCACCACCGACCAATCGGTCAAATTGGTTGCCGCTGCATGTTCTCGAAAGCCCGATCGTACGCCAACCAGACTCGACCGGTGAACTGGCGGTAGGTCCTCAAGATCAGCATTTGATAAAGCAACAAATCCTTCGCACGATTAGGAAAATGGACCGTGATCACGCAACAATAAACCGAATATGCCTCCATCCAGCCACTAATGTCCTCGATCCGCCGTTTGGGCTTCTTGGGGGTGGAAGTTAGGACCAGTCGCCCGTCGAAGTAAAGCTGAGGGTCAGCGATGCTCGAGGGAGGAGCAACAGAAGACACAAGCGGCGGGGAGAATGTCGACACAAACAAGGGAACAATAAAATTTGGCCTACCTTGCGAAGAAACCACTACTGGTCCGGCAATCGAAGCAGGAACTGGCAGAAAGCCCACACCAGAAGCAGCAAAAACCGAGGCTTGAGTTTGAAGGTTTTGTAGGCCAGGTGCGAGCGTCGTGGGAACACCCCCAATTGCCCCCGCTATGTTTGTAGTTGTGGCTGTTGTAGTAGCTTGCACGGTCGTTGCCGACTGTTGCATTGCCAAAGTCTGTTTCACTGCCGCGACAACGGAAGCCAGAAAAGCAGGGGAGGCACATCCTGCGCGCCAGCCTGAGCTGAAGAGCTGGTAGTGACGTTCGGCGAGGTGACTGCGGTCAAAGAGACCGCGAGCTTGTCAGAATTGCCTTGATTAGAGGCGTCCAAACCGGCCGCACAGCTGTTGTTTGTGGTCCTTGAAGACAGCATGGCAATTGCAAACGTAAAAAGAGCGAACACACAGCTAGCGAGAATCTGCAGCTTTCAGCAAAAGTGATCCCAGACGATCAGCAAGCACTTATTGCGATGATCCAATATGATCAGCAAGCAAAGCGACAATGCAAATGCAACACTGGTCACGAACACAAAAACAGCCGTGCAAAAACCCCAGAGGGCCGTCCGAAGGTCACGTACTGCAAAGGCAAAAGCTAACAACCAAAAGCTAAGAACCAACTAGAGCCCAGTGACACCAAAAATTCAAACTCACAAATCCTTAATTGGGTGGGTGGGTGGGGGGTCAGGCAAGACGAACGGTAAAAAGAAATACTGAGCACTTTGGAAAACCATGTGATCTATTACCCCTTCACACTGGCACTTCTCACACACAACTGGTAGCCATGCCAAGCCGAACCACGCAACTGCAGAAAGCAAAGTGTGATAGGACACGATACCCAAATAATACAAACAACTGGCTTGACGCATGAACCACAAACACACGATAGTAGTGTTCCTAACAGTGTTCCTAAACAGTGTCCAGACATAAGCTAGCTGTGCAAAGAAGCACTAGTTCAGCATTGACTTTGAAACAAGAAGGAGTGAATCTATAGATTCCTCAACGTAATTGTTCCGGGCCTTTTCGCTCCGCCACCCT
>OX393561.1:10625620-10643120 GCA_947652115.1 Blastomussa wellsi
CTTAGGGGATATCTATTGTTTAAAAAGACAATAAAGTGCATGCATAATTAATCATTCAGCATGCATAATAAATGTATGGGGCTGTGCGGGAATTTTTCCATTCTATCCAGCATCAATTATTTCATTTTTTCTGTCCAGTCATAAAACAGTCAAAATTGTTGTTTACCACAATTTGTTTTTTATTTATTTTCTCAACAAGTATCAACAATCAACTGGAAAGCCATACCACATGTGAAAGGGTATGAAGTTAGCTTTCAGGAAAAAATATTCTGTTTTTAAAGAACCCATAATATGTCATACATTGATTAAATTAGCATAAATTTGCATAAACTAGCCTGGACAGAAGACAACAAACTTCAAAATAGAGTATTAAAGTGTGATGTCACGCTGTCATGACAACCATTTTTCTGGGTCTAAACAAAACCAGGCTGCAATACGGACGCCATTGTTAATTGTGGTTTCGTATTGTTCGCTAAATAATCTCGACATGAAGGACTTTCTATTCCAAATAATGAAAAAAACAATGGTTTATGGACTCCACTGTTGTGCTCGATGCAAACGTTTGAAGCTGTACGTGCGATTTTATGGAGAAATTTATCTGTGAGTAGGTGGTCGATCCCCACAGTGAAAGGCCACAAAGGTCACGAACATGCATTGCTTTGCTTCGGAATGTAACCATAATTCAGAATCGCATACTTGCCGGTTCTTTCTGTTTCCAAATCCAGATAAGGACAAGGAAGAATATGACCGATGGGTTCGCTTGCTAAGGTAGGCTGAATGTTTGCTGTTTTTGTATGGTTTTTCACCATTGTGCAATGTGGGTGCAAGTTTGTTTACAATGATAACGGTGATAAAGAAATACTTGAGCTTTGTAAATGTATGGCGAGAAGTGTAAGGCACAAGTAGTATTCCGATAGTTTAAGCTAAAATTTTGGCGTTGTTTAAACCTCTTAATGTTAATCTGAAGGATAATGTTCTATATCAGGAGAGCTGACAGAAAACTAAGCAAGCATACCAAAGTGTGCAGCTGTCATTTCAGACGTGGAAAGAAATCTGCAGGGCTGGAAATTTTCAAGTGGAATGCTGTTAAACTATTCCCGTCACAAAAAAACTCCTCTGAAAAAGAAAAAGAAACCCAAATCATTGGCTAATAAGTTACTGACTGTTAAAGATACCATGGCCATCATTAATGCCAAATCTACAGAGTCTACAGATACATGGGACGAAAGATCCTCAACTCCAACTGAGCAAATAATCTTAGAGGCAGAATTAAACGTAGCGAAGCAGGAGCTGAACTATCACCAGGACACCATGCAGTATCAGAAAAAACATTACTCTGTTTCAAACTTGAGTTCTGAAGTAATCAGAATGGAAACTGGTTTACCAACAAAGGAGATTTTCACAATTGTAGTGGATTATACAGCTAAATTCAAGGACTCCATTTCTTATTACTGTGGATGGAAAGTCGAGTCCATAACCTTTGAGGACCAAATCTTCATAACACTTATGAAATTACGGCAAAACTACACCAATTTACACCTGGCACAGCTATTTTCATGCAGTGTTGGGACAATTTCTAACATAGTTATAACATTTGTACACATCTTACATACACTGCTGTTTGATGATCTGATGAGAGTGATTCCTTCCAGGAACAAGAACTGCTTGTGTTCGCCATCATCCTTTTCAGAGTTCTCGAGTTGCAGAATTATTATTGATTGCACTGACATTGAAGTGGCCACACCAAGCCTTATGAGTCAACAAAATGTGACCTATTCAAGTTACGGTGGGATGAACTCATTCAAAGTTTTGACAGGGGTTGCACCTAATGGAGTGTTGACCTACATTAGCAACCTCTACCCTGGATCCATCTCTGACAAAGAGATTGTCCAGCAATCTGGTTTTCTACAGCACTTTGTTCCTGGTGATCTGATCTTAGCAGACAAAGGATTTCTCATTCAAGACATTGTTCCTAAGGGTGTGTCTGTGAACATTCCACCATTTCTTGAACATGGTAAATTTACTGAAAGTGAGGCAAAGTTAACCAAGTCAATTGCTAGATGTCGCATACATGTTGAAAGGGCAAATGCAAGGCTCAAAGGTCTCATTGACAAAGTGTTTCAGTTATGTGCAGCTATTGTCAACTTGCAGTTTCCTTTAATTAAAGAGGGGTGTGAGGGAACAGACTTTGACTAGGAAATTTAATGTACATTGCCAGTTAAGTGGATACATAAGTGATATTCTCAAAAGCAATATTGTACAGTTGGGTGTACTTTTTATTGTTCTTTAATCATCATATTCTTTAAGATCTTCTGTCAGTAGGCTTTTGTTATGGTACATGTTTAAGTTCAGGATGCCTGCAGAAGAAGTGAAGCAATTCGAGTGATTTAATATTTCCTTCTTATGTTGTATATGCATGCACGTTTCATAACATCAAAATAAATTTTTATGATTCATGATACATGTACTACTGCACATTCTCTTGCTAATACTTTAAGAAAATGTATAATATCAGTCTGCTCAGTCTGCAGGATTTGTATGTGTATTTGTACATTTGGACTTAGAGGGTTAACAGTCATGTGTTTGATTGGGTAGTCTTTCTATAACTTATGAGAAACTTAAAGTTGGTCACTCTTAGGAGTTAAAGGATTGAATGAAACAGACTCAGTCATAACAAGTTTTCAAAGAGAAACTTATTTTAATGATTGTCACAAACTAAGGAACTATAAACAATAAAATTAACAGGTTACATTTCATACATTATTATTTAGGAATAAAAATACTGTGAAATTGAAAATTTTCCGAACAGCAACAAGTTGGAAAGGTGGACAGCCCATATCATGTATAGCCCTGTACACAACATACAAATTGTGTTTCAGTCATACAAGAAGTGCCCTATAATGGAAAAATAATAATAAAAAAAAGAATTGAAAGTTTTAGAGTTCTCCCTCAATAATTTTTGGGAAAAGGTGTTTCAAATAAAATTCTTTCAGTTCTTCAATCTTAATCTCCCAAGAGTCATCCCGCTGAATTTCAAGAACTACAAAATCTTACAGCGTCCAGACGACAAAGTAACACTTCTTTCTCTTGGTGAGAAATAAGTGGCCCTGGACTTGGTGCCAGTAAACATGGTCACGTTTCAACACAATTTCCCCATCCTTCTTCTCAAGGTAAAAGTTGCTGGTCTTAATGGCTTCCTCAATAGTCAAATCTCGGTGTGTATAGGGGCACTTAGCCTCTAGAACACTATCTTCTCCAACCAATCCATCAGGAGAGGCACCGAGGACTCCAGAATGGTGTAGCCACACACCTGTTTCCACCACATCCAGGCCAGTCTTGAGCCTGAATGCGTTAATGGCTTCAGATTCATTGCATACCCCATACTGGACAGCTTTCACCCTTGATAGACCGTATTCACCGAGAAGGCGTTTGATTAAGGACGGGGTAACACGCTTGGCATTTAAAACTGAACCAAAGTTACTTGCTGTCAGTCGACCCCTCCTGATCATTTGCCAAGAAGGATTGTCCCTTTGTCCAGCCGTAAGGCGGCTTACATCTTCAATAGTTCTCCATTCAACACTGACTTTATTGAGAAAATACTGATGTTGTTCTTGAAGGCCTTGCAACAGTAGAAATTCCTCTTGGAAAATAACATCCTCTACTGTAGCAACTGGCAAGGACTTAGACTGAGTCTGTGGTTCAGGGCTCATGAGCCAATAAAGTCCAGTAAATTTACCAGTTTTTCAGCCTTTGGAAAAGTTCACTACGTTCTTCACGAGTTGGGTCTCTTAAAAGAGCACGGTATGCAGGTTTTGCAGGAGGAAACATTTCTTGCACTGACGGCAGCAACGAGTTTGTGGCTTTTCACTTTTTCCACTGGCATTCAATGTCTGTTCTGTATAGGCCATGTATAAACAAAGCGGCAGCATGACTACACCTAAACATCCCTCGCGGACACTCACAATCCGTTGATTTAATGTTCTTCTCTTCGTCTAAATAAATCTAAAATCGCAGAGAAAGCTGGTATTATTTGGGGAACTGTAAGGCATTTGTAAGTTTTCATATATTAAAGCTTAATTCATGATGGGGAACGTGGTGAAATTACCTTTCAACGTAAAAAACAGAGCGAGGTACCGTCGGTTGCGTTTAGGCCTCCAAATCGTGGATTAAGCTTTCTTTTAAATATTTGTATTAGATATAATAACGATCAACATGACTGAGTGAAGCCACAAAATGCATAAAAGCCATTTGGTTGATAGAATCGACAAGAATCAACATGGTTGAAAGTATCGATCACTTACCGTCACTTTATACACTTTTTTCTTCATGCTAGCGTGAACTTCTCCACGAATGACACCATCACTGAAGGAAAAACTTTCTAAGGACTTCTGCTCATCAGAGAAAAAGGAAGCCAGCGATGATATCGAAAGTGCCGCCATGACTTACTCCATCCGTTTTGTTTAGACCCAAATTTTTCCGTTGCCACGCAACGTGACGTCATGGCTTTAGTACTCTATGGTGTAAGGTTATTGGGAAAAGTTGAAAGCAAAAATGTTCCTTGTTATATTGGCAACATATTCAGCAATTTTGGCTGAAAAAGAATGAATATAGAATTTGTTAGAATTTATTAGGCGAATGAAATCTGAAACCGCCCTACTTAAATTTCATGTTTACGCATCCCCACGCGTTCCGAACATTCCAGTCAATATCTTTCCTCTGTAGTCCCCAGAACCCTTTTCCTCCAAATATATCGATCTCCCTATACTCAAATATAAATCCAGACATTTATTTGAAGTAATAAGCATGGTTTCAAACCTAAAAAGAAAGATAAATAACATTTAATTGCATCAGAGCACATGCATGCTGACACACAACAACATATGCAGTACAGTTTACAAAACTCTTACCCCCCCTTGTATTTTGTAGCTGACGATCTTAATCGCTTTCTTCTCCACTGGACAGGCCATCATCACTATCATTATCTTGGTCTAAGAGCTAAAGAACCCTTTCTGCAGTAAGAGGAGCCGTTCGCAACCGCCTCGCAACTTCCTTGCAGCTGACGCCATGCTGAGTCGAAAAACGCTAACTTGGAAAATATGTTGTGTAGGCCACATTGAAGTGTTTTCGCTCAAATTTGCGGGAGGATTGGGTAATTCTCTTGTCATGCTTTCTACCATATCTTGTAGCGATGTGATATAACAAAAAATTTTTGCTGATTTTTTCTGTCTTAGATCCTGAAGTCGTGAAATGAGAGAACTGGGTTAAAGTTCGTTTACAGTTCACTCACCAGGTGTCTGCTTCGGAATAGCTTGTATTGAGTTGTTGATCCAATTCAAATTCTTGCCCTCTCGACAAAGCTCTGTTTCACTATCTAAGTCACTTTCAGCTTCCCTATCACTTTGAGCACAAATTTCTGCTACATGTACTTCGTCAGCTGTAAGAATGAGTGCTGACTTCATTGTAGTTGATGACAGCTACAGGGACTTCTGAATTTGGCCAAGGCTCTTGACATGTGTCATGCATTGATCTAGTAACAACAACAACAACAACTTTATTGTACCCCAAATTAATTAGGTTTACAAAACTAGACAATATAAAATAAAATGAGTACATGGCTGCCCGAAATAACCACTATTTGCTAATGAGGAACTGGGCAGCCATCCTTAGTGTTTACATCAGTAGTTTGTAGCAGTTGCCTCAGTTAGTTCCCGCTTTGATGAACTCTTTCTAAAGGTCACGCCATTTTCACTGAGGATTTCTTTTAACAATACTTTTGTTAAATTTTCGAGTGGACCTTTCTCCACTTCTCTGTCTTGTTCCTTCTTCTGTCATTCCTTTTCCCGTCTCTCCTCCTCCAATTGTTTCAGTTTCGGTAGCAAGTATAGTTGCTGCAAGTGGCCATGGGGGTTTTACAAGTTCCTTTTGAATGTGTCCAAGCTGTCCTTTGCAATTCTTCACAGAGAAAGCCTTGCCACGGCTACTAGTTTACTTCTCCACAAAAATGTTTCACCTGCCATTACAGTAAACCCACACTCGTGGTACCCTTTCACAACATACCTTATCAATGTCACATCCGTGGTCGGCCTAACACTTGTGCTGTATATGCACTAAATTGAAAGTATCCTCTTTCAAGACTTGCTGACGAAGAGAGATGGCAATCGATGATAATCAACGACAATTGATGACAATCAATATAATCGGTAGCAATTTTGAGATGAGTAGCACAATCATGATGTACATTTGTGTAACATAGGGAAATTTACCAAATTTTTATAGAATTCAATAGAAATGCACCAAATACTATAAAATGTTCTTAAAAAGTCATAACTCATTAAAAAATATGATATTTTGTATAAATTGATTCAAAACTAATGTCTTTTCAAATTACCCATAATCCTTTGCGGGTGTGTCAATTTCTTTATAGAGGTTGAATTAATAGATTTTGAGCTATTAATGATGTGTTATATCAATAAATAACTCTTTTTTGTTCTATTTGCATGTAAAAGGTTTTACAATGAAGCCATGATTTCTTCATGCTCAGTTATAGGCAGTTTATAAATAGCTTTCCGTCTTCGTGTTTCTGCTGACTTTAACACAAGATCTCTACAGATGTGACGCACAGTCCCAGTTAGAACAGCTGCTTGTTTCCTGGTTTCCAGTTTGAATGTGAAGTCAATCAGGTTTTCTCTAAGGAAAAAGTGTCCAAGCAGCACCCTTTGTCCACGGGAGAAAACAGATCCATATTCATCTTCATAATTGCTTTCAAGTGTGACCCCACCATCGCTAACAACTTTTAACAGGTAGTAGTCGTAGTGCCTGTCATCGTCAGCTGCTACTGCAACTATGGTTCCCTTGTCTGCCAGATCAGCTAGTTGAACAGAGTGTTCAATGTCACCTGCATCTTCTCTTGATCTTGTCAGTGCAGCAGATGGTTCCCTTTCTACCTGTAACTCTCTCCACTGATCAACCCACTGCTGATTCTCGCAGTCATCATACTTCTCCTCCAGGCAACTAAAGCAATAGCATGCCCTCTCACGTACAAAGATCTTAAGCTGCTCACTGCAGGCCTTCACAGAATGCAGTTGCCTGATACCTTTCAGGGTTTTGAAGCTCCCCTCTGGTCGATTGCGTGGTATGCAATCGGTACCTGATGCTGGGATGTGAAAGAAGATCCTGCGTTTCAGATCAATTGAATTCTTTCTAGATGAAAAAGAAGCAGCTGGCTCAGAGAAATTTGCTTTCAGGTAAGAACAGAGATCTTCTGCATTGGTGATGGTGGTATTGCGTCTAAGAACCTCTGATGTGGCTTTCTGCTTGACATGGGACCCTGCTGCGTCTTGCTCCCCCTTTGCATGTGATGTAGCAAAGAAGTTTCTCTGAACAACATACCCCAGATGCTGAAGGGAGCATGACAAGTCTCCAAAACAATGCTTGCTTTTGTATTGACCAGGACACCCGTCGGTGAACTCATGCATTTTGGTGATCTGAACTCCAACTTCATCTTTTAGATAAGCAGATATCAGCTTCGATATGTGGAGTACAGAGTCGTGGTCTTGAGTGACATCATCACTGATAGCAAAGACATACTCTTTGATTACTTCTGGCTCATCTTCTGTGCTAGAAACACCGTCATACTCCAAAGAGGCATGCCTGTAGAGTACAGTGACATGGATGCTAACTTTATCCATACTGAAATACTGTGATTGTATTTCATCCTGGTATCTACAGGCATAGCTCTCAGAATAGTCATGTATGCAGAGGGCCTGGTCGAGTGGCAGATGAGCTATCAGCTGGTCACACTGCTCCCTTTCCCACTTGGCCAGAAAGGAATGGTAGGGAAATGACTCTAAAAGCTTGTAGAAGTAGTCAAACAGCTCCTTTGGTGGTGTTTCCTTGCTGACAAGGGAGATCTTCTTTATCTCTTTCCCATCTGCTCCAAGCTTTCCAGTAGGCAGGTAATCGTACCTCTTCCACTTTACAATGTTCCCCTCATTAGATGCTTCTTGAGGAAGCAAGTCAAACTTGTTGACACCGCAATCATTACACTCTCTTTTCAGGCAGGTGATGTTGTGGTATCTGTTTTCACCTTCCAATGGGCACAGGGTCAGAGAAATGACTTCTGAAAGAGAGGTGTAGACGGTGGCATCAACTCCCTCTTGTTCTGACAACTGTGACCGAACCTTCATGCAGTCCTTAAATACCATCTGGGCTTCAACATGTTGTCGGCACATACATGACTGGCGATCTCTTTCCTTTGCACCTTTCACAAAGAAGGGTTTGAGGGATTCAAATTTCCTTTGCTTTAGCTTCACTTCAGGGTGTTCAGTTTGAAACTTTTGGAATGCTTCTGTTTGTGTTAATTCTAACACATGCTTGGGGTGTTCAATTGATACCTTTGCTTCAACTCGCTTTCTCATGACATCATTCTTGTTTCCAGTTGGCCTGCTAACTGAATGTGTCCAAAAGTCAAACACCATTTTTTTTGTATCATCTGATAACGCATCTCGGCGTGTTTGTCGTTTCTTGGCCAACCAGCAGGACTCTTCTCCTTTTAAAATTTTTATTCTCTTCTCAATAGATTTGGAAATACTGCGCCTGTCGAGCGAAAAAAGTTTTGAGAGTGCTTTTGCTGATCTTGTTTTCTTTACGCTCTCTCCAAAAGCCAGTGACTTAGCTGCTGTGAAGGCTGATCTTCCAGAAGTTGTTTTGTTTGCTTTGATGGTACTGAGCCCTTCATGAAGATCTTGAGCTACAGCTTTTAGTGCTTCAATTTCGTTTTCATCTTCTGCAGTCCGCATGGCTCCTTTCTTGACCAGAATCTTTCGTGTCCGGGGGCTCCTGCTCATTTCGAGTAAAAGGTTTGCTTTCTTGATGGGGGAGGATGGCATGGCTCTCTTTGCCTTATCTAGTGCCCGTTTTTTCGCCATTCTGTTCGGAAACTGTGGTTGTTCACGCTCTTCTTGTGAAGTTGACTGTGAGTTTGTACCTGTCTTTAACCCCTCCCTGTACCTTCTTGCCCTCTCCCTTTGTGAGCCCTTCTTTTTCTCCTCCTTTCCTGCAGCATTCTTCTTTCTTTCAGATCGAACTGTCTTTTTGTTTATTTCTTTGACATATTGCCTTGTAAACTTACGGCGACTTTTAAGCGACTCTCGGTGCTGCAATGTTTTCTTGATAATCTGCTTTTTGTTCTTCTCCTTTTTTTCTTCAGCCTTTTTTTTTCTCCACTGTTCTATTCTTGAAAGTTTTTGTTTTGAATTAGAATCCATGTAACACACTTCAATCAGCTGTTTAACAACTACATGTTTGAAATTTCCCGCAAAATTTACACCTGGATTACAAAAAACAGCAAAATACTGGGTTGAAACCTGGTCTGAGTCCGGTTGAAACCGGTTGAAACCGGATATCAAACAAGTGAAGGCCTGGCTGCTAAGTTGTTTTCACTTTTTGCTCGAAGGAAACGTTGCAATGGCGTCTTTTCCCGAGGATAGGAAATCGCTTTTATTCCTTCTCCGCGCGGACTTTAATCTTCTAACGAACCCTGAGAGCGAAGAAGTGTTTCAGCCTTACAAAATGGTCTCGTTCTCCAAAGATTTAAGCGGTTTTTACCTGAATTTTGGCAAGTAATTTGTTCGTGAAATGAGCAACTGGAATTCCAACGGGGAAGGCGATGCAACTTTTAACAAGAAAGATATAGAGGACATCTTCCAAAGCTTTGCTTCGTTGTTTATGCAAATTTTAATGGCGGACAATGTGTTTCAGACCGAGAAAATGAACTGTGGCATTTCGAGTGAGTGGAGTTTTTCAGTGAAACTTTCACAAAACAGAGTAAACCGAATGAGCATTCTTCAAAGTGAGTTAGTTCTTGATAAGTCTTAAGCGTGTCTTGGCTACAGCGAAATTTTGAGGGAACAAGACAACGGCCGTGTGGAGCGTGACGGTCGAACTTCTTGTGCTTTTTGCTTGTGTTTCTCTCGAAGGTGAGAAATTAACCTCATCTTTTGCTTTGTAGGTTTCGATTATTGTGTGTTGTAAATGATTTGTAATTCTTGTTATGATAAATAAAGTGTTAGGCACCTAAAAAACATTTTTCTTGTTGTGATGGTAGTTTGCATGTTACGCGTGACGCGCCATTTTGGGTCCTCAAAGTTATTTTTTGATTCCATTTATTATCTTGTTAAACTACCGATTTTCCCAGTTATTACAGTAAATGATCCCTAATACCTAAGAAGCATTTCTGCCAAACTTGGATAGCTAGCGACTTTTCGTTGCGGAGATATGACCAAAACCGTTTGTTGAAAATGTGGTTTACTCAAATGTACATCATGATTGTGCTACTCATCTGAGGATTTGAATTGTATTTATTTTCATCTATGATTTGAGGCAATCAATAATAATGGATTTATTATTATCAACTGTATTAATTATATTTATTGCCTGCTGATGATCGTTTTTCATCGATTGAGCACATCAGGGAAAGCTAAACAAGTTGAAAACTGGCCAAAGATTGGCTAGTAGCTACCGGCCCTTAATACTCTGAACTCGTTGGCAACTTGTTGGTGTTTCATGGATGGCAAAATCAAAAGTATAAAATATTTTCTGTCTTCATGCAAAATAAATGGATGTATAGTGTAATTTTATGTGCTTTGGAAGCACAGTCTTGCAGAACACTGCATTCCAATGTTGGAACACTGTCAACAAAATAATAAAAGATTTGGGTTCTCTTTTTGAGGAATGGACTTTCTGTGCACTCTATGTTACCGTATATGATCATGGTGTCTTTTTTGTTTTTGTTTTTTTTCAATCCGGCCAGTCATAGTCTTTTTATGATATTTTGATTGTAAAATTTATGTTCTTAATTTACAGTCCTACATAATTTATTGTATAGCTCCTTCTTGAAGACTCTTCTGCCATACATAAAATTTAAAAGTATGAAATAATAACAACTATTTACAAAAACTGAGTTAAGACTCTTTACAAATTTATAGATATCCAGTAAAACTGTGTAAATTACGATAATAAATTATTAAATAATTAATAATTAAGATAATATTTAAAAATTAATTTTTAAATCCACTTTAAAAAAAGACGCGGCCCATCAGTGTCTCTGATAAACTCCATTGTTACTTCTATCCACTGCAACACTACACTTGTTACACCATTTGACGACGCTTTAAGACTTGAGACACCATTAGTTGTCTTTTTTCCTGCTGATGAGTGGGGCTGTTGTAAATTAAAAACATTTTTCACCTTTGAAGAATCTGTTACAAGAAAAACATTTTTTGTTTGGCTTTTTCTTGTCTGACAGTTACTATACAGCGATGTCTTCTGTATTGTAACCCATTTCTCACTGAAGGGAAAAAAATAATGCTTGACAAAAAAGCCTGACAAAGAAATAGGGGTTTCATAGTGTTGATCATATGAAAGAAGCGCTAGTCATTGCTCTTTATCCTTTCTTTAAAAATATGGAATGATTACTTTTTGCAGAAATGACCATGATTTTATAATTTAAGAATGAATTCTAAAATGTTGCTATTTCTGGCGTTTCACAAGAACCAAATGGGACATAAGCCTGAAGAGTGACTGGGTGAAGGAGCTGCTATAACTGTAACCAGTTGATGGGCTGTATGTCAAACCAAGGTTTTGGGTAGAATTTGCCTTAGATGAGGGAGGCAGTCTGATGAGGCAGGCAGACAGTCTGACGTCATGTCCTGCTTTGATTCAGCAGATCCTTGAGCTTGTGGTTATTCTTGCTTGCTAGCTCTGTATACATGCTCAAGAGACCTTTTTGTGATTTTTCTTAAATTGTTTTCATCCTTTGCTGATGAGTATCACAAGAAGTCATTTCTTTTGATTTCCAATAATTTTGTTGTATTCTTCTACAGCTTGTATCCACACTGAAATGCTTTCTTCAGCTTGTGTGATATCCACTTTTGGAAGATGCCCTTGAAATTGATCCATATTAAAACTAAAGCTATTAGTTTATCCAATAATGTTTTCCAAGCATTTCGGTGGAAAAATTCGTTTGGCAGATTCCTTTTGAACTTGGTCCGTAAAGAGAATTGCACGGTTCGTTCGTACAGGTCATTGAATACCTGGAAAGTCATGGAATTTTAGTGTGGGTAATAGAAGGTCAGAAAATTATGTTAATTAAAGAAAGTGCAAAATAAAAAGGTTTTGTTGTGCAGAAAATGGTCAAACGTATCCAAAATGAAAGATTACTTCCTAGAAAATGGAAAAAATGGTCAAATTTAGGTCATGGAAAACTTTGAGAAGTCATGGAAAAGGTTATGGAAAGTCATGGAATTTCGAAAGCACAAAGGAGTACGAATCCTGAATTAGTAATTTGGGCTTGAGATTGAAAGGGTTCAAACAAGCACTAACTGTTGCCCTTGACTGCTCCCCTAACCTTTTTTACCTCAAACCCAAAAGCTACGAAGCCAAATGTGTCATGGCAACTGACTACGCAAACAACAACACACTGGGCCACTTCAATCTGTACATAGTGTTTATGGTTGCTGCTGATTGTACAAGTAGCGGTACTTCGTGAAACTCTGCATATAAACGGACCAAAAAATATTTTGTGCTGTCTGTATCCAGTCTCCTTATTCCCTACAGTGCTCAAACCTTGGTTTCAATTCTTGTTTCAGTTCTGTAACTGAGAGTTCCTTTGCATTGATATGTTTTGAAGCTTGCCTTCCCTTTAGTGTGAACAAATTTCACATGCTGTTCACAACATGCTTGATCTCTTCACATAATGAGCAACAGATTGGCTTCAGTAGCTCTCTTTCCATCTGACTTAGTTCTTTCTTTGAAGCACAATTATGCACAGTGTCACATTCAACTCAGAATGCACAGAACTGTTGTTCAGCAGGGGTCTGGAAAATTTTGAAATTCTAGACTCTATACTCTTGCAAAAGAAAGTGTGAGCCCCTAGAATAGCGATCGAGTGCTTAGTATTCAAATTCACTTTTGAAAGCGGAATCATTTGAATCATAACTTGCTTGGTGGTCTGCAAGTTAAAAAGCTTCAACAGCAGCCTCCACCTCTGCTTGCACACTTGCTTCTTCAGCTTTCTCATCTTCCTGGACCTGGATATCAGTTTGGAAAACAGAGTCCACAAGAATGGCTTGAACTTCACTCTGCTTCACCGAGAGGTGGTCCATTGATGGAGATATGCAGCAGTGCCTCCAACATCTGATTAGTCATACTGCTACGGAGTCGACTCTTTACCCTCTTAACAGCACTAGCCCCTCCCTCGGGCTATGCATTTGACATAGGAAGAGAAAGAATGATTTCAGCAATCCACACAAGCTTAGGGTAGAAGTGGCCATATTCTGTGCGCATGGAAAGTAGCCTCTTCAGACTCCACTCAGTTGGGGTGATGTTGTCAAGTTCCTGAGGAATCTGTTCTTTCCACAATAGAAGATCGTATTTTAACTTCTCCAACTCTGCTTTCATTTGCTGCTGAGTTTCCTTGTCACCTGGAAAGTAGTGGTTTGACAACTGTATTATCAAGTGCAAAATCACCAGATAGGTGTAGGGTGAGCTGCATTCTAAGAATTCCCAGTGTCTTAACTCATAGCCGATATGGCAGTTTCGTGCGATAATCCAAGAAACAGATTTCCTCAGCACCTCCAATGCAGAGATAAACATCACAAAAGACTGACTTGAAGGTGGTTTTTCAACGCTTGGAAAGGCTGCCATTGTTTCTTCTTCTCAACTATTTGGACTTCTCGTAAACTGAGAAACGGTGGCTTGTTCCCTCACCCTTGACAGGAAAATGTTCCCAAACATCGTGAAGGTGCCCAGGGATCTCCTAACCACTTCTGCACTGTTTACTTGTAGAAAGGGTGCTGTGTGTCTGGGGAAGTTCCCAACCAGCTGTATGCACAGTTCTTGAAAGACTTCTTGGTTTGAGCCACTCACGAAGCAGGCGCCGACTAGATAATCTGACAGGCTTTTAGGCTTTCTAAAGGCAACCATAGGGACCTCTTTGATAGCGTCTTTACATCTCTTGGAGGTTTGAAGGATGGGATGCAGATCCCTTAGCACACTTCCGGGTGGTATGTGACTGTGGAAGGGATTTGTTCGTTTTCTTTCTTTGGTTTATCTCTCAGAACTCCATGTCTAGGTATTTTTCTTGCCCTCTCTACTGTTCTTCAACAAAGTGCTTTCTATATCTCCTTTCTACCAGGAGGGTACATAAATCATGAGCGCGCTTTTTGAAAAACATATCTTTAGTACAAATTTGTCTCAACCTCAACGCTTGTGCAAAAGGTTGTTGTGTTAAAGCAAACCTGTCAACAAAGGAACAATATCTAGAAACATGAGAGAAGAAAGAGTCGATTGCATTTGAAACCTCTCAGTTGCTCACAAGTTGGAAGAATTGTGGGGAAAATGTGAAATTCATTGCAGAAGCATTATCTCCTGTCATTATCTCTACTTCTGCTCTTAATTTCTTGATATTTACAGTGCAGTCTTTAAAGCGAATTTGATGACCTACTGACAAGGGAATTCGTCCACCTTGCTCTGCAAGATGTCATGATTGGCATTATTTATGCAAACTACCCTTCACTAAGCTATTTGCTACTAGTTGCCAAAATCATATATATGGGATTACAGAAGAAACCTGACTTATGTCATCAATGCCTTTAAACTAAAGGTTAAAGTTAAGCATGAAGCAGAAAACATGGACAAATTTAACATCAAGTGGGATTTGTGCTTACACTATGTTTTTTTTAGAACTGTATAGACTGTAATGTAACTTTTGGGTAATATGTAGATAGGCATTAGACAAGTATTGTAAATGAAGTGTAAGTATATGTAGTTCTATAAGTAGTCATATTAGTATTTTAAGTAATGCAACTATGTGTTGTAAATATTATAAGTGTGTGAAAAAAGTTCTGAATCTAAAATATCTTCCAATAAATGATCTTCTTCTTGGTTGTTTGTATTCACTCAACTTTTCTTGTTTTTTTTTTCTCTTCTGCCGCCAGAACTTTCTTTTGATAGCGCTCCGTTCTTTTTCTCTATTCTGCTTTCTCTCTTTCTCTTCGAATGCCTTGCATTTTTGTTCTTTCAGTTGTATCTCTTCCATCAGGTTCTCCATATTTTTGAAGTATTTTCATGAAATGTACATCTTTTGAGATGGAACACCCAGAAATGTTGTTTCCAGTGTTTCTCATGTCAGAGGCAATTTGATGTCATTTAAAAAAACTTGCTGTCAAAACTTTTACACACCATGATCTGGCTGATTTGAATTGTACCGGCGATTCAAATAAACCGAAAATAGGCGGCTAACAGCTAATATCGTAGTTTAAATTAGCCGGGTGTGAAGACACCAACTGATAAGGCCGAAAAATCGTAGTGTGTAATTATAGCCTTGACCAATTCAAAATAATTCTCACCATTGTGTCTTCCATTGTTTGGAATTCTCTGCCTCTGGTATTTCCTTAATATCTTCTGCTGATGCTTGACCTGAAAAAGCTGACTTCTCTTCCAACAGAGCTGCACATTTCTTGAAACCTTTCCACGAAAAATTGCTGTACTCCTGAAGAGTAGCCCACGACATGTCAACAACAGTCTCATCTGATTGCTTCTCTATGACTTCAGAAAGCAATTTTTTGTATAACTTGCCACTTTCTACTTCCTGTTTCCAAGACAAGATCTTAGCACTGGAGGATACTCCCATTTTTACTTGCTTTTTGATTGTTTGAGCATGTGTTGGCAAATACCAAGTCGATTCAATGTTGTTACTGTAAGTCAGAACTTTGGGGCACTGCTGTGAATTATAATAGCAGAAATTTGGTGCAATTGTAGACAGTTTGTTGTTTCTGCACCGTGCCACAATTGCAGTAGACAGATTTTAACATCACAAGGTTTAGACACTGGCACAAGCTCTTCTTGCACACTCGTAAGGCTACGACTTTGTCTTCAACACAATATTTCTTAATAATAACTTTTGTATTTGAAATTTTCACAATTGTTTTGTTTGCAACTTAATTAAAAAGTTTCAGTTTAGACCTCCTAAATTCAAGCTCGTATTGTTCTTTGAGTTGTGGGACAGGTCCTGCGGGACAGAGTTGAGTTACGGCAACGGCTTTTTTCCCCTTTTTTCCCTTTTAGAAGTAGGAAGTTTATTATTACAAGTAGAATTATATTAGATAATAGTAAGTTATTAAGACAAAATCCTCCAGGAAATCGAGTAATTTTTATCAAAAGTGGAAACAATTTTTAGATAGAATAACTTAAAAGCTATCCACTTTGCGAACGAAAATTTACTCTGTGGCTTTTCAGTGTGTAAATCTCAGTATGTATATTATAAATCATAATATTAAATGATAATAAACAATGCTACCTCGTGGTACCTAAAAAATGAGTTGAAGCATTCGGGTCCTTGACTTTCGAGCAGTTGGTTGGCTCCTAAAGGAGCTGTTCTTTTTAATTGACTTTACTCGCCAAGACAAAATCTACGACTTTTCACATGGTCTTTTTCTACGTGGTATCTAAACGAACCACCGCGGGAAAAGGTTTTTCCGCAACACCTAACTGTTCCTGGCCAGTTCGTCTCGTCAACAACGTACTTTCTCCATCCCAGTTCTTTTTTCTTTTCTCCTCTGATGACATGTCTCTTTCTTGCCGAGGGTTTCAGTAGTCTTTCGACAGTTCTTAAGAACAGGTCTTTCTGCTCTTCAATGTCTTTCTCTCCTACATCCTCTGCCATCGTTCCAACATCCTCCCCAGTACCCTCCGCCTGGCATCTAGCACGTTTCGCGGAACTCTCTATTTCGTCGAATGCTAAATTGTAGGTCCGCTTGATTCGCCCTCCCCTCGTTATCGTTTCCCTGTTCTCTTCGTATGGCAACAAATGTTTGGAGTTCAGGTTCGCCCTGTGAAATATAAAGCAAAGTATCAAATTAATACTTCAAAACTTGGGCGAAAAAACAACGATGACAATGTAAGCCATAGCAACGAACATTAGTTTTGTGCAGTTTAAATTTTAGAAAATTGAGCTGGCTTGTCATGAAATTTGTAACACCACTTAAATTTTTTTACTCTGACGAAGGGCGAAAGCTCGAAACGCCAGTGCAGTTAAGTAGTCTTTTTATGGTGTTACAAATTTCCTGTACATATTTAACAATTATTCCACGAGCGCGCGTTGGATATGAGATGATAGATAGCCAACGAGGCGCGTAGCGCCGAGTTGGCTATAATCATCTCATATCCAACAAGCGCGAGTGGAATAATTGTTTTATTAAAAACGCCTTCAAGAAATTAGACAAATCTTCACGACTTTATTTTGTAAGAAGAAACCGGATGTTACAATGTACATATAATTTCCGGTTTAAGTCATTTCATGACATGTCACATCTCTGTCAAACTGTCAAATCCTGCGCGCATTGTTCTGAATGAATTATAAAACGTGACGATAATACCACGTCAAGTTTGTCAAATGTACACTGTTTGAATAAGTGAAAAAAAATTCTGCTGAAGTTTACAA
>OX393561.1:10648120-10650620 GCA_947652115.1 Blastomussa wellsi
CATCTTCGAAGTTTAAGGACGTACTAGGCGTTGCAGAAGACCCTTCCGTGTCTGGTGCATCTAACGAAAGCAGTGAGAATATGTATCGATGTTGACAATGTGTACCATTTATCCCCCATGACCAACGCGTTAAATAAACCAAGCATAGTTATTTCGCGCTCACGTATATGACCTCACGTATACAAAATTTGAGTTAAAGGCGCAGATTTAATTTTATTTTTTAGCGCTACATACAAGCTCCGTAAATAATGCATTGTTAGCCAAAATTTCAATCGATTAGATAAATCAATTTTATTCCGCGGGCACAACTGTTTTAACTGTTTTTTTAGTTATCAGAAGAACAATGCTTTGCTAAACAATCAATTTCAGTAAAACTCCATTAAAACAAAAGGTAAATAAATTTTATGTTAAGCGAGCCGTAACATGTGGCGCGACTTATGTCGCGACTAGTCTGGCTGTGTCGGCTTCGTATAAAATTAATTTTCCATAAAGAACTGTAAAACATTCAGTTTCATCCGCTTTACTGATTATGAAGACTTGAAATTAAACTTTAAGTCTCACAAAAATCTTAAAAATGCCTGGCTTATATAAAAAGTTAAATTTGACCAAATTTGTGTCGGCATAAAATTTATTTAATCGCCAGAGTCTGCCAGTACGGCGCCTCACGAAACCAAGCATTGAATAAATAAAAGCATCCCTTATAAATCGCCTTGTTGACAATAAATAATTCAACCTAAGCGATACAATATTGTTTTCAAGCAATGTTTCATTCATAACATGCACCAATACTTATCTTCTGATGGACTGGGGGATTGTAAACAGGAACCCGGCGAACATTAAAAAATGTGCATTTTAAAAAGTGTTTCATACCTGAAATCTCCTTTCTTTGCTGTTTGAACCCAAACTGGGTTAAAAGCGGCTGTGATTTCTGCCTTTTCATCCGGTGACTGGGACCGTTTTCTTAAAGAAAGCGCCAAGTACAAAGCTCTCACGAATTCACAAACAGATTCAAACACGCGATGTGGAGAAGAAGATTTCATAATTCGCTTACGCAAGAAGAAACTAGTCACGAAATAGCAGGATCAAATGTCGGTCTTTCGTGGGAAAACGCAAATGGTTTCCAGTCCTCGTTGAATGCTGTTGAATAAAAGAGTTACGATTTCTGATGCTGGAACACGATCAGTGGGCAAGAACAAAATATGTTATCCTTAACTTTAACCCATAGGAATCGGAACTTTTTATTTTTTAATTTTTTTTTTTTAATTTTGACTTCCAAAAGTACCCGGCGCTAACGCTCGAAGTAGCCGGTGACTTGTGTCGGGCGCCGGTTACTTTTGAAAACACTGTAATGCTGCTTTATGCCGCTTTATGCTTTAAGTGGGCGGAGCTCTTCTCTGTGATTGTTGTGTGTGCTCCTGTGATTGGTCGGCAAAAGCATCAGAGCCACGCAGTACAATAAGCTTGCGAACAAGCTCGTGACGTCATAAATACTTAACTGTTCAATTAGAATCTCAGACCTATTTTCTCAGGCTTCAAGATCATTGACCTGTAAGGGAGCGGTCATTATTTATCGGGGGGAGGGGGCTGCTACATTGGTCGGATGATCAGCTAAAACATTTCTACCCTCCCCCAGTTTCTGGGTAAAAATTTAAGACCCTCCCCCAATTTCAAGTTGAAAAACTATGACCCTCCCTCATGAAATATTTGTATTTTGAATGCAAACCACAACATTTAAGATTACGCTGTACTTAAGACACAGCATGAAATCCCGAATTTACGCTTCCGTAAAAGATGCCGTAGTGAAAGAGTAATAATTCTTTACACTTCTTTACGAGCTTCTTTACACTTTCGTAAGTGACGTCTTTACGCAATAGAAACGATAGTGCGTAAAGACATACGGAGAGAGACTATAAAATGCTATATCTTTACGCATGTGGTAAAAAGTCGTAAAGGGAACGTTTACGATAATTTACAACTACCGTAAAGTGCTCAGAAAACATTTTTACGCGTACCGCAACGTATTTTCTCCATCCCAGTTCTTTTTTCTTTTCTCCTCTGATGACATGTCTCTTTCTTGCGGAGGGTTTCAGTAGTCTTTCGACAGTTCTTAAGAACTGGTCTTTCCGCTCTTCAATGTCTCTCTCTCCTACATCCTCTGCCATCGTTCCAACATCCTCCCCAGTACCCTCCGCCTGGCATCTAGCACGTTTCGCGGAACTCTCTATTTCTTTGAATGCTAAATTGTAGGTCCGCTTGATTCTCTTTGTATGGCAACAAATGTTTGGAGTTCAGGTTCGCCCTCTGAAATATAAAGCAAAGATATCAAATTAATACTTCAAAACTTGGGCAAAAACACAACGATGACAATGTAAGCCATAGCAACAGATATTAGTGTTGTGCAGTTTAAATTTTAGAAAATTAAGCTAGCTAATATCATTGTCATGAAATTTGTAACACCACTTGACTTTTTTTACTCCGAAGGGCGAAAGCTCGAAACGTC
>OX393561.1:10663120-10690620 GCA_947652115.1 Blastomussa wellsi
ACTTTGGGCGAGAAGACCATATCGCTGAGATGATGTGATGGTAAGCAGGAAGATCGGATCTCTTAAAGAAGACCTACGGCTAAAATTTGGTAAACAAACTAAATAGACTGCAAAAACCGTGTACGAAGATCCTGCAGTAGTGACGTCTCAAAGAGAGATTCAACGAACACAGACACTCAGTCTCATCCTAACCACTGTCACACTGACATGCAACTAATCCCGCTTGAACTAATTTACTCCTCACGTGACTGAATCAGAAAAGCCAGAGAGTCCTTTTTAATAGATTTAGCGGGGACATTGGACCCCCATGGACTGAATAGACGCGATGAATCTTAAAACTTGTAACTGACGTAGAAATGTTTCATTTTTGTTAACTTGTAATTCATGTTTTCTTTGTAGCTATCAGTCTATTTTCATTTTTATTTAATATAGATATTTCTATCTTTCTCTGGAATCATCTTGCATACGTAATTCTGCCACTCCTATAAGTTTCGAAATACATATTGCGACACCACCATAATATAATATTGAATTTTCATGTTAAAAAATTAGTGACATCTAAACCTGAAGAAGGCTGGTCTGGCTAGCCAAAATATTGTTCAAAATGTATCACATTGTTTCAGCCTTGCAGAAGTCTTTGACTTATCATCGTTTACTTATTAGTGTGTATTATTCTCTCGTTTATCCTTACCTTACTTATGCTTGTACACTTTGGGGAAATGAATATAATGCTCCATTGTCTCAAATTGCAAAATTACAAAACAAAGCAGTTCGTGTTATTAATGACGTTCCCTTAATGGAATCAATAACTCCACACTACACATCCTTAGGCCTTCTGAAATTTCCTGATATTGTTAAACTGAACACATGCATGCATTTTTATGATTATTTCCACCATGAAAAGTTTCCTAATATACCTGTTTCATTAATATCTGAGCTACATAATTACAGTACCCGCAGTGCATCATCCAACCAAGTTGCAATGCCCTCTTTTCGAACTAATCTTCGGAGATTTTGCCCCAGCATTATTGGAATGATATTCCGCAATTTATCAGGGACAAACCATCGAGAAAAATGTTCAGAAAAGCACTTTTTCGCTGGTACCTTGCTAAATACTAATGATACCTTATCTTCTTTCTAACTTACTGGGGTATTTTGTAATTTTTCTTTCACTTTTTTATTAAAAATCTCAAGTTCTCTGTTATACTTAACATTTAAGGGGCACAGTATTAGTATATCTAGACGTGCCCCTCTCCTCTCCTTCCAACATACAGTGTATATCGATGTAAGTGTTACATATTATATTTACATACCATTTTTGCTTCATATCATTTGTAGCAACTAGGGATTGGAGGAATAAATGAAATAAAAAAATGCAAAGGTTTCTTTCCGCACAAATTCAACACTGTAGAGAACCAAATGTACGTGAGACCCACGATCCAGAAGGCATGAAGACCAAAAGAAAGCCGAGTTCAAAGAGTGGCACGAGGACAAGGTCGACGACGACTACATCTTTGACATGCGTAAAGAGATGGAAGCCTATTGCATCTCGGATGTCAAACTCTTGGAAGCAAGCTGCGAAAAGTTCCAGGCCGAGTTCGAACAGCCTGCAGGGTTCAGTCCCATGGAGAAAGCCACCACCAT
Organism: Blastomussa wellsi; assembly: GCA_947652115.1. Classification (NCBI taxonomy): domain Eukaryota; kingdom Metazoa; phylum Cnidaria; class Anthozoa; order Scleractinia; family Plerogyridae; genus Blastomussa; species Blastomussa wellsi. The sequence goes on from OX393561.1 coordinate 10,664,765, forward strand.
CGCGGGCGCCTGCATCCGGTTCTGGCATAAGAAAATGCTACCCAAAAACACCATCGCCGTCGAACCTCCTCGCGGATGACACGGTGCATGCACCAATCAGTCGACCAAAGCCCTCAAATGGTTAGCGTACAACAGAAGTCAGTTGCATCAAGCCAACCAGACCCAAGACCATATCAAGCACGCAGGCAATGGAGGCGAACAAACTCTCCGTACTCCGACTCGATCTTACCTTGTTGATGGCTACAATCCAACCACCCACACTGTGTACGAGTTCATGGGTTGTTTGTGGCACGGCTGTCCTCATTGCTATCCGGATCGCCATGACCGAACCTTTCAGGAACTGTATGACCACCATGACCAAACTGAACGATTTGGTCCATCATGGGTGGCCACATGGACGTGATCTGGGAATGCGATTGGGACAACGAGGTCAAGACCAGCGAAAATCTCCAAACCTTTCTACAACAACTGGAGCTCGTGGAACCACGGGATGCTTTTTTCGGAGGCCGCACCAACGCCGTCAAGCTGTACCATCAAGTGAACAGATCTGCTACGCGGACGTGACCTCACTGTACCCCTGGGTCAACAAGACAGCCCTTTACCCAGTGGGGCATCCCAAGATCCTCACCCGCATCGATCACCCAGTAATCACCCAGTACTTTGGCATGGCAAAATTCGACATCCTACCTCCTCAAGGGTTGTACCACCCTGTGCTACCTGTGCGTGACGTCAAATTGGTCATGCCTCTCTGCCGATCCTGCATGGAGACCGAAATGAAGAAACCAAAAGACAAGTGAACAATAAAAAATTCATCAACTGATTTGAGTTTTCGTGGGCGTCCTTTCTTTGCAGGTGTAATGTTTTCTTCATCATCAGAGTCCACATCATAAAAATCCTCTGGTACATCTTTTATGGTGCTTCTTGGACAAATGTTTTCTCCATTTTCACCAGGATTCAAAAAGTTAGATAAGGCAAGGAAAGCACTATTCCACAGATGGATTCTAGAAGTAAAACATTCCAGTGAATTTTGAGGAAGCCGTGCTGGTTTGATAGCATGCTTAAGGCCATTACTGCACAATAAAAACAGCCATTACACCAAGCTAGACATGCGAATTTTAATGATACAATCAGCTCCAATCACAAGACTGTTACTTCTTAGTACAAGTTAAAAAAATCCGGACAATGACAAAACATATCTTAACTTTAGAAACTTAGATCATGAAAATGTAACTTACAGTGTAGGATCATGCCAACAAAACTGATTATCAATGAATGTTACATTTCTCAACCTGCTTAATTTGTTACATGTACCTTACAACTCAACAAAGTTACATGTCATAAGAAGGGTACAAATTGTAAATTACAACTCAATAAGTGTACAAAACGTTGCAGCCTGGGCTTAAACTGAGACTCATTTGTAGTAAATGATAGATTAAATGAATCTTTATAAACCACAACTGTTTTTTTTTTATATATGCTACAAACACCCAGGCTGCACAAAAAGGGAAACTGATGAACTATAAAATAAATGCAGTGAGTGGAAATAAACACCTAAATAGTGAGATTAAAATGACTTCCACTTTTTATGTCATATTCCCTTGAACCTTTTTGTTTACTATGGTTGTAACATAGTTTTTCTTTACATTAATAGTTCTTCTTCAACAACATTAACCAAACTGTCCTTTTCTTTTGGGGCATTTTTTTTATACCCACAGCTTTGACTGAAGAAACGAACTGATTTCTTTGTATGTCTGTTAGTCAGATTGCATTCATTTGTATGCCATGTCACACAATAAGTAGGGAAAGAGAACAAACCATTATAAATTAATGGAGTGAAGAGGAAATAAACACTTCAATAATAAGACTAAAATGGCTTCAACATTTTTATGTCATCCCTTGAAACATTTTTTTTGTCTCCTAAGATGTTAACATAGTTCCTCTTTACAAGTTCTTCTGCAAGAACTTTAACCAAACTGTTCTTTTCTTTTGGGGCATGTTTTATACCCATAGCTTTGACTGAAGAAAAAAGCTGACTTCTTGATATGTCTGTCAATCTTATTGCATTATATGCTACACACACAATAAGTTTGGCTGTTACATCTGGGAGAGCTGAAAAGAAAACAGAGAAAAATAAGATGGCAACTCTTTCCTCCTGACAGTGCCAAACGTTTTGAACACATCAGGGCTGTGCTCTAAGGGCGCCTGGTTGCCTCAGGCGACTAACTTTGGCCTTTGGGCAACTAGATGAACTTACTTTTTTCATATAAGCTTTATGCTGGATGCCCTGGATCTCCAAGTATAGAACCTTTGGGCCCCTTGTAATTTTTCTTAGAGCACAGCCTTGCAGATGACCACTGAGATATGCAAGTATGAAAATAATTGACATTTTAATTACCCCAGGTATTTTTTTGTATGTCCAGATATTATACCATTTAAGGGTTTCCACCTGGTTGTGAATATTATTGATTATACATTAGTCACAGGCCAAATAAGTTTTATTCAGTTGTTATGAACATTATTATTTTTATTTTTTCAAAATTGGAAGTGAAGGTCAACAGTTTGCAAAAGTTTGAGCAATTTAAAAGGAAATCTGTACAGTAATTAATCGAGTTGTTGTCAACTGTCCCAGAATGAATAAACTCTGATCTTTGCAAATTTCATTTATGGTCCATCATATTAGTGCAAAAGGCAAGGGCTAGTATGTACCAAAATGTGGTATGTAAACCTTACATAAATTTTCAGTATCCAGGCCTCACAAGATCACAGGGAATATTATGTGAACAAGTTCAACATGTCCATGAGCATAAAAGCATTAGTGTGAGGGTTGACTTTTGTAAGGGAATTCTTAACTTTTCAACAGTCATATATTAAATATACCTTCATCATCAGAATCTGATTCCTCCACTTCCTCTGTATCACCTGATAAAGCTTCGGCTGATGAATCTTCAACTGAACTCTTGTCAGTACTAGAGCTGTCGCTGGCATCAAGGGACTTTCGTTTAAGGGTTCGTTTATCAGCCTATAAGTAAAAAATTTGGTTGCCAATTGTTCTACGCTAGTAATGTTACCATGTGTTTTCTATAAAGCTACAAAATGTAGCCTATAGTACTAGTACCGCCACACATGCCAATTCAGTTGGGTGGTGGGTAACCATAATGTTACTTTCTTTTCTTTTTCATCAAGATGGCAAGAATAAACTCAGAAGTAAAATATTGGTTGCCTTTTTTGTATACATCTTTAGACAATCCAATTTAGTGTTAATAAAATGCCAATTCACCTACCATTGTATAATCATGACCATTGCGTCTATGTCGCCTTCTTTCGTTCAGCACGTCTATTATATGTTGCTTGATCCCCTCTCGGCCAAAATTCAAGGGGTCAAACGAACAATCAGGAACAAGGCTATCTGTCAGCTCATCTAACTCTTTCAGTGCTGCTTTGTTAGCCTTGAACTTTGGTATCTCATTTCCAGGCCACTTGTCAATAGCTGCTGCTCTTATTGCTTTTCGTCTGAAAGAGAATTAAAGAGAAAATGAATGCTTCATCATACCCCCAACAATGTCATGTTAAGCCTCAGCATTATTCTTAAGGGGTCAAGAAAAAAAATTGTCGTGTATTGATCAGCCATCAACATGCCATTAATGTGATAACACTGGTTGTAGGTTAACATGATGTGAGGAATTTGATATCAAATGGAAGGGGTCAGCAGAGAACAAACTGATATTTTGGGATCCTATATCCAAGAACAAGAAAGTTTGAGAAATATTTTTCATGTTTCTACAATTATAGAAATGCAGTTTTCAGCCAATCAGATCGCACCCTTTCTTGGCGTATCGTCTGTGAGTGAAAGCAAGAATTAAAGAAATTACAGAAGAGAATTGTACTCACTTAGTCTTGTAGATCCTTCGATTCACTTCACTTAGTTGGTTTAGCTAGGCCTTGGAGGGTTTCTTTCGGTTTACGACACCAATGATCATACAGTTCAACTTGCTGTCATCCATATCCGCGGCAGCGCTGACAACATGTGCCAATTTGAGTTGATCAGAAACGGCAACTAATCCACAAGCTTCAAATTGATCCCTTGATGCCCTTTTTGCGAGCATCAGGATGGCTTTCCCATCTATTTTTTGCTCTATTTGCAAAGAATGTAAACAACGGGTAAGAGTGTATTGGCAAAATACAGGTGAGGTACATAGCATACACTCTTTTATTATATAAGAATACTTTATAAGAATATTGAGGCTGAAATTGGCGAAATTTTAAGAACATTACAAGAATAATTCTGAGGCTGGGCCATCATAAATGTATGTATAAACATATACAACAAGTTCAAAAATTTGGAACGTACACGATACCAGAATGTAACGCCATGTAGGATAACCTAATGAAATATTGTACGCGAGGGCATATTTTATTGACCTGAAATTTAAGAATATTTTAAGAATATTTTCAGCCTTAAATAGGCAAAAAATTAAAAATACCCATCCTAGGTCTGAAAAACAATATTCTTATAAAAAAAAGAGTGTACCATATATAACGAAAAGCTAAACTTTATTTTAAGCTTATAAGCCATGTGACGACACTTTCAAATGAGTCACAATAAAACAGAGAACCCATGAGTACATCATCAGAACACGTTCGTATTAAACCTTTAAACGTCATTTTGCACATTAGCCTTTGCAGTTTTTTGGTTGGAGAAGCTCATTCAGTTCCCGCCAAAGCCAGCTTCGAGTAATAATCGAACTAAAGAAACCATGCATGCAGCAATTACATTAACAAACAGAGAACAAAAATACGCTTAAAAGGTGATTTACCGAAACTAATCGTTACTGCGTTACTCGTTTTAGTAACACCCAGCTTAATATAAACCAAAAGTCAACCAGCAATTTACACGGATGTAAAAGATTCAGGGCACATTTATGCTTGGAGTGCTAAAATGCTGAAATGGCGCGAGTGTATCATAAGCTTACCCTCGAATTTCTCAGCAACTTCCGCCGTAAATTCTCTCTCGATAAACTGCTTGATTTGCTGCACACTCATCTCATTCATGGGGACTGAAAGTTCCGCCTCTTTCACTTGACTGTCTGCCATTAGAACTCCTTGCTTGTCTGCAAAAAAACAATCTTTGCCAGCGACGTCGATCAACTACAGAGCGGGAAAACGATGAAATGATTGAAGCAAATACGTGTCAAAACTGCTTGCCGCGCGCTTGGGCGTTGTACGATCTCATTGGTCCTGGCAAGTCGGCTACAATGATGTGATTGGTGCAGGAGAATCGTGCGGGAAATTGTAGTAGTCGGGGATATCGACAGCCTTGGAAAATGGCGCGAAATCCGTCCCAAGCTCAGTCGACAACCAGACATACTAGTGTCCAGTCTCTTTTCGGTTTTACAGCGGAAAGAGGGCCATTTGGCGGGAAATTTGTGAAAGAAAAAAGATTTCGACAATGTTTGGTATCTGAATGAATGATTTAACAAGGAAAAACTTACGAAGACCAAATAAATGTCCTGATTTCTACTATCAAAAATGCTCGGTGCAAAGAGACCACGTATCGAGGCCTGGTCAAGGGCAGCAATTGCAATTTGCCACTGTCCTAATTTGCCATACAAACATGTTCATTGTCCTTGTGATAGTTGTAAAAACTCAGCAGTATCAACTTCTACTGAATATAATCACTGGAAAAATGCTGAAACATTGAGGTAATTTACATTTATATCTTGTCTCTGCTTGTAATGCTGCTGTAACATTACCCTATCAAATATACCATAATTTTATGATAAACTGGAATGTTTATTAGCTTTAAACTTAGCTTATAAGAGCCTTCAGTGTGCAGTTAAGCTTTAAGCTTATATATTCTATTAAATGTTCTTCAAAACAGCAGCAGTGTAGGAAAGGAACAGGAACCACAGGAAGACAAAAATGGCGACGATTCAGATACTGATCATTCTGATACTGCCGGTAATTCTGACATGTACAGTGATAGAGATATCACCAGCTGTGTAAACATGGAGACTAACAAAGGCTTTGGCGAAAGAGCATCTTGCAGCAGTGAGGAAACAAGTGACTGTTATCAGCATCCCCACAGTAGCAGTAGAAATCTTGGTTCAGTAGAAGAAAACAATGAAAATTCAGATGAATCTTTAGCAGAAAAGCAGGATGTAATTTGTGCATTGCTAAAAGCTCTCATGCTTTTGGAGCAAATGGAAGGGTCAATTGCTGATTTTGAGGATGTTTTAGCATTTTCAAAAGAACTTTGCTGTAAAAACGATGAACGCTTGATGAGACTTTGGCCAAAAAACTGGAATGAAACTAAAAAAATTCTCCGTGACTGTGGATACAAAGATCCTAGAGAGCTATACATTTGTTTGGATGATTCCCATGTCACTCAGTGGGATGTGCTGGAAACACCAGATGCTCTTTGCAGGCACTGTGGAAAGAAAGGATCAATAAAGTACTACTACCTGGGACTGCCAGAAAAGATTCAGCGTTGGTGTGAAGATCCAGTAATGTGTCAAAAGATGATGGGCCACTGGCGTGAATAAGAGCACTGGAACCCAACCAGAGGTGAGGGACCACATAACACTTTCAAGGAGGTCTGGGATGGGTCCCGCTTTAATGAATTAAAATGGTTTTGGGATCCAGCATGTGAGTGGATGTTACCTGTTAGATGCAATTTTTGTACTGCAGTGATATCAGCAGATGAAATACAAGCCTCAATATGCAATGAGGAGGATGGATCTTATTCTGTGTTTTGTGAGGAATGTGGGACAAGAGTGCACCACCACCCACAGTATGTACGGGGAGAACCACGTAACCTTGCTTTAATTGGCCACTGGGATGGGTGGCAGCCATTTGGCTATCCTGGATCTCACAGTTGTGGTGAGTTACATATTTGTATGAACACAAATGTCAGTTTAGTCTATATATCTACGAATTAACTGTATCATTAAAGGTGAATACTAGGAAACTTGGACATTCTGATATGGAACCCATTGAATTAAGCCAAGTTTATCAATATTTTATTCAGGATTTAGTTAAATTGCATATTAATAAAATAATCATCTCTGAATATTCAGGTGAAAATGAACAATGGTAAATGCAAATAATGATGCATGTAATTAGAACACAACTATAACTATTTTGTTTTTAGGTGCAGTTGAGATCACCATTGCAAACATGTACAAAAAAGAGAGAAGTTGCACGGAGGAAGTTTATGTGGTGGGTTTTATTCCTAGCCATTTGCTTCCAAAAAAGCGCCCATCTTCACTGGATCCTTTCCTTCATCCCCTTGTCTCAGATGTTGAGGACATTTTTATCAATGGTAAGCTTGGAGCCCAGCTATAAATTAATGTTTCAGTTGTACAAGCCACTACTGAGTCACTCAAGAGGAATAGAAATGATAAGGGCATCTCCACTCCACTTCTTGGGACTACTTTTCAGGGCTTAAACGTTTGCTGTGTATGGCTCATACTGAAGAGTAATATACCATAGTTTTTTAAGCCTTTTTTAAAATGATTTTGCTCTTAATTAGTTCTTGACAGTACCTAGTAATTACATGTATTTTCCCTATAAAATGCTTCAAGCATATTTTTAAGTGGTACTTTCAAAAAATTAGTGAACAAACAATAATTATCTCTTCTACGAATTATAACTTCCAGATTTCAAATTCCCTTGTTATAAATGTTTTATAGGTTTGGAAGTCAACTATGCCAAAAGTTTTCATTGCCTTCCTTCTGGAAAGATTAAAATTCGGTGCCTCATACTTCTATGGACAGGAGATTATGTTGCCCAGAGCGAAGTGGGGAAGTTCATCAAAAGTGGAGTGCTTCCTTGTCATCGCGATAAGTTAAAAGGTGTGGCCTGAATGTTTGACTGTATTTTCAAATAATTAAACCCCCAATAAATGTAAATCATTTTAGGAAATCAAAGTACACAACTTAAATAAAAATTAATAATAAGGTAAAAAATAAAATAATTATAGCTATATTTGTATAGTACATTGGATTAATTATTTCACTGCAATATTGTTTGTAAAGTGATACAACCAAAGTCCCTGCAAAATAAAATAAAATTTAAAATGATGTTAATCAATGATATTTGAAAGTAACTAAGCAGTTATGTTTTCAAATTTTGTACTTTTAGGCGTAAGGCCATACACATAAAATTCTCATCACATGCAACACCTTTGTAGGGACAAATCCTGGTGGAGGAAGTACCTATTACTATGGAGAAAATCGGTATCATGCTAGATTCCTGTGGGAAACAAGAGAATTTGAAGAGGAACTACCACAGATGACTTCTATTGAGAATGAAGATCGTCCTTCTGTAAGGGCTCAACTAAGTAGAAATTCTGGGTACACTGGACTTAGCATTCTACATCGACTTTACAAGTTGTATAAATTTGATGTTTTCAAAGACTTAGTTTTTGATGTGATGCACAACATCCCACTGAATGTTGCGGCAAGACAAATAAAAAACTGGATTGACAGTGAAACAATTGACAAGGATGTGGTTGAAGAAAGGCTGAATTCTTTCCCATGGACTGCAGGTTGGTAAATAAAAGTTAACTGAAGGGATGATAACAACAATTTCTTGATCAATTTGATACATGCTATTACTTTGAAACTGATGTTTCTCTGGCCTACAGTATATATGATTAATAGGGAGTGACAGCCCTAAGAAATGCTGTTTGAGCAGAACCATGTGTAACAAAAAGTCCTCCCGAAAATGTAGTATATTATATCGTTCCAAAGTTTTGGGGAGACATTCCCAAAAGATCCAAAATTTCCGAAAATTTTAACTTCATTACTTTGTGTCTCCTGGAAATTTTCCAAGCCTCCTGATCCCCGGCAAAATCTTCAGATTCCTGGAAGAATTTTGCCTTTCTCCTGAAGCAGTCCTTCTTGGAGTTGACACCCCCTGTTATGATTACTTTACAGAACTCCTGGATGGTCGGGCACCTAGAGGTTTCTCCTCCAGACTTGGATACTGGAAGGCAGAGGAATACATAAACTTTGTTTTCCCTGCATCTGAGGTGATTTTTGATGGATTGCTTGGTCCCATGGACTATCACATCTGGAAGTTAATTGTGCGAATGACAGAATTGGTGTTTAGACAGCGTGAAGTATGGGAACATGATGATGCATCTTTGTTTGGTAGAATGGCAAAGAGATTTGTGATCCTTCTTGAGGAGAACTATGGCATTGAATCCTGCCTTGTTACAGCTCACAACCTACAGCATGTTGAAGAAGATGCATGGCGCTTTTCCCATCCAGATAACTACTGGTGCTTTTCCTTCGAACGTGCTGTGAAAAGATACGTTGCACACACATCCAACTTCAAGAATCCAGAATGCTCATTTGCAAAGAGGGAGTCACTTAGAGAAATGTTGAAAGCACTGCCATCGACTTTTAAGCTGTCAGGTGTTGACAGGTTTAAATTCAACTTGGATAAGGTAAATTAAGTATCACTGATATTTGAAACTGTCGTGGTAGCAATTTGTTTGAGCATTGAATATTAATGACAAAGCAGCCACACTGGCATAACCAGTCTGCATTAGGAACTGCATAAATTGTCCTGCTGATCATGTTTGAATGTGATACCCAGAACAGTTGTTTACAATTTACCTACACTGTATGAGCAATTAGTGGATTTAATTTCAACTGACACTTTATTAATATCAATATTAATTGACATTAATATTGATGTGCTATAAATGGAAGTTATTTGGGATTAGATAAGTCACAGTACATATATCGTACTTGAACTTCTGCAGTTCTCTGTTTCTCCCAGAAATTTTAATATAAAATAATGAAATAAAAATAAATAAATAAATAAATATTTATAAATAAAATGAGCCAATCTTTGGTGTGGCAAGTTTTTATTCCAACATACACATACTTATCTGAAAAGCTCTGTTACTTTGTAGATGTGTGCAAATAGCTTGGATGCTGCCAGATATGTTTCTAAGATGGTAGCTAACTCTGCAACTTATGCGAACAAGTGCAACAAGGGTGTTCTTGTTGGTGGAATGGGCTCCTCAAGTGAACAGAAGTTAACATGCTGTCAAATTCAACTCATCAAGGAATCACAAGACTGTTTCACTGAAGCAGAGGTGATAGAACATGGATATGCATTCCGGAGCCTTTTCAAACCACTTCACTGTCCCGGTAATGATGGTATGCTGTATCGGAAGGGAGAGAATCTTCTTATCGAACATAATGGCACAGAAATGGTGTGTAAATGTCTTCAATTTTTGTGTGTTTCTATTGGCCAGGACAAACAGTTTCACACATTCATTGAATGTGAGAAATATAATTCTTTAGAGGACCCTGATGGCAGTGTAATAACAGATTCAAGCACTGGATATGGAATTGTATCTCTTCCTCCTGCAAGCAGATTGGTTGTGCCAGTTTCTACCATTCTGAGAAAGGTTATACTGTACCCTAGGGTTGACGATCAACAGTCATGTACTGTCATCGATTTTCAGCGCCCCATTCTTCCTGAAATATCACACATGGTTGTTGTTCCCTTCTACCCAGCTGTGGATGATATGATTTGGATCAATGGTAGTGATCCTGAACCATGGCTTGCTAAAGTGTTGTCAGTTCAAAGCAGTACCAAAACTGCACGCGTACATTATTACATTTCTAATGGTGATAATTTGTACATCCCTGAACCAAACCAACGTCTTGGAATTGATCGTGTACATTGGGACACAATACTGGAGGTTGCTATTGGCCAATGGAGAGGGCATCAGTGGGAAAGTTTCGATTAAGTATGTAGTCTGTCACTGAGAAGGCATTCAATTTTCACTTTCTTTTCAAAATTTTATTCGGTTCATAATTTCCATCATTTTATAAATAGGCATGTTTGTCATTTTATCATTCGACTACTAGATTTTAAATACCATTATTGGTGTTTTCACGTTTATTTCCATTAATGGGATGTCATTAACAAAAATGCATTTCAATACTTTTCCATCAGTGGTTTTTCCATAAACTACTGTCATGGGATTTCAAATACACACTACTGGCATTTTCAAGTTGATTCCCATTAATGGGATTTCAGAATTTCACATGATGGAATGTGCTGCAAACTTCACATGAATGTATTTGAACATTTTCCCATCAATGGGTTCTCTATAAACTACTGTCATGGGATTTCAAATACACATTACAGGTGTTTTCATGTTCATTTCCATTGATGGGATTTCAGAATTTCACATGATGGGATGTGCTGCCAAATTCACATGAATGTAATTAAATGTTTACCCATCAACGGTTTCTCTAAAAACTACTGTCATGGGATTTCAAATACACATTACTGGAGTTTTCAAATCGATTCCCATTAAGGGGATTGAATCATTTCACATGATAGAATGTGCTGCCAAATTCACATGAATGTAATTGAATGTTTACCCATCAATGGTTTCTCTGTAAACTACTGTCATGGGATTTCAAATACACATTACTGGCGTTTTCAAGTTGATTCCCATTAAGGGGATTTTAGAATTTCACATGATGGGATGCGCTTCCAAATTAACGTAAATGTATTTCAGTATTTTCCCATCTGTGGTTTCTCTAAAAATTACAGTCATGGGATTACAAATGCACATTACTGGTGTTATAAGTGTCAATTTCCATCAATGGGATTTTACAAACTTACACGCAAAAGGCTAAATTTACATTAATGGAAACTGTTTACGCCATTGCCTCTCCCTAAAATTCCCATTAATGGGAATTTAGTAAGAATGTGAATTAGCTAATTACCATTATGGGTTTTAAAAATAACATTAATGGCTTACTCTAAAAATTTCCTGTGCAGGTTGCAATCACAGTTTAGATGAATGGCTCTTTTGAGGTGTGTGTACATTATCAGCAGTGTTGCTTTGCCCGTCATTTTCAAATAGCTGTAGTTGACAGTGTCAAGAGGGTTCATACCAAATGTTGTAGATTAGAGTTTTCCAGGGTATAAACAAAAAAATCCAGGATCCCGAAGTTGGAAATTTTATATCAATTTTTGTTAGAACAAGTTAACGAACTTGATTGTGTATGTAGAAAAATGTTTTCAGAACTTTCTCGTTCGTTTTTTTTCTTGATATCTACATGTAATTACAAACTGCATTTCATGTAAACATATGATCCAAAAAATGCGAACTGTGTCAAATCAAGACCAGCTCTCAATTATTATAGTTGTATGTCTATGCATGCACTGATAATGGAAGCTCAAATAATCTGCCCGATACATGAAGACAGGTTTTCAGTAATTACAACTTCACAATATTCTTGAATTGAAAAACAATACTCACACATTTCTGAAACAATTTTATTTGTAGCAATGATGAACATCTTTGCATGTGAAAACCAAGTGAAAGTTACTTCATAACATTGTTCAATCAAAATACATTACTTGTTAAGGTAAAGGTGCATGTTTTTCACTTTGATTTTTTTTTTCTTGATTTTTCTCAAACTAACAAGAACTACATTAATTCAGAAACTTCCATAAAACTGGTTAAATGTTGGGTGGTGAACTAATGCACCCAGGCTGACAGTTTTACTGCATGCTTTATTACTTACTAGTTCTACTAGCATCATCGATCTTTTCATTGATCTATTCTGCTGTAACACTCAAAAGGGTTCGTAAACCTGCAGACAGCTCTCCTAAATCTGCTGTCTTGGCAATTTCTTTGTAGATAAGAGAGGAGCAAAACTTGCACTTCTCTGCATTGGGGTCCTTTGGATACCCACAAAAGCAAAAGCTGTCACTGTTGATACATGCAGGGATATACTGGTCAGTGCACTTTGTATACCCAAAGTGATATGGGTCAGCCCTTCTAAGCCAGATGTTTGAAACAAAGTCATGTTTGAGAACAACTTCCCATCTGGATGCAAGACTAGCATGCTTTGCATACTGCTGTAACCTTACATGTTTCGCCTCCCGACCTTGTAGAAAAATGTTTTCAGAACTTTCTCGTTCGTTTTTTTTTCTTGATATCTACATGTAATTACAAACTGCATTTCATGTAAACATATGATCCAAAAAATGCGAACCGTGTCAAATCAAGACCAGCTCTCAATTATTATTACATAATAATTAATTACCTTGCATGCTGTTCACTCCCAAACCCAATTTATACTTGTGATATGGGACAGCATAGCCTATTGTCCAGACAGTAGGGTTCACACTCTGAAGCATTGTGGAAACAACATTAAAGAATCTAAGACAATGATTTCCTAGTCCAATCAAATCTCGTTCTTGTATATTTACCCTAGAAAATAGTGACACTGCACCCCTTAGTTCTAAAGCACAATGGGCAATTGCAAAAAGCCTCATTTGGGTTTCAGGTGGATCACCCTCACTTTCTAAAGCAGCAACTAGGTACATAAACTTGTGGCATAGTTTCTTAGTTTATTTTCCAGTAAATCTGTTGTCAAAACTCCCTTTTCGACCACTGTTGAACCACTTTTTCACTTTCTTCAGTAGCCTTCCTGTCCTTACCTCTGTTTTAAGTGCACAAAGATACTTTGCAAAACATGAATTTTCAGGAACATCAGTAATATCTTTGCAAGAAGAAGGAATGTTAGATTTATCAAGACTTGTAGACAAGATGATATTGTGGATAAATGGCCATGCATTATTTGCATTGTGAAGGGGCTCTGCATATCCAACATCAACAAATGGACCAATTAAAGGTTTCTGTTCTTGCCTTGAATTCTTTCCCCTGATGAAATTAAGAACTTTTGTTCTCTTTGTTGATGCAGCAAGAGAAGTCTTAGAAAGCTTTTCTTTCAGTTCATTAACAGCTGCAGCTACTTCTAGTCTTTCTGAATAGACCCATGGGTGCCATGTATTTTCAGGCTTGGGCCCAAGAGACCCATTTGTAATGTGCTTGTTGTCGTCATTAACATCACCAAATGAAGAAAAGTAGTGAGCTGCATTACTTAGTTCCCCAGAGTACGATGCTAAAAATTTCATGTCAGAGGGAAACAATTTCAATGAAAATTTTACTCTGTGATTTCTCAACTGAAAATGTCTCTTTTTCGATTGACTGAAATTCATGAACAAGTCTCCTCGCAAACCTTTGCATAACAATGTGATTTTCAGAGCAATTGGCTCCAGCGAACAGGAAATTTTCCTTTTCACTGGTAATATGACTTCCACTATTGAGAAAAGATATCAACCAGGCTGTCGCTTTGTCATCTTTTCCAAACGGAGCACCGTCAGCTCCACATGCGACATGAAAGTGATATTTGTCATCACTAAAATGTAAAATGTGTGACTTTTCACCAAATGTTTCATCAATACTAATAAAGAGGTCTGCCAATTCAAGCAAAATATCAGTCAGCTCTCTATATGCCCCATTAACCCGCTGACTTTCATCTAAATCCTCATACAACTCTGATAAATCATGAACTGCAGCTGCATTCCAAGTGTGATTGACATATTGCCTTACCTTATCATACGTCAAAAGCTTTGGGATTCTCACACCCTTCATTATTTGAAATGCTCTTCTTTGTTTGCTAGTAATGCTACAAGACATGGACAAATTAGACCTGACTGCTTTGTACTTTTCCTTGCTCATTAGACCATTACTGTACAGTACTTTCACACTTCGCATGCTGTTTATGTCACTAACTTCAAAGTCTCCAACAGATTTTTTAACAACTGACCCTATAACTTTATTCACAACTTTTTTAGAGTTTGAAACATAATTGAGTAGTTGTTTTGGTGGAGATTTCTTTACCAGAGTTAACCACATGCCATCTAAGGCAGGTTTTCCATTATCTGATGTTCCTCCATGAATTTGTTTACAACTCTGTAGGGTTTCATCCCTTCTTCGCCTGCCTGAAATTTCACTAGCAGGAATGGCAAATCTCTCTGAATTTGTATCACATAGTTGAGATGGTTCACGTGCCTCTTGGATGGTATGTTAATGTCTGTATTGTACCAGTCACCATTTGTGTCTGGATAAATTAACTTAACTTTCTAATTATGCAACTTGCACAAAATTGACGAACAAAACAGTCAAACAGCTCCAGCTACAGATAACCTGATTTATTCTTATCCATTTATCTGTTTACAGATTCCCTATTTTTTTAAGGTGATAATTATTTATCCATCTATTTACAGGTTATTTATCTACCAATCAATATATGTATCTATTTTAGTATCTATCTCTCTAACTTGCTGTCTCTGTGGTCAACTGCCTCCTCTTGCGTTGGTAATTGTGAGAAATCAGGAAGGTTGTTGCAGCCGTTTGTTTGCTTTTAACTCTCCTAACCTGTGTATTAAAATGCACAAGTTGCTATTCTAAGTCTATAACTTCTTCATCACAGGGAAACTTTTCAAAAAACTGTATCACCAACTACTTTAAATGTCTTACATTGTATTCACCCCAAGACACCCACCTCAACTATAACAGCATTCAACTTTTCTTTTTCCATTTGCAAGGACCTGCACTCTAACAAGTAATCTGCTTTTACATTCTTCATGGCATATTTATAATCACCAATTGGGAACCTCTTTTTATTTTTAGTTCTTGGGCTTTTCACCCGCTTTGCTCTTCCTTTTCGTGCCATCGCAGTTACGTTGCCAAAATGATCAGAAATAGCAACACACCAGCTTGGTCGTGGAATTTAATTTCTTCTAAATGGTATAGTATTCCTAGTTAACAACCCTCTTCCCAGCTCTTCTGTAAGTTAAGCAGCCTTGAAACATGCATACAGTTACATCCCTGTGGAGTTTCTTTGGCGAAATACAAAAGTTAAGTAACCAAATGAGCTATTTACCACGATAATTCAATTCACTATCATTCTGACTGGCAAAATTAATTACAGATTAAAGGAAACCTAAAAATAATGGCTATCTAAGGCAGGAAAACATCAAAGAAGTTATAATAAATCTAAAAGGAAAAGGATGGCTGAGGATGGAGGAGATTAAGACAGATTGCGAACAACGAACCTGAAGATACGCCATACGTACAATGACTAGTCTCTCGGGTTGACAATCCACATCTTCCTCTTGCCATCAACGTCTATTCGCAGACTGGCTGATTTACCATCCAGCCCCGCACTGACCTCCAAGCCACCGAGCCTAAACTCAGCAGCGAGGCAGTCAAGCAGGTGCTGGAGGCCGCGTGGTGTCGATGCGATCAGCGCAATGTCGTCCGCGAAAGCTCCGGCATTCACTCTCGTCTCCCCAACCATTACACCTAGCTCCGGATCGAGGCTATCCAGAGCCCAGTCAATGATGGCGTTGAAAAGGTGGACAGAGAGAGGGTCGCCCTGTCTCACCCCCCGCGTGACTTTGATGGGTCCGCTGCGGTCAGTTCCAATGCGTATGCATGTCCAGGCGTCCCGGTAGAGTTCGCCCAGATAGCACAGCATCGGGGAGGGCACGCCCATCCTCCCCGCAGCAAGCAAGAGACTCTCATGACTGACAGAGTCAAAGGCCTTCTTGATATCAAGAAACGCCACATTTAACGGTTGGAGTGTCCTCTGATGTTGGCGAATGATCGTCTGCAGTAGCCAGATCGAATCAGCCACGCCATCCCCTTTCATGAACGCCTTTTGGCGTGAGTTCCACGGCAGAGTTGCCTCAAACCGGGAAGCGAGGATCTTATGGAAGCACCGCAAGATGACATCCGACATGGTAATCGGGCGGTGCTTCGAGGGTGACGTGGTGCCCTGCTCTTTGGCGATCAGGACAGTCTCACCGAGGCGGAGAGGTTTTGGCGGATAACCAGCCAGCAGCCACACATTGAAGTGGGCCGCTACCTCATTCCGTCTAAGGCGTTTCAAGTCTTCAAGGGACCGGCGATCCGGCCCAGGTGCCCCGTCCGACATCCGTTTGATCGCCCCGGTCACTTCCTCGATCGTAATAGGCTTGACCAGGGCCCACTCAACCGGCCCTTTGGGCGGAGGTCTCCTAAGATCGTGTACTGATGCATGTTGGAATACGCCACGCCAGTACGGCTCTTGTGTGGCCATAGGTACTGGGGAAGGTTCCTCCTCCCAGGTACCGGAAAGGACGTTGCAAGCACAGCGCTTCCTAGAAAGTCTAAAAAGTCGCTGCGTTCGGGCGTAGGAAGTCCTACGCCGCGCCCTCGCTTTGTTCACTGGTTGTCCAGTCCGTACCCTGAGGGCCCCAGTTGGGTATCTGGGTGGCCTCCTATTAGGTCCTGCCAGCGGAGGTAACCACCTGGCGTATTCCGCATCAAGCACTTCTCTGGTTTCGTCCGTCAAGAGACCAGCTTCGATGGCATCAAGGTTGATGCCATCGGGGACGCCAAGTTCTAATATGGCCGCCCTGACCTCCGCAGCCCATGGTGGACTAGGGTCGGGAGGGTGATCATCGGGAATGTCTTCTTGGGCCCCTGGGTCGGGACCAGTCGGATCGCGTTCCATAAGCTCGCCGCTATCATCAGGCCCCGGCTGTAAAGAGGCCAGCAGCTCCTGGTATCGCGTACTCTTACGGACTCCCTTGATGGAATCGAGAGTCCGGCCGGGGGTGATTTGCACCAACCGTTGATTGATGTTCCTCACCCCCGCCCCCCAGAGAGTAATTTCCGCTCGAGCCAGGATTAAGAGCTCTTCGTGATCCCAGCGTGCCTTTCTCCTGGCAGCAGGCACATTCTCGGCATGATACTCAGTGGGGTGCGCCCTGCGCCGGTGCTGGGACAGACCCCTCACAGACCCGAATGCACGGTCGCATTCGGGACATGCGAAAAGCAGCCCCGCCTCCGCCGCCACGCCCCCCGGCCGTAAATCATCTGCAGGGGCAGCGGGTGCCGCCCCTTCTTCATATTCTTCGTCTCTAACCAGATGATGGGCCTGAGAGGTGGTTAGCCTCTCAGGCCTGGGAAGTTTTAGCTTCAGGGACAAGCCCGTACTGACGGCCCCCGCCGGGGCTAGATCGATGATTACCGTGGCCAGGGCAAAAGGATAGCAGAGACCCCCCACGCACGACTAGCCCAACTCGTGAAGGCACTTCCCGCGGGGTAAGGACGAAACCACGGCCCTCCCTTAAGAGAGTCATAGTTACTCCCGCCGTTTGTTTGCTTTTAACTCTCCTAACCTGTGTATTAAAATGCACAAGTTGCTATTCTAAGTCTATAACTTCTTCATCACAGGGAAACTTTTCAAAAAACTGTATCACCAACTACTTTAAATGTCTTACATTGTATTCACCCCAAGACACCCACCTCAACTATAACAGCATTCAACTTTTCTTTTTCCATTTGCAAGGACCTGCACTCTAACAAGTAATCTGCTTTTACATTCTTCATGGCATATTTATAATCACCAATTGGGAACCTCTTTTTATTTTTAGTTCTTGGGCTTTTCACCCGCTTTGCTCTTCCTTTTCGTGCCATCGCAGTTACGTTGCCAAAATGATCAGAAATAGCAACACACCAGCTTGGTCGTGGAATTTAATTTCTTCTAAATGGTATAGTATTCCTAGTTAACAACCCTCTTCCCAGCTCTTCTGTAAGTTAAGCAGCCTTGAAACATGCATACAGTTACATCCCTGTGGAGTTTCTTTGGCGAAATACAAAAGTTAAGTAACCAAATGAGCTATTTACCACGATAATTCAATTCACTATCATTCTGACTGGCAAAATTAATTACAGATTAAAGGAAACCTAAAAATAATGGCTATCTAAGGCAGGAAAACATCAAAGAAGTTATAATAAATCTAAAAGGAAAAGGATGGCTGAGGATGGAGGAGATTAAGACAGATTGCGAACAACGAACCTGAAGATACGCCATACGTACAATGACTAGTCTCGAGGCCTATTTAAAACAACAGCAGCTATCCATGCGGTGCAATTTTTCATCGACACTGTAAATCAGTCCCATACAATGTAAGCAACGACAAAAACTTCAAGCTCTCTTCCAGGAACCTATCATTTTCGATTGGCGATAGCTTGCTCTTTCAGTGAGATATCCACAAAATACTTCAGAAGTCAGGCCATAAATGAAAGGAGCGGTGTACGAAGCAAAAATAAAAATAATTAACCTAAACAATATGCAATAACCTTAAAAATAGGCTCAAAAGAAAGCTTACCTTGCTGTGTAACTGTTCATCTTTGTCAAACTCCACAACGAGGTATGGATTTCCCACAATTCCCCTCGAAAGTTGGAATGACTTAGCATAAATTGGAATAATCCGCCCTTTGATATGAGCCGCCATTTTGAATTTTTACGCGACACTTATGACGTGAACGAAATCGCGGGCGTGGGAGCTCGGCGTTTGTTGTTTCCTTGAGTTTCTCACGGAACTGGCAGAATTCTGCTCCTATATTTGCGTGAAGTTTCGCGAAGCATTTCGAAATATAATTTAAGTCTTCGACCCTGTAAAGTTCTTCGAGTGAACATGTGTCTGAAGGCGTTTCTGACATTTTCGCCTGAAAAGCTACAAATTAACTTCTTTCAGTCTCTCCAACCAACCACGAGTGCTTTTTTTATGCTTTTCGCTATTTATGTGGTGAAATACGCGTGGTCCAGCCAGAACTTAGCGGAGCTCTAAAATCCACGTCTATCCACCATCGCTGACCGCTGACCTCTAGGATCTCCATTATTTCATCCCTACATTCTGCTCCTTTGTGGAAGTGGCAGATGGCCGAAGCAGCAGCATAACGGACGACTTTAGCACCATGATGCTTATGCTTGGAGCAACGCACCCAAACCGTACCATTGATACACTCATTTGGGTTTTGGGTGGTCCCCCGAATGCATCTTTCAAGTAACTTTGTGTCACTGAGTGTCATAAAGCTGTAGCTGTGGTAAAACACGGCCGAGGGTCGGTTAGAAGTTGAACTGTTGCAAAGCTGAGGGCTGGCCTCAACTGCTGCACAATCAACTGAACTCCTTTATTGCTTGAATTAACGTGGTTATATACATAATTGTAGCTAACTAATACGTGATTGAAAATGCAGAGAATAACTGAGGTTTCCTTTGCGATAAACAACTTAATTACGACATAACCACAATCTTACAGATGTGGTTGTAATACTCACATAATTCCTGCGGAACTAGGCGGTTATGTAGGCAGAATCTTCTGACAACAGTTGTTGCCGAAAGGAACTAGTAATCCAAGATTATTTCAAACGGAAAGCACGAACTATACTTTAATAATATTTTCACGCTTACTTGAACAACAAAGGATCAAACAAAGATCATATTTCCAATTATTGTTATGCAATCAATACTTTCTAAAAATTGCTTTGTCAAGCTAAATTGTCACGGGGCATCATGAAGAGCTGACAGGACACTTGGTACCAGCAACCGGGGTAGCACGAGTTGTAACCGGGTACCATGACCATCTTCAGTCTTCCACTGGCGATACAGGACACCGTTCTTCAGCTGTAAGCGGTTCCATTGTGCCCACAGACTCTAGGTGGCTTTGCTGGCGCCTTGTACTTCCTGCTGGGCTGGTTGGGTGGCCTCGAAAGCGTCTCCAACCACCTGGCTACCTGGCCTTCAGGCTCTTTGAAACTCAGCCACTTCAGTGCATTGTGATCAGTCCTAACGGTGAAAGGTCTTCCATACAGGTAGTGGCAGAAATGTTTAATAGCGTACACCATGGCAAACATCTCCTTCTTTGTAGTGCTGTATCGACACTCACGGTCCTCAAGCACCCGACTGGCATACGCAATCACTTTCTCATCTCCGTCTTGCCGCTGCGAAATGACTGCTCCCAGTCCATAATCACTGGCATCACAATCCACTACAAATTCTTCACTCGCACAAGGGAAGACCAGCACAGGGGCTGACACCAACTTCTCCTTGAGAACTCTGAAGGCATGGTCACATTCCGGGGTCCATTTGAACTTCTCTGCTGTCTTGGCAGTTAGGCGGTGCAACGGTGCAGCTGTCTCGGCAAAGTCCTGGATAAATCTTCGGTAGTAGGATGCTAGGCCAAGAAAGCTCCTGACATCAGTAACTCTTGCTGGTACTGGCCTTCGCTTAACAGCCTCAATCTTTTCTGGATCGGTGCTGACTCCTTTGGCTGAGATCACATGACCAAGGTATGGTACCCTGGGTCGTAACAGGAAGCACTTTGAGCTTCAGGCCTGCCTGGCGCAGTCGTTCGAACACTTCTCGCAATCGTTCCAGGTGTTCGTCGAAGTCCCGACCATACATGATGATGTCGTCCAGGTACACCAAGCATGTCTGCCATTGTAAGCTGGCGAGGACAAATTCCATAAGCCTTTGGAACGTTCCTGGCGCATTGCAGAGGCCGAAGGGCATTACCTGGAATTCGAACAAACCATGGTGAGTCGTGAACACTGTCTTCTCACGGTCAGCGTCATTGACCTCGACTTGCCAATAGCCGCTGGCCAGACCCAGGGTCGTGAAGATTTTCTCACCGATATGCGGCAGGGGGTATGCATCCTTCCTGGTCACAGCATTCAGCTTCCGATAGTCCACACAGAAGCGTGTGGAACCATCTTTCTTCTTTACCAGGACAATTGGTGCAGCCCACGGACTGGTTGAGGGTTGGACTACTCCGTGCTGCAACATCTCCTCCACGTGCTTACGTACGGTTTCTTGTTGGTGCATTGGTACCCGCCTTGGTGCTTGTTTGATCGGGGCATGGCTTCCGGTATCTATCCGATGCTTCACAATGTCGTTCCTTCCAACGTCTGCTGGGCCTGAAGAGAAGATATCTGAGAACTCGTTCAGAAGGTTAGCAAGTCTCTTCTTAGTTGCAAGCCGGTTACAGGTCACTGGTTCCAAAGCACTGTTTTCTTGCTGAATGAAGTTACCAACTGAGGTGTTCTGGTAGAGGGTCACTGGGGTCGGTGATGGGTTGACAACATGAACTGGTACCATGTTATCTTTTGGCTGTGCCACCACTCGGGCCAACAAGGAGATCATGGTGTTCGGCAAAACCAGGAGAAGGCTCAACTACCCCTAGTACACCATCACCACAATAAACCCCCTTAAACTTAGCTGGCAATATTATTTCATGACGACCAGGAACTACCACAGTTTCTGCCAAACTTATTCGAAAGACCTTAGACAACTCACTCTTTCCTTTAAGACTCAGGACCTCTTTTCCAATTTTGATTGTTTTGGAATTGAAATCAATTGTGCAATTATGCTTGTCCAGGAAGTCAATCCCAAGCAATCTTGCGTCATGTCTGCGGCCACCAACACTGGGTGAACAAGAGTCACCCCTCCAAGAGAAATTTTCAATTCACATTTTCCCCTTATGGCTAAAGATTGGCCATTTGCACACACTACAGGGTCACTAACCAGTCCCAATTTAAAATCCCTTTTTGCATTTTTCAACACATGAAAATGTACAAGTGTTACCGCTGAACCAGTATCTACCAACATGTCAACAGGTTGCTCCCCAACCTGACCAGGTACATAGACTGCAGTGTGACAGGAAACACTATGAATACTGACTGTACTTGTCTTATTCTCGTTAATTTTTGGGGTCCTTTCGAGTTTCCCGACCGACGCTTGACCCGCAGCCTCGATCACGACTTGTTTCCCGAACCCGATCCCACGGGCAGTTGTTTACAATCTGCCATAAAATGCCCCTTTTTATGGCAGTGAAAACAAAGCCGCAGGTGAAGGTCCCTCGCATGACCCGCATTAGGACCCAGTCCCCGACCGTTTTGTTTTTGTTTGCGGTCCTTGGGAAGCTGATGCTGTTTCTGCACGAACTGTACCATCTGGTTCACTGCAGCCGTATTCTGCTTTAAAAGCTCCACGAGTTCGTTCTTTTGCCCCTGTGGTGAAATCCACGAGTCCCATTCTTCGCTATCGAGTGCTGCGAACAATTCGGGCATAACTATAGGCCTATGCTGTGACAATGCAGCCGACGCGCCTGAATTAGAAGGGGAAGCACTATTGTCGTCCTTACTCATAATTTACACTTAAGAGAGAAACTACAACAAGCGAAACCCCAATGATAACCGATAAACCGCAGGTTCACCCACCAAATATCTCGCAAATTCAATTGCGACAACAAGTACCACAACAACTAACCAGCAAGGGAGTACTACCTATTTCCAAGGATTGCCGAACTCGCTGATCCTTATGGCTTCTGTTCCAATCTTCGAACTCCACGAAGACTTGGTTTATCCCACCGCTGCCACCAGTGTAGTAAAACACGGCCGAAGGTCGGTTAGAAGTCGAACTGTTGTGAAGCTGAGGGCTGGCCTTTGGCTTATCGGTGCACACTCGCGAAGTGAAACACACTCAACTGCTGCACAATCAACTGACCTCCTCTGAACTCCTTGCTTGAATCAACGTGGTTATATACATAATTGTAGCTAACTAATACGTGATTGAAAATACAGAGAATAACTGAGGTTTCCTTTGTGATAAACAACTTAATTACGACATAACCGCAATTTTACAGATGTGGTTGTAATACTCACGTAATTCCTGCGGAACTAGGCGGTTATGTAGGCAGAATCTTTTGACAACAGTTGTTGCCGAAAGGAACTAGTAATCCAAGATTATTTCAAACGGAAAGCACAAACTATAGTTTAATAATTATAGGCGACACGTACTGGGATATTTTCACGCTTACTTGAACAACAAAAAAAATTGCTTTGTCACGCTTAATTGTCACGCTATTAATTTCACTTCAAAGCTTTAGACAAAGCAGTGTAGTCCAAAACCTCACCACTGTCTACTGAAATAGCAAAGACTACCCCTGTTAAGGAGGTAAAAGCCCGCTTGGCCCAGGTGCCATCAAAGCTTACAGCCACATCCAAAGTGCCGTTCTTGTCAAGGTCTGGATGATGTTTCGCAGCCTTCGACCTGTCTTTGTGTAATCTTCTACAACCTCTAGGATGCTGTCTTCCTGTTTTTGGTAGGCACTTGTTGACATACGGGGCATGTTCATGATTCCACAAAAGGATGCAAGCCGTTCGTAACCAGTTCCGGATTCCAGGGAGTGATAAACAGCTCTTTCGTTCACATCGAAGGACTTTTGCTGAAGAAAGAAAAAAGAGAAATATGTAGTATGAGACACTGCTTTTTTTGTAATTTAGATCTAGAGTTAAATCTGACAGATGCCATAATTCGGAAACAAAATCCATGTAGAGATAGAATTACCTACATTTTTGCACAGAAAAAAAAACATCAAAACCTCAAAATTACTGAAAAAAGGTTTTATATCAACTGAAATTCCCTTGTTCCTCAGCTTGAAACAAAATATAAAGGTTTGATGAAATCTGTCAAACCTATTTCTCACCTTCTTCACATTCATGTGCCTCAGAGAGCACTGAAGGCAGACTTTCCAAGTTAATTAGTCTGTAACTAGTTGCTTCGCCTTGCTCTGTTAATTCATCATCCAAACTTTTTGAAGATTCGTCTGGTGAATGATAGAGCTTCATCTTATTCGCTGATGAACTGAGTGGCTGAGCATATTCGGAGTCTGACACGTCTGGTTCCTCATGAGTGGTGCTCGGTTTTTCTCGATCGATTATTGCTTCTGCTAACAGAGTGTTTTCACCAAGTTTTCCCTTTCTTTTCGATCCGCCAAATCCTTTACCTTTTCTTTTAGGCCTGTAGCTGCTTCTCTGCTTTTTTCCAGCCATTCAACAATTTTTATTTTGACTATTTCTCCGCACACTAATTTCACAAAGCAATCGCAACCTTCGGTTTACAGTAAATCTATCCCAGACTGCAATTCATGGCGATTCCTCGAAATCTAGGGTCATGTATGTGTCACCAAGTATCACATTCGTGTTTCAACAGGAAAAGACGAAGAAAACGCACAAAAAAACAAAAAAATGCTGTCATTGTTGCCATGGTAATGCAAACCCAGATTTGAAGCGCTTGTAAACAAACCATTTATTTACAGGGAAATACCCAAAAAATTGAACAAAAACACTTTCCAATGTTTATTAAACAGTTAAAGTTGCCGATTTTGAGGAAAAACTAAAAACGAATTTTTCAGCAACACATCTGAAAGTGAGCCAGCGCACCAAACAGTATGGTCTGGTCTTTGACAAGCGCGTTGTTGACTCCGACACTGTCATGTCCTACCCTTACGGATACAGCGATGAGGAGGACTGGGATTCACAAGATCAGACCAACGTAGATATTCTCATGGATCTTTGAGACACAATTCTTTTGTTTTTGTAAGTCGGGCATGGGATCACTCGGATCACGTACATGTCCCGCATTGTAACCTTAAGGTAAAAATAGGTACCCAATGGGTACTTGTGTCTGCTGCAATAGAAATGACAGTTAATTCTGTGTACAACAGCAGTTATTAATGAGGGCATAACTGTAAAAGGTCTTTTAGATAGACCATTTTATTGGTGTGTTGATTTTCATTGGGAAGAGAATATAAAAGCAGTGGATGCATTTGTGTCTACTGGGAGGAAGAATACTAAGTACAACTGGGAACCATGAATGATGTATAATTTCAACTTACACTGTAAATGATATAGACAACAGTTTGTAACGACAGAAAGTAACTGTAAAAATATAAAGAACTGTAGTGGTAAAAATATAAACGACTGTGATTGTATAAACAACTGTAACGACAAGTAATGGTAAAATATAACATTTGAATGATTTAAACAACTGTAATGACAAGAAAGAATTGTAATGTAATGATATAAACAACTGTAACGAAAGGAAAGAACGGTGAAAATATAAACAACTGTTATGACATCAAGGAATCATTGTCAGATGAGAATCATCAGTGTTCCATACTAGTGTTCCTAGTATCATCAGTGTTCAGTAGTATCATCAGTGTTCCTAGTATCAACAGTGTTCCATACTAGTGTTCCTAGTATCATCAGTGTTCCATACTAGTGTTCCTAGTATCATCAGTGTTTCTAGTATTATCAGTGTTCCTAGTAT
>OX393561.1:10693120-10725620 GCA_947652115.1 Blastomussa wellsi
CAATAAATCGAAACTTTTCAGCATTGGAAAACGAAGCAATGTCTTTATACACAGTACCGATATCAAACGGTGAACAATCTTCCTTTCGACAAACAGGCTGACGCTCGACCTGCCCTGAAAGTGACGCCATTGTAATAAAGAGTCGGATTCAATCTTGTTTATCTTTAATCCTTGCTTGCTTTATAACGATGTCTGTACGAACCGTTGTCCATGTGCGAAGTGCTAAGTGCCAAGTGCCGATGTGCATATTAAGTGCAGGTGAATAATTTACATATTAGTGCCAGTCCTTTGGGGTCTATTGCGATATGTAACATCCCCTTCTGTTAAGCAATGTTTATATTAAAAAAATAAATAAATAAATAAATAGTCATTCTGATCTCAATTCAGGTCTTGAACATCTTATCTATAGACATGTATAAACAACGATCAATGAGGCACAATTGGCTGTTTTCCATTCGTATATCTCACAAGTGTCTAATTAGATAGCAGTCACAAGTTAAGTCTTTCCGGTGGTCGGATTTCACGGCCTGAGCGAGATTTCCTTGGACCCTGTTCCGATTCTACTGAGGCAGGGCTTTGTACATCAATGTTGGGAGGCGTTTGGACTCTGGGTGTGGTTGTGTTCCCTTGTGGGGTCCTGTTTGACGAGTTGTTTGTTGGGTTGATGGACCCGTTGTTTGGTCTGAGGTGAATCCTGTTTCTTTGGAGTTGCGCTCCGGTTTCCGTTTCGACAATATATGAACGAGGTATTTCTCCTTGATCTATAACTCGGGCTGGGTTCCATGTTTTTCTCACGGGGTCTTGTAGATAAATGGCTTGACCCTTGTGTAGTTCAGGAAGTTCTTTGGTGTGCCTGTTGTAATAGCGGCTTTGGGTGTCCTGTTTCGCCTTAAGCCACTCCCTGAATTCTTCTTGGTCTTTTGCCGGGTAAATCTTTCCTGGGAGTGTAGATTTGAACATTCGACTGTTCAAGAGTTCAGCTGGCGACGCTACAGTTGAGCTTAGTGGCGTTGTTCGTAGTGCTAGCAGGGCCAGATCTATGTCTTCATTGGCTTCTTTGCATTTGAGAATGGTCTTCTTAACTGTTTGGACTTGCCGTTCGACAAATCCATGGCCACGTGGATAGTGGGGGGAAGATGTCACAATCTCAAAGCCGTATTGGTCTGCCAGTTGTTTGAACTCTGCGGAAGTAAATTGGGTACCATTATCGCATTGTAATGTTCTTGGAATTCCATTCTCTGCGAACAGCGTTTTCATCTCCTTAGCAACGGCTCTAGCTGTGAGGTTGTGGAGCTTCCTGACGAACGGGAATTTGGAATAGTAGTCGACGACTAGAAGAAACCACGACTGTTGAACGTAGAACAGATCTGCGCTCACAATTTGCCATGGTCTTGAGGGGATCTCTGACGATATCATAGGTTCTTTCTGCTGGGAGTTGTGGTACTTCTGGCATACACTGCATGAGGTGACCAGGTTTTCGATTTCATTGTAAATGTTTGGCCAATAAACACACGATTTGGCTCGCAGCTTGCATTTTTCTATCCCGAGATGTCCTCCATGGATTTGCTGAAGAATGTTGCCTCTCAGGGATTCTGGAACTATCACTCGGCTTCCAAGAAGCACTAATCCATCTTCTACCGAGATGTCATCTCGCAACGCCCAGTATGGATTTATTGTGGGATCAACTTTCTTCACACTGTCTGGCCAGCCTTGTGTCACTTGGCGGGATAACAGCTGCAGGGTTTCATCTTTTGCAGTCTCCTCTTTGAACTCTTGCATTTTAGCTGGGGTGATTCTGATTAGGTGATGAACTTTTACATTCATTTCTGGTACTTCAAATTTATCCATTGGTGAGAGACGTGATAGGGCGTCGGCTGTGACCATTTCTCTTCCAGGGGTGTATTTGATGACGCAGTCGTAAGGCTGTAGACGCAACAGCATTCTTTGAAGGCGTGGAGGTGCTTGCATGAGATTCTTCTTGTGGATTTGCTCTAGGGGGCGATGGTCACTTTTCACCACAAATGATCTTCCATAGAGGTAGGAGTGGAATTTTTCACATCCGTAGACTACTGCTAACAGTTCTCGTTCGATGTTGGCATAGCGGGTCTCGGCGGGTGTCAGTGCTTTTGATGCAAATGCTATCGGTCTGTTGTTCTGGAATAAGGCTGCACCAAGGCCCTTAATTGATGCATCAACGTGGAGAACAACTGGTTCCTTTCTGTCATAGTACGCCAAGGTGGTTGCAGAACATATCAATGACTTCACTTTTTCAAAGGCTCTCGAGTGTGATGGATTCCATACAAAGTCAACGTTCTCCTTAAGGAGGTCTCTTAAAGGCGCAGTGTGATCAGCTAACTTTGGGATAAACGAGCTCATATAGGTTGCCATCCCCAAGAAGGTGTGTAGCTCTTTTTTGTCTTTGGGTGGTTCCAGCTGTTCGATGGCTTTGATTTTGTCTGGGCTGGGCTTAACCCCATCTGGTGTGTAAAGCATGCCAAAGAAGTTGCATTCTTTTGTCTTGATAACGCACTTTTCGTCATTGAGCTTGATGCCGGCTTTCCTGGTGCGTTCCATGGTTTCATGTAGGTGCAGGTCATGCTCTTTGTCATTCTTTCCGTATACGGTGATGTCGTCTGCTATGCCGATGGCACCTTGACACTCACGGTATGTTTCATCAATCTTGAATTGGAAGATGTCTTGACTCATGCGTAGGCCAAATGGCATTCTAAGGAACCGGAATCGGCCCAATGGTGTATTAAAGGTTGTTAAGTACGAGGATTCGTCATCCAGTTTAACATTCCAGTAACCATTGCGAGCATCAAGCTTGCTGAACAAATTCGCTCCCGTTAAGTTAGGTGTGATTTCCTCCAAGGTGGGGATCGGATGGTGTTCTCTTTTAATGGCTTTGTTCAGGTCTTTGGGATCGAGGCATAATCGAAGTCGCCCATTTTCTTTCTCTCTGATAACTAATGAGTTCACCCAGTCTGTTGGCTGTGTGACTTTCGCGATTATACCTTTGCACTCCATTTCTTCCAGTTCAGCTTTTAATTTCTCCTTTAGTTCAATTGGCACTTTCCGGGGGGCGTGGACCACTGGTGGTACTTCGGGGTCGAGTGTGATATGGTACACGTAATCTTCAAAACATCCGACGGTGCCATTGAAACATTCAGGGTACATTTCCATCAGTTCCTGCTTGTTTCTTATTGGAGGGCGTCCTGTTAGTGGTACTTGGCTTTTAATGTACTTCGATTGTTGATCTGGGCCATTGGGGCTGGTGGTTGATCCAGTTTGGGTCGATTGGCTTGTTTTGAGAACGCAGTGTAGCGAGACTAGTTTCAGTGCTGTACAGGCTCTTAAGCCGAGAATAGCTGGCCCAGTGGTGTCCGTAACGTAAAACCTGCAATTGACCTTCTTGTCTTTGTAGTTACAGGGTATATCAATGGTGCCAAGCTGCTTGATTATGGAGCCCCCGTATGCTGAAAGGATGGTTTCGTTCTTTTCCAGGGCTTCGGGTTTAGGGTTACCCTTGGCGTCAAACTTCTCTGGAGCAATTATGCGAAGCAATCTGACGGGTAATACGTTGCTTTGTGCTCCTGTGTCTACCTTGCATTGGAGGTTAATTTTTCGCTTTCTTTCAGGCTGACATATCTCAAGTGTTGCGAAGGCTTCATCGCGCGTGTCGTCGGAAACACCTTCCATGGCATTTATTTCAATGGTACTGATTGTAAGAATTTCATCATCATTGTCATGGGAATCATCTTCGATAGCGTGGATGGATTTCTTGAAGGTCGGCTTGGTTTCTTGAGTGTCTTGTTTTCGTTTGCTGGATCTGCAAACAGATTTCCAATGATTAGCTTTTCCACATTTTAAGCATGTTGTGCCGTAAGCTGGACATTTATTTCGCGGATGTTTCGGGTGTTGTTTGCCACAGTTGTTACAGAATTCCCTTTGTTGTTCTCTCTGAATCGCGTAGATGCTCTTGTCTTCTTCAGACGTTTTAGTGTGTTCAACCAGCGTTTTCATGTGTTTGCTTGTGGCCTCGTGGCTGCGTGCTATATCGATTGCGGCTGCGAGGGTTAGCGTTTTGTCTCGGCTTATGAGAGCTTTTTGAACGTTGGGGTTTCTTGATCCATAGATGAGCTGGTCTAGCACTCTGTCTTCGACTTCGATGGTATCTCGAAATTGACATCTTGCTGCTAGGTTTTTGATTCTTGAGATGAAATCATCGACGGGCTCGCTCGATTGTTGTCGCATTTCTTGTAGTTTGTATCTGTGAATTCGATGGCTTGTTTTCGGTTCCAATTGATTCTCGAACTTCGCGAAGATGATTTCGGGTTTTTTCTTGTTTTCTTGTTTCGCAAAAGTCCAGCTGTTGTACATATCCAGCCCTTTTTCTCCTGACCAGAGTAGAATGTAGCTCACTTTCTCTTCATCGTCGGCGTCTTTGAGCACGCTTGTAAACATGAGCTGACATTTCTGTTTGAATCGTCCAAACGCAGATATTACGTCCGGAGCGTCCCAGTTCATTTGAGGTGAGGCGAAGGACGTAGCTGCTGCCATATTTCGCTGCCACCATGTAATAAAGAGTCGGATTCAATCTTGTTTATCTTTAATCCTTGCTTGCTTTATAACGATGTCTGTACGAACCGTTGTCCATGTGCGAAGTGCTAAGTGCCAAGTGCCGATGTGCATATTAAGTGCAGGTGAATAATTTACATATTAGTGCCAGTCCTTTGGGGTCTATTGCGATATGTAACAGCCATATTGACTAGTTCACGACTAGTGCACCGCAAACGCAGCATCCAATGAGAAGAGACCTTGACTGGTGCACAATCGTGCTCAGCCAATGAAAGAGACTTTTGACTAGTTCACAAGAAACAATTGAAATTTTGCACTAGTGCACATTTTGAGCAAAGGTCTACGGAGGGGGTAGGGGCAAAGGTCAGGTCAGGCGGTCACAATGGAACGCAAGGTGCTGGTCCGCTGGAGGCTGGCAGAAAATGCAGTGCAGTTGAAGTCTGGAATTAACAAATTATTACAATGAAACACCTGCGACGAATTTACATCTTCTAGCATGATTTATTTTTCTTAGTATTTTTTTTTATTGTTAGATATTTTGACTAGTTTCTGGAAACTAGTTGCACTAGTCTGTATCCAGCCCTGCCATACTAGTGTTCCTAGAATCATGAGTGTTCAGTAGTATCATCAGTGCTTCTAGTATCAACAGTGTTCTTTAAAATCTTTGTTATAATCTTGGTCTTATTATTAAATGAGAGTTGAATGTTCGATGGCAGGCTTAGTAGATGCTTTAAGATGTCTGCTTCTGTCAGCTTTGTAATTGCCTGTGGTAAAGCTGTATCGAAGACTGTAAGTTTGTACTCTTTGTCATCAATAGTTTTAAAGAACAGAAGTGCATACCAATGCATTTTTGTTGATGAGGCTTTTTGGGTTAGATGGCAGTTTTGGCATTCTATGATACTTGATGATGTTGGTTCAAGTTTTTTACTACACTTGTAACATGATAAGTATTTGGTTACAGTTTCTACTGCAACTATTTCGCCATTTGCTGTTGTGGTTAGATACTCCTCTGGTGCTTGTGGAGCAACTGCAAGTCTTTCTTTAAAGTCATCAGTTATCTTTATTGTAGTTCCAGACTGTGCTGTATTGAGATACATTTCATCAGTAAACTTGTCTTTACGAACAGTTAGATTCTGGAACAAATAGGTGTTTCCAGCTTGTACACTGTTGACAAAACTTTCCCATAGGATCAGTTTTATAGAACTTGATGGATCTACAAGGACTGCATGAACCATGTTAAACCTTCCAGAGTTGTCTTTCTTTACTTCTGCAAGGTTTGCTACTTTAGCCTTCACTGAAACATGTTGACCCACACGAACAGTTTTTGCGACTGATATGTTCATTGTTGAGGGCAAGTGTACTTTCTCAAAGCTTAAATTGGGACAATCTTCAACACATACATCATCTCCAATGATGATATCTTTGGCATTTGATGTGGTGTCAATTTTAAACTTCTTTATTTTAACAGGACTCTTGTTTTGGTCATAACCAGCAAATTGGTTCCTCTTTCTTGGTGAGAAGCAGACTGCTCTTACAGTTTCAGATTGCGCTTGCACTTGAAACTCAAAATATTTGTTATGGTACACCGGTGATACATTGTGAATGTATCCTGAAAATGATTGGTTTTCAGCCATAACTGTTGAGAAAAAAAAGAAAACAAAATGAAGATTGAATAAAATTAATATTAAATTATAATTTATTAAATATCTACTACCCATTCCCCATTTTATTATTGAATTTTTACTTACCAAGTGTTTGAAGGTGAGTGTATATTGTGGTAGTAAGGTAACAGTAATGATGGTTAGAGACTTTCAGTTCTGTATGTCAATATTATTTGATTATTGCACATTGCTAACATAATAGAAAAAGCTGAGAAATAACAATAATATAAAATTATTATTTTTTCAGGGTTGGTTGTATTTTATGATTGAGTGAAGTTGGCTACAAGGCAAATTCCTTTATGATCAGAGAAATATGTCTCTAAAAGTTGAACACTTACTTGTGATTGTGGAAGATTAGTATATATATGGTCGATAGTCGTTCTGTTGTCAGTGGTGAACAATGATATTAATTGTCTATATTTGTTCTCTTGAATAAAGAAATTTTGTAGAGGCATTTTTTCTTTTTCATTTAACCAGTTGACATTGAAGTCTCCTATAAATATATTGAAGTTAGAACTATGAAGGCTTAGGACTTCCATTAGTGCCCTACGCAATAGAGTAACAGGTACTTTTGGTGAGCGATAGACTCCTACTATGGTAAGAAGTGGAATTGTTATAACTTTGACGACAGTTAACTCAACTCCATAAGCATTTTGGCAGAGTGGGTATCCAGCAATAAATGGTATTCTACTGTACACTGCTGTTCCACCATAAGGTCTTATGTTGGGAGCTGCAGATTGGCTGTTATTTCTAAATAAAGTATATCCATTTATTGCATAGTCACAATCTTTGTCTATTTGGCTTAGCCTTGTTTCAGAGAAGAAATTAACGTCTACGCTTAAAAAGTTTAAATCGTTACGGATGTCTTCAATATGTCTGTGCAATGACCTTGTGTTAAGGAAGCATACCTTAAAAGTAGTTTTGTCTTGCTGGTAGATAGGAGTAACAGAAAGCTTAAGTTGCTTTTGTTTTCGTAAAGTTTGCATTTCAGCTTTCACATCAGAGTTGACAGCTATTTTGCTTTCGCAAAGGTCAGTAATATAAAGTCCTTCAATGGTTGTCACTCTACTCAATCCTACATAATGTATGTGAGGTATTGTTCTCCTAGTGTTGAAGTTAACCACTATTCTAGTCTCAGTGTCACCTTGTGATCTGTGTATAGTTTTAGCAGCTGCTGGTCTTAGAGGAAATTGCTTTCTTACAACTTGGGCTGTTTGAGTTCTACCAACAGCAAATTGTACGGTTATAGGCTTGATTGGCTTGATTTTTTCTCCAACATCTGCATGATCAAATTGTACCCATATTACACCAGATGGTGTTTGTTTGCTAAGTAATTGCACTTTTTTGATGACATTACCAGCACCGTTAGTTATTCCATCATCTGTTCTTATGTTTACTGCTATTTCTGTTCTTTCACCCTCAGCAATTTGAAGATTTAACACCAATTGCTTAGTTTTTCTAGGGTCAAGGGGTATTTGCTTCTGAGTTCTGCAGAGTTAGCTCCTACAACACTATCTAATGCTTTTATGGTATACTTGTCACCAGTTGCAGCCATGTGAACTCTTCTGTTAAATTCATCAACTTTAGAATTTTGAATGAACAAATGAGGAATATTAATTGGGTAATTTGGACAGCTTTCTGAAATGCATCTTTGTTTCAGTTTTATGATATCTTTGGCAGTGTGATTACCTTCCCTTAACCTGTTAAGAATTTGAGCAAATTCTTTACTTTCCCTCTGTCTCATAATTTCTTCTAATTCAAACATTGTAAAAAGTTCCTGCCACAGGTTGGGGGCAAGAGCTGCATATTCTGAATTTTTCATATCTTTAAAAACATAGGCATCCATGACTGGTTCCAGCTGAAATAAATCACCTAGTGCAATGATACTGACACCTCCAAATGCTTCTTTACTACCTTTAATATCTTTTAATCTGTTATTTATTTGTACATTGAACATAGTATTACCGACCATTGATATTTCATCCAGAAAGATTAGTTTTAAAGCATGAAGTTTAGACCTTAGGGTGTTGAGTCTACTTGAGTCAAGAGGTTTGTAATTCTTTAACCCTTTCACTCCCACCAGTGCTTATGAGAAAACTGCTCTAATTGCCCAGGGGTTTCAGGTGTCATGTTCCGTTTTCAGAGGTGAATCAGAGGTACACCACTAAACTTGCAAATTACTCAAAAATCAGGCAATCTCATGTGTAGCAGTAGAGAGAAAGTTTATTCTACAAAGACAGATCTTTCTTTTCATGGGAAATTCAATGTCAAAGGAGTTCAAAGAATTGTAAAATTTACATCACAAAGTCAGTGTCTTTGAATAAATTGTTCTTTTCAATCATAGCTCTCATTATGAATACTGATAAACAATGTCTTTCTTCTATATTTCTGTCTTTTAGGTCATTTGAACACAGAACTTTATATATAATTATAATATATACATCACAATCGATGTTCAAGACAAAATAAAAGCAAGATAAAATGTTGAAGTTGTGTGCTCTTATTATTGCAACGCATTTGCAGCGCGAGGATTTGAAATTCCCGCCTTGCTCCTCATAGGTTTGCCAGAGGATGATTCTTGAAGCAGGCTAAACATAGCCTCAGGCCACATAGTTTGCATCCCATTCGACAAAACGTTGTCTTACGATTTTTCAGGCACCTTTTACATCGCCCTTTACTCATCGCTACAGGCCAGTGGTAAAGCTGAATGGCTCCTTCTTGTACACCAAGTTGTCGTGCAGAGAACTCCGAAATGAGCTCTTTGATCAGCTCAATACGAAACTGTAGTTGTGTCAAATTTGGGAAATTGTCTGCCTCCTGCATCAAGATATGTGCATTGACAATGCAAACATCTACACTGAACCACATTAGGTATCGCCACCATTTCTTTGCTCTCCGAGATGTTTCATAATATTGCCGCATTTGATCGCTACGGTCAACTCCTCCCATGTACTTGTTGTAGAGTTGAACAACGGGAACTGAGGGAACCTGAATAATTGTCCCATCTTTTTGTTTTCGTTGTACTGTGTCATTTCCACGAACTTCACACTGAGTGCTCAAGAAAGATACAAGTTTTTTGTCTTTCCAGACAGTGGCAACAACGTTTCCCTTGCGGCGAAAAAGCGATTCTCCTCGGCGAAGGGCTTTTACTCCGGCCTTGTTTGGTTTCAGATCACCTGGGAAGTCAGTTCTGTTCGAACGCGTGGTGCCACAGAGATACAAATTTTTTGCCAGCAGATCTTCAGCAAGACGAACAGAAGTAAAATAATTATCACAAAAAATGTGATAATTTTTGCCATGTAAATCATTTACAAGGTCAGAAACGACACGATGACCGAGGCCATGTTCGGGTTGGCGGCCATCTTTCCCGGTGTACACTTGCAACGCACAAACAAAACCATTCGTTGCATCTGCACGGACCCACACTTTAATTCCGCGCTTTATAGGCTTCATTGGTAAATACTGTTTGAAGCCGAGTCTTCCTTTGTACTTGACCATAGCTTCATCGATGGAAACAAACTTGGAAGGCCTGTATTCATCACGAAATGTGTTGGAGATAACATCTAACAATGGTCGCACTTTGTATAACTTGTCATATGCTGGATCGCCTTGTGGTGGCATTCTTTCTCGATCATTCAAATGAAGATATTGCCGAATTTTTTCGAAGCGAGATCTCGGCATAACTTTCTTCACAGCTGAAACGCCAAGCATTGAATCGTCTGACCAGTAAAGTCTTGTTTCAGGCAAGCCTTTGATCCCGAAGAAAATATTCAGAGCAACGAACGCACACATTTCTTCGAGCGTTGTTGGATACCGGCGTGCATCAGGCTTTGTTCTAATCGACTGCACAGCGAATCGATTTGTTTCTTCAACAAGAGTTTCAAATAAACTCTCTGGGAAAAGCAGTTGGAAGAAGTCAAGCGCTGTTCCATCTTCTGGGATTCGTGAAGTTGCCCCAGTACGCTGTGTAAAATCATGAACCCGAATTGGGGAGTCGTTAGTTGACCAAACGTCTTCAACAATTTCTTCTTCACGATCGCTTCCACTGCTTTCACTGTCACTCGAAACAGCAGAAATATCGGATTCGTCACTCGATAGCTGATTTCTCAATAACCTTGCTCTCTCTGCTTCTTCAGTTTCAAAGCCTGGAAATTCGTTTTCTTCGCTATCTGACTCCATTACGAATAAGTCTCGAAGGTTTTAGTCATAAGTTTTCGACTGAAAAATGCGAGAAACATTTGTATGGCGGCCTACCTCGTGCTTGGGATCAAAACAAACCTAAGACTGTCTGTGAATGGTTGAAAAACAATAGGAGTTGTTATTGCTATTTCTTACAGTAGTTTTGATTGGTTAAAACAGCATAGGTTCAAGAGTGCCATATGGCACTCTTGGGAAATTTAGCCGGTTACGCAAGAGTGCCATATGGCACTCTTGGGAGTGAAAGGGTTAATGACTGGCTTGCTGGTATTGCCAAGGTACTATGTATTGTATTACCTTTGATACCAAAAGCAGCTTTTCCAGTAGGTGCTAGCAAAAGTATTTTAACCTCATTAAAGTCCTCACCAGCTCTGGAATTGTAATATTTCAATGCTGCTTGATAAAGTGATTTGACAAGATGGGATTTACCCACTCCTGCTCCTCCAGAGAGGAAATAGTAAAATGGTTTGTCTGATGTTTTAATTAGATGTAAAATATGATAAAAAAATTCTTTTTGTTTTTGGTTTAATGTTTGGACTAGTTGTCTGAAATCTTGGTCTTGCAGTTCATTTAATATCAGCGGTTCAGTACTTGCAACTGCAGAAGGAATTCCAACATCTTCTGATAAATCATAGTTCTCATTGAAGTCAGGATGCAAATCTTGTTGACCTTCAGCCTCATCTTGATATTCTATGTTTTGTGTTAATGGGGCTATCAAGTCAAACTGATCCTCACTTTCAACAAGACCACTTATGTATTCATTAATTTTATTCAAGTCATCACTACAAACAGCATATAATTTCATTTGCGCATCTATGAGATCTTTTACAATTAAAAACCGTGCTTGATATGAAGAACAATTAGCTAACAAATCAGTCTGTTCATTCCTCCATGGCGTGAAAAGCATTATTAGTTCACGATAGTGTTTTTCTGGATCTTTTTCACGATTAAACCAAACACTTCTAATAATTCTAGCTTTTGATCTTTTTTTGTTGCTTTTGTTACATGCAATACTCTCATCACAAAGCTCATCCTCATTTTCACTGCCATTGGCTGTTTCTAAAGGAAAGTTATCAGTATCATTAACAACTGATTTTTTTACATATGGTTTTCCACATGAATCATCATACCATGCAGCCCAATCTGCCAAGGTTACATGTTCAAGACTTATAGGACGTTTTGCATATCTTTGCAGAAGTCCAGAAGTATATATATCTTCACTATCATCCTCCAGTTCTTTAATGTCACTGACAGGTTTCAAAAGTTGTACTCTTTCCTCAGGAGGAGTGGTATTGATAAATATCACTTGGCGTGAACACTTTTTCATTGGAAGCTGTAAAACAATATAGACAGCTTCCTGTGCACTTATCTCAACACTATTCAAAAATTTGTTCCCAATGTCTCTCACTTGCTGTTTTATGCTAGAATTTCCTTTCCTTGCTTCAATACTTGCTTGACGCAAGAGGTCGCTCATCCCTTTCTGCCCTTTCTGTGCTTTAGAAATATATGAAACAATGTACATGGCGCATGCATACACATCAAGAACAAACTGAATATCCATGTTTGCTCTCCAAGCCTTCATGCACGTAGAATTATAGTTATTTATTCTTAATTAACTGGGTTTTCTTTTCAAAAATATGGTTGCAGCATAAAGTGATGACCTGATAGCTAATTTATAATCATTTTCAGTAACATTTAATTTGAGAAGTAGTTCCTCAAAGGTTATATCTTCACCTTCTTTCAGATCATTTAATTGCTTCTTTATTGTTATCCAAGACTCTTTGTGCTGTTTTAATTTAGCTTGTGGCATGTCTGACTCAAGAGGATAAAGAATTTCAGTTTTACATATAGGAGGTTGCGGGTAGTTAAAGCGACATTCATTTTTTGACTTCTTTCTACAAGTGTGAGAATGCCTGTGAATTTGCCTGTTCACAAGTTTTTGTAATTCAGGATTATTATCTGGCCATTGGCAAGTAATTATCTGATCAATAAAATCAGTAACAAGAGCATCATCATCAACTCCAAATACTGGTGCATCTTTAAGCCATATAAGCATATGAATGTGAGGTGAACCTCGTTGCTGGTATTCTACTCTGTAGAACCAGTCAGAAATGTTACCTAAGGGTTTAGCTTTATTTAAAAGAAAGTTGGTGAGAAACTGACTTATTTGATAATCAAAATGTCTTGCACATGTTACTGGGTCACTTTGAATCAACCTGCATTTGTCACCCCAATTCATGTTCTCTAATTCTGTGTTGGTGTATTCTTTCTGATCAACTAGCTGACCAAGTATTCTAAGAAAGTGAATCCACTGTGTTTCTGCTGAAGAAAAACTACAAAATAAAGAGGCTGGTCCCAACTGTCTTATCATTGCAAACAAGTCTTTTTTTGCCTTTTCAAAATAAGGTGGTGAACCTCTTAATGCTCTTAAAAATTGAAATCCTTCATCAAGATGAATTAGGCGCTCGATTGCTCCATTACCTTTAAGCTGTCCTGCGTTCAAGGTTCTACTATTACCTTTGCATTTCCCAAGTGCAACTTGTGATTTTCCTAAAAGAATTTTCATTTGAAGTTTTTTTGCTTTGAAGAATATATTTTCTACACACTTGGCAGCTCTTCTATCTGACCGTCTTAACTCTGATTTGCAAATATCACTATAATGAACAACAACAAGTCGATCACTATTTTCAGGTCGATTTTGACCAAGGAATATACCAGGATATGCTAATTCTTCAGAATATTGATCTCTAAATATGCTTAGTGGTTTATTTCCTTCGCCTGGTGCAACATTTAAAATGTGCTGAGTCTCGCTGTTTTCAATAAAATCTGCGTTTGTCAACATAGTGTCAGTAACTCCGGCAGGTATTTCTACCTCATCTTCACTCCACTCATCCTGACTATCAGGTTGCACACTGCTACTATTGCAATCAACATCTTCTGACTGTTGACTTTGATTTTCAACATTACC
The DNA here is from genome assembly GCA_947652115.1 of Blastomussa wellsi. Taxonomy (NCBI): domain Eukaryota; kingdom Metazoa; phylum Cnidaria; class Anthozoa; order Scleractinia; family Plerogyridae; genus Blastomussa; species Blastomussa wellsi. The sequence goes on from OX393561.1 coordinate 10,706,525, forward strand.
CATATTTTCATCTAATACAGAGGTTTCACTATACTGCATTCCCCACTCCTGATTTATTGTTATTCTTTCCTGTTTATATAAGTTGCTGTTATTTATAAGCCAATTGGCTGCTTGAACAACTTTATGTGGCCTTACATTAAGAGATAATGCTGAACTTTTGTATTGCAACTTTCTTTTTAAATTGACCTTGATTGTACCAGTTTGTGATGGTAACCTTGGTAACATATTGACAGTATCAGAAACCTTTGCTGGTACATTTACAATGTTTCCTTGTATTTTAAACTGTCTTCCTCTTGGAGCTTGAAACAGTTTTTGAAAGGCAAGTCTTGGAGCAAGAAGTCTACATTCTAATTCATTCAAGTTGAAAAACTCTGGTTTTATTGGAAATTGCATTCCATTGAGAATGGCAGTGGGTGGAACTTTATTCTTAACTAAGTAGCTCTTACATGTTCTACACAACCACTCTTTATTGTTCACACTTTTTTTATTAAGCAGATATTTCACAGCAGTATTACTTGAATTTCTTATCTTTTCTGCTAAGTAAACGCTGTGTTTGTACCACAGCTGATCACAACAGCTACATATATAGAGTGGACCCTGAGATACAATTTCATGAAACTTTAATATTAAATTATCCATACTTTCATTATCCTTTTTTGCTTCAGGAGTGGTTCTTTGTTTAGTTGTCTCATTCTGACACTCGGGGGTCTTACTATTTTGCTTTTTCTTGTACTGCACCATGTAAGCATTCCATTTTTTCTTTTGCTCTTGTGTTTTGGGCTTGCTTTTAGTGTTTTGAGTGGTTTTAGGGATTATTTTAAATGTCCTCTCATGAGCTGTATGTTTCCTCTTTCGAGTCGTACAATGGTGGTCACAAAAAACCCCTTGTTCTTTAAGCTTTGGATATTGATCATTGTGCTGATTTTCAAATGCAGAGCCATTAGAGACTGTTGATACATAATGTATTTCATCAACATGACCAATGTATATTGTTGTGGGTGGTTGTTGTGAAGAATCATCTGGTTCTATTAATGTTACGCCTGCAAAATTCTCATTGGATTCTACAATATAAATTTGAACATTTTGAGACTCAGCAACTGCTTGAACGATTATTGCATCACACCATGTACCTTGCATTGACATGTTAATTAAGTAATCATTCCATGAGTTTTCTGTGTTGCTTTCAATAAAACGTTCAGGATGATTCCTTAGGTATTGAATACCAGCAAGTCTAATGTGCAAGTGATGATTAGGATCACCAAATAGCTGATGTGAAACAGCTCTGAAAAAGCAGTCACCTTCACCGCCAACATCTAAAGGTCTCAATCCCAGCAGACGTAATCGATAGTTTAACAATATAGTAGAACCTACTGTCAGTGTTGTTTTATCATGACCATTTTGATCAGGTCCGGGGTTTAATTCGATATCTCCAGATTGCAAGAGCTTCATTCTTGATACAATATCTTTTGGTGCAGGAAGCTGTTTTTACTTTTTTGTTGTTTACTGAACAAGAACTATTAACTTCATTGGTGTTTTGTGACATTTTTTGTATTGTCAGTTTCTTAACATTGAGAAATTTTGAGAAGAAACAATTGCATCGGTGTAAATATGTTATATACCACAACTTGAAGCGAGTCAATAAGCTGTACAAACGTGAAGATTTCAGAGTTGATTTTCTAAGAATATGCTTTAGCTTACACCTAGCTTTTCTCTTTCTCATGAGATTTATAATCCTCTTCGCCGGTAATCTCGATGGCTCTCGATCTCTGCGTGATTTTGCTTGTTTGAATACTTTCCTACGCAATGCATCCTCGTGGACGCTGGGCATTGCATTCAAAGATTTCTCAAAATCAACCCTTGGATGGATGTTTAAATTTAATTTACTAGCTCCAGCACAACTTTGTGGATATAAAAAGGCCACAGCTTTCGCGCGTGTTCGGCAGACGAAAGGCATTTTCTCTTCGCATTTTTTAGCTGAGAATTTTCTTGTAGGGTCTATGTAATCCCTTAGTAGGCTTAAAAATCCCCAAAAGGGGTTGATTTGATCCCCAAAGGAATTTTTCTTTCCCCAAACGGGGCTGATTTGATCCCCAAAGGGATTTTTCTTTCCCCAAACGGGGCTGTTTTGATCCCCGAAGGGCTTTTTCTTTCCCCAAACGGGGCTGGAAAAGTTTAATTCTGTCGACAGTAGCGACTGGTAATGCGTGGAGATTCTGCCGGCGACGGAATTCGACGTCAGCACATTTTCCAATACCTGTCATTCCACCGGAACAACACGCAGTTCGAAAGCTCTGGCACACTGAGAAAATCCATTTAAAAATAGTCATCACAAATAAAAGGTAAGAAAAACAAAGAACACTTACCTCAAGGAGAAGTCGGCAGAAAAGATACCAATGTGACGTTGACCTCGCAAAATACCCGGTAAAAAAACAAAACCAATATGGCGTTCACCGTTTACCTCGCGTTTGCCGTCTTCGTCAACATGAAAAGCACATGGTCATGATAGCGATCATCGTTGTCACTTTCTTACATTCGATTGGCTCCGATTGCCATGATTCTCGAGTTGTCGTGTTATCCCACATTGGTTTGTCGCATCGGGAACCGAAATATTTACGAGGAAGTATTTGATTACTATTACCAGATATATCTACTTCATGTAAGCTGTCATGAAGATGAAACTCCAGTAAAACCTTGTGAAAATCTCGGACATTTTGTGTTATATGAAGTGGATATCGCCCGCAACACCATCTCATAGTGTCTGTGCATAATTTATGCAGCAGACACAAAAAACGAGAATATACGCTTTTCAAAAGTGCATTTCCGGTTGTTGCGTGATTTTTTTTCACTTCCGGTTTCAAAATCGAAAATGGCGGCCGGCAGATCCAAAATGGTGGCCTCTAGCAACCAAAAATCCAACATGGCGGCCTACAGCACCTTTTTCCATTGTTTCTCAGCCAATCACAGGCCTTCTCTTCAGGGCCGCCATCTTGGATGAAATCTGGCCTCATTGGTCGAGAGCGGTCACATGATCTATATACGCGATTCTGATTGGTCAAGTGCCAGTCGTGCCTGCTTTACTAATGAAAGCAAGCCTGCACATACATGTTGAAAGGGCAATGAATAAAATAAAGAACTTTCACATTTGGGATGGAGTTGTGTCTCTCCATCAGTTTACACTTGTCAATCAAATGTGGGCAGTGTGTGCCTTTTATGCAATGCTCAATCTAATATCATTTCTGTATAAGTCCAATGTTATCATATGCATGTCTTTTGTTTACCTGCCAAATCAAAGACAAGGAAAACCCTACCTTTTTTGTTTAAGATGATAGTGAGGTGTGCAACTGTAAATAGGAGATTGCAATATATTTGTTGGGGTTAAAATTAATTTTTAAAAGTATTGTTTCTAGCTTTGTTTCAGGTTATTCCTATGACAAAGGAAAGTAGTGTACCACGTTGGTTGGGGTAGTAGCCAATCAGAAGCCGAGAAAGACAATAGGCTATTGTTTAGAGAACAAAAGATTCTATTGTTTTCAAAATCCAAGATGGCTGATGATTCGTTTTAATTAGTTAAAACAAAGGAAAATATTCAAGATGGCGTCGAACAAAGGATCCAAGATGGCGTCGAACAATAAATCCAAGATGGCGTCGAACAAATGATCCAAGATGGCGTCGAACAATAGATCCAAGATGGCGGCCTTAACCCGAACCCAAGTCCCACACTCTCAAAACAACTTGAGACAAATCAAATGAGTTTGAACCTTTTTTTACAAATTCAGTTTTTTCTTAGTTTTCATGATTTGTTTTACAATACGTTCAGTCATTGTCTCCTCCTCCTTCTGTAAAGGTCAACACGCTGGGGAAAAAATGGGTCAAATCCGGCCACGACAACAGGCGCGAGTATTAGGTCAGCGGCTCACGCCCATAGGCTCAAAACCAAAACAAATATGGCGGACAAAATGAACATATTTGTGGACACTGTAAGAAACGCTTTAGACAATGCCGAAGCTGAACTCAGAGGGAGAGGAATTGACCAGAAAGTGATAAAGGATGCTTTTGAAGAATTGAGAATTTTGGCTGTACCAGTTTCGAAGCGTTATTTAAGCCGCTGACAAATTGGTTTAAAGCACATCTTTGGCGATTTGTTTCCAATTGTCCGCAGGCAGGCGATGTGCTGGATAAAACAGTTTCGGCGTCGGATGTCTCCGAGGTGTGCTGTGAAGCATCTATGGCAAGTCATCGTGGAAGATAGAATGCCTCGAGAGCTCTTTAATGCGTAGGCACTAAAACATGGAACGACCTAAAACCACCTACAACCACCTACAACCACCTAAAACCACCTACAACCACCTAAAACCATCTACAACCACCTACAACCACCTAAAAAAAATCAACAACCACCTACAACCACCTAAAAACCAATCTTAGCCTTCCAACCCCACCCCCCCCCCCCTTCCCCAACCGATTTTTTTTTCTACTAAAGATTTCCAATTAAATGGTATTTGCTACCAATGATTACACTTGCAAGTGTCCGATTCCTGAGGTGTGTAGTGACGCGAGAGTTAAGCCTTGCGTGACAAGATGACGGATGTTAAACAGATGCTAAAAATTTACTTGTAATCTGTAATCTGGTAATCTGCGACATATGAAGACATTAGAGACATGGTACAATTGGGCCTGATCACAGGTTACATTTTCGGTAGCCTCGAGTTTAGTCTCTCTCCAGTGTCTGGTGACTCTACTTGATTTCGTGACTAAGCCCATGGGACCAGTGAGAGTAAGTTTTTAGGGGGAGGTGGATGTTTTGTTCGATTCTCGTATCTCATGTGTACGTGACCTGTTATCGATGTTATTGCGGTGGTTGTAGGTGGTTGTTGATTTTTTTTAGGTGGTTGTAGGTGTTTGTTGATTTTTTTTAGGTGGTTTTAGGTGGTTGTAGGTGGTTTTAGGTCATTCCATGTTTTAGTGACTACGCTCTTTAATGTGCTTTATAGTTTGGTAAGCCGCACAAATTTCGGCCTTATCACTGTTAAGACAAAAAAGAACTGTGTTTGCTTTTACTGCAGAGAGGCGTGTGAGGAAAGTATTTAATGATCTTACTGACCAACAGATGGCGAAAGAAAACTTTTTAGCTCGCAAAATAAAAGGTAATAAGCGAGTAGAAGCGATTATTTCCGAGGAGAAGCAATTCAGAATTAAATATTCTTATGATAAAGAGACCATAACCATTGACTTTTATCATGGTTTTTGGAATGAGCATGGTTGGCCCCAGCGTCACTAAAACACAAGCAGTAGTCTTTTTTATGTTTCAGTACAATAATAGCTTGATTTGCTTACTACATACTGAAGAGACAGAATTGTACCATTTATTATTACATTTAATATCAGTGTAGTCAATGTATTTCTTTAGCCATCTATAGTATTGATTTATGGTAATTCCCATTTCTTATAATTTTATATAATATAGTATATATATATATTTTTCATTTTTACAACACAGTGGAAACCTGTTTTCACAGATTCATAATTTCATAATTTTTTGATAGTCTTTCTCTCCACCCAGGTGTGCTGAGGGTAACCCTGCGATGGACTAGCATCCCATCCAGGGGGGAGTAGAAATACTCCAAGTCGCTTCATGCTACAGAAACCGGGATAAGCCCCGGCCTGTAAAAAAATATATATATACACCTGGGTGGCTAGGCTCGATTTCCGCCGCTCTCTCGAGTCCGGTCTTCGTTCCTCCCCGAGAAGAGACGGCTGGACGCGTGAGCGGCCATCCATGTCTGTGACGTATTTGAAAAAAAAATAATTAATGCATTCTCAGATGTCACCGGATGTGAATTAGGACTCGAAAAGCAAGCCTAAATGTACACACGCGCCAATACCAGCAACTTGTTCTTGCTCTTATTTCGATGTTGCCATCGAAAAGTCAAAGCTCTTTGAAAAGCTCCGAGAAGATACAAAAACTATTCATCGCCAGTCGAAGGAAAAGTTTGAAACGAATAATAGAAAAGCGTGGCGTACCTTCTCGCCCAGCGTTGTCGCGTCGAACAAAATCTCTTCGCCATGCAGCAGATCAAGGAAGAGTGAAGGCCGCAAAAAGCCTTTCTTCGGTTATCGATTCAAACAACGTGATAGCTAAATTGTTCTTTTTATCTTTCAAGCAATTGTTACTAGGTACGAGTCGGGGAGGAAAAGTGAAAAACGATCACCATGGGCTACGGTCTAAAACCAACCACAAATACTAAAAGTATCAAACAGAAATCTCATCTTGTTATATTTCTCTGTGGATCTTTCATTTTCTCGACTTTAAAGCGCTTCAAAATACGATCACACGCCAAACCAAATCACTCCGCATCCGTCATTCTGAAAATCTACTTTGAAGAAATAATTTAGGCGGCCTTCGTAGCCTGCTCGATTTGAGCAGGCGACCTCCTGATTGGCTGAAATCAACAATGGAATTCTCACGCGTCCAGCCGTGAGTTCGGGGAGGAGCGCGGGCTCCGGTTCCCGAACAGCGGCTGGTAATCGAGCCTACTGGGTGGCCTGATGGGCCACTAGGCTCGTATGCAGTCTTTTCAATACACCCAGATTTTTGTGTTTGCTGGCAATTGATAAACAAGGTCTGATTGTTCATTTTAAATGTAATAATTATTATTATAATTTATATATTACACTCTATTTTTTACAATGAAAAATACATCTATCTTTATATATATACCGGTATTATATATCTATATTATATGATTCATACACTATCATGTGTATGTGCACATTGTGAATTTCAATATCAAAGATCATATATTTGAAAACTTGGAGTAAATAATGAATAACTTTTGTTTTAATGATTCAACACTTCTTTCGCTGCATTTGTTATTTTCCCTTCCACTACACATTTAGAAATTATGCCCTGGAAAGGGTCACAACAGAAAGTGCATTGCTTCTCAGCAACTTGTTTAGGTTCCCCACAATAGCAAAACTCTGATGTGCTACACCTTTTGGGCACATACAACCCTGTTGTGTCCTTGTGCACAGTTTCATCACACCCATTCTCCCGTAGCCAAAACAATGAGACATACTCATGTTTGAAAACTTGAGCCCACCTGTTACTAACCTGGGTGTTTTGAGTAAATTTAGCCAAGGTGACATGCTTGGCCTCCCTTCCCTCCATGGTATTAATGCCAAGTCCCATTCCCAGCTTTTGGTGAATTACTTTGGCATGAAGGGGAACAATATGACCAATTGTCCAGGTGGTTGGCTTACTGGTTAGAAAGAGTGCAGTAGCTCTGAAGTAGTGTGAGCAAACTTTCTGAAGGCTCTGAACCTGTTCATTTGAGAGAGAAACCCTGCTAAATAGGGAAACTGCATCTCTAAGATTCATTGCTGTGTAAGCAAACACATCTAACTGAAATGTATGACACTTTTGGTCAGAGTCAGTCTTTAGGTTTCTAACAATTGACATAAAGTTATGGCAAAAGAGACGAGACTCCTTACCTGTAAATCGATACTCCAGGTCTTTATTCTTATCATTCTTTGCCATTAGTAGAGGAAGAAGTGTTTCGAAACTTGTAAATTTACTTTACTAGCACAATTTGGCAATTAATAACATAAACACAATTACATTTAAATGTAAACACATCAGCATATAGTATTATTCAGTATTATATTCTTTTAGTCTCTTCCATCTACAAACCATTTTCTCACCAATAAATCTTAGGGTTTGATAATACTTACCAAAGCAGCTGTTGATAGGAACATCAAGAATTGACTGACAACTGCCAACGTTGCTACGAGACAATGCATGCATTATTTTTCAAGTGAAGTGGCTCTGCTTTGGCTTTGTCAATGAATTTGCCAACAAGAGGGGGGAATTCTTGCCTAGATTTTTTTCTGGGAAATAAGAGAAGTGATTTTCTCTCGTATTGTGCTGGGCCTTAGTGATGAACTACTTAATTGTTGTTTCTTTTTTGCCACTGCATCAGCTACTGTTAACCGATGGCTGTATTTCCAAGGTTTTCATTTGTTATCAGGTGTCAGACCAAATGTTCCTTGGAGATGGTTAATCTCACTCTTGTTGACATCTGCAAAAGGAGAAAAATAACATGCAGAGATGGTTAGTTCACCCCCAAGAAAAGCTAAGTACTTCATATCATTGGGAAGTAGCTCAAATTGAAAGGAAACACTCACCTGTTGACCCTCAACTTCTAAAGAGTAAGAATTTCCCTCAATGGCAGTCATTTCCTCTCTCAACAAGATTATATATCTGCGAACAGGTTCACAGTCTTCAGAGCAATTTGCCCCGAACAACAAAAAATTTTCTGCAGGGCTACATACACGCTTCCTACAATTTAGAAAGCTAACAAGTCAAGCTACAGCTTGGTCATCCTTACCAAATGGTGCCCCATCTCCCCCAATAGCAACTTTGAATGAACCTTCACCCTCCCCAAACCAGTCTAGCGTATCTACTCTATATTTATTTGCATTTAGATAAAATTGACGCCTGAAGGTTTTTAGCGCGCACCCACCCCCAAATGCCTGGCTCTTTTGCAGCATTCAGTGGACACGTCCGGGTGGAAAAAATAAACCATATGCGCAGTAAATTCAGAGAAATGAATTATTTCTAAAGTTAACTTTTATTTCAACTAGATATGCTGAAAGACTAATTTATTAAGTAAAGAGCTTATCAGCCGTGATAAACTGATCCCAAACACGACTTACAAACAGCAATAAGATTTTCTCCACTTCTGCGCGAAATTTTCGAGGACAGAAAAACACGGAAAGTTTTTACAAAATCTTAAAAACAATTTGAAATACTTTGGAAAAAGGTAGGTTTTTATTCTATACAAATATCACTGCCATTATTCCAATAGTACTGAAGCATTTTCTCGCTGCAGTGAAGTGGTAATTTGAGACGGTAAATTTATTTACATATCATGGTTGCGTGAAACAGTCTAGTGTCGGTCACAAAACTGCAAAGTTCCTTCCACTAAACGAACACTAGCAACGCTTTCTACGCTTCCTTTAGCTCAAATCGTGCTAAAAATGTTCCTTTGTATTTTCTGAAGCAATGACTATAAATCTTGAAACACCTTTCATGACTGAAAGCACTTAAATAAATGAAAGCCTAAACACGAAGACGGGACGTCTCAATCAGATAAGCATGTGCGTGCAAGTGCCAAATCTGTTTGCTCCAAAAAGGCTAAAATTTTGAACAAAAGATTGAAATATGATAGAAACTTCAAATAAACTTTGCTTCAAATTAAATGTCATTTAAGATGAACCCAAGAAATGTACTCAAAATATCAAAATATCGATAATTTCAAAGCCGTGCAATTCTGCATGCGTAATTAGTTTATTCACATTTCACTCGGCTTCATGCTAAAAGTGGAAAGTTCAAATTTTAGCAGACGGCTTTTGCATTCAATTCATAACTCAGTGGCTTTACCGATCTTTCTAAAACTTCCATACAAATTCAAAGCAACATTGTACATTACCATTTTGTGTTCAAAAGTCTTGAAAAGCCTCATTAACTTCGTGTACAGGTCCGTGATTCAAATTCAAAACACGTTTGTAAGCGCCATCACATCATGTCTTCAAGGCCGTAAAAGGATAGATGAATCCTTCATCAGCGAGGTTTAAGCAGTCTATTCTTCATGATTTTCCATTTTAAATCCACTAAAAAATCAATCTGTGTTTCTCCTCCTCATTTTTAACTCCAAAGAGGAAATTTTTCGTATTCAGAATGAAAACATGGCCTTGGAAGTTTTTAAATACGTGCCGTGATGCGCCATCATGTTCTTGTTCTTTTGAGCGCACAAGTAAAGACAAAAAAACCTTCTCTCTAGGACCCCAAGAAACCCTAAAAATATGCGCAGAAAACAGATTCTGATTGGTTTATTTGCCCTTATTATCTGTAGAACAATAGGGAAACCAAAAAACCACTAGGGAGGGAGGGAACAGACATTTGCCATCTCCTCAGTTTGGAAGGCTACAGCATGGTCTAAGGTCAAGGGTTCGTCGCACGTGTCAACATTTGACAAGTTGTAAATTCGAAGCAATCTTGCACCTTACCTCTTCACTAAAGCAGCTTTTGTTTTTAAACCCTTTAAAGAATCTCCTCTGCATTTTAGCCAAAAACGGAGTTCTTCGTTTTTTAATGCTGCCGGGGCTCTACTGGCAAGAGAAGCTCCGGGAATATCGTCCTCGGAAAGCACGCGTGCAGCCATTCGTGACGATCAAAACATCAGGGAAAAATCGCTCGAGCCTAACTAGCCTCGACTTCGCGCAACTCGCCCTGGGCCGCCCGAGTGGTCGGCCATATTTGCATTCGGTGTATGGCTGTTCTAGATTTGATATTTTGTTAAACACGATCGTTGAACCTTTACCGAATTGTGGATTTCATTGTCATTTCCCATACGGACATTGTAGCATGGTAGAATGTCACGCTCATTGGTTGTGGATGATAACAAACATGTAACCCCTCCAACCCTCAACTTCAGTAAAAGACACACATGTAAAGTAACAATAAACGTTTTTAATTCATGACAGCTCAATATATTACAAAGGTTCACTAATAAAATATTACGAAATGAAAATTTCATTGGTTTACTACTAAAAAATTCAAATGTGTTATTTACAACCGATGTGAAAAGTTTTAAAAGCGAAATTGCGTTTACAAAAACAGTTCATACACACTAACAATTGCGGATAGACGAAAAAATAACATTCCTCACATTTGTGACAATAAATATAGATTACTTCATAGAAAGTGCGACGTACGGATTTTTATTCACGAGTTGCAAAACTTTGGAAAACGAACGAGTGAGCGCAGCGAACGAGTTTGTTTTCCAAAGTTTTGCGACGAGTGAATAATAATCTGTACAAAGCACTTTCTATGCTGTAATTTGTTTATTATATATAACGAGTACTCAACCATTGTAAACTTAAAGCGATTTTTCTAGTCTATAATTAAAGAGTTAAACGCAGCGCGAGGAAAACAAAGCTGCAAACGCATTCTGATGGCTTTCCAAGCGAGATCTCTTTTAAATAGAAAAGAAAAATTACGGCGACGACAAGCTATCGTAAACAAGAACTTTATTTAAATAGCGGTATAAAACACACTGTGTTAATACTTTTTAAAAGGAAAGCTTTTGCTATCGCATCGAGAAACGTCGCCATAAGTGAATCAAACTACTGCTCGCAAATCAACTGGCGAATTTTTGAACAAAAGGAGTCGGTTCATTAAACAATAATTACGAAATCCATATTCAAAAGTGAAATATTTACTTTACCCTGGTGTTCCCAAGAGTGCTTGAATTAGAACGTCCACGGCTGCGTTGTATCAAAGCTACAATGAAAGTCTTTCATTTCTTGGGTTTCCCTTATCGACATTTAGTTTGTCTTCGCTCCGCCTGGAGAATGATTTTAGCATTTCCATATCATAACTGTGTTCTCAAGGTTTTGCTTGGTGTGTTTCTGATGGCTTTCCTTTCCATAAAGTTCTCAAAAGTACAAAATTTGTAGCCAAAACATAAACTGAGAGCTTGCAAACTTGCAGCGTGTTGTTTTCACAACCTCGTTGGAAACCATTTGAATTCCCGCGCTCTGATTGGTTAGGTCGTTCTACTCTTGATGCTGATTGGTTATATTTTTCACATGTGAAGAAAGCTATACGCGAAGCTGATTGGACGTATCGCTTTTCTCACATGTGAAAATATAGCAGATATAGAATTCTATCTGCAAGGTTTATTACCTAAAATTGTCGCTATATATATAATAAAACATTATAGGCCAACGCATTTTGGAAATATTCCCTTGGCATTGGTCAGGGCTTAAACTAGACGAAAAAATTAGAAAAAGAACTCAAAATGACAGCAAATACACATAAGATAATTTGGAAAGACAAGAACATAGTATCGGTGACAATGAGGGCAAAAATAAAGTACTTTCTGACGAGTTTTGTTACGAAATACGTATTTACCCGTGTATTAGTCGACCTCGTGTATAAGTCGACCCCCTAACTTTGGGGCCAAAAACTAAGTTTTCTTTATTTTATTGGAAAACTTAAATATATTGTATTTCTTGGAATTATTGTTCAGGTAAGTACTATTGATATATGAAACAATCACAGCAAGTTTCATTGTGAAGTTTTAATATTCTCGCATGTCCGCAATCGTTTTAACAACACATGTACATGTGGGCATTTTGTCCATAATGTTTGAAACAGGCTTACAAAATCAGACATACTAATTGCAGACAAACCTTTTTGACTGTGGAAATGGAAAAAGCAGCTTTAGCAGGCAGGCAAAACACCAAAGAAGGTCTTAAATCTTCGAGAACGCTCGATAAACAGCGTGTTTAGAAAACTTGGTAACCAAGCTACAAAATCGGTCGAGTATTGGTAACTGATGACTGCACGTGCTTACATCATGCCAGGTTACCAAGCAAGGAGTTCGAAGCCAGAAAGATGTTTTTCCTCAGCAGATTTACGGCTTTATTTTGCAAGAAATGTCAGTTCTTTATTCCGAAATTGTGCCAGGGAGTATCTTCAACCCTCAGGTCTACATAAAGCAGATAAATTTTAAAGCATTTCGACTTGAACTGCTAATTTAGACGCAGACCGCTAAGCGAAGGACTTCGCGTTTTGTGTCATTGTTTGTAAGATGTTTTACGTAAGATTAATTATAGACACAATTGTTATGCTAATTATGCCGAATTTATTTTACTGGTGCTTGGGTTTTAGTTTTTGACCCATGTGTAAGTCGAGGGTGATTTTTTGGACTGATTTTTAGGTCGTGAAAGGTCAACTTATATACGGGTAAATACGGTACGTGACATCCCTTGTATCGGGCACTAGAGGGAAAACAAAAATGTTGAAATTAAAAACTCACGTACGGCTCTGAAATATTTTACAGTCGAAAACGTGCTCAAAAGGGCAGTTAAAACAAAATAAAGAGAATTTAAACATGCAGAGACTATATCTTTTACACGCATAACAAAAATAAATTAAAGGCCAGCGATGTTCGAAAATTAACTTTTGACATTCTTCTGCTTGTAAACTAGAGGGAAATTAAAAAACGAGCTCACAGGGACATTTTAAACATAAAAAAGATTAGAGTGCGACGTAAAAGGACAATTGATACAAACTAACGAGGTTGGAAAATGATCTCATGACATTCTTGAGGTAGTAATCTAGAGGGAAAATCGAACAAATTAGAATTGGGACCGCCAATTTTCAACACATTACAACTCATACTTACCGAGTAAGGGAATCTCTCTTCGGTTCTGGATTCAAAAGTTCTATCAGGTCATTAATCTTTGCCCAGCCATACGATTCCGTTCTGCAATCTTTATCTTTACACTAGGGACGAAACAGATCACACATTAACATAAGCACATGTTTTCGTTTGACTAAGCGCACATACACTGTCAACTAGTTGACGTATACTGACAAAATGGTTGAAAAATTACTTAAGCGCACATATACCGACAAAATGATTGAAAATTACCCTTGCGCACGTATACTGTCAACTGGAAGACGCCTAAGGCACGTGTTTTCACTTAACTCGAATTAGCGCGCGTAGTGACAGATTAGTATACTTACAATTCTTTTTTTATAATCTCCAAAACTTCATTTGGTAAACAGAATAACCGGTATCTGAGCAATAATTCTGCGTTCATCGTTGGTCTTCTTGTCTGCTTCTTGGCTTCTTCTTCTTCTCGTAGTCCTTTTCCAGTTATGATCGTAGGATGACTCAACGTGTAACTCTTGACGGTCAATAGGATTTGAAAATGTGATTGGTGATTGGTTCTTTTTCCAGCGAGCTGATTGGTGCATTTTGATCCGACCAGAGTCTAAGCTTACACTCTTTGCACGACCTACAACCTTCTCTGTGATTGGTTCTTTTTCCAGCGAGCTGATTTGTGCATTTCGATCCGACCAGAGTCTAAGCTCACACTCTTTGCGCGACCTACAACCTTCTCTGTGATTGGTTCTTTTCTGGATAGCTGATTGGTGCTTTTCAGAGAACCAATGCGAGACCAGGATTTTAGAACCATGTGCATTTCGATCCGACTGAGGGTATAAGAAGCACTTGTGTTTCATCAAGTATTCATTCCATTAGCGGCACCAAGACCGAGACATCGAAAACGTAAGTGCAACATATTATTTCTTAGACTTACTCTCATTTCTGTTCTGGCTTAGGCCGGCTCTTAGTTGCTTTTAATTCAAACTTACTTGATTTGAAATTGATTACAAACTTACATGATTTGAAATTGATTACAAACTTACTTGAAGATGCTGATTGAAAATGCACGTTTATAATTGACAACAGGCTTGCTTGAACATGTTACGAAATGGCGGGGAAAGGCGCGTGTTTACCCCAGCACAGTCTTACTTGGTAGATGGTTTTGATGAGCTGTCAAACAGGATCTATGAATTTCATGGTTGTTTGTGGGATGGCTGTCCATCATGCTTTCCGAATCGTGGCCAGAAGACCATCATGAGTGATAGGACCTTTCGGGAATTGTATGAAGCCACGATCGCTAAAGAGAAGATTCTGAAACACCAAGGATATTCGCTTAAAGTCAAGTGGGAGTGTGAGTGGGAGAGTGATATCCATCACGATGAAGAATTACAAGCCTTCCTTGCAAAACTCACTCTCGTAGAGCCACTTCAGCCACGGGATGCGTTTTTTGGTGGCCGCACCAATGCGGTCACACTCTTCTCATCAGTTGATAGGACCCAAGGGGCACAAATCAAGTACATAGACGTGACAAGCTTGTACCCATGGGTCAACAAGTATGCTACCTATCCTGTGGGACATCCAACTGTCATCACCAACCCAGAGGACATCTCTCTATACTTTGGTATGGCAAAGGTGACAATTCTCCCTCCTTTTTCTCTCTTCCACCCTGTTCTTCCCTATCGGTGTGGTGGCAAACTAGTCTTTCGTCACACGTGTGCGGAAACTGAAATGGTTAAACCATTCGTAAAACGCTCTCAGGTCTGCCATCACACTGACAAGGACCGTCAAATCACAGATACCTGGTGTACACCTGAAATACAGGAAGCTGTTAACATGGGCTACTGGGTCCTTACCATCCATGAAGTATGGAACTTCCCTGAGGAGCAGCGACAGACATGGCTCTTTGCAGATTATGTCAATACCTGGCTCAAAGCGAAACAGGAATCGGCTGGTTATCCAAAGGGGTTAACTACACCCGAGCAGAAGCAAGCCTACGTGGCCAACTTCAAAGAGCGAGAAGGCATCTCTTTGAACCCCACCCTAATCGTGAAGAACCCAGGACGGAAAGCAACCGCCAAGCTAATGCTAAACTCCTTCTGGGGAAAGTTTGGGGAGAATCTCGATAAACCTACAACTCTCTCTATTTCATCACCTGTCCAACTCTTTCAAGTCATCTCAAACCCACTCTGGGACTTAAAACAAATTCGCATCTGCAACGAAGAAACATTGGAGGTGGTCATCTCAGTCAAAACTGAAAACCAGCTGGACAACGGAAAAAGAAACATCTTTGTAGCTGCCTTCACCACCTGCTGGGCACGGCTGAAACTGTACTCGTATCTTAAGAAGCTTACCACACAAGTGCTCTATTTCAACACGGACTCTGTTGTATACAAATGGAAACCAGGTCTGGAGGACATCCCATTGGGCGATTTCTTGGGTGAGATGACAGATGAGTTAGAAGATGGAGATCATCCTGGCGACTATATCACAGAGTTCGTGTCGGGTGGACCAAAAAATTATGGTCACGTTACAGATCAGGGGCAAGTGTGCTGCAAAGTGAGGGGGTTTTTGCTCAAGTCAGTACGCGGATCCTCTGAACTGAACTTTAATATTCTCAAACAAAATGTCTTACGCGAACTCACCGACCCACACGGCGAACGTCGCAACATCGATGTGGTCAACCCACATTTTTTCAAAAGACACTCAACAACGAAACGGCTCAAAGTGATTCCACACACGAAGAAATATGGGCTTGTCTTTGACAAGCGTGTGGTCAACTTTGGTTCCTTCACATCCTATCCTTATGGGTTTGCTTCTGCCCTGAACGATGTGGAGATGGCAGAACTCCTTCGCAATCTTTGACTTTCTCTCTCTTTTCAGGCTTCGGCTCGTTCCCTTAGGAACGCACTGAGTGGTTAATTTTGGTTCCTATTCCGGCAACAATGAGTTGAGGTGACCCCTCAATGATACCCTTTTCCGCTCTTTTCGCTACGTCAGGGATTCAGAATACGAGTTGTGGGTAACCAATCCCCGAGGAGTACCCAATCTAGCGAAAGGACTGGAAATTAATACACTCCTTTAAGGAGTGGGGGACCGGAAAGCCATTTTATTTACAGGTACCTCATGAAGTTAGACTGTGACGTCATACTTAATTGATAATTTATTCAGAGGTGCCCAGGAAATCGGTGAGCCAGGTCCAGGTTCCTTTGTCGAGGGCTGGGGCGCAGTTTTCCATTATGGGCATAGTAACCACCACCTTGGATCCTTTGTTCGACGCCATCTTGGATATTTTCCTTTGTTTTACCTAATTAAAACGAATCATCGGCCATCTTGGATTTTGAAAACAATAGAATCTTTTGTTCTCTAAACAATAGCCTATTGTCTTTCTAGGCTTCTGATTGGCTACTACCCCAACCGACATGGTACACTACCAAGAAAATGAAATGTGATCAATTCAGCTATATTTAGGGCACAAAAATTTGATCATAACAGTGCCTTTTTATATATCACATACTTCTTGAGCCAGGCTTTTAGCCAGAATTTAAGAAGTGGCCATTCAGAAAATTTCTATCAACCTCCAATTTAACCTCACTTGCAGGCTCTGAGGACAACATTTAAGCTTGTATAGTTGTGGGTGAAGATGCACCAGGTATTAGAAGATTACTCTCAATACACCAATGCTATATTAATTTTCTCTCAAGACACACATTTGGCTAAAAGCCTGTTTCAATTCAATGATATTTATAATTTTGACAAGATTGGAATAAAAAATTGTGACACTGGAAATTATAGTTGTAATGTAGTACAAATACCTATACATATGGACTGTATCTTTTGATGTTCCTACCAAAGTGATGACAGTTATTTACTAAAGTAATTGTATTTACAATTAAGTCAACAAAATGTTTATAATGTGTATACACGAAGCACAAAATGTATTTTCTCAATTTAATTTACTGAAAAATTACAGATTTTTTTAATTTTTGCTAAATTATCATGGAACTTAGACCTCTCTTTAGAGAGTTCAAGCACAATAAAACATTGGTATTGTACTCATGATTTCTTTAACTCCCACCGCTTTTGTACCCTGGGCACAATTCTGTACGTTGACCTCCACATTGTCAAACAATTTCAATTTCACTGGGAGCCCAAAGAAATTTGTTTTCCACTGTACCTTTATCATTCTCATCAAGCCCAGCTGTCAGTAAAAAGGAGAACATTAGGGAAAGGCCCTATCAATCCTTAATGTGTGATTCCAGAAAATATCCATAACTACCCCATGGAAATTTCAAGAGGGAGGGAGGGGAGATCTCAATAGCCAAAATTTATAGGGGAAAGAACGAAGCTTAATTGGAAATTCCGGGGGGATGACAAACTGAAAAATCTTCCATGGGGAGTTAACCTATCGATATTTTCTGGAAGCACACAATAATGTATTGCCTAATTTTGCTCTGCAAAGTAATATTGTATAAGTTTATTTCTTAGATTTTGCAAAAAGACTGGGTCAGAGGCAATTCTCTCAACATAGAGACCTTTGCTTGTATAAACAATGAAATCACACCATTTGGCACCTGTGTTGCCTATTTGCTCTTGCAACTGGGCAATAATATGCATGGTTTCTCTGTAGTCTACAATGCTTTTCGTCAATTTATTTTCCATGTAGAATTTGGGGTCTGAACAGGCATCCAATGGTGTAACATTAAATTTCGGATGTGGGCATTTAATTTCGGCTAAACCGAAGCAAATTGAACATCCAAAATCAACAATTTTGGCATCTGGTGTTGCACCAAGTACCGGGAAGCTTTTTGAAACAACAACGCCAAGGTGTTTCCTGTTAAACATAAATTTCTCATACTCTTGCACAGGTTAAATATGAACAGGTTCATATTTAATACCATGTGCCACATATTTTGAAGAAAATGGTTTGGTGTGTATGAGTGACTGTGCAAAGTTTGGATGGTTTCTCTGCCTTTTTGCAATAAGCTGAAAGCTTGATGCAGTGAAGTGATACTTTCACTCTTTTTTCCATTCACTGCAGTCTGCTTGATCACGAGTGCTGCTCTGAATAACATGAATTTTGTCCTCATCCACAGTTAGGTGTTCAATTAGAGACTTCTCTGCATCTGTCAGGGCACGTGGTAGAACCATTTCAGTTTCCTCTGACAAAGGAAATTGCAGATAATTGTCAACGTTTTGAAGGGGAACGTTATTTCTAGGAACAGCTGTTAGATCAGCCTCTGCACAAAAGTTTGATTTTGTGAAGGAAATCTGGTAACCAAGGTATGAACCAACAGGGCTCTTCCCGAATTTAGTCTGTAGTTTCATGCACTGGATCATCTCCCTGGATCATGTGCAAACCCCACGTTGGCATCAATTTTATCAAGTTCATTGTCCATTGTAATCTGGCTCCTTTCTTGCTTCATAAAGAAGACACTTAACACCACCACGTGAAGTGCTTGGTCCATCCAGCTTGGTTTTTTTACAATGACTTCCATCAGGCTGGTGTATGATATTCTCTCCACTGCCCTTTTTGTGCCATTTTCGAAGCTGCGAAGTACACGCCACCACAGGATTGTAATCATTTTCTTCCTGTAGGTCTTTTGTAGTTTTGCTTCATACAAAGTAAACTTGCATACTTTTGAGTATCAAAGCAGAAATGTGGTTACAAAAATCCCACTTTGCCAGCAATGCAGGTACAACTAGAATGTAAAACATCAACCTTTACTAATACACCTTATTCCAAAATGGCGGCTGTCTTAGACGATCTGGGTCGAGTTGCATGGAAATGAGGCATCGAGGGCCACGGAACACAACATCATGGCGTCCTTTTGAGACAACCTTGTGTGCGGTCT
>OX393561.1:10730620-10765620 GCA_947652115.1 Blastomussa wellsi
CTTCCTACGATGACTTGACATTTAGTTGAGTGTTCCATAATTCGTGAAACTAAGTCGTATTTGACTCCTGTCACTCTCCACGGACAAACCACATTGCAGCAACTGCAGATTTCTCTAAGAGTCTCTGTTAACCTCGGAATTCTTTCACTGTGAAGTTTATCGGGAGACAACTTCTCATTCAGAGAAATTGGCAGCTTCTGCCTTTCCTTTGCTTTCTCCTTTTCTAAGTGCTTTCTTACTTCTTCTTTTAGACTTTCCTCAGGACAGGGAAACACCTTCTGAAAATCTTCCATATCCTTTTCAGTCAAGCCGTGTCTGTGCGTAAACACAACTTCAAGAGCATTCGATGGTAAAAAATAGTCCATTTGACGATAGCGCTCTTCATCTACAGGAATTTCTGCGAATAGGTTAAGGCCAGCTAGTCTGATTTCTAATGCTTCCTCATCATTCAAAAGTTCTTGTACCAATCTTGAATTTTCGTAGTGTTTTATGTTCGTTGTTGATGGTTTTGGTGTCTGGGGTACACCAAGGGGCAACATTCTTGTGCCACAACAATTTGTATCACCGCATGCTCTTCTTTCCTCGTAGTAGCCACTTGTTGAAATTTGAGCATGTTGGTCATACCATTTGAGGTTTTGACGGATCCAATCGAATCTTTCGGATGTTTCCTTGTCCTCTCTACTAGCTTTACAGTACGCTTGGATATCAGCCTCCAGAAGGTGAGACAGTGGAAGTTGATAAAAGCTCAAAGGAGTTTTGGCAAAAATGGTTTTGCCAAAACAGGGAAAGCCATTCCATCTACTGGCTAGTTCTTTAGCTTCAGTTCTGAAAAAAAGGAGCAGATGATTATACTGAAATCTCAATCAGGAATTGTGTCAACCCTTTGTCTACTTTTAAAAAGACATCATCTACTATAAGACGAACACTTACCCCCTGGCCATGTCAATGTTGTTCAAAATTCCTTGCAATAACTCATGGGCGTCTTCTTGACGGCCGGCAGAAAGAGTGTTGGACAAACCTGTATGGTAACATTACATGTTGATTAAAATACGATTGCACATAACATCATAAAATTCAAAGATCCTAAATATGCATCCTACAAAACTGTTTCTAACAAGGTGTGCGGATACCTGTTTCGTAAAATGTGGCTTCGCAGCTTATTAACTCTGTGAGCCTGAGCATAGCTATGAAGTCGCCATGTTTTCCGCCACAGTTAACTCACTGACACGTTAATGGCTTTTGTTTTCTCTATCATTCCCTAGAATTTCTGTTATTTTTTTTATTTGATAAAAATGGTACATATTGTATGGTATACATTGTATTGTATTGTGTACTGAATCACAATTCAACTTTTTTTTCAGTAAAAAAAAAGGAAATCTGAACAAAATTTGTGCTCATGGAATCCGAAAAAATATTCTTGATACCAAGATGGCCGCTCGATCCGTTTCTTACTAAAAATGTGTAATACCTGTTTCCTTATAACCCTTCACTGAAATGCCGTTGCGCTTCAAACTTGGTCAAAACACTTTGAAAAGGACACACGAGAACTTCAGTGTTACATTACACGTAACGCGTGACCAAAAGTATAGAAATCGTCACGGAAAGGTCCGCGTTCGCGCTAAGGGTCAGAGACGAGATAAAAAAAAATCGCTGTAAAAGATAACAGGCCCTGCACGCTCGTCGCAAAAAACAATATAGTCCGGCTTTAGAATAGTGCTGCCTCAAGTACGTACCCGAGAAATGCTTTCCTTTCTGTAATAGATCCAAATTTAAAATTTCTCTGTTGTAGCTGTCATACTAACATTTGATATTTACACTTTCCAGACCCGTCGTAATGCAGGATCAGTAGTAGTCGCTGAATGCTCCAATCACTGAGTAAATTTCTCAGCCCGTGATTTTGATTTTGATTTCTCTATCACCGTGACAGAAAAAAGTCTAATTAATTTAATACGATTCAAAGAGCAATGGTTTTCGGTTGCTCAGAGTTTATTTTGCGGTTAAATTGTGTTTGGAGCTAGGGAGTACTTTCGCTGATAGGCGTATGGTGTTATTGAATGTAGCATGAAACATTTGTTTTGATATTCATACGAATGCAACTGTGGTTACTATTCAACACAGCATTTCTGAGAACTGGCTATAGGTCAGCAGTACGATTTCAACCTCACTTCAGTCCTTTAATTCTAAAAGTCGGATGTCGACTGGCATGGCTGGCTCCTTCAGCCGTCCACCGTTACGACACCAAAACTGCGAGTAAACTCGCAAAATACAGAGATACTGATAGGCTGTAGCGGAACAGTTAGATTTTCTCAAAGTCCCTTCCAATACTCGTTTTCCATATAGTCAGGTTCTTCGTTGGAAGGGACTTTTCCCACTTGCAGCGCGGGAAATTTACCGGTGGATTTTTCCACGGCGGTGACGTAAGAAGCATATTGGCCAATGAACAAGCAATTTCTGAACTACGTCATAAACTCGCGCGTGGTCAAAGCGCTGAAAATTTTACTCAGATATGAAATCAAATTTTAACTCAAAATTATGGTTGCCGCGCTCGTAATGTACTTCGTTGTCAAAATCGTATTTTTGTATTATCGGAGTTATAACACACATTTCAAGTATTTAAAATGGCATGAAAAAGTTACAAAGAATACTCAGTTGCCGGCATGTTGGGAAAGAAGAGCTTAAAGCGATGAAATCTTCCTTCGAGGAACTTCATGTTTAAATCAAAGTAGGGCGATATTTCTGCCTTCGGACGCCAGAGCCGAAGAAGCGGAGTTTTAAAGGATTTTCAAGCAGCCGAGGGACATCACGGTAAATGAAATAAGACTTTTCGATGGGAATTTCTGTTGATATAAATTTGTGATTGACTTTTTCTTTCTTTTTTTTTTCATTAATTTTTGAGAAATGTTTATAAAACGTGCTAAATTTCATGAATTTTGTTTTTGCGAAGACAGTTCCTTGATGCACCAACGGTACACGTTTTGCTTTTAGGATAAACTAACGGATATTTGAATAAAACAGGATTTTGCTGTCTTTTCTTGTGTTTGCTCATTCATTGGATAGGTTGAACAGCGATTTTTATGTAAAAAAGATAAGACTTGCGCGCATTTTACAGTTCTAGGCTTCACGCGCGTTGCCCTAGCAAAGGTAAGCAAAGATGTCCGGCAAGTTTTTGAAATTTCGATTTCCAAATCAGTTTCTCGGGTGCCACCATTGATGAAAGTGCTGTTTTGTGGCCTGAAATGATCAGATGTGAAATCATTGACAAACATGAATTTTTATACGATAGCTCTTGAGTACGGCTTGTGTTGTCCATAGATAAAAAAGACGCTTTGAAAGGAGAACTGAAAACTGTGGTATAGATAGGGATTCAAAAATTTATCGGCAAAGACGCGTTTCTCGGGGAATTTTTTTGTGTTTTGAAAGCACCGTTATCATCGACTGGTTGTGATGTGGTCTCCTGTGTGGTCCTATATTAAAGACCCAAACGCTATATTAAGTTAGAACAGTGTGTGTCATTAAACTCATTGAACAATCCTGCTCCTCCATGGGAAAGCTTATATTCTCGAGGCACGTATTTTCCCGCTTATAGAACTATTCGGATTCAAGTTATCGTTCAATCGGGTGATTTTTTTTTATGTATTCTTTTTATTGTAATAAGTTGCTGTTTGTCGTCGCTTTTCAGCCAAGAAAACTTTCACGGCGTTGAAACTTTCCCGTTACTGACAACAAGCTTAATACTGCTGTCTTGTCACAATCTCAACGCCTCGAACAGGCGAAATTTCCCCATACGTTTGTATGTCTTCGGGTTAAAATTCTAGTGGAAAACATATCCGTTGCCAAGGCCTCGAAATCCAAGACAAAGTGGACTATTGAAAACAAACAACCAGTCGTCTCTTTCTTTCTCTCTTTATGCGCTTCAATTTGATTTCTTGTTTACTTGCTTCATTCTACCTTTTATTTTGTCACAAATAACTATGATTTCACTTACAATTAACTTGATTCTTGAACATGATTCCTCTTGCTTCTCCAGTAAGACCAGATAGTACCATGCTGGCGATCTCGCATAAAGCGCAAAATGGTAAATTGTCATCAATCCCAGAACCTATATTAGGATGACAAGAGAATATTATCTCACAATATCTATATTAAGGATGCCAAGAAAAATTGCTGGTGAATGAAGAATGACGGTGTTCACAGCTGCAGAACATTAACGTTAACTTACTTGAGCATTGTTGTACTTGATGGTGCTCCAAAGCCAAAGACACAAAGTCCTTGTTGGATAACAAACACTGGAGAACAGAGTTAATATAGCATGTATTGCCCTCGTTGGGTATACCAAATGGTGTACTCAGGTCCAAACGCAACATTTTACTATCCTAGAGCTTTCTATAAATATAAACCCGTATAAAAGCTTTAATATTTTTTTCTCAAAAGAGAACTAAAACGTAGCAACGTGTTTAGTCTGATTCCCCGCGTTGACGCAGTTCCGGCCGGATACCCAACTGATTGACAGGCAGTTATTTATAAATTAAGCTGCCATCAATCACTTGAAAAGAAAATCATATACGCACCAGTTTCAAGAGTAATGTGACAAACTTTATATCAGTATAAAGCGTAATAACTTTGGTCTTTGCAAAAAATAAAATTTCAGGGACGTTCTTTACGAATGGCTAGGAGCCCATAAGCCGACAAACGATCCAAAATATAGTATCGAATGGCACTGCAATAGCGCGAAATTTGAAGCGGGCCATCTTCGCATTTAACTTGGGCTTTTTTCAATTCTACCTACATAAAACCGCAAGAAAATACAAGTGTCGTTTGCCATAAGTTATTTCGCTTGCAAAGGATAAACTGATTTAGAATTGCTCAGTCGCTTCATACTAGTAAAATTTCCATTCGATAGCGAACTGATTTTTGCGAATGCAAGTGCGAATGTGACAAAACAATAGCGCGGAAACAGACCAATTTCAGTAGCTTACTCAAAGCGGTCCAATTAATCTATAACACCTGAGCCACGAAAAAAAAAACACTTTGTGAAATTTCTCAGGGCACTGAGTCATGCATGAGAAGTCGATGGAAATTTGATGGGTTTCCAATTTAAAATGGGAATCGCGCTGCGCACAATTACTTAAAATAGATCTGTGATGTCATTTGTACACAGCGCTGGCGTCAAGTTAGAAAAATATGTCTGCCTCTCAGCAAGAATTTAAATGCATCTTCTGTCATCGGTTATCCGATGAAACTACTTGCTCGTCGTGCGGCAGTGAGTGCAGGAAAAGGAAAAATGCTCAATTGTTGCAAAATGCCCTCAGATGGTCCTCCGCTTGTAAAAAGACCAAATTCAACGTACCAAAACAACTTCAAAGCCTGGTTAAAAAGTGCCCTCAATGGGAAGAAAGAATTGTTGCTCTCGTTAAATCTAGCGAAAATTACCGGCACTTTACTTATAAAGAAATGGAGCAAGAAATTACTGGAAGAGAAATTCTGCGATGTACTTGGAAGATGCTAGAAGGCAAGGCAAATAATCTTGTGAACGGCATTCAAAGCCGCTCAGATAAACTGGACAAATCAACATCATGCCCTCTGTCGGAGCAAACTAACTTTGACAGCTCCATCGAGAACAAGGTAGCTGACTTCAAAAGGCTTGTAGACATATTCCTCTTTGGAGGGGAAGTATACCTCCGCTCACGCTCCACCAAATGCACCACAAAAGGCCTTTTGGAATGGAAAGATAAGGCCAGCAAGATGCGAGATGTATCTCTTCACGAGGAACTGGTTGGCTACTTCAATGATGCCACCGCATTTAAAACATTTCTGGCCTACGAATTGCCAGAAATTACGGAAGCTGTGAGAATGAAGGCGACCATAAAAAGAGAATACAATTTGGACTTGCAGGCCAAAGGAGTCGCTGGCGCAAGAACGAGGGCAAATGCGAAAAGGAAACGTGACGAAAGAATGTTGGCGATGGGCGAAGGGAAAACCGCATTTGTTCCTCTGGTAAAGACATTTCTTCGCGTACGAGGAGAAATCGATAAGGTAAAAATTGTTAATTTAGCTTTTATTAAACTCGATGACCCAATAGGTTAATTATCGAATCCACCGAAAAATTCGATTTTTTTTCTAGCGCGAATTTACCCAACAGCTAAAAATAGCTTAGTAACCGCACATATTTCTTCACCATGTGCTTTTATTTAGCCTGGTTACTGAGGTCAACAAAGATGGCGGTTTGGTTTATACTGACTCTTTCGTTCAGTTTCTTCAGCTGTTTCGTTTGCTTTGGGCATTTGTTATATTCGTACGGTTTTAAAGGGAACAGAATTTTTTGGGACCATGTTCCAACCATTTTGCTACTGGTTTTAAGACGCATCCCAAGTTTAATAGATCGGAAAGTTTAATTCAAGTTTAATTACATGTATTATGCCAGATTATGCACATGGATATATTGTCATTTGATTATCACTCATGTGTGCGCCTTTCTGTTTAAGAAACAAAATCACAGTATTGATGGAAAATCCGAAGGTGAAGGTGAGGGTGAAGGTGATGATTATGGTATAAAGGAAGATACATGTAATGAAGTTGGCAAGGAAATCATTAGCGATGATGACATGCTGGTAAGTGAAATGGCTAATGCTTGTTTGTGAACTTACACTGTACATCTATTATTATTTTGATACAATAAACTAGTTAGTGTTACTCGAAACTAACGCCAGTAAGCTGTTTATTTTTGTCTGCCAGTGGATTTTTGTAAGTCAGAAAAATTCAATCCAAGATAGATAGTATTTGCATTTATGTTATAGTAGGATATATAATTGCTACATATATTTTTTTATATAGTAACATATCATTTGCTTCAAGGAATTATTATGTAGTGTATAAAAATGTAGAGTTATTTTCATTCCTAAGTTCAAGAAAATTTCTGTCCAAATTGTTAGGTTGCTACCTAGCAAAAACAAAAAACCACACCACAGTAATATAGAAGAACTGCTCAGAGCCATTCATAACATTGGTTGATTAGCTGTTGCAGTTTGCAGTTCTTATTCAATCTGCATGTATGTCATACTGGTGTAGTCCATGGCCTACCACTGGTTAATTTTCTACAGTAAAAAGAAATCAAAAAATCCTATATTTGTGTAAAAGTTTATTATGCACATGGCTATACAGGGTACTTCCATTAATTTTGATTTTCTCTCACGAGTGTGACTTTTTGTTTAAGGAAAAGAGTCATGAACAAGACGAAGAAGAAGAAAAAGTAGAAGAAAAAGATGAACAAGACGAAGAAGAAGAAAAAGTAGAAGAAGAAGAATATGAACAAGACGAAGAAGAAGAAAAAGTAGAAGAAGAAGATGAACAAAAAGAAGAAGAAGAAAAAGTAGAAGATGAAGATGAAGAAAAAGAAGAAGAAGAGGAAGAAGAACCATGGGGTGAATGGTGCTAATTGGCATGTGCTCAACATGCATCCATATAAGGAAGTGTTCATTATTTATTGGGAGGGGGGGCTGGCAAATGGGGAAACTTAATGTTTCGAACTTTTTGTACCCCCCGATGATCAAGGCTAACTTTTCTTGCCTCCCCCAGCGAGAAAGTAAAAACTTTTTTGACTCCCCCCCCCCCACCTATTGTAATGATGCATTTATTATAAAACCATACTCACATCCTCCACTTTAATAGCGTTTTACCCAGCTGCTTTTGTATTTTTAATAAGTCGGACATCCACACAGCTGTTACTTTCAGCCAATAAAAGATCAACTGTGACAAAGGCTTTCTATAGCATTCACATTATCATGGTCAAAATTGTATGCCCAATCATCAGTAGCCTCGAGTATTAATGAAGTAACTGTAGAGTGAGGAGATTGAAAGCCCGACTGGTGGCTAGAGAGGAAATTATAATCCATGAGAAAGCCAAAGACCTAATCGTAAATAATTCTTTCGAACCTTTGCCAACACTGGGATCTAATAGAGATGGGGCGTTTAATAAGTCAGCCTGATCCCCTTGTTTGAATATCATCGGCATCACTTTTGAACACTTCCATTCTTAGGGGGAAAGTGCAATTTGTGAATTTAATTACACACTTGTAAGTTGTTTTAATAAGTATATTTTGTACATAATCTTGACACAGAGATCAATAATATCAGGCGTGGATATAGGATAAAAGATGAGCGATTGACTACAAAACTTGCGCCCAAGGCGCAAGCTCTAAGGGGGGTCTGGGGGCATGCTCCCCCGGGAAAATTTTTAATTCTTACTTCCTAAAGTCCCCTTTCCTGGGTTTTTTCGAAAACCGATTTTACAGTTCACTTTTATTTAAAAAATTATGTTTTTAGGAAAATTCTGACCGATTTCCATAAAATGGTGGAAACCGGTATAGATCCACGCCTGAATATTAGGGTAGCATTGTTGTATATTAATTAATACTGTGTTGCATGAAGGATATAAACCATCAAGCTTTTTTAGCCCCCCCCCTCTTCCTCAGAGTAAAACCTTTCTGCCCCCCCCTATATAAAGGGGTTAAACCTCGCTTGCCCACCCCTCCCATTTGCCAGCCCCCCCCCCCCCATAAATAATGAACACTCCCTAACATTGCATGAAAAACATTAGATCATTTTTCATCAGTCATTTTTTAGTTTTGTTTTATTAGATTTCTTCAGCAATCATACAGATGTAAATTACTAAAAAAGGTACTTGAAGCTCCCATAACACATGCCATGATTTGGTGCAGAATATCCATGCTTGAATGCAACTGGTGGTATTTGTTTTGATCGCTTTCAAATAAAATAAATATGATACTGCCAAAAGTATTTCAGAGTTCAAATAAATACACAGTTAATACACAGATAAATAAATTATATCAATTTGTTTCATTGCATCAATGATAGTGAACCATATTTTTACTCGAAAGACCACTGCAACTGTTACAGATTTTTGGGACTCTTTGATATGAGGCTCATTTAAAGGTAGGGCGAAATTGAGGATGGCACTTATTTAAAACTGAACAAATGAAGATGCATAAATAAATAAATAAATGCATTTCAAACGGAGAAACTTCTGTAGTTTTATTCAAATTTGTTCAAAATATCAACTTTTTAAATTCATAGTTATCAGTAACACTTTTAGTGTTATTGAGTACTTTCTTCTATTGCAGCTTGATTCTGTGAGAGTGATGCAAATTTACAAATAAGCAGTTAACTGATATGGATTGAAACTTGCTCAACTTGTTGTGCATTTAGCCTTTAGATCGTTTGTGCGAGGCTCTTACTTGTACATGTAGAACATTTTGCAGTTTTGTTCACATAAATAAAGTTATTTTTTATTATAATTTGAGTGACAAGACGTCAATCAAAATTACCAGTGTCTTTGTACATATATGTCATGCTGTACTGTAAACAATTTGTTGTTATAAGCACTCAAATCTTTTTTTAAAAGTAACAAATCATATACACATGGAAACATAATTATATATGCATTGTACATCAACATTTGAAGAAGGCATATTATGATAACAATAATAATTGATCAAGGTGCAACTTTAAGGTAACTATTTTTACTTTTTAGCTTTTTTTGCAGAAATGAAAGCTATCCTTTTTTGTTAATTATTCATAAATTTTGTTAGTTAACTTTTTACAGTAGTTAGTGTCAACTCACTGTATTTTTCCTTACTGGTTTCCATACATTTCTCATACTTGTGAGGAGAAGTTGTTAAAACATTAGGGTGTATAATACTAAGTTCTGTTATAAATACGTATTGTATTCTCAAGGTTGATGTACTGCTACTTTAAAATGGAAGGGGTGTGCGGAATAAGGCCCTAAGTGACTTTTGATCTAATGTCAAACTCTCCCTGTGTTTCACAAGGGAATACAAGGCAATTCAGAAGGAGAATCTGGCAGTTTATCAGAAGTCACTTAGGGCTTTTTTCACCCCTTCAATTATGTTTTGTTTATTTTATGCCTAATAAAAAAACAAACAGAAAAAAACCATAGTGTGTCATTACTGTACTTTATGTCAGTTTATTATATCCTGACTGATTGGTTCCCTGAGTGGTTTTTATTTTCCCAATACAGACTTTATGCTATCTCGATAAGATCTAGTTTTGCTCCTTAAGAAAAATAAAGTTTTTGCTGTGCTAAATGTTTTAAATACTGTCAGATTAAGATAAATTTTGAATAATTGTTTTCCTTTTTTAAAAAAATTTATCTGATTTACTTGTGTGTCTATGCCATTAAGTGCTTTTATTCACTGTTAATAGTTAAGGTGATGGACTTCCAATTCTGGAGGGGGTGGGAGGGAGGGAGGTTACACCCTTATATGGGCTCATATATACATGACTGGCCCTAAAGGGTATGGTTTCTTGGCTGTTTTGGTCTGAAATAGGTTATAGGTTTTAGCCAGTTTGGTCTGAAATTGGGTATGGTTTGTGCACTCTAGTCTAAAACTGAGTATGTTTTTTGAAAGAAGCCACTCTTCATCATTATCGACAAAAGCCCTTCTCAAATTATGTTCCACGCATGTGTGTGCAATAACAGCTTGTCACATGGGAAGAGTTAGGTCTGAAATAGGGTGTCAAATGAAAATTAAAGAAGTTTTAAAATCTGAAATAGGGTAAGGGTTTTAGAAAGTGGGCTACACAACCCCACCCAATTTTTCTAGGAGTTATTGTACCTTAGTAGCTTATAGACCCATAGTCTCTCACATAGCTTGGGAGACCCATGGTCTCTCGCATATCCCTCCACCTAGCTTGGGAGACCCATGGTCTCTCACATATCCCTCCACCTAGCTTGGGAGACCCATGGTCTCTCACATATCCCTCCACCTAGCTTGGGAGACCCATGGTCTCTCACATATCCCCCCACCTAGCTTGGGAGACCCATGGTCTCTTACTTATCCCTCCACCTAGCTTGGGAGACCCATGGTCTCTCACATATCCCTCCACCTAGCTTGGGAGACCCATGGTCTCTCGCATATCCCTCCACCTAGCTTGGGAGACCCATGGTCTCTCACATATCCCTCCACCTAGCTTGGGAGACCCATGGTCTCCCACATATCCCTCCACCTAGCTTGGGAGACCCATGGTCTCTCACATATCCCTCCACCTAGCTTGGGAGACCCATGGTCTCTCACATATCCTCCCACCTAGCTTGGGAGACCCATGGTCTCTTCCTTACCCTGTCCCCCAAAAAGTGGGTCCCTAGCATGTACTATAGTTTTGACCAGTTTCCTTATAAAGGTTTTATTTGCATCTCCCCTAATGGTTGGGTGACTTTTGTGTTAGCCATTTCTTAGTTATGTCATCAATATGTTTGCCCCGATGCATTTGGTTAATTATTTCGTTAACCTTATCTTGTGTTGTTTTTACTATCGGTGCTTTTAGGGGTTTGTAATGATCCCTGTTGTCGAGTTGCATTTGTGCTTCTCTTATTTTTTCTGTTTTGTTCATGATGACTGTTGTTGTGCCTTTGTCTGCTTTTTTAAGGTTTATGGCAGAGTTGTTTTTTAACTCTTTTAGAGCTATTACCTCATCGCGTGACAAATTGTTTTTTGGCTTATTAACACTGATCTCAGAAAGGTGTGTTTTGACATTTTCCAAGTAGCTTTCAAGGGCAACAGAAGGTTGAACCGGTGGCATCCAGTTTGATTTAACATGAAAAGGATGTGGTTCTTTATTTTGTCCGTGAAAGATAAATTGTAGGCGCATACGCCTTGCGAAATGTTCAAAGTCTCGCAAGAGTTGTCGCCTAATTATAGATTCGTTAGTCACGGGTGTTGGTATAAATTTGAGACCCTTTGATAGCACGCTTACTTGGTTGTCAGTAAGATGACAGTCAGAGATTTTTAAGGAATTTTTCATTTTTCTCCCTTTCTTTGGCGGAACGCCTGTGTTCTAAAGTCATTCTACGCTCTTTTCTTCTAGATGTTTTTGTTTTGCTTTTGTTGAAAGCAGTATTCTTAGAGTCAGAGAACACACTGTTGTAACGTTCAACATTTTTATTCACAAGTGCAAGTACAAGCTCTTTTAGGTCAGAGACACTGCTTCTTATGTCTGCTATTTCGTCATCACGGTTTACAATGTTTGACGATTGCCTTTTCCTGAGAGGTTGCCTTTTTACATTTTTTTGGTCTGAGAGAACGTTTGCCTTTTTTCTTAGGCTCTCTAGTTTTCTGTTGTGGAAGCTGGTTAACGCTTGTACTAAGCTATGTTGAGCTTGTTGTTTGATTTGTCTTATCTCTCTATCGAAAATAGCATCTGCCGTGATGTTCGGCTTCGCTGAGTATTGTAACGATATCGGACAAGTCCGATTCGATAAATGTTTTTCGAGTTTTTCGATAGATTGTTCAGTTTTTCTGATTTTAGCTTCCATGGCGTCCTGGTCGACGTATTTCCTCTTGAGGCCTCGTTTTGGGAGGTCTTTTGGTGGGCTGTTCTCTTTGGCTCTTTGTGGCCTGTTCGGCGTTCTCTCAGGGCTGTTGTTCCGGCCCGGTCTGGGCTGTGATGGCGGAGGGCTTAAATCTTCATCATTATTTTCCTCGTTGTGGTCTGACATTTCAAGTTCTAGGTCGTCGTCATTATGTGGACGGTAATCTGGTGTTCTCGGCGGCGGGATGTCAGAAACATCCATATCATCGTTTGACGTCGTCAGATATTGTGCTAGAGAGTCGTCGAGTGAACTCATGATTGCAACTTTGTAAGGTGGCTACAACAGTACCGGCGGTTTCGACTATTCACTAGTCTCTTCAGCTGTTGTTTGAAGTTAGTGTTGCAGATTTTTTAGTCTCAAAGGGAAAGGTAGAGTGGTGTTCTCAATTCCGTTCCCAACTGAAAATATGTTTAAGTGACCCTTTTATACTCAGACCGTGAAGCTTGCGGATCGAAACTGCATTGTTCCTATTGGTTCTTTGTTTTGGTTTGAGGACCAATCAGGTGCAGGCGATTTCGATCCTTCTAGTTTTCAAGCTCAAAGTGTGTTTTTGAGAAGGCATATTTTACGGCATAAGTAGCTGAATAAGTTACTTGGACGCATAATTGTTATTTGTAGCGGTACCCCGTAGTGTGGGTTTTTGTCTTTTTTTAAAAGAAAATGCTTAAAAGGTTGTTTTTAAGCTATAATATGTGTTTTGTACGTTTGTAATTTACTGTGTACAGCAATTATGTACGCTACAGTGATTGCACATGTATAGGATGGGGTCTGTCTGGAAAAAATCAACATGATGACAAGGTAATGACAGACCTGCTCGGACTCCCCATGTGGCTTTTAAGTGCGTGCCGCCTAGGATGCCTTCAGATTATATTTTTGCTCTAACGAGCGTGTCTTTGAGTGATTTTTGACAAGGTAATGACAGACCTGCTCGGACTCCCCATGTGGCTTTTAAGTGCGCGCCGCCTAGGATGCCTTCAGATTATATTTTTGCTCTAACGAGCGTGTCTTTGAGTGATTTGCCCTTTTTGTAGGAGATTATTGGAGGTTTTTGAAAAATAGTTTTCAGCAAAGGCTGGTTTTGTATGAGGCTCCAATGCTCCATAAGTATTTGTTTTAAATTTTTAATTGCCGGATGGTACGTTGTGACAAAAGGAAGTAGCCTCTCTTGACCTCTTTTCTTTTGTGTTAGTGCCGATTGTCTAGAGGCAAAAGTTACCTCTGACAGGGACCTTTCTATAATGTTTTCTGGGTAGCCCCGTAAGCTAAGGCGTTGTTTGAATTTCAAAAGGCTCTCTTCAAATGTTTTTTTTGAAGAGTTCGTTCGAAGCAGTCTTATTGCTTCGCCTTTAATGAAACCATGTTTTACGCCTGGTGGGTGGCACGAGGCGTAGTGTGTATACTGAAAGGTCTCGGTCGGCTTGTAATGAGTTTTTATATCCAAGATGGAATCTTTTGTGAATCTTTCCCCTTTAAACACTGTGGTGTCTAGGAAAGTGATTGTGTTCTCTGAAATTTCGGCCGTAAATTTTATAGTAGGGTGGAAATTGTTAGCTTGTACAATAAAACGTTCTACTTGTTTTCTTTCGCAATCCCAAAGGGAGAAAACGTCTTCAATGTAACGTTTCCATTCTCTTGGCTTGGTATCGCTTTGTTGGATGAGTTTTGTTTCAATTTCCGCCATGAAAATGTTGGCAAAAGACACTGCCATTTTCGTTCCCATGGCGGTTCCGTGTGTTTGGATATAATTCTCCTCATTAAATTGAAACGAGTTTTCGTTAAGAATTAAGCCAAGCATTTCCCTAAGGTGGTGTGTAGGGATGGGTTTGTTATTTTTGTAGAACTTTTCGTATGCTTCACATACTATGTTGATACCTTCTTTTTGAGGTATATTTGTGTACAAGCTACAGACGTCCATTGATACTAGAACAGTATCTTGGCCTATCTTTGTTTTTTCTATGAAATTGATAAAATCAGTGGTATCCTTGATATAGGATGGTTGTGTTTGCGCGATAGGCTGGAGTAAAGTATCCACATATGATGATATTTTCTCAGTTGGGCCGTCACAACCTGAGATAATAGGTCTGCCAACTGGTGTTGGCTTGTGTATTTTCGTGAGCGTATAGAATATCGGTATTCTTGGTGGTTTGGGAGTTTGTGTTAGCCATTTCTTAGTTATGTCATCAATATGTTTGCCCCGATGCTATGGAACGCCAGGGCTGTCTTATATCAATTTGCCTTATTATATGCAGTGCATTTCCCAATATATGCAGTACTTTTTCTACTATATGCACCACCCCGCTCATTATATGTTCTATTTATGATGTTATATGCAGCGCTTCTGTCATTATAAGCAGTACGTTTCTCGTTACACGTCGTGGTTTTGCTAACATATGCGGTGCTTATGCCATTATATGTAGTAATGTTTTCATTATACCCACATTTTTCCGTTATATAAGCAGTGTCTTGTCATTATATAGGGCAGTTTACGCTTTATATGGTGTACAAACGATATTATCTCGTGTACATTTCGCTTTACTTGCTGTCCTTTCTTCGTTATATCGAAACTTTATTATGATCTACCCACAATGCAAAGCACACGTCTCGGATCCAAGCTCCCCTCACCCTGACGCCGCCAATGTGGTATGTTTTCGCGGGAAAGTCGAAGAAAGAAGTCTATAATTATGGAAGCCATCCTTGAGCAATTGGGGCTTAGTACCCTTTTGGAAACATTCAGGGACGAGAAAGTGGATCCGCGTGTCGTGTTGGCCATGTCGGAAAGTGCTTTGATTCGCTTAGGGGTTGCGACCATGGGCGATCGAATTCGTTTGAAGCAATTTTGCAGAGAAGCTGTAGAATGCGGTGGGGACTCGAACAGTGCCGATTCTGTCAATCGCGCCGATTCGTCCCCATCGAGTACATCAGCCGCGGAGCAAGTAAGGGAAGAGAGAAGGCTGCTTTTCCGGCCATACAGTCAGAGTGGCTCTAATCGTGGTCGAAGTGCTAGCGCTGGGCGCACCGAACAAAAAAAGAAAGGTGCTTCAAAACGAACGTGGACAGGGCAGTTCGTTTGTTTGGCGGATCGGCACGCATCCAGGGCACCTTCTTCAGCTGAGAAACAGGTCCTTCAACAAGCTGGTCTGGGGCTGAAAAAAATTCGTTTCTTTGCAGATGACAGTGAGGAGGAAGTTAAAGAGAAGCGACACATTGGATGACAATGGACAACCAATCGGTTTTCCGCAACTCAAGGAAGCGAAGGGGTTTGAGATTCTTAGCTGTTCGTCAAACTCACGAGATCTGACGGTGCTTAAGACCGCTTGGTCAGTGAAAGATCTGAAGTCTGTTTTCACCTCACAGACCAAGATCTACTTGAGGCCGATTCAAAAGAGTTTGCGAACCAAATCTAGCCAACAAAACTCCTTGGTGTGCAAACTGAAGGAGACATGTATGTGGTGCCAACGTGAGTTTCCAGTAAATGAACTCAGGGCCCACTTGCTTTCATGTTCCTGCAACCTTTTTGACGACGATCCCACTGATGATATTGCTGACTCACCACCAAGTTCTGACATGGGATTGGTTCATGCTGGAAATAACGACAGGCCATCACATACAGTAACTGCCAACAGCAGCCTGCCAACCAGCCATCTCACACAGTCAGGGGTGGCCCCCTTTCCTTCACCTGAGGCCACATCTCTAGGTACCCCTGCTCCACCTACGCCTACGGTTTCCCCTGTAAGTACTCAAGTGCCATCTAGTACCCCGTTCACACCAAAGCTTAAACATGTTTAAAACTTGTTTTGATAAACAGATTTAATAAGACTGGCCGTTCACACTGCGGGCGCGTTTAACAAAACACGTCTAAAATCGTGTTTAACAAAACTACCTCGCGAGGTAGTTTAACAATCGTGTTTAATAAAACACATTTAAAATGGCGGCAGAAACGAAAAGTCGCGGAAGAGTTTGGGAGCACAAAGAAACCCTCCTGTTACTTGAAAAGTGGGGAGACGAGAATATTCAGTTCCAGCTAAAATCATGCACAAGAAAAAAGCCTATATGGCTAGAAATTGCGGCATATCTTCGAGCTGCAGGCTACGAAGACAGAGACGACGGCAGCTGCAAGACACGAATTCACACTCTGATAAGCGCCTATAGAAGCTACAAAGACGAATGCGCCAAGACGGGAAATGCCACACCAAAGAAGAGGCCGGCTTTCTTCGACGAAGTGGACGAGCTATTGTCGGACAAGCCATGTACCAAACCAAAGGTAATTATAAAGTCCGCTACAATTCCCATAGATGGCAACGATGATGAAGAAGAAACAAGAGCAGAAAACGTTGACCCGAACGTAAACTTCCCTGGCAGCAGCAAAGAAAAGTCAGAAAACCTTGACAAACCTCTCAATTGTGTGACAGTGGTGACAGGTAAGAGTTGTAAAATGCTCTCCGATTGGAGGGTCAGACAATAGAATTGTGTTTACAGCAACTTCTGACGACGTCTGTGGGAGTTTTGTTTAGTCAGTTTTTGGTATGCGTGCAAGCAGGTACTGCATCCGTGTTTACAGTGTAATATTCAGAGAACTATATCATAATATGGCTTTTTACATCTTTTAA
This sequence comes from Blastomussa wellsi, assembly GCA_947652115.1. Taxonomy (NCBI): domain Eukaryota; kingdom Metazoa; phylum Cnidaria; class Anthozoa; order Scleractinia; family Plerogyridae; genus Blastomussa; species Blastomussa wellsi. The sequence goes on from OX393561.1 coordinate 10,747,634, forward strand.
TTCCCTCTTGGCTGAATGTTAATGCAATCGATTGAAGTTTCGGCGTTCGCCATGTTGTTCCTTCAGGTGCAACGGGAGCCGATGAAACAGAGAAGCCGGCAGCACGTCAGTCAGCCGTCTTGAAGGCAAATAAAAAGAGGAAAACCGCTTCTGACGTATTTGCAAAGTTCGATAAAGCGTTCGAGTCCTTTGTGGATTATCAGCAAGCAGCTGACAAGAGCTTCCTCGAAGCTGAAGCGGCAAGGGAGAGGCGAGAGGACGAAAGAGCGGAAAAACGAAGGAAGGAGGATCAAGAATTTCTCCTGAAACTGGCGCAGGTTCTTCACAAGTAGAACCAAGTAAGTACCTGCGTCAGTTTCCAGTTCGGTATTGTCATTTTGTGCGAACTATAAAAAAATTAGACTAGCTTATGAGCGATTTTGAAACTTTCATTCCTTGAAATTAAGCTTATGTTACTCGTTTATAATTTCACGGCGTCTGAATCGTTAATTGATTCGCTGTTATTGCTCAAAATGTTTCGACTAGTATTTTTAAACGCCTTCTTTAATACTATTCAAATAATAAACTTGGGTCTCCTATGCCTGTTTTTGATGTTGGACAGATATTTTTAGTATAGAGTCTGTGTTTATTTGAAGTGTTGAATGTACTGGAAGTAATTGCAGCCTGATCCTCTTCAGGCTCTCAGCTTCTTGCAGGCTCAGACAAAGTTTGAAAAGTCAGTTTGAAATAAGTTTTCACAAGAAAGGATTTTTTTAAGTTAGATGACACTAATGTGAATCAGTTCCAAGTTGCTAAAGGGACTGTGTCACATCATGAAATTTAATATTTCAACCAACACACTGACAGTGCTACGTACAGTATCATAATAATTCCATCTACATGTACACAAATCTACACATTTTTTCAAAATTTACTGCTAAAAACAAATTTTTGCAGGCCTTGGTACAATTCCTATCTGGTATTTCATGTTAAGTACTTTTCCATAACAATGCAGGAATGTAGTCTTTGATTTCATCTAATTCAGTAATTATATTAAACATTACTTTACAAAACACGTGCCCTGATTGATTTATTCAGCATCAGTACTATGTGCCCATGGGTGTATGCTGCCGACATATTCAATAACTAAAGCAATGCATGTACTTTGTGATTTAGCTCAATAAAAATACTTCTGTTGTTCTAATGGACTTTAGAGGTTTGCTAAGCACTCAAGAAGCTAGACTGAGTTGCACTCGGCGATCGCCATGTGTGACTCGTATGCTTCTTTAGTGCTTAGCAAATGCAACAAAACAGCTACAACAGCTTAAACTATATAAAAGTTCAATGTATGGTTAAAAAAGTACAATATTGCAGTTGTAATAATCATTTGTGTCATGTGTGTTATCTGTGAGCTGATCAATTGAATAATTGTATGAAATAAGTAGAAAGGACGAATGATAACTATAGACTCTCAGTTGGCTTTTGTACATCATGCTAGCATTTTTTGCAAGCATTTTAGTGAGGCAAAAGCATTGAGCATTATTTGGGCATTTTAGTGGCTTTTTCCTGGAAAATTTTTTTTTTCACAGAATATAGAAGTAAAAAATTATTTTTTAAGAGAAAATGAAGACTAAACTTAACCTCTTCACTTATGTATCACTGAAAGGGGAAAAAGGATTAACAGAACAACAGGTCATTTAGAGAATTATCTTCTGGTGTATAAAAACTTTTACATGCATTGTAGTTAACTTGCTATACTAATTATAAGTTTCTGTTAAGCAGTCTGAACTGTTAATTGCATTGAGATGTTAAAATTAATGAAAATGTAAAACCCCTATGTATGAGCATTAACTGAGCATTTTAGTGACATTGTTGGGGAAACTGAGCATTTGAGTGGAAAAAGTAGAGCTTCGAGGCGGAGCATTTTAGTGGGAAAATGACAGCATAATCTACAAATGCCTAACCCTCAGTCAAGTCGAGTTCAAGTTTTTTTTCCGGTGATAGGTTGGAATCCGAACCTTGATCACTACTGATATATTCTTTGTACATAAAACTGACAACACTGCTGTTATGTTGTCGAGGAAAAAGAAAAAATCACTGCTGCCACTTGATTTCCCCCACACAAATAGACTGCATTGCAGAGCATTGCTCTGCACAGGATAATGTCCTTGCAAGACTTTTGAAGCCACAAGAAGCATTTACAAGGCCTACCAAATATCCAGACTATTACAGAAGGTAAGTACCTTGGGGGAGGAGTCCTACATGAAAGGGACAGAAATATTCTTCTGAAATTTTTAAAAGAATCCCTAAATGAGATAAATCTGGGTGTGGCTCAAGATTTTCTTGACCTTAAAATATAAAAAAAAAACAAGTAAGAATAGAACTTTTATTTGTATATCTCTCCTTGTGTAGACCTGAACAAGACCATTATAGCTAACATTCTTGGCCTTTTACCTGGGACACCCTAAGCAATACCAATCAGAATTTTACACCCCAAAGCAAGATTAGATGAGAAACATTCCTGCCCCAGGGCCAGGGTAAATTAAAGGACCTACACAGGCCATAAAAAAGGTAACAAAAATGGCTTCCAAACACTCTAGAAAAATACAAAGGAAATTGGCTGTCTGCATATTTGATAAATTAAACATTACTTCAATGACTTTAACATTTACTTTATAATTTGAATAAATCACCACTTCTACAGTTTACTAAACACAAGTTACCGGACCCGTCAACTTTGCCTAACTATTGTGCAATGATATTTATGCAAAATTTCTGGAAGAAAAGGAACCGAAAATTACAACATTCACAGGTTTTGGCAATCAGATTCCCTGTATAATAGACAGCTGAAAATGTCCTATATAAATTTCAGGAAAGAGTAATCTTATTGGCTTAACAAATGGTTTCCTTGATGGTCCTAATACATGTGGGCATTCGACGAGTAATTCCACTTAATTTTTCAAACCAATTGCCCGATTTTGATGTATTATAATTTATTCTAACTTGGCTCTGAGGCATATCTCTGATCCTGAATACGTGATATTCCCCTAAGCCAGCCAAGTTGGAATTTCAATATACCAAAATTCTACTTGGCTTCCTCAATTCAGCATGCACCTTTAAACTGGGAAGTACAGTGAAACATGAATTTCTTCAATGAATGCCAAGGGAGAAATGAGTCTCACATAAATTAGTAACAGGGAGATTGGAGTAAAGCCAAATTTTGAAACCTCATAAAACTCCTGTTATTCCAAAACACAACCCCCAAATGGTTGAAATGCCCAGAACTTAACCTAAATTACATTTTCCTTGGAGGAAGAACATGATTTTTTGCAACCCCTCAAAAAGTCTTCACTATGAGAATTTGCACAGTAATTACAATAAAGATGTCTTGATGGCTTCTCTGATGGCTACAGCATTCCTGTTTTGTCCTTGGTTTGGGTCGACTGGGAAAACACCAAGATGGAGCTGCACACCTTGCAGCCACTCCTCATTAAAGTCCTCACCCATTACTTCACAGAAGTTGTGCAACACACAACAAGCAGCAATGACAAGACAACAAGTCTCAACATTAAGGTCCAGCCTCTTTGCTATGCTTCTAAACCTACCCTTTAGTCTTCCATAAGCATTCTCAACCACTACTCTTGTCATGCTGAGGATCTTGTTGAAATTCACTTGTTCTCGCGTTAAGTTCCCATTATCAGTATACGGCTTCATTAGCCAGTCACTGAGTGCATATGCGGAGTCTCCAACTATCAAGGGCGGAACTCTCACACCTGATATGATTCGAGATAATTGAAGGGGTAGGAAAGTCCTCGCACAGCAATGTGAAAACAGCGGTGAATTTTTAAATACTCGCGCGTCGTGAACTTTCGCCGGCCATCCAACACAAATATCAACAAAACGATAGTTGCTGTCGACCAATCCCTGCAGTGTAACTGCATGGAATCCTTTTCGATTCACATAATCTTCTGGACTTTGGAGAGGTGCAATGATAGGCACATGACAACCGTCAAGAGCGGCCACTACTTGGGGAAACCCCGCACGATCTCTAAAACCATCGATCTGATCTTGTACTTCTTGCTGATTTTGCGGAAAGAAAATATATCGAGGAAGAAGAATACCTGCAAGTACCTCACATACCTGTTTTACGATGGTACACACGGTGGATTTTCCGACGCCAAACAAGTTTCCAATAGTTCTATAGCGAGCGGAGTCGGCAAGCCAATACAAAGCAATTGCAACGCGATGTCGAACTGCAATGGCTTTACGAAAATTCGTGTTCCGTTTTGCGATATGGGGTGATAGTTCAGCGCACAGATATTCAAACGAATCCTTCGACATCCTGAAGTTCTCTACCCAATCATTTTCCGTCCAACCTTGGCATGTCTCCTCCCAAAAGGACTGAGACCTGTTTTTGCTCCAAACTCGGCGTAAACTTGGGGCATATTGAAATAGCTGCCGCGTCAACAACAATAAAAATACAGATGATACAAGACGTCTACGGCGGAGGTATCGGTAGAGTCGTCTCCTGGCAAGCTTTGCGCGATTTTCCGCGATTCTTCGGCTTTCTTCTCTCCGTATTTTCCAAAAGAAAACTGCAATATTTTCCGCATCCGCCATTTTGTTTACCTTTTACATGTCGTGACTGGATGATGTTGTAACATTTTACGTCAATTACAATTACACGAACGCGAGGCTGATCATGAACATGAGGCTGGGTTGTTGTCAGCTCTTGTCAATCGGTGTGAACAGGTTGATCAGTTAACCATGTTTAATTAAACATGGTTTCATTAAACTTTGTTTAATTAGACATGTTTTGTTGGTGTGAACGGGGTATAGGACAGCATCTCAGGATGCTACCCATACAACAACTGGGACTGGCCCTGCAGACTACCAAGTGCCATCTCTGGAAGCATCGGTCACCATACCTTTACAAGCTGGGGCCGACCTTGAAGGCAACCAACTGCCATCTGTGCCATCATCTTTTAATATTCCAGCACAGTCTGAGCTTGTCTTTTCAGGTACGCTTATGCCCTCAGAGGTGGCCTCTCTTAATACCCCTGTACAGTATGAGGTTGGATCTGCCCTCCTAGACATACCCCTTGTATCTGGCATAGCCCCTCTGGATATCTCTGGGCAGTATGGGGTAGCCACCCTTGGTATCCCTGTACCACCTGAGCCTGAACCATCTGTCCCTGAGCCTAAAGTAGAACTGGATACGGTCATCCTTGAAATTATAGAACACTGTAAGACGACAACCACTGGAAACAATCCAGTTGAAATACTGCGACACATGCAGAATCGTCTAGTGCTTGGAAGGGCTCTTGATGTTGTTGATCCAATGCAGTGTTCTAAAGGGCACACAAGCTATATCCTTGTTGACAGGAACAATATTCTAGAGAGGGCCTTTGAGGAAATTGAAGCAATCACTAACAAATTCCTCACTCTGGAAGTACAGTTTTATAATGAGGTATGCTATGTACTATATTATATTGCCATGTGAAAAGTATTAAACTCCCAGTTGGGTTGGGAAGGTACTTCTCTAAAAAAAATGATGGGATGCTACTCGTACCTTTCAGCGGGGAAATTTTGTGGAATGGTACCGCTTAGGGTCCTAAAACCTAAAATGACCACTGCTAGAGTTGGGTCCTTAAGGTCGCAACCTGAAAAAATGGTGAAAATCATAACCATATTTGTAACATGAATAGTTTTAATTTCTGAATTTTACTTGAAAACAGTAAAACCTGGACAATGCAATGTGTTTGCAAAATATTTTGTTCACAATGTCTTAATGTTCTCAGGTAGCAGAGGATTATGGGGGACCAAGAAAAGAATTCTTTGGTATTTGCCTGAAGGCAATGAAAGAGAAGTACTTTGATGATGGTTTTTTGGATCATAAAGAAGAAGTGTATCATACAATTGGGTTGATCATGGGTAAGTTATCTATTCTTCTCAAACTCATTAATAATTCATTAAGAAAATACAAAGGAAATTAATGTTTAATGAGTGTTTGGAAATCGGATAAAACACTGCTTAGTATTTGCATCCTTAATTTCTCCTTCAAAAATGATTTTGTTTGAGAAGAAATATCAAACATTCGACACAGTGTTTCATCACCAGATGAAACACCTCGAAGTTCGTCAAAAATACTCCGCTGCGCGTCATATTTTCAACTCTCTTCTCGGTGTTTCACCTGGTGATGAACACTGCATCTCATGTCTGATATATTACTTGAAAGATAACATGATAGGATGATTATTTTAGGATCAGTAAGTATCCATGTAGTTGGTTTGTAGGCACCTATTACATCTTACAAGCAAAATTTCTTGCAAATAAGGGAAATAGTTTGGAAACACAAGATTGTAAGCCTGCTGCCTGCCAATAGTCTTAATTTCCACTGTTAACATTAACATTCTGCCTTTTTTTTACAGGCCTCAGTATGCTTCAAAATGGAGCTATGCCAAGATTTCTTGGAGAACATAATCTCCAAGAAATATTTTTTATTCCTGAACCCAACAAGTGTATGTTACAGCTACGGAATGGCTTGGCTGAGTTGGGAATCTACCAGGTAAACTAAACTAACAGAGAAATGGATTCTTAAAAAAGTGAAAAACTCTGTGTCATTTATTTCTTGTACCGTATTTATTTTATTAAGCGCCCAACCTCGAATAAGCACCCACCTTAGGTAGGAAAAGTTAATAAGTACCCACCCTGGAATAAGTGCCCACCCCCACACCTAAAAAAACTGAAAGTTACAAGAGGAGTAACAGAGACTTCCCTAATTCCCCATACATACATACAGATGGACAGACAGACGGACGGACAGACAGGCAGACAGATAGACATACGAGTGGGCAACCACGAAACAGGCTTGTAGGGATGACCTAGTAGTTTATTTGATTTTTCTCCGACAACATATACTTCGCTCTGCTTCTATGTATTGAGCACTGTTTTACGAAGATCAAATTCTACACTTTACATATATACATACATTCATGACCACCTTTTTTCTTGTTACAGATTGCAAAGGAGTTCCCTGTGTTTCTCCACCTCTTACGCCCTAATCCAGCAAGTATCTTGACCTTTAAAAAATTGACAGAGCTTCTTCAACCAGACTTTAGTGAGGAGGGATCTAACCGAAGACATTTTGAAGATGCAATGTACACCAGATTTATCAAGTATCTGAGAAGGGCTGCAGGTGAATACTTGAAATTACTGCAAATACTTTCTAGTCATGGTCTTTCTATTGGTGTGTGTGTGTGTGTGTGTGTGTGTGTGTGTGTGTGGGGGGGGGGGGGGGTAATAGTAACAGCAATAATATCTTCTGTGGTATAATATATATGCATTGTCACCTCCAGCATCACCATCATCAACGTCATCATCATTAACTATAATATTTCCATACAAAGGTCACAGTTAGCTCAAGCTGATTTTGTGTCAGAAGTCAGGATACCATTACCACGGGAAACCTCAGGCAATGCCTTGCCATGTTCAGTATTTCCTCTATTTATCCAGAGCTCTTGAATGTCTAATGTGGGATATTGAAAAATTTAAAGCCTTTCTATCTTGCACAGGTGGCCAAAGAGGAAATGTATCCCTCCCCCATATTCTCAAATTTGCAACTGGAGCAGAAGAGGAGCCAGTTCTTGGGTTTTCTTATCACCCATTCATTACCTTTGTTGATGCTGAAAAAAGTTTTCTTCCAACAGCGAATACATGCATCAACTGTCTTAAGCTGGTGAGACCAACACTAAGTAAGCCTCTTCCATCAGATGATGCTTTATTCAAGTGTTTTGACTATGCATTTGCAAATGCATATTTTGGTAACTTGTAAATACCCTGTTGGCTCAATTAAGTTCTTTCAATTTTCAGTGCCCCACTTGCGGCCTTAAAAAAAATGTCTGAATGATAAGAAAATGAACTATAGGCAGTTCATCAGAGATGGATAAAGGTTGACCTGTACTGTAGTTTGTACTTTGCTTGTTGTTTTTAGTTTGACTCCAAAAATCATGTTGTGAATGAGGCGTGCAATCAAGGGTGGCATAAGAATATGCAGCACTGTACTTAATTGAGTTAATATGGTGTAATTGATAGTAGCTTTGTTTTCATGTCATGTTGTACAGCATGACTGCATAAAAAGAAACTCAAAGGAGATTGAAATTTGTGCTAGGTCAGAATGTGATTGCACAATAGGGTATATTTCAGAATTCTTTAGTTTTCTAGCCTTACATTGCCCTGACTTTGTTTTGCTGGTTGGCAGTACATTAGTTAATGCAATACTCCAGGGACACAGGTTGTTTGAAGGGCAACTATTGATAGACCAGTATTGAGAGCGGTTGCATTTATCTTGTACTGTATGAAAGTATTTTCATAATCCAAAGCACCATAACCAGACATTTCATTATGAGCAACCTGGCCCCTAGAGGTGTCTGTGACAAATTGGAATCACTTTTAAGGCAGCTACTGTAAGCATGCACAGTGAGCAACATAAAAACCTGCTGTGAGAGCTGTATTACAATAAGGAAATAATGTAAAGCAATTGTTGTTTTCTACTTACGTGCAAAGAGGGATTCTATGCTTAGTCTAGCTACTCGCATGGGTATCTTTTTTGAAGGGTGAGGGAGCTTAAGGGCACCTTGCCATTACTTGTATACTTGACAACCCTACTGGATTTTCCAGTTGAGATTCTTTTTTGTGACTTTCTTTCATTTGTTACATTACTGTCAGAATTATTGACTAAGCAAGCATGGTTGTTTTTAGTGATTTACTGCTCATATGCTCTCAGTCATGAAAATTATGCAGAGAAATATGTTATATTAATAAAATTATTTTTATAATTTATATAATAATATTATAATATGATATAGAGGATATTACATGGCCGCGCGGGGATACGAATTATATCTTCGAGTGCTGTTAGTATCTCCCACGAGTGAGCGTAGCGGACGAGTGAGAGATATTATCAGCACGAGAAGATAAAATCCGTATCCCCAAGCGGTCATGTAATGTTCTGTTTATTTTTTAGATACTGATGAAATTTCCAGGTAAAAACCAACTTTTTTATTCACTTTTGAAACCGTCGTTATTGGCTAATCATCTTAGTAACTATGACGACGCCAATATCTTCACATGTGAAAGAGAAAAATAGTATCTTCACTGCGCGCGGTGAAGATATGATTTTTTAGTAAAAGGAGAAATCCTGGTATTTCATCAGTATCTATATAATAAAGCATAATAATCAATGTAGTAATAATATCAAATTAAATCACATTTTCAATAAAATTAAGATTTTTTGTCAATTTCTCTTTGGAGTTCATTTTGCATAAAAACTTCAGTATCAAAGCAGTGCATGCAACTATCAACAGTCATAAAAGTCATGTAAAAGTCCAACTGGAAATGTCAATAAAGTACAAAAAAATTTATACAATTGCCTCAAAACAAATAATATACATGTAACTTCATTGGAAGAAAGATTTTGAGACATGAGAATCTCTTGCACAAAGAAGTCAACAATATAATTGCAATGATCTTCTAAATCAGCATTTACACATTGTTCTTTATGTGAATCACAATTTCCTGCCCTGTAAACATGCAGTTGCCAGTTTTCAAAAAAAAAAATAATGCCATAAGGCATCCCTGCACCAATGAGTGAGAGACTGATCTGGTCATTAATCAGTAGTGATCATGCTTGTTAACATGTATACTGCTGCTCTGTTAACTTTTATAGAATTGCAGATAAGTACAAAGCCCCCTTTTTTTTTTCTTTTAAAGTTCAAGTATACCAGCACTCATCCCAATTCCCCCTCCTGTTCTGTTGGTCGTTGTGAAAGATCAAAAAGCAATTCTTCTGTGTCAAGGCTTATATGATCATGTGGATATTTACATCCACTGTTAATTATAACTCAATTGCTTTAAGGTACCCGCCCTGGCAAAATTGGTGCATTTTTGCAGTACTAAATAAAGGGATATTTTCACTCAAAAATCTTCAAACCTTCCACACATATTCACTGTTAACTGGTGAATGAGTTGCTAACATTTTCGTGACATTTGACACCTTGATATGTTAATAATTAACTAGAATATTAACAGCAAAATTTTAACAATTTTAAGTTTTTCTTGTAGCCATTTAGTTATTTGACAATAATTCAACTTTATTTTGTTTCTTCATTAAACAACACAGAAATCTGTGTTCGACTACTCAGATATTTAGAATTGCCAAAAAGATATCAATGATTTTTGATATTTAATAATTACCCTCAACTTCTGCGGCCACCAAAACCACAGTTTTGAGACAAGCGCGTAGGGTTAAACACACGATTGTAGACTATCACTACTATGAACTCCATGCCGAGTTTCATTTGGAAATGCTTCATCATTCCGGAATAAAACGTGTTCTTGTGAAACCATGCTGATCAAGGAATCGAAATTTAAGTCCAATGTGGCGAAGATTCCATGAAAAATCCCGTAATATCCATGTTATTCAACAGCCAAAAGACACTCGTGTTCGCTGTTGCCATTTTTGATGTGTTTCCGCTGTTTACAAGACCTGCAGACCTCAAAAACTTTGTTTGTTTATGCGTTGCTAGGTGATGTACTTGCCCTAGATCTCTCAAATCTTGACTTTTGAGGACTGGAGACAAATCTCAAATCAAATATGGCATCCGTAAGACAAACAGTGCTCGAACAATCAACACAACCTCGGAAAGCAGCTACCAGGGCGAAAATAACGCCAAGAAACGCTGATAAATGGACGAATAGCCTAACAACCGACCCCAGTCCTCGCTCGGAAATGCCCTTGACTTCCGGTAAATGAACGAATTTTCGCTTCACTGTTCTTATCTCCTCGTGCATATTTTGTCTCAAAATCGATATTTCTACAAAATAGGAGTACTAATAAACTTGATAAGAAAAAAATGGGGGGAAATAAAAATGCGAAATTTAGCCAGTGCAAGTACCTTAAGATTCTAAGCTATTTTTGACAATGCTTAGAGCTTTAAGATAAACATCAATTCCAAAGTTCGAGGATGTCCATGTTGTTGGAATTTCAGAATGCAGTTGTTGCTTACAATCCTCACTCAAAACATCAAGGGAAAGGGAATCAAATATTGGCCTTCCGGAGCCATCTTCTATGACATCATCATTTATGAACCCTTCAATGCCATAACAATCAATCTCATTACGACGTAATTCAATTCCTACAGGGTTTTGTAGCTGGCCTGCGATCCACATTCGGATTGGTGATGACTTGGTGGTGCGAATTCTGTGCTGTGACCAAGCTCTACTCCAGATTTCTAGTTTTTCTTGGATTTTTGCCAGATATACATGGTGAAGAGCGATCAGGTGAAGGTTATCAAAGGGGTCTAAAATTCCTTCATCTTCCATGAAGTAAAATAACTGATAGTATATTGCCAAGACACCCTGGTAGACATCCCTCCAAAGTCTTTCTATTCTTTGATTGTGGGTGCTCTTGCCGGTTATAGCACTTCCTCTGTTGACTCCCCTTCTTGATATCATGTAATCAACAATACTAACGTTCTCAAGGCCCTTATCAGTTCGAATTCTGCTTGGTAGGCCGTACGACTCAACTGCTTCCAAGAAGGACTTCAGAAGAGTGACTGCCTTGTTATTGTCTGTGCATTTCAAAACAACTGGCAGTCGACTGTAACCATCAATTGCACCTGTTATGACAAAGTTCCACCTTACAAGTTTGTGATTTGTATCAATATGCCACAAATGGTTTGGGCCCTGCACATTGTACACCCTGCGTTGCAAGCGTCCCTTCTTTCTTTCACGTACTCCTTTCTCGTCCACACGATGAATGCTATCTCTCAGCCTCATTCTCTGAACTTTAATACCTCTTTCTCGCAGAAGAAAGGTCATCAATCCCTCTCCACAGAAGGGAAACTCTTTTGATAATTCTGATAAGTGACGGTCCAGCTCGTCATCACAAATGTCACTGAAATCGAGGGCACTCAGTCCATAGCTTCGCATTCTTCGATAAACTGTGCTTTCTGACACAGACAACATAGATGCAATATCTTTGATCTTGAATCCTTCTTGCAAATGATACTCAAGCATGGACTTTGGAATATCGAATGAAGGAGCTCCACATCCCAAAACTTTTCTCTGAGGCTTCCGGTTTCCATATGTTGAGCATTCCATTCGTAAGTTCATCATGTCTCCCCTGTTATTTACGCCTAATTGATTCATTTCATGTACGGATAAACGTGAAACTATATCTGGTGTGATTTTTTCCCTTTGGAATACTGCAGTTAAATGACCTAATTTATGTCCTTTGAGAATGCAGGCCATCGACTCCATTCTGTCCTCCATTTTGCTTTCAACTTTCCCGCGAAAACAAATGACAGGCTGCGAGGAGCTTGGATCCGAGACCTGTGCTTTGCATTGTGGGTAGATCATAATAAAGTTTCGATATAACGAAGAAAGGAGAGCAAAGAATGCGAAATGTACACGAGATAATATCGTTTGTACTCCATATAATGCGTAAACTACCCTATATAATGACAAGGCACTGCTTATATTACGGAAAAATGGGGGTTTAATGAAAAAATCACGACATATAATGACATAAGCACGGTATATAATGAAAAACGTACTGCATATAACGACAGAAGCGCCGCATATAACATCATAAATAGCACATATAATGAGAGGAGTAGTGCATATAATACAAAAAGCACTGCATATAATGGGAACTGCACTGCATATAATAAAGTAAATTGACATAAGACAGCCCTGGCGTTCCATACGATGCATTTGGTTAATTATTTCGTTAACCTTATCTTGTGTTGTTTTTACTATCGGTGCTTTTAGGGGTTTGTAATGATCCCTGTTGTCGAGTTGCATTTGTGCTTCTCTTATTTTTTCTGTTTTGTTCATGATGACTGTTGTTGTGCCTTTGTCTGCTTTTTTAAGGTTTATGGCAGAGTTGTTTTTTAACTCTTTTAGAGCTATTACCTCATCGCGTGACAAATTGTTTTTTGGCTTATTAACACTGATCTCAGAAAGGTGTGTTTTGACATTTTCCAAGTAGCTTTCAAGGGCAACAGAAGGTTGAACCGGTGGCATCCAGTTTGATTTAACATGAAAAGGATGTGGTTCTTTATTTTGTCCGTGAAAGATAAATTGTAGGCGCATACGCCTTGCGAAATGTTCAAAGTCTCGCAAGAGTTGTCGCCTAATTATAGATTCGTTAGTCACGGGTGTTGGTATAAATTTGAGACCCTTTGATAGCACGCTTACTTGGTTGTCAGTAAGATGACAGTCTGAGAGATTTTTAAGGAATTTTTCATTTTTCTCCCTTTCTTTGGCGGAACGCCTGTGTTCTAAAGTCATTCTACGCTCTTTTCTTCTAGATGTTTTTGTTTTGCTTTTGTTGAAAGCAGTATTCTTAGAGTCAGAGAACACACTGTTGTAACGTTCAACATTTTTATTCACAAGTGCAAGTACAAGCTCTTTTAGGTCAGAGACACTGCTTCTTATGTCTGCTATTTCGTCATCACGGTTTACAATGTTTGACGATTGCCTTTTCCTGAGAGGTTGCCTTTTTACATTTTTTTGGTCTGAGAGAACGTTTGCCTTTTTTCTTAGGCTCTCTAGTTTTCTGTTGTGGAAGCTGGTTAACGCTTGTACTAAGCTATGTTGAGCTTGTTGTTTGATTTGTCTTATCTCTCTATCGAAAATAGCATCTGCCGTGATGTTCGGCTTCGCTGAGTATTGTAACGATATCGGACAAGTCCGATTCGATAAATGTTTTTCGAGTTTTTCGATAGATTGTTCAGTTTTTCTGATTTTAGCTTCCATGGCGTCCTGGTCGACGTATTTCCTCTTGAGGCCTCGTTTTGGGAGGTCTTTTGGTGGGCTGTTCTCTTTGGCTCTTTGTGGCCTGTTCGGCGTTCTCTCAGGGCTGTTGTTCCGGCCCGGTCTGGGCTGTGATGGCGGAGGGCTTAAATCTTCATCATTATTTTCCTCGTTGTGGTCTGACATTTCAAGTTCTAGGTCGTCGTCATTATGTGGACGGTAATCTGGTGTTCTCGGCGGCGGGATGTCAGAAACATCCATATCATCGTTTGACGTCGTCAGATATTGTGCTAGAGAGTCGTCGAGTGAACTCATGATTGCAACTTTGTAAGGTGGCTACAACAGTACCGGCGGTTTCGACTATTCACTAGTCTCTTCAGCTGTTGTTTGAAGTTAGTGTTGCAGATTTTTTAGTCTCAAAGGGAAAGGTAGAGTGGTGTTCTCAATTCCGTTCCCAACTGAAAATATGTTTAAGTGACCCTTTTATACTCAGACCGTGAAGCTTGCGGATCGAAACTGCATTGTTCCTATTGGTTCTTTGTTTTGGTTTGAGGACCAATCAGGTGCAGGCGATTTCGATCCTTCTAGTTTTCAAGCTCAAAGTGTGTTTTTGAGAAGGCATATTTTACGGCATAAGTAGCTGAATAAGTTACTTGGACGCATAATTGTTATTTGTAGCGGTACCCCGTAGTGTGGGTTTTTGTCTTTTTTTAAAAGAAAATGCTTAAAAGGTTGTTTTTAAGCTATAATATGTGTTTTGTACGTTTGTAATTTACTGTGTACAGCAATTATGTACGCTACAGTGATTGCACATGTATAGGATGGGGTCTGTCTGGAAAAAATCAACATGATGACAAGGTAATGACAGACCTGCTCGGACTCCCCATGTGGCTTTTAAGTGCGTGCCGCCTAGGATGCCTTCAGATTATATTTTTGCTCTAACGAGCGTGTCTTTGAGTGATTTTTGACAAGGTAATGACAGACCTGCTCGGACTCCCCATGTGGCTTTTAAGTGCGCGCCGCCTAGGATGCCTTCAGATTATATTTTTGCTCTAACGAGCGTGTCTTTGAGTGATTTGCCCTTTTTGTAGGAGATTATTGGAGGTTTTTGAAAAATAGTTTTCAGCAAAGGCTGGTTTTGTATGAGGCTCCAATGCTCCATAAGTATTTGTTTTAAATTTTTAATTGCCGGATGGTACGTTGTGACAAAAGGAAGTAGCCTCTCTTGACCTCTTTTCTTTTGTGTTAGTGCCGATTGTCTAGAGGCAAAAGTTACCTCTGACAGGGACCTTTCTATAATGTTTTCTGGGTAGCCCCGTAAGCTAAGGCGTTGTTTGAATTTCAAAAGGCTCTCTTCAAATGTTTTTTTTGAAGAGTTCGTTCGAAGCAGTCTTATTGCTTCGCCTTTAATGAAACCATGTTTTACGCCTGGTGGGTGGCACGAGGCGTAGTGTGTATACTGAAAGGTCTCGGTCGGCTTGTAATGAGTTTTTATATCCAAGATGGAATCTTTTGTGAATCTTTCCCCTTTAAACACTGTGGTGTCTAGGAAAGTGATTGTGTTCTCTGAAATTTCGGCCGTAAATTTTATAGTAGGGTGGAAATTGTTAGCTTGTACAATAAAACGTTCTACTTGTTTTCTTTCGCAATCCCAAAGGGAGAAAACGTCTTCAATGTAACGTTTCCATTCTCTTGGCTTGGTATCGCTTTGTTGGATGAGTTTTGTTTCAATTTCCGCCATGAAAATGTTGGCAAAAGACACTGCCATTTTCGTTCCCATGGCGGTTCCGTGTGTTTGGATATAATTCTCCTCATTAAATTGAAACGAGTTTTCGTTAAGAATTAAGCCAAGCATTTCCCTAAGGTGGTGTGTAGGGATGGGTTTGTTATTTTTGTAGAACTTTTCGTATGCTTCACATACTATGTTGATACCTTCTTTTTGAGGTATATTTGTGTACAAGCTACAGACGTCCATTGATACTAGAACAGTATCTTGGCCTATCTTTGTTTTTTCTATGAAATTGATAAAATCAGTGGTATCCTTGATATAGGATGGTTGTGTTTGCGCGATAGGCTGGAGTAAAGTATCCACATATGATGATATTTTCTCAGTTGGGCCGTCACAACCTGAGATAATAGGTCTGCCAACTGGTGTTGGCTTGTGTATTTTCGTGAGCGTATAGAATATCGGTATTCTTGGTGGTTTGGGAGTTTGTGTTAGCCATTTCTTAGTTATGTCATCAATATGTTTGCCCCGATGCTATGGAACGCCAGGGCTGTCTTATATCAATTTGCCTTATTATATGCAGTGCATTTCCCAATATATGCAGTACTTTTTCTACTATATGCACCACCCCGCTCATTATATGTTCTATTTATGATGTTATATGCAGCGCTTCTGTCATTATAAGCAGTACGTTTCTCGTTACACGTCGTGGTTTTGCTAACATATGCGGTGCTTATGCCATTATATGTAGTAATGTTTTCATTATACCCACATTTTTCCGTTATATAAGCAGTGTCTTGTCATTATATAGGGCAGTTTACGCTTTATATGGTGTACAAACGATATTATCTCGTGTACATTTCGCTTTACTTGCTGTCCTTTCTTCGTTATATCGAAACTTTATTATGATCTACCCACAATGCAAAGCACACGTCTCGGATCCAAGCTCCCCTCACCCTGACGCCGCCAATGTGGTATGTTTTCGCGGGAAAGTCGAAGAAAGAAGTCTATAATTATGGAAGCCATCCTTGAGCAATTGGGGCTTAGTACCCTTTTGGAAACATTCAGGGACGAGAAAGTGGATCCGCGTGTCGTGTTGGCCATGTCGGAAAGTGCTTTGATTCGCTTAGGGGTTGCGACCATGGGCGATCGAATTCGTTTGAAGCAATTGTGCAGAGAAGCTGTAGAATGCGGTGGGGACTCGAACAGTGCCGATTCTGTCAATCGCGCCGATTCGTCCCCATCGAGTACATCAGCCGCGGAGCAAGTAAGGGAAGAGAGAAGGCTGCTTTTCCGGCCATACAGTCAGAGTGGCTCTAATCGTGGTCGAAGTGCTAGCGCTGGGCGCACCGAACAAAAAAAGAAAGGTGCTTCAAAACGAACGTGGACAGGGCAGTTCGTTTGTTTGGCGGATCGGCACGCATCCAGGGCACCTTCTTCAGCTGAGAAACAGGTCCTTCAACAAGCTGGTCTGGGGCTGAAAAAAATTCGTTTCTTTGCAGATGACAGTGAGGAGGAAGTTAAAGAGAAGCGACACATTGGATGACAATGGACAACCAATCGGTTTTCCGCAACTCAAGGAAGCGAAGGGGTTTGAGATTCTTAGCTGTTCGTCAAACTCACGAGATCTGACGGTGCTTAAGACCGCTTGGTCAGTGAAAGATCTGAAGTCTGTTTTCACCTCACAGACCAAGATCTACTTGAGGCCGATTCAAAAGAGTTTGCGAACCAAATCTAGCCAACAAAACTCCTTGGTGTGCAAACTGAAGGAGACATGTATGTGGTGCCAACGTGAGTTTCCAGTAAATGAACTCAGGGCCCACTTGCTTTCATGTTCCTGCAACCTTTTTGACGACGATCCCACTGATGATATTGCTGACTCACCACCAAGTTCTGACATGGGATTGGTTCATGCTGGAAATAACGACAGGCCATCACATACAGTAACTGCCAACAGCAGCCTGCCAACCAGCCATCTCACACAGTCAGGGGTGGCCCCCTTTCCTTCACCTGAGGCCACATCTCTAGGTACCCCTGCTCCACCTACGCCTACGGTTTCCCCTGTAAGTACTCAAGTGCCATCTAGTACCCCGTTCACACCAAAGCTTAAACATGTTTAAAACTTGTTTTGATAAACAGATTTAATAAGACTGGCCGTTCACACTGCGGGCGCGTTTAACAAAACACGTCTAAAATCGTGTTTAACAAAACTACCTCGCGAGGTAGTTTAACAATCGTGTTTAATAAAACACATTTAAAATGGCGGCAGAAATGAAAAGTCGCGGAAGAGTTTGGGAGCACAAAGAAACCCTCCTGTTACTTGAAAAGTGGGGAGACGAGAATATTCAGTTCCAGCTAAAATCATGCACAAGAAAAAAGCCTATATGGCTAGAAATTGCGGCATATCTTCGAGCTGCAGGCTACGAAGACAGAGACGACGGCAGCTGCAAGACACGAATTC